>CM053622.1:29102280-29136537 GCA_028646595.1 Phalanger gymnotis
ATGATACGCATGGGGCCCATGTTGAATTGCTTGACTTCTTAGGGAGGGTGGGTGGGAAGGGAAGAGGGGAGAGAATTTGGAACTCACAAGTTTTAAAAAATAGATGTTTAAAAACAAAAAACAAAAAGCGTTTGCAGGCAACTAGAAAATAAGATACACAGGCAATGGGGCATAGAAATTTATCTTGCCCTACAAGAAAGGAAGGGAAAAAGGGATGGGAGGGGAATGGGGTGACAGAAGGGAGGGCTGACTGGGGTACAGGACAACCAGAATATATGCCATCTTGGAGTGGGGGGGAGGGTAGAAATGGGGAGAAAAGTCATAATTCAAACTCTTGTGAAAATCAATGCTGAAAACTAAATATATTAAATAAAATTTAAAAAAATACAAATAAACAATTCAGGACTGCTTCCACCAATCCATCATCTGCACTTCTACTTATTTGCTCTGGAATGCTGGAAAATATTAGACAACTCACAGATTTATGTTAAATAATCTCGAATGAGCCATCGATGATGCCTGGCAATCCTTTTAGTCTTCTCTGATTAGCTTTCCATCATACTCTTTACATAGCAGCTATCACCAAACTTTGCCTTCCTCCTCAAACATGCTACATTACCTTCTCCTTCTCCCTCACAAGAAAAGACCTTAATTTATACATTACTGATAAAACAAGTCATCTGTCATAGGCTCCTTCTTCCTGTCCCCAGCCCATACCGACATCTTAAAACTCTTGTTTATCACCTCTATTAAAAGGTGAGCTCTCTGAGAGGGAGAACTGTTTTACTTTTCTATCTGTATCCCCAGAAGCTATCACAATGCTGTGCACATAAAATAAATGCATATGTAATAAATGCTTCATTCATTGATTTGCTTCTCCTCTGTTCCATCCTCTGGAGAAGTCACAAAACTAGCCCCTGTTGATCCAATTCCTTTCCTTTTCTTCCATGTTCCTTCGATAATTTCTCCTCTCTCCCCTTCTATCCATAAAAACTGGCTGGGGCGGGGGGAAGAGGGGGAGGCAGAGCCAAAATGGCAGCTGGAGAGAAGGGATTTGCTTAACTACCCCGCCCCAATCCCTCCAAACACCTGTAAAAAATGGCTCTGAACAAATTCTAGAGCTGCAGAACCCACGAAATAGCGGAAGGAAACAGGTCTCCAGCCCAGGAGAGCCTGGATAGTTGCCAGGAGGGTCTACCGCATGGTGCTGAGAGTGGATGGCCACCCAGCGTGGGCCGCGCGGGGATGGACCAGACCCTCAGTCAGCCAGCTGGAACAGGCCGTGGGCCCGTGAAACTGCCATGAGCTGTGGCAGTTACCAGACTTCTCAACCCACAAACGCCAAAAAGCAGGTTAGGGGGAAACTGCGGAATGGAGTTCAGAGCAGTCCAGCTGCCAACTCTGGGGGTGGAGGAAGTGGTGCAGTGGTGGCCATAGTAGCAGCAAGAAGCTCCTGAGGCTGCTTCCAGATTATCAGCTGCTTCCCGAGTCCCTGGCTCACAAGGTGGGAGGAATCTAGCAGCAGATCAGAGCGGGAGTACAAGGAGCACTTTGTGGGCACAAAGGCAGATTCTCTTGCTGGGCCCTGCTCGGATCTGTATTGCAGTCCTGGTTGGCGGTTCTTGGGGGAGGAGGAGCGCTGCTGTGACAGAGCCTGGGGTGATGGTGGAGTAGAAGTAGCTCTGAAAACAGCAGTGCTTGGACCCTAAAGCTTGAAACAAAGTCCTCCCTACAAGCAGTCATATCCTGACAAAAAAGCTCAAGAATCAAGTAGTTGGCTGGGAACATGAACAGGCAGCGAAAACGAACTCAGACTTAAACTGAGACTCAAACTCAAACTCTACATTCCTTTTTTGGTGACAAAGAAGATCAAAACATACAGCCAGAAGAAGTCAACAAAGTCAAAGAGCCTACATCAGAAGCCTCCAAGAAAAAGATGAATTGGTCTCAGGCCATCGAAGAGCTCAAAAAGGATCTGGAAAAGCAAGTAAGAGAAGTGGAGGAAAAACTGGGACGAGAAATGAGGGTGGTGCAAGAAAACCATGAAAAACAAGTCAACAACTTGCTAAAGGAGACCTAAAAAAATACTGAAGAAAACAACACCTTAAAAAATAGACTAACTCAAATGGCAAAAGAGCTCCAAAAAGCCAATGAGGAGAAGAATGCCTTGAAAGGCAGAATTAGCCAAATGGAAAAGGAGGTCCAAAAGACCACTGAAGAAAATACTACCTTAAAAATTAGATTGGAGCAAGTGGAACCTAGTGAATTGATGAGAAATCAAGATATTATCAAACAGAACCAAAGGAATGAAAAAATGAAAGACAATGTGAAATTAATAAATGCTTCTTGACTGACTACCATCATATAGCTGTTCCCTTTTCTCTCCTTTACATTTCTTTTAAAATGTCCAAAGTTCTCATTGCCTCTCACTCAGACTGCTAGAGCCAACTGGTCGCTCTTTACTTTTAATGTATTCCCCTCTCTAAGTGATCTGAAATCCTGATATTCCCAACACAGAGAACAGACCATGTCATTCCTCACCTCAAAAAATAGTCAGCTACTTATTTGCTGTAGGAAAAAAAATACATAATCCTCAGCCTGGCATTGAAAGTTCTTCTCCATCAGTCTTATTTCATAAAATTCTCCTTTACCCACTCCATATTCCAGTTAAACTGCCAGCTGCTCCCTAAGATGACACTGTATCTCCTACCTCAATGCTTGTGCACAATGAGTTGGCCAGGTCTGAAATGCACGCCTTTCATACATGCCTCTCCTAGAATCTATGGCTTCTTTCAAACCACACCTCAAATATATCTCCTGCCTGAGCCATTTGCTGAGGTCCATCCCTACTCTCCTGACAAACTGTTAGCATGCTCTTTCTCTTAAATTTACTTCCATTCTGTATATAGGTATATATATTCTATACCCCAATGGAATATAAGTTCCTTGAGAAGACAGAATATTTTCATTCTTTCCTTTTTATCCACAAATGGCAAGAGTGCCTTGCACCTGTTAGGTGCCAAATACTTGCTGCATTAAATTGATCCTCCCTATTACTTAGTAGATTATCTTTAAGAGATATTGTGCAAGAAAAATTCATCACAATAGAGCCAATCTGTTCATAAGTTTCTCTGAACTTAGCAAGATTTAGTCCTCAGATAACAGTGACATAGTCTATCCCTAGAACATTCCATGAAACCTGACAGTATTTGTACTGCTTTGACAACTACTGTCAGCCATATGATACAATAAGGCATCAAACTATAAAAATATCTACACACACAGAGAATTCCTCTATACCATCAAAAAATCTCTACTTGTACGTAGCTACGAGTTAAAAGGAAGGAAGGAAACAAGCACGGATTAAGTACTTACTGTGTGCCAGGAACTGTGCTAAGCACTTACCAAATACTATTCTCATTTGCTCCTCCAATAACCTGAGGAGGTAGGTCCTCTTATGATCCCCACTTTACAGTTGAGGAAACTGAGACAAACAGAGGTTACATGACTTGCCCAGGGTCATACAGGTCATACACATCTGGGGTGGAATTTGAATGCTGGTCTTCCTGAGTCAAGGCCCAGTGCTCTGTGCACTGTGGCACTACTAGTTGCCATAGGAAAAACTAAGTAGTAAGTTAGGTTTGTAACATATACTGCGACAAAATCCAGTGTTCGATGCTCTATTCTGTTTAGTCTAAAAGAGTAAGTAATAATGCTGTCTTACCTGACAAATTATATTTCAATTTCTTCAGATCAGAAGACAGAGCACTAAACTGTTCTTCTTTTTGGTGCAGTTTATTTAGCGTTTCTATTTAGGAAAGATATTTACTTCAGATTTATGGCTCGCCTGTCTCATAAATGCCATTCAAATGGGGTACCTATGATCCTTAAAATAACAGGGAATCCTCAAAAAAAAAAAAACCAACCCCTGGCATCAAAATTCATGAATGAAACAATAAGAGAACAAATTCAGAGACTAAGCAAACCGGCCATAAACAAAATGTTGGCCTCCGAGATCAAATACAAATTCTCTCTGGCATTCAGACCTCTTCCAGGCCTACTCACCTCTGGCCTTTCTGGTCTTCTTACACTTTACTCCCCACCAGGTCCACAGGCTTTCTGCTTGTTCCCCAACAAACCACTCCACCTCCCAACTCCAAGTATTTTCACCAGCTGCCTCCAGTCACAAGCACAGGCCTGGAAGGTTTTTCTTCCTCACCTCCACCTCCTCTCTTCCTTGATTTCCTTCAAGTGCTGGCTAAATACCCACCCTCTGCAAGAAGCCTTTCCTGATCCTCCTTAATCTTAGTGCCTCACCTCTGAGACTACGCCCCATTCCTTCTGTCTATAGCTTATCTGTATGTAGTTGTCTGCCCCATCAGAGCTCATGGAGGGCAGGACTGTTTTTCTACCTTTCTTTGTAGTCCCAGTATCTAATTACCACAGTGCCTGGCACATAGTAGGTGCTTAATAAATGCCAGCTGACTGATTAGGAAGTGCAAAGTGCCCCCTTCCATCCTCCCTCGATTCCTTCTCCCTGTCATGAGGCAGAAGCTCCTTTTCCTCCATCAAAAAATTCTCTTAGGGAAGGATCTGGAACTTCTTTAGGCTAAAAATTACTGGTAATGCTTAACTAAGGTCTGATTTTTTTTTTCCTCAGGGTTATCTGCATTTTAATAAAGGATTTTAGAATATTAGAACTGTAGGAAATCTTAGAGATGATCTAATCCAAAACTAATTTTACAGATATGGCAACTGAGGAGCACAAAGAGAAAGGTCTTATTGCTAATTAAATAGTTAAGTGGGGCAAAAGAACTTAGCACTTGCACAATACACTACCTGAAGGTAAAGGAATGAACGTCTTACCATATTTCAGGAAATAGCAAGCCAGAACGAGTGTGTTTTTGTGGGATGGGTGTTTATGATTGCATGTTTAGGGGTTCCCACTTCCCGAAGTCTCAATAACTAAGATTTAAACACCAGCCCTGATTTGTAGTATTTATACTGTCTCTGAGGTTATTATTTTGCTCACATGTTAGGAAAACATACCTTGCATTTTCTGTTGAATAGCCACGGATTCCTCTGAAGCATCTGCAAACTTTTTTTTCTTAAATAAAAAAGCAGAAAAAGAAAGAATTGACTATTTAGAATAAAAAACAGATTTAAAATAAGCAAACTTGATCTCTCCTTTCGATAGAACCTAATTAAAGCTACACTGTAGTTGCAACTTTTGCAATCTTAATTTCCTGAATATATGAAGAGACTGTTACTACCATTAAAAATGACTAGCTCTGTTAAGCCTATGTATAGGCAACATAGCACTTAGCACAGTGCCTGGCACAGAGAAGCTTATCTATTAAATGCTTGTTAAGACTTGGGGCTTGTTCTTACTACATGATCAGTCCACCTTGTTGGGTCATGCATGAGCAAACAAAAGGTGAAGGTCCTAGTGCACATGAGGGTACTATGAGAAAGAGGAACTAGCTATGATTTTATTATACTCCTCCGTATACAGTAGGTCTTCTCAAATCAGAGAGATCCTGGGAATTAAGAACCTGCATTAAAGCTAATGCTTTGTGATTTCTTACATATGGTATTTCCTAAAGTCAGGCCATCATTGATGGACATCCTTCTTTTCTAAAATAAAGGCTTTTACCAGTCTTACAGTCAATCTCCAGATCTCATTATTTCTGAATGAAATAACTGACCAGTGGCCAAAACCAAATTTACTGCATTACTGAAGCCAGTTAGAAATCTTCCTTTTATCTAACTTTTCCCATCAGTCAGGGTCATAAAAAGGAGAAAATGCAAACCAGAAGTCTACCAAAACCAATAGCTTAATTGTTTGACCTAGTTCTAGAAATCACTGCTCAAAATACAGAATGTCATATCTTATCTTCAATGCACGAATATAGGAGTTCCAAACTTATAGAGTGTGCTTCAAAAGTTTTTCTTAAGACCACTATTCTAAACATGGAACACACTTCCCTACAACGTCATAAACAGTAGCTCCCTGACTAAACTCCTCCCTCCAATTTAACTGCATATATATAAAATGAAAGGAAGAGCGCAACACTATTATAATACCTGTAATTAAATTTAAAATCCCAATACAGGTGCACACACATTATACACAAACATTTTAAAGATATCTTTAAATTCTAAGGTGGAAAATAATAAAATGAATACAGAATCTATAGGGATTCTAATAGGGACTGCTAGGCAATTCTCCAAAGGCTTTAGAGACTATGGATAGCAGTGCTTTATTATGTCTAGCATCACTTCAAAACTTACAGTTTACCTCAAAGCAAGTGTGTATTATTAAATCTATTTTTTATTATTATCACTCTTGATCAGGGTCAGTTTTTGCCTCACAAGTGGAATGAATAGAGGAAGTGAGAAAGAGAGAAATAAATTTCCTAAGATAACTAACAAAGGAGAAAAGGGATTAAATAAGATGTGTGTGTATATATGCGAATGACTAGAAGATATATAACCTGGAGGAGCTGCCAAAGCGGGGAGAAACACTGTTTGCCAAAGTTCCATCTGTGGTTTAGGATTTTTCTGTTCCTTGAAAAAAAGTTGAGTTCAGCTATACTGTAGAATGAGGGAAGGGAAGTGATGACTGATGAGGCTGGAAAGACAGGTTAAGGCCCGGTTGCAAGAAGCTTTAAAAGCCAAACAGAGGAGTTTTCACTTGACCTAAGAGCAGATTTTAGGGTAATAATGTGGTCAGATCTGCACCTAAAATCCTTTTGGTAACTTTTTGAAGGATGATTGGAGTAGGGAAATAACTGAGGCACAAAAAAGAAGTAAAAGGCATTGCAAAAAATTAGGAAAGAGATGATGAAGATTTGAACTAATGTGGTAGCTGTATGAATTGGGAGGAGTAGCTGAGAGATACTGTGGAAGCAGAAACAGCAAGATTTTGGTACCTGATTGGATAAAATAAAATAAAAATAAATAAAAGCAAGTAATTGATTGGATATGTGGGATGAGGGGGAGTGAGGAATCAAGGATAGTGACAAGGTTGCAATACCTGGGAAGAATGATGGTGCCTTGGACTAGAATTGGAAAGTTTGGAAGAAGGGTGGGTTTAGAGAAAAATAATGAGTGGTGTTTTAAACACATTGAGTTTGAGGTGGTTCTGTAATAGACAGTTTAAAATGTCCAATAGGAGATGCTGCAGAACGGGAGCTCAGGGGAAGAAATGGTGGCTAGATATAGCTAGATATAGACCTGGGCGTCACTGTATGGAGATAATAAATGTATGGGAGCTGATGAATAGAACAGAGCTGATAAAAGAACAAAAGCTGATGGACAGAGCCTTGAAGAATACCCACAATGAGGAGGTATGATGACCCAGCAAAGGAAACTGAGAATGAGTGGTCAAGAATGAGAGGTAGAAGAATCATAAAAGAGTAATGAGTCTGAAAAAAAAAAGACCCACAGAGGAGGGAGTATCCAGGGAAGAGGGTAGTCAATATTATACCAAGTATAGCAGAGTTCGATAAGGCTGACGACTGAGACAAAACCATTAGGTTTGGCAATCACATAACATTTGGTTCTTTTACTCTAATATACTTTTAAAAAAATGTAGTATGATGTATTAAATAACACTCAAGAGGGTGAGCCTTGGAGATAGAAAGATCTGGATTCAAGTCCTTCCTCTGAAACATACTAACAAACAAGATAAAAAGGCAGAAGATAACTCTCCAGATCTTCCACTAAGTTCTCTATGCCCAGGAAATCTTGGCAGCTGTCCAGAGCAGGCCCTTTGACCACTAGGGCAAGGGATAAGCAATGAATCATTTGCAAAGAGGGGACATTCCCACATTGAGCGTTTCTAAAGTAAAGAGTCACTTACTTTACTTAGTGGTAACCAAATCTTTCATGAAATAAGAAGCAAATGATTTTTTAGAAAGAATAGACAAGGAAAGGCATGATACCTACCTTTGGAGGCTGGTTTGTGTTTAACCTTTTTCAAGTAATCTCTACTTTCTTAAACTAAGGCTTGACAGGTATAAGCAACGAAACAACAAATAATTTATATCTAATTTTGAGTTTTTAAGGAGGTAAAATCCAAAACTGAACAGAGTAAGTCCTGAGACAGACTCGTCCAACAAGGTACTTACCAAAATCTGAAGCTCTTTTTCCAAATCATCTTTCACTTGACTCACTTCACTCAAATTTTTCTGAAGATTAATGAGCTTTAACTCTTTCCCCTGTAGTTCTTTTGTTATGTTACTAGCCTAACATGGATCGTTACGTGGAACAAAAGCAAACAAACAAAAAAAAGGAAACAAAAATGAAGGGGGAAAAATTAAAAACTAAAAAAAAATTATGAGAAAGTAAACATGGTAGAAGAAAGCTGAAGGAAATAGAGGCATGTGTTAAAATACTTTTAGTGATAAGAAGCCAATTATGAAACTATAATTCTACATAGAATTAGTTAAGATTTCCTAATAACTATTGTTTAAGTATCTGCAGATACTAGTTGTAGTTTTTTTTTTAATTTTTAGATGTCTGCATGTCAGAGGCCAGCACTTTGTATCCTGAAGCAATATTTATTAATAGTTTTTAGTTTTCTAGGTTTTAAAAGCCATTAGGCCACAGCCAGAAAGCTCTACTTCAATCTGAACTTTAAAATGAACCATGAGTTGTGATTCTCACATTTTTATTTTGTTTTGAGTAGCTTTGTACCATAAGAGGAGATTTGCCACCCCCACCAAAAAATTCTCACCTAACTTCTAGTCACTTTTGACTAAAGCAACCTCTGAAAAAAACTTATTAAACAACAGGTTCTAGTCCAAATGCTGTCATTTAGTATCTATGTGACATCATCTTTCTGGGACTCCAGTTTCTGATGTGTAAGAAACAGTTCGGTAAAGTAACATACACATATATCATACAACTGTAAAGAATTATTATTGCAAGAAGAACCAATAAAAAGGAACAGGTAGGGGATAATAAATAAAATGCTAGAGTGTCTGTTGGCAGAATTAACTGTGTTGGTAATTTAAGGTGGGACTTTTTTTTTTTTTTTTACTGTTTTCTCTTTTAGAAATGCTAAAGTAATCAAATGCCTTTGATTAAGCCTTATTAGGTGCAAAGCCCCAGGCCCACAACCTTTTTCTAACTAGGTACTAAGCCCCAGGCTCACAGCCTTTTGCTGATTACATGTGAATCCTTCAGGCCCTGAACAGAGTATAAAAGCCCAAAGGTTAACATTTTGTCTGGGGTTCACTCACAGAGGAGTGCTGATGTGGAGACTCTGGGCAGCTGTTGTTAGGAGCCTTTTGGCTTCGAAGAAACCCAGATGTTTTGTTTGGGGGCTCTCAGTCACTGGAAGAGTGCCATGGGACTCTGGGCAGCCAATTTAAAAGCCCCCAACTTGTGAACCCAGATGTTAATGCTTTCCTGGTAACTATAAATTGTGATTTGGTCTGTTGATATTGTATATATGTGTAATTTGTTTGTATTTGCTCTGAAGTTCAGGTTGGTAGCTTTTCCTCCAGAACTAAGTGAGTTATAATTTGCATGTGTGATTAAAGTAAGATTGTTAACCCCTTAACATTGCTTTCCTCAGCAAAGCAGATCAAAAAAACCTGTGCTGACAACTTTCTATGTGCCTGTCCTTGTTGGTTTTACACAGTCAAAGTAGCTGCTAGCAAGATCGTTGCTACACTAACTCACACTTTAAATGGACTTAGTCTACTCCAATCAAATATGTAAAATTAAATGAACAAATGTTATGCTATCCCCATGATCATCACTCAGTAATCAAGGTTTTTGAGCTGGATGAGGCAACATGGCATAGTGGACAGAGTGTCGGGTATGGAGTTTCTTGTGCTTTACGATTATTAACAGTGTGAGCCGGGCAACTCATTTAACCCATGTGCTTCCAACAACTCCTAGAATATACTACAAAGGGTTTACTATCTGCTGATGTAGGTTATTCCCACACCAAGACATGCCCAATCTGATAAAATGACAATTCCTTTCATTTGAGCTGCATATAAGACTGATATCAAATATTAATTTTCTAGGGAACAGAAAAGACTCAAAAGTCAATCTGAATACCCTTTAATTTTTTTTTTCTCAGAGTGATACAGCATAGTGCAATGAATGGAATCAGTGCTAGACTCTGAATCGGAAAATCTGGTTTTACATAAGGACCAGCTCTAATCACTCAACTTCTCTGAGCTCAAAATTTTTTCAGCTCAAATCTAAATTGGGCCTAATATTTCTCGCATTCCTACTTTAAAACATAACTGTAAGAAAAATGCTCCATAAATATAAATGTTAATGAACAATTCACAATACATGTGTACCATTTTCCAGAAGCTAAGTGCAACTTATAAAGCTGCATGGAGTTAAAAAAGCCCACTCTGGATGTCCAAGAGAACTGTCATTCCTACCATTTTCAAGAGAATCACATAAGTGGCAACAATAGAAAAGACTAACTTGTATGAACATACTTTCATGTCCAAAAGAAGAATTATGACCCAATGATTTCTAGTTGGGAGGAACTAGTGTTTTAAATAATTACTAAATTTGATCCACATTAAATTTGACTCAAGATTGCTTACTTACTACAACTCAGAAAGCTTTGCTGCTTTGATAACTGATAATAGCATCATGTACCAAGATGGCAGACACAGATTAAACTGAAACAAAAGCTCAACTACACTTCTTTCGACAAGCCCTGTCAGCTAAAGAATATATAGAGAACCCAAAATCACAACACCCAAAATTAGAGATAAGCTTCAATGTTCTACATAGAGAATTTTCTCAGATCTCCTCATATGAAACAAAGATACAACACTCTACTAGGAAAGCTTCAAGCAACAAGTGGGTTATTTTGGGAATGGATATGAATGCCTTGGATTCAAAAGTAATAAACAATGCAAAATGAGAACAAACAGAAAAGAAAAATCTGAAGGATGTTGATACAAACCTTGCCACTTGTGGCAATTTTTTCCATCTCTAAACTTTTAATCTGTTTCTCAGCTGCCTCAAGCTTCTGGCTAAGTTTTTGCACTTCCAATTTACCTTCGGAATTGGCTTTCCAAAGGGCATCAAGGTCCAAGAGTTTTTCTTCGGTAGCCTTGAGCTGGGTTGTAATATTATCAATAACCTCGGTTTGTTCATTGTATTTGTCTTGCAGTACCTTTAGCTCTTTTACCTTTATTTCCGCTTCCTGCAATTTGTTTAATGTGTCTTCCATCTCTACTAGATGTTGGTCTTCTGCTTTTTCCATTTGGAGTTTGAGGCCTTCTAAACCCTGCTCTTTTTCTTTAATGATTTTCATCAGCTTAGTCTTCAGGATTTCCATCTCTTTAGCATGAGCAGACCGTTCAGAGTCTTGTTTGCATTTCAAAGTCTCTATTTCATTCTGATAGTCTAGTTTCAATTTTTCAATCTGTGTCTTCAGCTCAGCAAATTCTTCTGTCTCAGTCCCAACACTTTTGCTAAATGAAACTTTAAGCTCTTCCATTGCCTGTTGATGGGAAGCAATGGCAGATTCTAGTTTTGATTTCCACAGAGCTATCACCTCAGAGTTCTCCTTGTTAGCATGATCAAGCTTGCTTTTCAAAGACTCATTCTCCTTTGAGAGTTTTTCAGATGCTGCATGGAGTGCCTTCACCTCCTTTTGATGACTTTCTTCTGTAGCTCCAAAATGTTCCTTTAGAGAAATTATTTCATGTTGATGATCAATATGCATGGCTTCTAATTTTTCCTGCAAAGAGCTTATCTCTTGCAAAAGGGAGAGTGAAGTGTCCACATCACCAGCTGGTTTACTGGACTCCAAACTTCTTCGAAGCTCAGCTACTTCCTGTGTTCTTAATGTTAAGTCTCTCTCTAGTTCCATAATACGAGACTTTTCTGAAACTGTAGCCACCTATTAATAACAGCAGTTCAAAGAAAAACATTATTTAAATAACAAAACACAGGGGTTTTACTTAATCTTGAAGTTATGTAAAAACAAGCCATCAAGAACTCTCCCAATACCCACTAGAGCAGTAAAAATAGTTTTATACTTTATATTTCCAGCTGCTTTTTTTCTTGGTTTCTCAAAAACGACTTCATAAAAATCTACTAAAAATTACTATTATTTTGAGACACTAAAGGCGTCTCAGTTTACCTCTTCCAAGTTCAACTACATTAATAACTCTGTCCCTCAATTCCTACCAAAAATAAATAGGATTAGAGCATGTTCAAGTTAAAAGGAAGAGTTCTCTTGTTTGTGAGTAGAGCCTCCCACACTTAATTCAAGAAAGAATGATAGTTCCTGATCCAAGTCAAAGGAGCCAGTAAGACAAAGAGTCTAAATCACTTAAACATTCCATCACCAAGTGATAAGTTTTCAGTGGAATGATTTAGTTTAATTTCTTATTGTCTAGGTTAGACTGTTATCCTCAACGGTTTTTCTTAAGTATATGATAAGAATCATTACTTATCTATCATTCTAATTAAGTGTCTTCTAATGAGCCCCCTCTTGGATTTTCTAAGTCCATTATTGACTTGACCAATTAACTTTACATGATTTTGTTTCCTAGCATTTTTAGAAAACTACTTTCAATTACCTATTAATCAGAATCCCTGGAAAAAAAGCTAGCTTCTGGCTTTTTATGCACAATGAAATGCTGCAGGCTAGCCAAACTGGCCTCCTCTATTCCTCATGCACAAACCCCATCTCCCAGGCCTCTGCACTAGCTATCTTGTAGGCCTAGATTCTGTACTCCCTCCTTACCCTTTGCTTCATAGACTTTCAGTCTTCTAAGGCATAGCTCAGGCACCACCTTCTGCAATGAACCTTTCTTCATCTCCCAACTGCTAGAGGCCATCCTCCAAAACTACCTTGTATCTAACAACTTGGTATATATTTGCCTTTATTCATTTTATATTTGTGCTGTGTATATCTATTATCTCCTCCTTCTTTAAGATTAAGAATTGTTATCCACTAAAAAGAAAAAAAGAATTGTTTCATTCTTTATATTTTGTATCCCCAAGTGCCTAGCATAGTGCAAGATACCATGGTCAGTGCTTAAAAAAATACTTAGTGACTGATTGGAGAGTCTATTATCAGGGCAATAGAAGATAATAAAAATGTGCCAATGATCTCTTAAGGATGTACCAAATCTTAAGAATGATGTTTTTCTCTGACTTAACTCTCTCCTTTTACAATGTCTTTTATTAGAACAGCCAACAAATAGTAAAAACTTAGTGATTCCCTCCCTTTCTGGAGAGGATTAAAATGACCACAAAGTACATAGCAAGAAGAGAAGGGAAATATCAATCTGAAATATTCTACAGACAGGATAAGATTGTAGATCATTCCAGAGCTGTACTGTCACTGATAATTAACAGAGTTTAAGGAAATAAACCTGACCCAAAGAATTCTCATAAATAATCCAAGAGACAGGTACTACAAAATCAGGTAACAAAATATTTAATGGGGAAGTTAATTTGAATCAGTCACAATGAAGCTATTAAAGCACATATAACACTCTAAGAAGGCAAAAGGGGAAAAAATGTATTTTTTGGTGCATCTTTAATAGAACTCTAAAGTCTAAAAAAAACTAGGTTCCCCTATATTATCATAAAAAAGCATACCTCTGACCCTATATGATATTAAGCTAAATGGATGACTTTATAATATAAAGAGAGCATCTGCAAATTCAGAGTGGGGATTAAGAGAAGACACTTATTAGAGGAATGAATATATCATACTATAAATAGTATTTACCAATGTTAGTGACAAAAAACTATCAAAAGTTACTTGCTAGCAAATTCCTTGGAAAGCTCTACGGAAATGAGAGCATACTTACCTGATAGCCATTCCATTTCATGAAAACTCAGTCCCATTTGCCCCTCCCAATTCCCAGGCTAATTCCTTGGCTAACAAGTAACTAAGAACTACTGTTTAATTGTATGCTTTGTGTTTCAGTGAACCCTTTTTCTTCCCTTAAACCAAATATACAGGAAATTTTCCAGTGTGAGTCCAGGAGAGAAAGTTAAAAAAAAAAAAAACAACCATACATACAATACTAAACTTTTTGATGGAGAAATTAAAGGGACTGGATCAATTATAGACAGACTGTAAAAATCAGTGATTTCTCATCAAGAAATAATTTTAAAATATTAAGGATTAAAAAGAAAAATTGCAATCTAAGGTTTATTTAGCATAATTATTTGAAATTTCAAGCTTCAGGGTACTTGGCCATTCAGCCAAATGAAAATCAAATGTTTGATTAAAATATGTAATTGAGATTTATTTCTTTTAAGCACAAAGATGCTTATGAAGCCAAAAGATTCACTTTGAAACTCCTAGCCATTTCCAAGGTCCAAATAGAACCATGAACTAATGGCCTCAAAAAACCAGCTGTGGTCCCAGTGCATGGCACTGCTACTTATTCATCCTCCTAACCAGGGAGATTAAACCTATCAGAGGGCCAGAAAGGAGAGACTAGGATGCACAGACAGATCAGGTACCAGGAAACGAGGAAGAGGGAAGGGCAGTGGCAGGTGGGGAGACAGGGAAGCCAAGACTCAGCCAATGCTCTACCCCCTTCCCACCAAAGACCAGGGAAGAAGGCAGGGAAAAAGCCAAAGCCTAAAACAGCAAAATAAAAAGGGACCACAAGAGTCCAATCTCTACAAAAATGAGAGAGGATAATTGACTGGTTGGGTAAAGTCACAGATCTATATTTTGCAGCACAACCAATCTTTCTGTTGTTTTTGATGCACATATGGGCTATATTATTTCTTAACTCAATTTGTGAAAAAGAATAGTTAAAAATTTTAAAGACTAATGTGTAAACACCTGGAACTATGGGTTATTCTAAGCTCATGAGCATCTGAACAATACCAGGACCAAGCTTAAGTTAAACCACTGGGACTGAGTCATATGAATGACAAAGCACAAGGCCCCTAAACGTCCACAATTCAACCACGGGGTCTCGTTCCATTAAATAGTGAAAACCATTACCCTAGTGTCTTCTAACTCCCTCTGGAGTTTGTCAGCTTTGGTCTTTTCAAAGAGCAGGCTTTGTTCAAGCTCCTTAATGCGGGCATGCTCCAGTTTGGTCTGCGTCTGTTAGTAAAAAGGAAGAGGAAGAGAACACAAAAGTGCCACCATCACATGCCAGCACGAGAAGAGAGAGCGGCATGCAGGCAGAGCCACCAGTAAATTTTTTTTTTTTGCCAAAAAAAAAATGAGCAGAAAAGATAGAGAAGGGGAGAGCAAGGGGCTGAGATGAAGAGGTTGGAAATGAGAAAGTAGGCTATGGATATGGTGTGGTGGGTGAGGAGGGTACATGGACTGAGGCAGAGAATAAGAAAAAAGAAATAAAGCACGTGAGGCGAGATGAAGAGGGTCAGAAAACATGCAGCCAAACATGAGTTATATTGATAAGTAAGTGAAATTTATCAGCACAAATTAGATTAGTTAATATTTCTCTAAGCTATGGTCACCCCTATTCTCTAGTATGTCAATATCTGACATATATGTATGCAACTGACTTACTGACTCCATGAAGGTACTATTGTAAAAACTATTCAGTTATTCTTGAGATCTCACTAAGGTCCTGGGGCAGATCTTCAAATCTTAAAAGAATACCTGACATGACTGAGGATGAGGATAGCACTCTTTAATGGTATTCAGAAACAAAAGTAAGGAGGATCATAACATGAAGGGCATCTGCTGAGGTGAGCAGAAGACCTGGAATCCTTAGCAACTGATTGTTCCGCCTAAAGTACACAGAAAACAGGAATCACAACTTCTAAGCTCCTATTTCTTTCAGAGGAAATATGTTCCAAAAGCTACTCATCCTCAGACATAACAAGTGGATTTAATAAGGAAAAATGATATTGCTAGAATTGGGAAAAATTCTTTATACTTCTTTACAAATAGGAAGAATAGCCTCTATAATTTGAGGGCAAAAAAAAATGAGGAAATAGAATGGAAAGCCAGAAATTAACTCACAAATTTTAGTTTCCATTATCATTATTTAGATTGCTTAGGAGACTAGATATGATTCATAGAAACACAGAATTTTAGAGTTTGAAAAGAATTCGGCAGACATCAAGGCCAGCCATACCCAAAAAGGATTTGGAATTATAAAAAAAAAAAAATCAGGTCATTCAGCCTCTGTTTGAAAACCTCCAATAAAAGGGAAGACCAGAATTTTAGGCAGATTTGAATAAGACAAAGTCTTAACAAATCTACTATATTTCTTACTAATCCAAGAATATCCTTTGCCCAAACTATTTTATCTATATAAAAAGAAAATATAATAATCAGCTGATAGAACAATTGACTGAATAACAGACATAAGCGCTACCCTTCTCAGCAGCTGCCAACCACTTACACTACAAGAACTAAATTAATGGGCCAATTTGAGCACCTGGAGCCAAAAATTTAGTAATGATAGGGATATGGTTGTTGTGAAGTTTACCTAGGAGGAAAAAAAGGTAAAAAAATCACCTTGTTTTAGTGAGAAAGCCATTTTTTACTTCTAAATTTTCAAATTAAAGAAATTTTTTAAAAGAATGAGGAAGAAAAGTTTCCTTATAATTTCAGTGTGATAACTGAATCTGATTCAAATTCTAAGAACTGGATAGATTGTCTCCAATTCCATAGGTGACTTTTAGTTATCTATTACTCAAACTGCTTTCCCAAAGAAAAGCATCCAATACAGACCATTGTGGTCAGAAATTTCAAATTAACCTCAACGGTGAAATCCAGAGAAGAAGCACAGGGCAAACACCACCATCTAAGTGATCCAGAATCACAGAACCTTAAAGGTTGTCCAGTTCAACACCAAACCTACCACTAGAATGACTTGTACAATACCACTGACAGGTGGTCATCCTGCCTCTCCTCAGATACTGCCAATGAATTCCACAAAGTACCCTATTATGTTGTTCTTCAGCTCTGTTATCAAGATTTTTTCAGAACTGAGTCTAAATCTCTGAGTTAAGAGGTAACAACTACCAAATGAAAATCAAGAACCTGTCACATTCTATTCTTCCCCCTATACAAATTCTGATCATTTATTGGCCTTAACAGGATAGATGTTTATCCTGTAGGTTACACTGAGACAAAGGGCACCAGGATAAGCACGGTCTCAACAATGGAACATCTATTAGAAATGTACCAATCACTAGAATGACTGAAGAAACTTTCAAGTATATTGTTTCCTTGAAAGATGGCAAAGGATCCCAAGAGACAAAAACAGGAAGTCAAAAAGAAAAGCAAGAGCAAGGAGAAGAGCGCACAGGAGCAGCAAGAGGAAGACCCCATGCAGCCTGGGACCATACGTAGCAGAAGCCTGTTTCAGAAGGAGAAAAGAGACCCAGATCACTAAAGGAGCTTCACAAAAAGGAATTTTTCAGAAGGAAGTTCAAGTTCAGTATTGAGTTTTCATTCAATACTTCCAAAGGTGGGTAGAAAGAGAAAAGTAGACCTTTGGTTAACCTTATTCTTATTCTCTTCATAGGACTAATCGAAGCAAAAGTTTTTGGATTCTATTACTTTGATGTTACAGCTGGAAAAATTCATATGTGAAAAATGAAGCAATGTTTTTTAATTCAGTTGAGTGAGGTTTATATTTTACTATTTCAGGCAAAACACACACACACAAAATAGATTTGCCACTCAAAAAAACCCCACTTCAATACATGCAAATCAAAGTTTAAACTGTACACAACAATGAAAATGCTAAATGTTTTCCCTGGAGAATGCTTTCCTGTAAGCTGTTCATGAAATAAGGAACAAGCGATGCGGTCTAAAATGCAAACTTGGGATTTCATGACTATCGGCTGTCCTAGCAGTCACTGACCAGTAGTGGGAGCTCCTAGAAAGGATTAATACAAGGAGTAGGAATTTTGCAAATCTTTGTTATTGTACACAGGGAAGAAGATTCAGAAGACTTGAAAAACTGATCTAAACTTGTCCTTGTCCTCCTACTCTTTTCCCACCAAAGATATTTCAAGCTTCAGGAGGCCATTACCATTTGCTTGGTGGTGTTGTAAAAGCTACCACATAAAAATGAAATAGTTGAAGGCCAGACCTAAAGCCTCTTAAGGAAGGAAATATTCTCATTTGCCCACATAAGAGTTCTAGAGAATTTAATTACTATATACATTTTCTTCTGAATAGAAACATAACTGCTCTGGAAAGACACATGCACAGAAATATTATAGTCAATGTTCTGAAGACAGACTACAGTTAGTATTTGAGTATATAAATAAGCATTTTAACTGTATACAATCTGTGTTAACAGGGAAAATCTCCACACAGGTAAGTGCCCTCTTACATGCTCAGGATCTTCAGATATCTGGCTCTTTAGCTATCAGTAAAAAAAAAAAAAAATGAACAAAAAGTTTTCAACTAATTTCAACATTTGACAAAGGGTCAACAAAACTGATTGATTACAACTACTGAAAATATTACTGGTATAATTCAGATACAGCATTTAGGCGGAATACTGGTTTTTCAAACAAGAAATATTTTTACGAATTTGATGAAGCCACGAACTTTCTGATGAGGTTGGGGGCATTTTTTAAATGAATAAGAATAACACAAAGTACAAATGGAGAAATGTGAGTGGATGTGAAATGAACAAAGAAGACAACTGTTATATGTTACTGATACCTAAACAGTGATAAAGGGCTAAGGTCTGGTTTCCCAAAACTAACACAATGAAAGGGGCTCCCTTCCTCATCATAAGTTCAACAAGCTTATTTTCAGCTGAGAAGAGCCCCTGTTTCTTTCGTAGTTGTAAAAAATAAAAGGGACTACTTGGGCAGTATATAATCTTGGACTTTCGATATAGCTCAAATTTATATTCTATGCACTGAAAACAACAGAACAAAACCTAAAATCAATGTTGCAGATTAAAGTGCTAAAAAATGAATCTGAAAGGTGCCCAGCACTTTTGACCTAAGCTTTCCTGATAGGGAATCTAGCAATGGTTATAGAAATATCAACTCACTCAATTCAAAGCATCCCATGCAAAAATCTTGGCATGAATGATGCTGTGAGGAGCTAGATAAAGCTAAGGGTCACCAGTTCTGTGTGAATTCAAAGCATGCAATGTCACCTAGATTGCAAGTTAAAGAAAAAGAAGAAAATACTACATGCTTAGTTTTATGCTTTGTACTCTTAAAAAAAGTGAAATATAAAGCTCTCAGGGGAAAAAAGCCAAATGCCAGAGTATCTCTTCTTCCAAAATGTTAAGAACAATTCTGACAATAAATGAAGTTCACAGCTGGCACAGTCCATCTAGTTTTATCCAGATTCACTGAGGAAAAGAATTGCAAGTGAGGCAAAGGTTCTGCTAGTGACTATGATAACTCTAAACTGGCCTTTAAAGAGAAAATGTGACTATTAAAGAAGAGCGCGCACGCACATGTGCACACACATACGAATGGCTCAAACAAGAGTATGTGCTGCCACGTTTGTCACTTGATTAAAACTGAGATTTTAATTTTGGAATATGAGAAAAGAAGGTTCTCCCTTGGGACCGTTGTCAAGGCCTTTGGAGCCATATTCTAAATAAAGCCCACCACCTCCATTGCCAGCCATCTAGCCCCATCCAACAGCCCAGCAGCCCTGCCTTTTGTGCCAGCTAATAGACATGTAAAGTCTCTGTGCAGTCATTCAGGGGTCAGGCCATCAGTTCTAAGGGATACCTCTGAGGTGTCTCATTCCTACAAACTTCTCTTACCACTGGTCAGACTCTGGGCATGGTATAATTTTTCCACCTAGGGTTCTTTCTCTATCTTATTTCCCATAGGAGCTTTAGGGAGTTGGAGGGGTTTTACCTCAAGATCGCCTTTGGTAATAGATTCCTCCTCCACTCTGAACTGAAGGTCTTCAACCTTCCTGTGGGGTGAAAAACCAAGGAAGTTTAGAATAAACCAAGAAATATGCCTGTCTTCACAGAAACAAACCCACCACTTCACTAGTACATTTGATGATTTTTGCAGGTGCTCTGAGAGAAATAAAAAGACGGTATTTGCCTTAGGAAAGATAAAGAACTGTATGACCACACTTCTGACTACACCAGCCTTAATTTGACATCCAGAATACAGAAAAACAGTAACATATTCTATTGGGATAACAAGAAGACAGAGACAAAAAAAAAAGTTAACTAATTCCTGTGGTCATCACAACTAAAACAGACCTAAACAAAGTAACAGCAGACAACAAAAGATAGGTCTGTACTGCCACGGAGATGGATATAAGATCTCACAAAAATATCTTCCTTTACTTTCTAGGATCAACGCACAGGTTCTAGGTGGAGAACTGAGTCTTATTTCAATGTGAAACATCAATGACAAAGAAGCATAGCCCAAAAGAAGTGGTTAGACACTGAGGGTTAGCAGGGTAGCCCTGGCTCCAGACAGTTATTTGGAGATCATGGGACTTGTTTCCACAACAGTGAGAAGGGGCTATAAGCAAGAGTGGCAAACTCTCTGGTGGTAAAAACAACAGAGGGTAAACAGTACAAGATTCACATTTCATAGGAAAATAGGAAAAGAAAAAACAAGCACATATACATACATATACAAATACAACAAAGCATATAAAAAATGTTTGAAACCCATGTCATCTGTAGCAAAAGCAAGAAACTGTTTAAGAAAACAAGAATCTAAAAAAAAACCCCAAAACCCTATAACCTTCCCTAGCTTAAGCCATATATTTCCACAGCTGCGAATTACTCTTGAACTCACTGCATATTTGGCTGAGGAATTTTTGTGTTGCCTGGCAACCTGAAGGATGACAGCACACAGAGGGATGGATGAAAATTTTACTAGGTATTTTGGCATTTAAGAGAAACAAACTGTCCACTTCTTTTTCACAGACTGCTGCTGGAAACATGCAAAGCCATTTCTTGTTTACTTTAGGCCAATAAGAATTATTCTAGGAGAGTTTTCTAGGGAAAGATCTTGAGGGCCTTTATCATATTGTGGTTGTACCTGTCCGGACCATTTCCAACTTATCCATGTAGTACTCAGAACTGAACAGTTATTTAGGATGGAATCATTACTACTGCTCAACATCAACATTGCCTTAACTTTCTTGGTGATCACATCACAGCTGGCTCACATAGAATTTGCTAGAGGCCCCAATCTTTTTCAGACTGACTGCTCTCCAGCTATACTCACATCTTGTACTTGAGAAGGTGATAAGGATAAATATAATCTTATTCGATTCAGCCTGGTGGTCTAAGCTTACCAAGATATTCGTGAATTCTAGCCTTGGAGTTAGAAGACATTGCTAAATCCAGCCTCAGATACTTACTGGCTGTTGTGACCCTGGACAAGTCACTTTACCTCTCTCAGACTTAGTGTCCTCATCTTTAGAATGAGGATAACATTAGCATCCAACTCCCAAAGTTGTGATGACAATCAAACAAGATAACCTAAGCAAACCTCCAAGTGCCATATAGATGGGCGTTCTGCTGACTCTATTATCCAACACGTCAGCCAACTCCCCAAGCTTTGTACTGAATCTACCAACAAGAAAAGTGTGCCTTTCCAGACTTAGTAGATATTACTCTCCTTTGTCAACTCGACGATCCATATTGGCTACTTGCTGCTTCTTAAACATCATGAGGTAACCCCTATTCCCTCGTTTTAACGTGGGCAGTCTAGAATGTAATCCCTCCCTACAGCCACCTCATAGAATTTCCGGTTTCCTTTAAAATTCAATTCAAATGTTCTCTCCCACACAAGGGATGGACCCCTGATGGACCCAGAAGCTAGTGCCTCCCTATAAATTTACCTTGTATTTATTTTACACATACTTATAATGTGCACAGTGCCTGGGCACATCGTAGGTGCTTAATAAAAGATTATTATTTATTGACATCTTATATCCCCCAGCAGAAAAAAAGCTCCTTGGGGACAGTTTTATTTTTATCTTTGTATACCTAGTAATGCCTAGTACAGAGCCTAGCATGTGATTGATGCTTAATTAATACATATTGATTAAATAACCGATGCTTTTGTGTCTCAATGAGATTATAAGCCCCTCAAAAACAAACTACATGATATGCTTCTTTTGTCTCCCCTACAACCTGCCACAGTCCTAAACAAACAGTATCCAATAAACACTAACTGAACTGATGGCTTGTTAATAATAGGAGGGGCGAGACTTTAGGATATACATAGTAATGGTCAAACAACTTTCACATGAATTCTCTCTTAAGAGGCCTGAACCTGTGCCCAGGTGTAAGAAACATGCCTTTATAATATCTGATCTTGGGATCCTCTTTGGAACACAAGAGGCACTTGATTATGCACACTTCCTTTTGGAGTTCTCTAGTGTCATCTCCCCACTAAAACTATGAATTCCTCAACTACAGGGACCAGATTCTATATACTTTTATCTCATTAACAAAACTAGGCACACTGAAACACGGCAAAGGTATTTAATAGATATTTGAACACGTGACAGTAGGTGAGTCAGACTATGGTTTAGAGTTAAAGTTCTATATGAGTGAATATGGAAATCCTAAAGTCACATGCTTCATTAAGGAGGGTTGGGACAATCTGAGTAATTCCAAACCTCCAAAGGCCTAAGTGAAAAGCAAACACACATCACACAGTAGGAGTGACAAGATTTCCACTGAACAAATAAGGACTGTGACAGGAAGAATGTCTCAGATAATTCACAGCTTTTTAAAAAAAGCCACAGTTGTACATGGAAGTTTGAAATCACCTTTTCTCTTCCTCAAGTTGGTTGAGAAGTTCCACTTTCTCCCTGTCAGCAGCTTCCACCATAGCTCGCAGCTGGTCCATCTTTGCTTCCATTTCCAGGACATGCTAGCAAAGGCAAGAGGGTGAGTAAACAGACTGTTTCTGGCATAGATACACACCATGAGATTATAACTGAAATGTTAGAGTTTTACTCTATAATCTTATGTTAAAGTGCTTTATGACCATAAATAAATAAATTACTCCTCCTGGAAGCTGTGTGTACATTATTATTCCCATTTGAAAAGACATAACCTTACCTCAAAAGGTAAGGGGATAGTAAGCAAAGCCAAAATACTTAAAAGGATATCTATGAAATGAGACATGTGATTACTGGGAAAGTTTGGGGGTTGGTTTTTGGTTTTTAACATGACATTCCTGCCTTATTACATACAAGCTAGCCTAAAACAAATGACATCAGGATATGAAAAAGTTGGCAAATTATTGTGGCCCAAGAGACAAAAACTTTTCCACCAAAAGCTAGTTTCCAAACGCAAGTGACAGCAGAATTTATAGGAAATCTCCACAACTCTCAAAACTAGTCCACTGGCTCTGGGCATGAAGTATACCTTCTACCTCTTGACTCAACTTGGGGATTATCACCTCTGCCAAGAGACCTCAGTGCCCAGACTTCACCTGATCATGTCCATCCCGAGCCAGAGCTAGTTCCTGCTCTATTTCCCCCACATGGCTTGTTGCTTTTGCCACCTCCGCCCTCTCTAGGTCCCTCTCAGCCAGCAGCTGTTCGATGTGCTGCTGCTTCTCCTTCAGAGCCTCTTGGAGGGCAGTGGTGCCGGAGATCTTCCTGGCATATCTTGAAGAAGTTTCAGTCAACTGCAAAGTAAAGTTAAAAAAGTGAAGGCAATGCCATTATAGAGGCTCTGCCATTGAAGTAGCAGACAGTGAGCGGTACATGCACAACAGGCGTCCCCTCAGCCAAGCGAAAGTGCCTCCTACCTCTTGGACATGCCCAATAGCTAACTCTGGAGAAATTTCTCAGTAAAGGAGAGATCAAGCATATGGTTTCTATCTGTAAAATTCACTTCAGATCAAACACTCTGAGAACAAAAAGCCAATATGCTTGGTCGCAGGACTGCTCCAGTCAAGAAAGAGATGTGGTGAGGATCAGGCCAAGTGACTTGGTTACGAGTGACCTTGACCTCAATCTATACGTCCAGATGGGCAGGAGATCAGAGGACATTTATAGGACCCACTGAACTAGTCTCACTTAATTCCACTTCTGCCTGAGCTTGAGCTAGATGTACAAATATCCTCATGTTAGGAGAATCTAATTGTGCCTCCTACATTCTTCCTTGATCCACAATCTTGAGTCTGAATACATTCTTTATCCAACTTCTTTGAGGGTTGCAAATGCCATTAAGTTATTAAACAGCTCCCCATGTAGTTACAGACCCCTCCAGGTGATTAATCAGGCTTAAATCAAAGGTCTTTGTCAGTAGTTTGTCTGTTAAAAAAAAATTCAGAGAAGCCATGTACCCAGAAACAAAGATTTGGTGGGGCCTAAGTGCCAATTATCTTCAAAGCGCCCCATATAGAAAAAGGTTGGAAGAAGAACTGCATCCACCTTCCAAAATGTAAAAAAGAAAAAAAATCGAAGTCCTCGCATCCACTTTTGAAGTCTTAGATTTCTTGTCCCTTCCTTTTGAGGAAAAAAAAAATCAGCTAGCTGAAGACTAAATGTGAACTCCAGTAGAAAAGTAACCTCCCAAGATAGTTTGTAGTGGCCAGTAGAATCCTTAACAGCCATCTTTTGTCTTGGATGCATTCATCTTTGGATTCCTACTTTTTGCAATGATTACATTTGCCATCCAAATTTCATTTAGCATCTCAATGTCTTCTCTTAATAAAGCTATGTGAGTCCTCATAGGAAGGGTACTCATGATGAGCACATATGTCTGGCTTAGTTCAATGATAAGGCAATTTGATGCCAAGGAAAAAGAAAGAATCCAATTATATTACATTGTTTTATATTATGAACAAGGATACAGTAAAGTCCTAATTATGAAATATTTCTATTGTGTTATGAATAATTTCGTAATAGTCACTACCTTCTGTTTACAGAGTTAATAGATTTTCAGATGACTTTAAAAAAAATAAAATTGTAAATTCATTAAACATTATCCTCTAGGATATACAAAAAAATCATCATCCTTAAAATGAAAGAAAGCTCAACTCACATTTAGAAATTTCCTTACCCAAAAGACTGGCCCACTGCTCTGAGAAAGCAAATAGATAAGGATTGAGGTAGGCACAAAACCTAGAATAATTTTGCTTCTTTGACACACCACAATTCCAAAGGACTCATGATGAGGCATGCTCTCCACCTTCAGATAGAGAGCTAATGGACTCAGAGTACAAATTGAAGCATATTTCTTTCTCTTGCCCTTTTTATTTTTTTTAACATGGGTAATATGGAAGTTTGTTTTGCATGACTATACGTATTAGCAATGGGTTCTATTTTTCTTGCCTTATGAATGGATGTGGGAAAGGAGAGGCAAGAGAATTTGGAACTAAAATTTTTTTTAAAGTTTAAGTGATTAAAATTTTTCTAAAAATTAAGTGACATGTGCCCTAGGAAACATGGCAAAATAAAAAATTCCTAGAGTAGACACTCCTCTGAACATTTTCTATAATCTACCTGTATTTACCTACGCAGACCCAATTTATCAGAGTTAGCTATCCTGAGCATTTGCCAAAAGTGAGGAGATTCCTTTACTGACATGTCAGGGTCCTTGTTACCTTTCCCCCCAAAAGCACAACAGTCTTCTTCTAGATATGCAGATTTTCTTTCCAGATGTTACTAAATAGCCTAACCTTTCTCTAAAATTTTTGGTATGGCTGGTGGAAAAACAAAACAAAACAAAACAAAATCTCTGAAAATAGGCACACATGGTATGACACCTAAACAAACTATGTAGCCCTTCAACACCAAGACCAAAGTATAAGACATCCATCTGCAGCAAAAAATAACATAAAGGGAAAGTGAACATCCTAAAAATGCTTCTTCAATTAATACCTTAAATCCTAACAGCTACTCTACTATTACAATGGAAACAAACTAAACACAGTGTGATTCACAACCTGCTTCTAAGCCTACTCTCGGTCATTTCAAAAATAAGCCAGTAGGTGGCATGACCTTTCTGCTCATGCCTTAATGACAAGGACCAAAGGACAAGTCAATTCCAAGTTACTGCTTTAAAGTCTATGATTCTTTAATATTAGTAGCTGCATTTATGATCAGGGTGGATATTGCCTGCTTTAATTTTGATGCTTCTATTTTTTAAATGCCCTTAAAAAAATAAAAAGACTCCCCCCTCCAAAAAAATAAAAACAAAACTAGAAAGACTCAAGATTTTTCTTAAATCCCCCAAAGAATCTGAAAACGCATTTTGTTTCTTCTTACTCAAACCAGGAACAAACATTTTCCACAATAAGAGTTTTTAGTATAACAGAATACTAGAATCTTCAAAGTTTGTATTCAAAATATTTTTTCTTAAGTGTTAAAGGAAAAAAAATTGAAAAAGAAAGAGGCTTCTATTTAAGAAGAAAAATATCCCTCAAATTTCCACGTCCTTAGTTTGTCCAAACTGTCTCATAGAAACCTCCCACCAATGTCAGGCGACTTAACTATATAGGTACAGAAGAACTAGATAAATTTGAGTTTAAGAGATCAAGACTTTTGGCAGTGACTGTGAGAAGCCTCTTTCTTATTTCAAAAAGTTAGCACTCTTGCTGTAGTTATGGCACTATAAAAACATATATGTCATCTATTAGTAACAGGTTTCATGGCAAGCTACAACTTCTACGCATGCTTTTCTTTTTTTCCTTTTTTAAGCACAAGGAGAAAGAAATTTATGGTTGTTGTTCAAGCAAAGCAAAAGACAAAATAGCATTTGCCACGCCTAGGTGTGAAGCATGCAATAAGAAAACTGGAGCTTACTAATCCTGTACGACTGGGCTTGCTGCTTACGGAGGAGGCTACAGAACTCAGGGAGCTGAGAGAGGAGGCCGAAGGGCTACGCTTCAGATTGCCTGGGGTGGCCATCACTTTCCTCACAGCGGCGGCCTTGGCTTTGGCTGGTGTTGTAGAAGGGAAGCCAATCTTTGTCACCTTATGGACAGGAGCAAACAAACCATATTTGGGTTGACACTGAAAATACCTATAGAGAACAAGAAGAGTTGAAATTACTAGGAATAATGACCATTAGAACACCACGCTCCACTCCTCTCCCATCAATATTAGCTATTATGAACCATACCAACAGGCTTAACAATATCAAGATTATACAACACACATTACCCTTAGAACACATGGACTATTCAAGGTTTTCAAAGAGTTTTGGGACACATTGCATATATGATCAAATGTATATTTGTTATAAACATATATGTGAGTGTGGCTATGTATATTCAGATACATACATATACATACATACACACACAAATACATATATAGCCGCATTAGCTAGAAGGTAGACAGCCTTGGAGTCAACCTGGGTTCAAGTCCTATACCTGACAATATAGCTCTCTGAGTGAATACTAAGCTCTAAATGCCCTGGACAACTAAGACTGTAAGTTACAGATGAATCACTGATCTACAGTGGTAGAGAGTGTTTCCATATTAGAAATTCCCTGTGCTAATGAAATCATAGGCATGTATCAAAAATTTTAAATAAAAATAAAATACACATACATACATGGATAGATTTTTAGATTTATATTTATTCATTTTTATTGGGCTTATATTTCACTGGTATAAGAAATCCACAAGAAATGAGGAAATGCCTTTTACTACTACATATCAGCAATTCATCTGTAATTTATAGTCTTTTTTTTATCTTTTTTTTTTAGTTTTCAACATTCACTTTTATAGGATTCTGAATTCTAAATTTTCCCCCCTCCCTCTCGTTCCCCTTCCCAATCTGATATAGGCTATACATGTACAATCATATTAAACATATTTCCGCATTAGACATGTTGTAAAGAGGAATCAGAACCAAAAGGAATAACCATGAGAAAGAAAAAACAAAAAAACAAAGTAAGAGAAAATAATATGCTTCAATCAGCATTCAGACTCCATAGTTCTTTCTCTGGACCTGGATACCATTTTCCATCTTTAGTCTTTTGGAATTATATTAGATCATTGCATTGCTGTGCAGAGCTAAGTCTATCAAAGTTGGTCATCACACAATGTTGCCGTTACTGTGTACAATGTTCTCCTGGTTCTGCTCACTTCACTCAGCATCAGTTCATGTAAGTCTTTTTCAGGTTTTTCTGAAATCTGCTTGCTCATCATTTCTTATGAACAATAATAGTATTCCATTACATTCTTCATATACCACAACTTGTTCTTGATGGGCATCCCCTCAATTTCCAATTCTTTGCCACCACAAAAAGAGCTGCTATAAATATTTTTGTACATATCAGTCCTTTTCCTTTTAACTCTTAAAGAATGGGTTACCATATTTCCCCCATTTATAAGGCACATCCTTTTTCGAAAAATTTGGGGTCTAAAAACTGCGTGCATCTTATACAGTGGTTGTAGACTTTTTTACTTGCATTTCCTGCTTTCCCAGCTTGTTTTTGCGCTCATTGTTGCAGATTTTTTTTTTTTACTTGCATTTTCCACTTTTTTGCCGTTGTTGTCTTTGCGCTCATTGTTTTGCATTCATTACTGGTATATTAGGTTACGTTTTGTCACATTCTGCCCAGCAATGGCTCAGAAAAGATTTTCATATAGTGCTGAATTCAAGTTAACAGTCATCCGGTTTGCACAAGTGAATGGAAATCGTGCTCCTGAACATAAGTTTGGTCCTCCTCCAACTGAGAGACTGGCTACAGGAAGAAGAAACCCTACTGAAAACACCGCAGCAGCAGAAGGCCATGAGAGGCAAGTCAGCAAAAAGGCCTGATTTAGAGAGGAAATTGAAGATATGGATTGAAAAGCAAAGGGCAATTGGAATTCCTGTGTCCACAAACATGGTTTAGCATGAGGCAAGAAGAATTGCTGATGAAAAAGAAATTACTGATTTCAAAGGATACAATTGGTGCTTCAGGTTCATGAAACAGAATAGACTAAGTATGCATACACGCACCAGACTTGCTCAAAAGATGCCTCAAAGCTATGAGCAGATGAATAAAACTTGAGTTTAATTACTTTATGTAATACATTTTTTTTTTCAAATTTCAGGCCCCAAAATTAAGGTGTGTCTTACACATGGGAGCATCTTATACATGGGGCTATACGGTAGATAACTGACACTTGCCAACTAACTGAAGAGTTAGTTGGGTAAATGACAACTTAAATACATCAGAAGCCTCAGAGAAGACTCGAATCTAGGTCTTCAAGATTCCAAGGCTTACTCTCACCCACTACACCATGTTGCCCTCCCCTTTGTCTGTCTGTCTGCCTTTCTGTTTGTCATGCCTGATATATGTGTATACATATATTCATTTATGAAATATATACAAAATATATACATGTGAAATATGAATCTAAGAATATTTTACAAAATTACTCCATGCTAAGGTAGAACCAGTAAAATCAGACCAGTAAATCCTAATACAAAGGACCAGACATTTCATCTACTTGATAAAAGCAAGAGCACACAGATGTAACTTTCCTACACAACGGAAGGATTATATAGATAGAAGGACCTGCTATAATAGAACAGAACAGAATAGAATAACTTATTCATAAAAAAATGAAACAAATATATAGCTTTAGCAGAGGTATTAAAAAGCAGATCAACGAAGTTACTTATCTCAATTACTGAGGGAAATAATACCTGTTGGCTGTCTAATAAAATTAGAGGACTATTACATTTTTCTCATAATATTGAAAGTGAACATTTGTATACATTTATCATTTCAAAGCTTCTATTTCCATAATAGAGTACTGTAATATATTTAGCCAATAGGACCTACACTGCTCACATCGGTATACATGTGTTCTAAGCAGTGGTAGTTGATTAATATAAATTATTTTTATATCAATGATATACAATTAAAAATAAACCTTTTGGGGCAGCTAGGTGGCACAGTGAATACAGTACCAGCCCTGGAGTCAGGAGGACCTGAGTTCAAATCCAGCCTCAGACACTTGACACATGTACTAGCTGTGTGACCTTGGGCGAGTGACTTAACCCCTATTGCCCTGCCTTCTTCCCTCAAAAAAAAAACAAAAAACCTTTGACCACATCTGTCAACAAGAAGAACCCATGGTGAAGACTACAGATCTTTAAAGTACTCAGATAAGCAATCATTCTTTCGGCAAACGCTACCTCTAATTTTTATAATGGGATGGAAGTAGAGATTGTTTTAAATGCATAGAAAACTCAGTGCCCAGAAGGGAAAGAACTTGCCTTTGAACAGTCAAGCAGGCCTATGTCCAATCTGTTAGACAGAACTAGCCCTGGTTTCTGCTAGAGTATGAATTCTGCAGTTTCAGGATGATATACTTAGATATGAGCTTTAAAAAATAAGTGGTTTAACATTCAGTTTTTTGCAAAAGTTAGATCCCTCTTCTTTACACTACGCCTTGGCCTCTCCTGTGAAAAGTTGATTTCACAATATAGGACAAAGTTACAAAGTGTTCCAAAATATTCCTCTCTAAGCTGAAAATGAAAGATTCTCACAAGATCACCCAAGGAATACCTTCAATTCTATGAGGAACAGACGAATCAATGTCATTGGTGAGAAAGCATTAGGGCAGTGGGACCTCCCTGTCTTGGCTGTATTATACACATGCTTGGTGAAAGCTCTACTCAAATACCCTAATGCAGAACACCAGACAAACCTTGTTCCAGCAACTGCTCCATCATTCTTTCCAAGAGGTTCATCCAACTCCACACCACACCATTCTCCTTTGGCAAAGTCTGTCTCCCCAAGAAATCGTACTACCCCAGCTTTTGTGCCACCAACCTGAAAGCAGAGGAAAAGAATAACAAAATAGAAACTGAAACGGAGGGCAAATCACTAAGAAAATGTCCTGCTCGGTTATTTCTATTAGTGGTTTGTTCTGCCCTTAAGTTTCCTTGCTCAACCCTGTTTGTTGGGCTACTCTTCAAGAAGAACTACAAAAAGATCAACAGAATAAAATAAAATACTAGCATGCAATTAAAATGATACAGACATTTTAAAATATTTAAATGCAACAATCCAGAGAAGAAAAAGAACAGAAGAGATGGCAGTGTGGCCCAGTGGAAAGAGTCCTGGAGTGACAGACTGGCAAAAGAGATAGAAATCAGCCTTGCAGTCAGGAAGACAGGAGCTCAAGTCTTGCCTAGGACATATACTGGCTGTGTGACCTTGGGCACCCAGTAATCTCTCCAGGTCCCTAGGCAACTCATCTAGATTATAAATTGCAAATAAAGGTGCCAATATTAACTGGTAGAAATTCTTCACAAGGAATTCCCCAATAAGGGAGTGAGGAAGGAAGAGAGGAAGAAAGGAGGAGGAAAGGGAAGGGAAGGGAAGGGGAAGGGAGGGGAAGAGGAGGGGAGGAGAAGGGAAGGGGAGGGAAGAATGAAGGGAGAGAGGGAAGGAAGGAAGGAAGGAGGGAAAGAGGGAAGGAGGGAGGAAGGAAGGAATTAGCTCTGGACCCAGAAGACCTGTGTTCATATCCAAGTTCTACTACTATACCTTGGGCAATCAATCAATAAGCATTGATTATGTGTCTACTATGAATTAGATACTATGGCAAGTGGTTGTGGAACACAAGAATCATTTAACCTATCTGGTCATCATTTTCCTCATGAGGAAAATGAAGTGGTCAGACTACATGACTTCTAAGATGCCTTCCGGTTCTGAATTTACATTCCTTGTGACACAGAAAAAGTAACCAATAAGCTCTTCTGAAAGCTCATATTTTACATACAGAAGTTTAAATTTTCAAATGTAAATAGTTTTAATTTACTTTATTTCATTTCCATCAGCTGCTTGGTTTCAGCTCCAGGAACATCATGATTCTTCCCAGATAAGTTTATCACCTGACAGACATTCAACGCCTTCACAGCAGCCTCAGCTGCCTCCCCTTCTAACTGGAGGGCTGGAGAGCAGAGTAATAAACTCTTCTCAAAGCCTTCCTTTATAGGGGGCTCAGAACTTTTCTGGGCAGCTAGGTGGCACAATGGATGGAGCACTGAGCTTGGAATCAGAAAGACTCATCCTGATGAGTTCAAATCAACTCAGACACTTCCTAGCCATATGACCCTATGCAAGTCACTTAACCTTGCTTGCCTCAGTTTCCTCATTTGTAAAATAAGCTAGAGAAGGAAACAGCAAATCATTCAATTATCTTTGCCAAGATAACCCCAAACAGGGTCACAGAGTTAGACACAACTGAATAACAACAACAACAGAACTTTTCAGCTAATTTCTTCATTTTCCAAGCAATTCTGCTTGGTTTCAACTCCAAGAACATCAAGCTCCACCACCCCTCTTCCCCTTCCCAACTCCACCCTACACTAGGCCTTTTCAGCTTCCTTTTATGTATTATCTTCCCCTATTATATTGTAAGCTCCTGGAGAGCAAGGACTATCTTTTTTTCTCATTTGTATCCCAAGGCTTAGCACAGTATCCAGTACATAGTAGGCATTTGATAAATTAAAAAAAAAAAAAAGATAAGTTCCAGGAAAAAAAATTGGAAATTGTCTTCAAATTCAATATTGAAACAACATGTTACATATAAAAAAAAAATGTTAGGAGAAAAATATTCCCACCAAGTGACAGGTAACTGCTGCCAAACAACACTAGCAGAGATTCTAGAGGTTAAAATCTAGGTTTTTTATTATGCTCAAAGCACAGGTTCAAAGCTCAGAAAATAACTGAACACTGAATAGGGTTCTGACAAAGCTTTTATATAGACTAAAATTACATCAGAGAAACAGAGAAATAATTTTTGACATATAGCAATCTTATATATAAAAATCACACAGACCTAGTAAAACAGAATCATAATCTTATACATACTCTAAGAAAACAGGCCTAACCAGACTTAGTTACATATTTAAAGTTAAGTTTTCAAGGTTCAGAGGCGACAATGGGATAATCAAGACTAGAGATTTAAATCCCACTAAGATAATGAAAGGATCAGAGCAAGTTAGGATCCTTATAGAAAATTAAATTATTTTGGGAAACCCTAACTCCCTTTTTGCTTTTTATTTGAGAAGTATTTGGGGTCCTAAGTAAATTTTTAACATCCGATGGGATAGGTTTCTGCTAGCAATATTTTACAGATGTATATATGAGTGTATAGGTGTGTATATGAGAGACTGTGTCTAAATAAAGCTAATACAAACTTTCTTTCATCTAGAATTATATTTCATAATTCAGAAAGGATGCTCAAACTTTGCGCATGATTTCTTCCCAATAACAACAAAAAACTGCTCTGGTTGAATGGTCCACGCAGCATATGCTTTCACAGTAAGAAGAATAAGCAAGGTGAAAGTAGATCTCTTATTGTCCTCACAATTGTGAAATGCTTTTATTCCATTCACAAATTTGCAAATTATATCATACACAATGATGCAGCTAAAAGTTATTTTCTAAGGCCCAAGATTTACATTTACCTTCTCTTTTCATTGATAGTAAGACTGCAAGCACTTCCCTTACACCAAAAACCTACATGTCAAAGAGACCTAAGAGTGAGGTGGTATATTATATAAGGGAGCACCTTAGAGATCAAGCAAACCATTGTCATTTCAAAATATGTCTAATGACTATATCTAATGCCAGAAAATATCAAATTATTTTAATAAATGGCTGATGTAGTTAGTTGTCAAACAATAAGAAAGAAAGATCAAAGCTACTGTGGTAGGGAAGGTGGGAAAGGACATATGGGATAAGATATCTTTCAAGTTGGAATCTTAACTGAAAAGTTGCAAAAATTACTTTCCCAAGGCTGGTCTGAGATTTCCTGTAATTACTGCCAGAAGACAAGAGCAGGCTCAGAGTACTGAGTTAAATATGGGCACAATGGCCATTTTAATATATCCACATTAAACTTTAGTCTTCCTCCTCTCCACATTACACACCATATTAAGAACTATTGACAAACACTTGGCCATATTAGTGGTAGATGGTGTAATCTCTTCAGACTAAGGAATGCTTTGTGGGTAAATCTAAGGGTCTGTTGTGCCAAATAGCTTGGTAGAAAACCCCAAATTCCATATTAGTACTCACCTCTTCCCAGGAAGAGACTGTACTAATCTATTTATCATTTAAAAAGCACCAAAATTCTACATTAAGAGATCGAAGGACTTGGAATACGATATTCCGGAGGTCAATGGAGCTAGGATTAAAACCAAGAATCACCTACCCAGCAAAACTGAGTATCATGCTCCAAGGCAAAATATGGATTTTCAATAAAATAGAGGACTTTCAAGCTTTCTCAGTGAAAAGACCAGAGCTGAATAGAAAATTTGACTTTCAAACACAAGAATCAAGAGAAGCATGAAA
>CM053622.1:29137037-29152771 GCA_028646595.1 Phalanger gymnotis
CGCTTCCCTCTGCCCCTTTGTGGGTTCTGTAGTTCTAGAATTGGTTCAGAGCCATTTTTTCATAGGTTTTTGGAGGGACTTGGAGGGGAGCTCACGCCGGTTACTGCTTTCCAGTCGCCATCTTGGCTCCGCCCCGACCCGAAAACATTCTTTTAGAGACCACCTCGTATGGGAGGAGAGAAAACTGAGGCCTGAAGGACTGAAATGACTTGTCCAAGGTTCCAAAAAGAGTGCTAGAGCTAGGATTAGAACCTAGGTTTCTAGATTCTCGGTCCAGTGCTTTTTCTGCCACACTGTGGCCTCTTATGTACTCTTGCCTCCCATACTTCTAGGAGGTCTTTAGTGCCTGCTGTTTTCTAAGGGGTTAGAAGAAACCAGGGCCAAGAAGTTAAAATCTTGGCTTCAAGGTCAGTAGATTTCTCTTTTTACTCTTAATCAGGACACTAAAGAACTGATGCTCCTAGGATTTAAGACTCTTTTTTTAAAAAGCATTTCGTTTAGACATAGCACACAGCTCCACTGCTGCAGAGTTTCTTACCCTAAATTGAAGCATGGTAGCTGCCTTCTCCATATAACAGTACATTTCTATATCTTTAACTGGCTTTGTAGCATATACACATTTGTGTTCTTGTGAGCAACTTTTCTTTTTACCTTGTTTAGCCTTATTTTGGATGAAATTATTTATGCTAAGATGGTAGAGCCATAGAAGGAGAATAAAATGAGAACTGCCTTCCTTGTGCAACTAGCGCTTAGTCCAGGGTCTGATACACAGAAAGCTCCAAATAAGTGCTTGGTAACTTTACTTTCTACTAGCGTTGTTGGACCTCTCACTAGGGAACTTGCATTATTATAAGAATGACATATGTCATTTTTTTTTGCAAGCTATTATTCCTAATTTTTATTTATTTTCCTAATTTTGATCTTTGCTATAACAAGTTAGTGGTCTGATTATACATAGCTCATTTGAAAGTAACCAGAATATCAGGGGTTACTGCTCTTTCTTAAATTGTTTAAATTTTTGATGGCTTTTAAGTCAATTTAATAGTAACTTTTTAAATGTAGGTATTAAAATTGCGCATGTTTTTATGCCAGCCTTTTTAATAGGCTTCTCAGTTTGGCTCTGGATGCCCTATTCCACACGGCAATAACAACAATTAAACTGTATATTGTAATCAGAGAAGATTTAGTCAAAGCCTTTATCCCTTTGGATTTGTTTCTCTAAATGAATTCTCTTTCCATCTCTAGCAAATTCTTCAAAAAGAACACAATTCATATCTAATGTGTGGCATTGTAGATAGGAAAGATGAGTTAAATCCTGCTTCCTCCATTTACTAGGGTTGAACCTGTGCAAGTCATTAAACCTCATAGAACCTCAGTTTCCTTATCTTTAACTATAGTTGTAGTACCTATTAAGTTGTAGTAGTGTAGTATAGTAGTAACTATAATTGTAATAACCACAGGGTTCTGGTGAGGCTCTAGTGATGTTACATATGTAAAGTGCTTTGCAAGCTTTAAAGCTCTGTATAAATGTTATTATTATTACTACTCATATAATAAAGGCATAGTTCAATTATAGTGGCCTACCATGTGTTGCTTTTAGTGCTTTTACTTGGCATTTTTAAGGAGGATTATAGAAATGCCTTGCTTAATAGACATCTTTTAATTGGAAAGTCGAGCATCAGGAATATTGGTTAAGAAATTTTGTGTTTGTGATCTGAAACGCTGCAGTACTGAAGGCTCTGGGACCATCGTAACCAGTGTCAACGAAGATCAGCAGTTCTTGATGCCAGATGCTTTTCCTGAAAGTCCAGAGCTCCAAGTTCTCTTCCCTTGCCCATCCTCCCACATGCACCTCCCCCAACTCCAAATCCTGTTGTTACTGCTCTTGGTTTGGAGATAACAAAGAGTTCAAGCAGCCTTTCTTTTTTCCTTGTCTGTATTGCCTCTGTGTAACTCCTCTTCCTTTTTTGGTGGTGGTGTTGAGTTGTGAACCACTACTTGTGAGCCCATTTGGGGTTTTCTTGGCAAAGATACTGGAGTGGTTTGCCATTTCCTTCTCATTTTATAGATGAGGAAACTGAGGCAAACGGGGTCAAGTGACTTGCCCAGGGTCACACAGCTAGTCAATGTCTAAGGCTGGATATGAATTCAGGAAGATGAGTCTTCCTAACTCCAGGCCCCATCCCTCATCCATTGCACTACCTTCATCTTTTACCTTTTATCATATTACGAGTTGAATGTTACACAAACCTGCCTTGGATTGTGACTTGAGGATTGATGCCTGGAGGATGCTCCATTCTCCTCTTCTCTCCCACCTTATACTGTCGGTGTTACATGGTAGAAATAATAAATGTGGGAATATATTTCTCAAGTTTATAAAATGAGTGAGTAGACAAATGCAATTTGCTTTCTGGGATAAATGCCTCAACTATTATTTGTAAAATTATGTTCCATGTATTGGCAGCAACTGGAGAATGAGGATTTAAGTTGCTGATAAGCATTGAACTGAATGGATAGTTATTAGTCAACAAATATTTATTAAGTGCCTACTTAGCACTAGACACTATGCTAGGTATTAGGGAAACAAAAAAAAAAACCAGTTCCTGTCCTCAATAAACTTATATTCTTTTTTAAAATAGCCCTTTTTATTTTTTATTATTGAATTTTATTTTTAATTTATGGAATAAAACAATCATTTCCACAGCATAGTACAGTAAAAAAAAGATGATTGCACGTGAAACTGCAAATCCACCATGCACTACTTGCTCTCGCTTTCGAACATAACAACAAAATTATCATGTAAATTTCTTTTTTTCTTCCTGCTCCTCCCCGTAGGTGGCTACCATTAGACACAAATAGGTATATATATATATATATATATATATATATATATATATATGTGAAATTATTCTATACATACTTTTACTTATCAGTTCTTTCTCTGGATGCAGATAGTGTCTTCATATAACACATACATATTTAAGTATTTCACATCAAGTCGACAAGTCAATAAGCATTTATTAAAGCTTATTATGTGCCAGGCTATGTGCTCAGCTCTGGGAATACAGTACAAGCTGAAAGACATCTCTGCCCTCAAGAAGCTTACTTTCTAATGGGGGAAGAAGGAAATTGAATGGAAAATGAAAAGAGGTGGTGGAGTACCTACCTGCACAGGGGAATGGTAAAATTTACAAGATCAGGAATATAGATTGTAGAGGAATGAACATGTGGCTGGTCTGGGTGTCATCCTTAAAATAGATCTTTTGGGAGGAGCTAGCTGGTCAGAAGAAGTAGTTACAAGGGCAAAGGATAATTGAAGTGTGCGAAGCCAGGGGTGGAGTGAACTTACAGTGTTAAGAAGTTTCTGAGGCATGATAGGCAAAGTTTACATAGACAGTCTTGAATGCAGTCTGGAGAGGGATGGAAAGACAAGTGTTTTTTTGTCTTTTTTACTTATTACTTTATTCTTATTATATTATTATAAATAATAATGTTATTATTTACTTCTTACTCAGTTGACCCCTTTTGTCTTGACCTCAGAGAGGTCAGGGGCAGTTCCTCATTTCAAGAGTTTTTGAGGTGGTCTTTCTTCTTTCCTCTGCTTTATAAGCTGTTAATTTTATAACTCATTTGGTTCATGCCAGAGTTTTGTTTGGTTACACATCTTTTCAACGTAGCATTCATTAACACTGAAATAATCTAGTTCAACCTCTTCCTTTTATAGATGAGGGAAGTGGTCAAAAAGAAATAGACTTACCCAAAGTTACATAGCTGATAAGTGGTAATGTAGGATTCAAAACCAAGTTTTCTTTCACTGATTATCACTATCATAGCTCATTTATTTTAGTTTCTTTTTGTGAATTCTAAATCTTACATAGTACAGAATTGTTTCCAAAAGTGAAAATGGAGGCTTTGAATTGGAGCTATTTTTGAAAAGTTCTCCTGATTCTCCTAGAAATATTAGATATTGAAGTGTTAGACCATAGAACTTTTTACTTGGTCAGAAGTTTTGTTCTCCTTATTTTCCTGCTTTTTGGCTATGAGAACATGGAGAATGAAGTGTACTTGTTTTGTCTAGTGAATACTTTTTTTTTTAATTTAAATTTTTATCAGTCCCTTTGTTTTCAAGTCACCTTTGTTTCCTAATATATTCATTTGCTCATTCCTCACCTCTATACCTCAGACCAGGGAACCTGTTTAAATAAAAAACCACCTACTCGTATCTGTCCTTTTATATTCATGTGTGTGACATCATTAGTATAGTTGGCATTGAGAAGGTACATTGTATACAAGGAAGATTGGGGCTTGTTGCCGTTCCTAGTCCAAGGTTAAGAACTTTGGGCAGTTTTCTAGACTGGAAACTTTGGGACTTGCTGCCCTTTTAAGCAGGTCGCTAAGCAGAAGAGCTGAAATTCAGTTAATTTCAACAGGTATTAATATGCGCCTTTTATTTTTACCTATGTCATATTTCCTAATTTGTATTTCAATCTAGGGATAATCTCTCACTTAAATGTCATCTTAGATGTATTTTTTCAACACATTTACGAAAATTTCCTGAGCCCTAACCTTTCTCTAGCTTTTGACCAACTGCATGAAAACACATTCAGCTTTGTTGATTTTTTTTTGTTTTGGGTTAAATATAGACCTCAATAAACAGATCTGGTCCTTGGTTGATAAAATATTACTTAATACTTTATATGTGATCTTCTGAGGACCTCTTATGTGGATAACTCAGAATGGTAAATAGTCACCTAAGAAGAAGCAGCTTTAATGCTGCTGTCACTGTTTCTGTTTTATTTGAGTAATTTTGTTGTTTAATGGAGTTGCCATCACTCTGAGCATTTTTCATTTAAGTCAACATCTTTGCTTAGATCCAGATGTCCAAAAGTCTCAGAAAAACCTAATATTTTCTTGATTATTCTTCAGGTTTAACATCTAGTAGAAATAGCAAAGCTTAGTTTTGAAACTGTAAAACTAACTGTAGAAACCCTTGAACCTTCTTAATGGTTCAAGATTTGGAAGAAGGATGCAGCTCATAGCAAAAGATATTCTGTTATCTCTTTATTATTTTTACTAGAACCACCTTTGTTCACATCTGCATAGCCTCCTCGTCCTAGTCTTTCTCTAGTTATACCATACAACACCCTGCTGTGAGAGAAGTATTCAAGGAAGCACAGCATTGATATCACTACTGTGCTTTTAAAAAAAAGCCAATGAATGGCAAATTGAATTTCAGACTGACTGTGCAAACCATTATGGAAAAATTATGTAGTTTTGCCACCAAGAGATGGGTATGTATGTTACTCAAGGTAGATTGTAAACTTCTTGGGAGTCAGTTTTGCATTGTGGAAACAGGGCCTGAAGATGGAGTCAGGAAACCTGGATTTTAATTCTGTATTAGGTATACTTAGCAGGGAGACTGAGAGCAGGGCTCTTAATTTCTTCGTCTGTAAAATGATGTACCTCCTATTTCAGAGGGTTATTGTGAGGGACATGCTTGATATGCCCTAAATAAAAGCTATGTATAGATGACTTGTTCTTAAGGAAGAATACAGTATATGACCAAGTAATTATGATAGAAGGTGGAACGTGAAAAATAAAGGCAGAGGGGAGATCCAGATGCAAGATAAATTTGAGGCTGGAAAGGATGTGTTCCGATAGGGGCACTCAGCTAAGGCTTCACGTAGGAGGCAGCATCTGAGCTGACAACTGAGGGAGAGGATTTTGATAGGTGGAGATTAGGAAGGAGTGCTTTGCAGAGCAGTGGCCAAATTGAGTTCTGAAAAATTAATGGCTTCTTAGTACCTATTGAGTAATGCCTGGACTCACCCCTGCTGCCTTGCATTTAAGACCTTTCATCACTTAGCAGTAAACATACCTTTTTAGCTTTATCTTCTGTTAGTCCTCATCTCATACCAAGATTAACAAATCTGAACTCCTCCCAACTCTTTGTATCTGTCTGTGTGCTTTTGCTCATAGTTCTCATGTAAGTTTGTTCTTCTCTCCCACATTCCTAAATGGCAAACTTTGGGGTGTAGTGAATTGGGAGCCAGCTTCTAGTCAGCAAGATCTATCTGGCTTCAATTCCTGCTTCTGACAGTGGTTAGGTGACCAAGGGCTCAAGTAAGTGACTTGACCACATAGGGTCCTACGTATAACTCTCTAAGACTATAAGGTTCAAACCTGCTTTGGTAAAAGGAGTTTTTTCTCTAAGTGTTCCCTACAGCAGTGGCATCACAGATCCCTTTGTTATTGCTTGAAATTTGGGGAGTGAATAAACTGAAGTATTGTCCATGTTGAGGCATATTTATTTCCCAACTGATGAACAGGTTGTGTTCAGTAACTTGTTTGGTTTGTTTAGTTGTTTGGAACTTTAAACAAAGAGCCCAGAAAAACAATGTAGGTGGTCAGGTTCTGGGTTAGTCTATATGAATGGATTTAGTGTATTATATAATGGAATAATTTCAGCTGTTAGGTAGGAGTGGCAGCCTTGTTATGTAGGGTTGGGCTGGTATCCCTTTTCTTGACTTCCTTGACATATGAGGTGTAAAAGACCCAATTGATATTGGTGTTATTATTTTTTATATTTATTTACAGTTCACCTAATTCATATCTTAATACATGGTTAGTTTTTGTAAAAATTCTACATGGTTCTGAGAAATATGTATATGCTTTGGCATTGCCTTTAAGAAGATTCCACAAGTCTTTTAGCTCTAATTTCTCCAGAAGTTTGTTCAAGTTTCTTTTTACCCTTTTGTTGTTGTTTTTCTGTTAGATATGTCTAACTTAGGGAGAGGAATATTAAAGTCTTTTTTTTTAAACAATGTTATTCTGTGTCTTCGTGCAATTAATTTACTTCTTCCTTTATAAATTTTGGACATATATGGAACATTTTGGAGCATTGCTATTGATAATTGGTTTGTTGTCGGTGGTTCTTTTCAGCATAATTCCTTGTTTATCTCTGTTTATATCATGAATTTTTGTTTCTACTTTGATAGCATAATTACAACTCCCCCTTTTTTGGATTCACTGGGTGCATAGTAAATTTTGTTCTAGCCTCTCATTTTTATTCTGTATATGGCTTTGATTTTTAGATGTCTTTCTTTTTTTCCCCTTATATAAAATATTCTATTTTCAAGCATCTATAATAAGTAGACTTATGGATATCAAATTACATTAGCATGAATGAGCTCTAAGAGAATATCAAATTCTCTACTCTTATTTTTTAAATACTAGTTTTTTTCCCAAATTACATATCAAGACAATTTTTAGCATTCATTTTTACAAGATATTGAGTTCCAAATTTTTCTCCCTCTCTCCCTCCACTCTTCCTAAAATGATAGGCAATTTGATATAGGTTATATCTGTGCTATCATGTAAAACATTTCCATATTAGTCACAGTTGTAAAAGAAGAAACAGATCAAAAGGAAAAAAAAGCCCACATAAAAGAATAAAGTAAGTGAAAAAAGTATGCTTCAATCTGCATTCAGAGTCTATCAGTTCTTTATCTGGATGTGAATAACATTTTGCTTCATGAGTCCTTTGTACTTGTCTTGAATCGTTGTATTGCTGACAAGAACTAAGTCATTTATAGTTGATCATCATACAGTGTTGCTGATACTGTGTGCAATGTTTTCTTGGTTCTGCTCATTTCCCTTTGTATCAGTTTGTACAAGTCATTCCAGGTTTTTCTGAAATCATCCGGCTTGTCATTTCTTATAGCACATAATATTCCATTACATTCATATACCACAGCTTGTTTAGCCATTTCCCAACTGATGGGCATTTCCTCAATTTCCAATATTTTGCCACCATAAAACAGGCTGTTATAAATATCGGCACATGTAAGTCCTTTCCCCCTTTTTATGATTTTTTTGGGATACAGATCTAGTAGTAGTATTGCTGGATCAAAGGGTATGCACAGCTTTGTTGTCCTTTGGGCATAGTTCCAAATTGCTCTCCAGAATGGTTGGATTAACTCCACCAACAATGCACCAGTGTTCCAATTTTCCCATATCCTCTCCAACATTTATCATTTTCATTTTTTGTCATATTAGCCAATCTGATAAGGGCGAGGTGGTACCTCAGAGTTGTTTTAATTTTCATTTCTCTAATCAGAAGTGATTTAGAGACTTTGTCATATGCCTATAGATAGCTTTGATTTCTTGTTCTGAAAATCGCCTGTTCATTTATCATTTGGGGAATGGCTTGTATTCTTAGACATTTGGCTCAGTTCTCGGTGTATTTGAGAAATGAGGCCTTTATCAGAGACACTTGCTGTAAAGATTATTTCCCAGCTTGGTTGTACTGGGTTTTGTTTAATTTTAATTTAATGTAATCAAAATTGTCTATTTTACGTTTCATAATGTTATCTTTTACTTGGTCATTGTCTATGGCCCTTTTTAGCAAGATGTGGTTTCCTTCCTTATCTCTTTTAATTAGGTCTGTTTTTTCTTTTACTTCGTCTGAAATTAAGAATTGTTGCCCCTGTTTTTTTTTTTTTTACTTCAACCAAAGCAGAATAGATTCTTTTCCAGCCCCTTACTTTTTTTTTTTTAACTTCGTGTGTTTCTCTGTGCTTTAGGTGTGTTTCTTATAAACAACATATTGTAGGATTCTGGTTTTTGATCCACTCTACTATCTACTTCCCTTTTATGGAAAAAGTTCATCCCATTCACATTCACAGTTATGATTACTGTGTGTTTTCCTTCCATCCTATTTTTCTTCCTGTTTGTCCTCTCTCTCCTTTCACCCTTTCCCTCCTCAACAGTGTTTTGTTTATGTCTGCTGGCTCCCCTGGTCTTCCCTCTTTTCTTTCAGTCCTCTCCCTTCCCCCCACCCTTTACTAATTTCTTCCCCTCCTACTTTCCTGCAGGTAAGATAGATTTCTATATTCAACCAATTGTGTATGTTATTCCCTCTTTGAGGCAATACTGATGAGAGTAAGGTTCAAGTGATGCCCATTGCACACCTTCCCATCTTTCCCTCCACTGTAATAGGTTTTTGTGCTTGTTCATGTGAAATAATTTACCTCATTCTACCTCTCCCTTCCTTTTGTATCCAGTGTACTCCTTTTTTGCATGTATCCCTTAATTATTTTTTTATGTCATTCTCTCAAATTCACCTTATACCCATACCCTCTGTCTATGTATATTCCTTCTAGCTGTATTATTAGTGGTACAAATATTACAAGTAAGAATTACAAGTATCTTCTTCTCGGGGAAGGAAACCTCAGGCCTGCCCATTGTTATCCCCAAATACTATTGTCCTGTAAGTGACTTCTTCCATAGTTGAGTCAATGAGTAGGCAAGCTTTCACCACCCAAAAACTAGTATAGTTTCAGGGAGAAGTTTAAATAGCAAACAAATGAATCACTATAACAATAAGGGTGTAGTCTAATGGAGACAACTCAAAGTTTTGTCAGTTACAGAAATACTTTGACCTGGAGAACTTACAGAGGATTTGCTTGTACCAAGTTAAACCATTTAAAGGCCCCAGATGGCAATTGCCCTTTGTCTCATTTTAGGTGGCTAAAATGGGATAGTTCTCTGGTCTTGACCTTATAATGATTCCCTTTGTATAACAGGTTCCCTGATGGGGAACAGCAAGGGCGGGAGTGAAAATTTAAAAAGAAGTAGATTTGGTGGTCAGGAATTATGCCTTTTTTCCTACAATTTCCCTCTCATGATGACCAGTCTGCTTTGGGTACAATTAGATAGCTTACCCCTGTACTTGAAAAATGTCAGACTCTAGCTATGGGCCTTTCCCCATAGACCATCACACAGACCTAAAGAGATCAGCTAGCACATTTTAAGTGGGGCAGCTCTGGCATCTGACTGAACAGATAAGACTTTCCAAATAAATAGCGCTTTGGGGATGATCAGAGGAGGCATAGTGCCTGCTGCCATGTTAGGTTGGCAGCAGATAATATTCTTGATATTCTTGATGATACTCATTTTTTAAGGAACTTTGGGCTTGGCATTTGAAACATGAGGTAGACAAGAAGATGGTTGCTGGTTAGCCTAAGGGGGTGGGGTACTGGTCTAATTGTATCAGGAAATCTGGAGGAGTAAGGTGAAAAAAGACTGAAAAAAAAATAGGAAGAGACAAAATTATGAAGGGCTTTAAAAATGAAACAGGATTTTATATTTGATCCAGGAGGTAATAGGGAGTCATTGGAGTTTATTGGATGGGGAAAGGGGTGACATGGTCATATGTGTTATTTGACCGTTTAGTAAAGGATAGATTGGAGTGGGGAGAGACTTGGGGTAGGCCAACCAACAATCTACTGTGGTAGTCTCAGGTGTGAAGCGATGAAGGCTTGCACCAAGGTGGTAGCAGTGTCAAAGGAGAAATAGGGGCATTTACAAGAAATGTTACAAAGGAATAAATGAAAGAACTTTGCAGCTGATTTCACATGGAGGGGTGATATAGAGTAAGGAGTTGAGGATGATATCTAGGTTGCAAGTCTGTGTAACTTGGAATATGGTGGTACTCTTATACGTGAGTTACTGTCCCTTGGAAAGGGAAGGGTACCAAATATAGAAGGGGACTATTGGTAAGTATTGGTAGTCAGGTTACTGTTATACCAGGGGACCCTGATTGGGTCCATTAGGGCACCCCTGTTTCCATTGGGTTTTGGGGAGAGGATCACTAAGAGGATCATTTTTGGTCAGGTGGAGATGGGTGAAAAGACCTCCTGTTTGGATCTCAGTTGTGGTGACTTATCAGGGGGATTGTATCATGGTCATCAATATTATGAATTCATGAAAGTAAGTACCTTTATGGATACTTATGTTAGCTTCTTGGCCAGTTATTGTGGATAGGACCAAATGGAAATCCTGGGAGATGGCTTAAACTATCTGTTTAGTTCATAGCAATATCAGGTGGAGTAGAGTAAAGATGGTGGAGTAGCAGGAAGATGTACAACTGTGCTTTAAGTCCTAACTCCTCCACACAGATCCTCAAAATGCATCAGACTGAGGCCTGATAGGAAAATCCAAGGGAAAAAAATACAAGTAATTTTTCCAATCCATACTGGCAAAGGGAGACAGTTTGAGGACATTGAGTTGGGTCTAGCTGAGAACATTTGCATGGAGTATACCAGTGTAGAAAGAGACTATTAACTAGGGGCAGGAAGAGGTCTCAGACCCACATAAGGTGGCCTGACCTCGTGCAGAGAGCAGGAACAGGTGCTAACTGGCGGCTCTGTCACACACCCACCAATTCTTGTTCACAGATCCAAGTTGGGCTGAAGAGGGGATCTGTGCCGAGGGTGAGAATTCCAGGGTAAGACGTGGTCCCACATCCCTAGCTTGTATACTGAATAAGGAACAAGTTGAGAAGCAAGGCTTCTCTATGTAGCTCTGACTCCAGGAGTGGAACAGGATTTCACTTCTAGCCTTTGGTCCACATTGTAGTCTGCAACAAAACAATAAAGTAGGAATCCCAGCCTATATTTCTGTGATTCTGAAACCAGCAGAGCTTTCCATCTGATTGATAGTGAATGAGTCCAGCAGCAGTCTCTTGGTATTCCAACTTGAGGGCAAAGTCCACAGTTGTCTTGCTCAGAACCAAACCCAGGTCAGGAACTTTTTGAGTTCATACCAGGAAAGCAGTGACCAGATTTTGCCCTAGATCAGATTCTTTGGGCACACTGAAAGCTTTTAAGTCTTCTCTTGAATTGTCCCTGACATCCTAGAATAACATAGCAAGAAAGCAGCCACAAGATTATAGGGGACACAAGCTCCACCCACATATTCCCTCCTGAAGTACACAGAAGCTGGACATAACATGAAGTCTATAAGTTAGAAAGTAGGCTGGAGGAATGAGCAAAGAAAAAGAATCCTACCATAAAAAGCTATTATGGGGGCAGCTAGGAATAGAGTCAGGAGGACCTGAGTTCAAATCTGGCCTCAGACACTTGACACACTTACTAGCTGTGTGACCTTGGGCAAGTCATTCAACCCTGATTGCCCTGCCTACTCCCCTCTAAAAAACAACAACAACAAAAAGCTATTATGATAGAAGAGATATTCAGTACACAAAACAAGAAGAAGACAATGACTCCAAAATATCTTTCAAGCAAAGCTTCAAAGAAAAGTACAGTTCAGGCCTAAATTCAATACTTGGAAGAAATGAAGCATTAGTTTAAAAAAAATTAAATTTTTTTTTTAATAAACGAAATGAGAGCACTAGAGGAAAACGTCAAAAAGGAATGAGAACTATGGAAGAGAGAATCAAAAAATCAGTAACTTAACACAACAGGTACAAAACCTTATGCAAAGCAACAAAAGCTCTGAAAATTGCAGTGTACCAAATTGAGGAGAATGATTCTATGACACAACAAACGTGAAAACAAAATGAAAAGACTGAAAAACAAAGAAGAAATTATAAGGCATCTCATAGCAAATAACTGACCTGGAGAACAGATCAAGGAGAAAAATTTAAGAATTATTCGATCACCTGTAAGTCATGTCACTGCCTGCCCCCCCCCCCAAAAAAAACAAGAGTCTGGATATCACATTTTAAGAAATCTTAAGAAAAAACTATTCAAATATCTTAGAACTAGAGGGTAAAGTAGAAATAGTATCCATTGGTCATCTCCTGAAAGAAACTAAAATGAGAATTTCTAGGAACATTATAGCCAAAATCTAGAGCTTCTAGGTCACAGAAAAAAATACTACAAGCATCTAGAAATGAAAGAATTCAAGTTCCAGAGGAACCATAATATCACACATGATTTAGCAGCCAACAATATAAAGGCACAGAGAGTTAGAATACCCTATTCCAGCAGGCAAAGAATACAAGTTTATAACCAAAAATAACTTAAGCCAGCCAAACTGAGTATAATCCTACAGGGGAAGAACTGGATTTTTAGTGAAATAGAATACTTCCAAGGCTTCCTGATGAAAAAACCTGAGCAGTGTAGAAAATTTGAAGGGCAAATTTAGGAATTAAAGACCAAAAAAGGCACTGCAGCTATACCTTCCACACATAGATTTAATTCTTCCATAACTTGATGGTTATAAAAGGACTAAAATGCCAAAAAGGAACCTGAAGATGTTAGTGATATTATTTTGTAACTATTAATCTTGAATAGAGAGACCATGAACTTTAGAATCTCATGAATCCATGGTCATGCCCTTTTTTAAGTAAGTTGCTTCACTAACTATAAGACTAAGGAAGATAAAATTTAAGTCTCTGGTTGGGATAGTAGAAGAATGAAAATTCCCTGTCTTTAATTTATTTACCATTTATGGATTTTATAGTTTATCTCACACTAGACCAATATTAGGAAATGCTTGAAATAATTTGACTTGGAATGAAAAAAATCATTGTCTTGAGTTATGAGCCCTAGTGAGTCTGCTGAGCTAAGCTCAGAATAAACAGAAACTTTGGCCTATAGAATTATTTCATGTTTTTTTTTAATTACATGAAAGATACCTACAATAAAGAAAGCATCTGCCACCTTTGTCAGTTTGAAGTCAGCCACACAATCCATTCTCTCATTCCTCTCTTATAATAAATAACCTTGAAATGACTTTAAGAGAGGTAATTTACAAAAATTGTTTAGTTGTTGCTTTTATCAATGGACACTTTTATATTGCTATTTCAGAAGTGAAAGCAAAGACTCTAATTACAGTTTCTCTTCTGGCATTTGCTAGATATGGCCTATAACATTTAACCCTTGAATCTTAATACTTTTTCTTCTTTTTGCACTCAAACTGGGTCCTCTGGAAGACAACTCCAGTGGATTATGAACAAACGGTGTTCAGAACTCGAGTTCACTAAAACTTAAAGAGCATCTCTATCTTTTTGACTTTTATTTTTTTAGAGCTCTCGTCTGTAATATCTTACAGCTACTGACCAGAATTTGTGGTGAGGAACCTGCCGCCTTGAGGCCACATGTGGCCTTTACGTCTTTGGGTGTGGTCTTTAGACTGAGTCTAAATTTTGTAGAACAAATCCTTTTATTAAGAGAATTTGTTCTGTGAAGTTTGGATTCAGTCAGAGGGCTGCACCCAAGGACCTAAAAGGGCCACATATGGCCTGGAGGCTGCAAATTCCCCACCCTTGTACCAGATGTTTAAGAGCTAATCATGAAATCCAAAGAGAAGTTTATTACTGGTCAAGAAAAGAGCTCTTTTCTACTCTTTTTAAAGCCACATTGCGGTAACATGTTTAGCCCTTTATCACTTTTTCTCGCTTTTACTGTAACACATTGTCCTACATGCATAATACCATCTAGTTTAACTCTTAGTAACATTGTCTTCAGAATTTATATTTCTTAAAGGAGATTCTATTAGTGTATTTCCTTTTTCCTAAAAATTGTAAAAATTGGATTCAGGAAAGTATGAGGCCTAGATTCTAATCTAGATTTTACCTCTAGCTGGCTGTGGGGTCTTGTGCAAATTTCTTTACCTTTTCTGCCCTCAGGTGCCTCAGCTCTAAAATGAGGGAATTAAACTAGTTTATTGTTAAGGTTTCTTCCAGATAACTCCACATGTATTCTATAAGGATCTCATTTAACTTTGAAACAGTGAATAAACCTTTCTGGGTACTTTGTCTACCATTCGATGCTCTTTGGAAGCCAGACAGTACCATAAGAGTTGTCATTTATATAGTGCTTCAAAGTTTTGCAAGCATTTTTTCTTGCATTTTCTGATACAATCCTCAAAACAACTCTGCAGAAGGATTACTGTTATTATTATCATCATCATCATCTTTTAAAGACTGAGGTACAGAGGAAATTGACTCCCAGAGAAGTGTCATGACTTACCCATGGTTCAGAATTTCTGTCGGGGTAAGGCTTGAACCTGTGTGTGCCCTCTTAAGTTCTGCATTCTTTCTACTATTCCTTGCTGCTTTTCCCTATGCAAAGGATTGGTGGTCAGCCGTTTAGGAATCTTAAGCATCTTGTGCTAATCTGTGGAGCAGCAAGCTACTAATATAATCTGTATCTGTATCATTGACCAGAGAGGAAAAGGAACTTGAATATTATGACAAAATTTTCTGGAATCATTGATCTGTAATGAGATTATGTGTCCATGAATTGCTTAATGATCCCATGGTTAAAGGCTTCTTCACTAGAGCAATTAGAGCCATACTCCCTTTTAGAAAGCAGGAGTACATTAGAATGAAAGTACCTTGGTAAACATGTAGTTTCCAATTTTTTTTAGATGCTTAGGGCATATGTTAGAAGATATCAACTCTTGAATGTGATTAGGGAGGCATTTGAGAGGCTTCAAAACAGAAACAGGAAGTCACATGAAGTTTTCGGATGGTTTGTATCTCTTACAGAAATAGGAGGTATATTAGCTCAAGAAACCAAGCTTTATAAAAAGGAAACTACTTTCTTCTGCAGGTAACTTAACTTCAGAAAAGCTGTGTTGTCTTTTGGTGCTTTTTATTTTTTATTTTTATTTTTTTTGGTCAGTAACTTATAAATTTTATTTAATTTAGTTTTCATCATTGATTTTCACAGGAGTTTGAATTACAAATTTTCTCCGCATTTCCACCCTCCCCCCCACTCCGAGATGGCATATTTTCTGGTTTCCCTGTTCCCCAGTCTGCCCTCCCATCCCCTTTTCCCTTCCTTTCTTGTAGGGCAAGATAAATTTCTATGCCCCATTGCCTGTGTATCTTTTTTTCTTGTTGCCTGCAAAAACTTTTTTGTTTTTGTTTTTGAACATCTATTTTTTAAAACTTTGAGTTCCAAATTCTCTCCCCT
>CM053622.1:29153271-29178793 GCA_028646595.1 Phalanger gymnotis
GAAGGGTTATACGTAATGATACGCATGTGGCTCATGTTGAATTGCTTGACTTCTTAGGGAGGGTGGATGGGAAGGGAAGAGGGGAGAGAAGTTGGAACTCAAGGTTTTAAAAAAATAGATGTTCAAAAGTAAAAAAAAAAAACTGGCACTGATATGCATTTTTTATCCTATTAGGCTTTAAGTCTGGAAGTAATGACAACCAGGAAATAACAATTCTAATTAAAATGAATATTATTCTAAACTTTTAAAGAGGCCAGCATCTTTAATAGCATTCCCAAGCCCTATCTTTAACATGACAATAACAGATAGAAAAAACAACCTATAGTAAGATCCAAATAACTTCTTCCAGGTTTGATTCATCCAAATTGGCTTAATATTTGCGAAACGATACATTAATATTTAGTTTATATTTAATGCTTTTCTCCTGGCTAAATCAAAAACTCAAAAGGAATCTCTGAAAACTTGTACATCTATTGCTCAGGCTACAATTATGTTCTAATTTGTTTTCTTACAAACTCATTCTAACTGAACAGCCACAAAACATGGTGAATAAATCTAAGTTCAAGAACAAAAGCACCATCATTCCTCCAAAAAGGGCTCTAATGTCACAGAGTAGCATTCACTGTGTATGAACAGGACCTCCATTGGTAAAATGTTTTAAACTTACCAAGACTCGATCACTAATTTTCAGCTCCCTTTCTCCTTTCTTCATGGACCCAGCTTCTGAAAGGTTGGAGATGGATTCACTAGCTGTTTTGGTGAGGTTGCTGATCTGAGCAGTAGTAGAAGATTCCTTAGCTACAGGCTGGGAAACTTTATGGGATATACTGGATGGGGAAGGTGCAGCTGGAGATGAGGATGCCATGCTGCTGATCATGGGAGTGGAGAGAGGGGATGTGGCTCTGGATGCAGGAGCAGCCTGCGTGCCATTGGCTTCATCTTCTGTCAGCACTTTCCTCGTCAGCTTTGAAGGCCTTGTAAAAATGCCCTTTAAAGGTTCACACTGGAAATACCGAACTCCTGCCACTGATCCATCATTCTTGCCAATTGGTTCATCCAACACAATTCCAGCCCACTGGCCTGGTGCAAACTGTGTTTCTCCAAGGAACTGGATGAATCCAGGCTTGTTGCCATTCACCCAAACACGTTCCCCAACTCGAAAGTCATCTACAAACTCTTCATGAGTCTCAGGGGATGGCGTACTTGATGTTTTATCAATGGATATTGCCTTTTCTACTGGAGCTGGAGCTATAGCAGAAAGAAAGAAGAGAATATCAGCAGAGATCAAACCTAACACTTAAGCTTATACAGCCTAGAACCAAAAGCACATACACCGTAGAAAGCAAAACAGGCCATTCTCCTTCTGATATGTATAACTTTTTTCTTGTTTTGAAAGTAGGGAGAAAGATTTAAAAAAAATAGAGGCTCACTTTAATTTCTACTTAATGAAGCCTTTTACCAGGTATAACAGTTTGGATTACTGTTTACTTGTAGTTAAGATTAGAAAAGTACTGAAAGGAGGCAGCTAGGTGGCGCAGTGAGTAGAGCACCGGTCCTGGAGTCAGGAGGACCTGAGTTCAAATCCAGCCTCAGACACTTGACACACTAGCTGTGTGACCTTGGGCAAGTCACTTAACCCAGATTGCCCTGCCTTCCCCCCACAAAAACAACAACAAAAACAAACAAAAGAATTAGAAAAGTACCAAAAGCTTCTCAGAGGAAAAGGTTAAATGTAAAATAATAATTACCTAAAATCATATACAACTCCATTTAGAACACAGCCCTAACCTTATTCTTTCACTTGAGGTGGGTCATTTCTGTCTCCACTTTTCTTCTCAAGTTAGTCAACTAGAGTAAGTCAGGACCAGGAGCTACCTAGTGAAACCACAGATTCACTCTCTAGCGTCCCCAAAATTGCTCCCATTCAGATAAAAAAGAGATGAGGGTCATACCAAGAAAGAATAGAGCTATAAGAATGAAGAGTATATTTATGCTACTCTTTCACACAGCTCAGCTCCTTAGGGAGGAAGCACATGTAATGACATATGTGTACTTTTCAGTGTGGTCATAAAATGCTGGAGTTGGAAAGGGCCTCTGAGGTCTGGTCTAAGGCCTACCGAAGCTAGAATCCCTTCTACAATATCCTCAACAAGTGCTCATCTTTCATATAAAGTGTTGCCAGAGATTAATATGTTTAAAAACTGCTTGCAGTTTAAGAGGTGAAAAGCCAAAGAGATAACAAAGCATTTTTTAAAAAAGCAAAACAGAACTGCTGGGGGTTTTTTTTGACTGCTGATACTTTTAATTCAGTTAAAATAGTCATTAAATATTTACTATCAGTCAGGGCTTATGTTAGGTGCTAGGGATAAATAAAAAACAAACAAACAAATAGTTCCCATCCTCAAGGAGCTTATATTTTATGGAGGTATACAAGTTCTATACAAATAATTATAGTGCAAGGAAAATGCCCACTAACAAATTGGAAAGGGGAGATGGATGGACACTACGGAAAGTTCCATGAAAGAGGTAGCATTCCAGCTGAACCTTGAAGGGAGCCAAGAATTCTGAAGGGTGGGAATGAGGAAGGATTAAATGCTGGCATGAGGCAGAGCTTGTGTAAAGGCACAGAAGAGGAAAATGGAGTACTGAATTCTAGTTTGGCTAGAACATCATCCATGAAGGAGAGCCAGGTGAAGGAAGGCTGGAAAGGTAGATTGTAGAGAGCCTGAAATACCAAGCTAAGAAGTTTATGTTCTATCCTGTAGTCAAGAAGAAGCCTCTGAATGCTGTATAGACACCAGATTTAGGGAGGTTATTTCGGATGTGGAAGATGGATTAGAAAAAGAAAGGGGTGGGTATGAGAAAGAACACTTAGGGAGCTCTGACAGAGGTCGAGAGGAGAAGCAATAAGGGCTTAAAAAAGCGTAAGCATGAATGTAGAGAAGGAAAGAGTTGTAAGAGATGTTCTGGAGGCAGAATTGACAAAACAGGGCAACTAACTAGATAATGGTGTGCTGAAGGAAAGGGAGGAGTCAAGGATGACTTTCAGGTTATAGATGTGCCTGGCAGAAAAGATAATGGTACCCTCAAAAGAAATGGAGAGATTTAGAGGAGAGGCAGATATAAGAGAAAAAATAATGAAATTTATGGGGCACCCAAGAGGAGCTATCTAAAAGACAAGAGACAGATTAGTTTTAAGACACACACATTTAGGAGTCATCTACATAGGGATAACACCTGTGGGGAGCTAAGTGACAAAATGCTTGGAGTCAGGAAAACCCAAGTTCAAATCCAGCCTTAGATACTAGCTACGTGACTCTGGGCAAGTAATTTAATCTCTGTTTGCCTCAGTGTCATCATCTGTACATGGGGATGATGATAATAATAGTACCTACCTCCCAGCACTGCTGTGAGGATAAAATGAGATAATATATTTAAAGTGCTTAGGACAGTATCTGACACATAGTAGGCACTATATAAATGTTAGCAATTCTTACACTGTACTAAATTCAACTAAGGCAACTAGCAAGTGTAAACTTTTTAAAAGGAGTAAAGTCTGAAATTATGAGGGAGCATTCAGCTCTAAAAGTCAATGAATTAAAACATATATCTTAAACTAGTGAAAATAAATCAAGATCTTAAAAAAACCAATACTAGTATCTTCAAATTATACCGTAATCTGATTGTACTTAAAAAATGAAACCGTAAAAATACCAGCAGCAGGTGTCTTCAAGGCAGTAGATCCAGGCTTACTGATCTTAGTAGGGGCCTTAAGCCCACTTGGTTTTAGCATACTCATCTTCCTTATTACACCGAGATGTTTTTCCCCTTTGCTTCTGGTCACTATCTTTTCCCAACCATTGATACAAACGTAGGTGCTCCTATGCTGAAGTCAGTCTTTGAGCTAAACCTGCAGAGAGAAAACATACAAGCATATTTTTAGCAACCACCAAAAAGTCAGGGGGGAAAGCACATTAATTATTATATTCTCAACTTATTTATAAAGCTATCCATTCTCCCCAAATAAGATAAAAGGAGGCCATCTTCTAATGTAATCCAGGGGCAGACAATTGCTTCAAAATTCCAAGCCTGTAATAGGTAGAAAAGAGTTGGATTTTTTTTTTTAATCAAGACACTGTTGGACTTTAAGAAAATCTTTGGCCTCAGTAATTCCAGCCTGGGCAAGATAGGAAAATCCAGTCTCAAAATAATGATGATGATGATGATGATGATGATGATATCCATAATATATGCAGCCTACAAAAATATTTTATTGCTGTACTTCAACATAATTAGTTTCTTTTATAAACCTATATGCTTTACTGTATGCATATAAAAATTATTATCCTGAGAAGGGATCTTTAGGATTGACCAGATTACCAATGTGGTCCATGACACACAAAAAATTAAGTGCCCCTGGCACAAGTAATACTTTCTCTGATCTCCTTAAAAGGTTAATTCAAATCTCTCTGATTAAGTCATGTATAGTCAGTCCAACATTAAAATGGCTGAAAACTCCCCTACTCCTAAAGGTAGTGGGTATAGGTCTGTAATGGACCATCCATCCTTTCTTATTCTGCTCTCTCTTCCATCAGCTAGAAGTAGAGTTTGTAGCTGTATTAGTAATTCATTATTACCTTTGCCTCATAGCATGCTCTAATTCAGTGGTTTTTCAAAATACGGACTATGGAGGGCCGTATTTGTTCAGAACCATCAATTTAGCTTGTGAGTTGGTTCAAAATTAAAGATTAAGCTACATTAGTGTCTGCATGAGGTTACTAGATAACATGAGGCAGAATCAGAAACTTTTGTCAAATGATCACTGTTATAAATTCAAGAATCACATCTTGGGCTATTGAGCAAGGTTACTATGTTACTTCCGTCATCACTACCAGCATAGATAAGACAAAAGATGACAAAGTGTGTCTCAATTCAAGTGTAAAAGGCTAACCTTTGAAATTAGGCAGAATAGAACTGAAGGAGGTTACAGATGACACACTGATCTTTTCTTCCTTGGCTTACTCCTTACCCTGACCCCTATTCTGTAACTAAGTGTTGACTGGTCCCCAAAAAAGTACTATAGTACCAAGCAGGCATATGGGTCCAATGAGGTCTCTTGCCTCAGTCAAGAGGTCAGAATTTTGAGAATCATTACTCTACCCAAATGTGCTAACCAATTAAGTCGAAGGTTTTTTCCCCCATGTTTTAGGGACCAACCTTACATTCCATTCATACATAAGTTCCAGTGTAAAGGTTTCTGCCTATGACTTACAAAGCTTTTGTATAATAGAAGAGCCAGGTCTGAAGGTAAAACTACAAATGGTAATTTTTACAAGCTGTAAGACTACAGCTTCAGCTGTCCCAATGCATATTCCTCTGGCTCCTGATCAGACTACACAAATTTAGTATTCTAAAACGAGGAACTTTGACAGAAATTTAATGCAACAGTGAAATTTAGTCTTTCCCAACAAAAATATCCAAAAAAGTAGCAATGATTTTTAGTTCCCAAATTTATTCTCTACTTCACATTATTATTAACAAACAGCATGTCAAACTTGCTTAAATGAAATTAAAGTTACTCAGGAGCTATAATGACTAAGAAACACCTTTGCATGCCATTTTAAAGTAGGCAATGCCACATTTAAACAAATCAATTTTAAGAAGTATGGGGGGAAGATCTTAGCAAAACAATTTTGGACTTCTTTTCTTAGAATTGCCGTTAGAAGAGTTTAGGGGTTAGCCATCATCAGGCTTTGCTCCCAGTGACTTTAAACTCCAAAATCAAATCTACCTAGAGAACAAAAATTTGTCACTACTCCGGGCACTCACAAGAATGTGCCACAGTCTCTGAATACAATTTCCAAAAAAGGTATTCCAGAAACATTTGAGGCCATGGCACCATTGCTGGAATGTATATAAAACCTCCCAAGATATTAGGATGTATAAGTTCTCTTTCTTCCTTCCCCTCCCTCGGTTTTTAATAAATCTGTCACAAAATATTATTTGTAATAAGGGATGGCTCTCTGGGCTGGGAGGAGGGGAAGGACATAGAGAAATTCTGGTGATATAAAAAACAAAAGATTGATAAAAATTAGTTAAAAAAAAGAAAAAGAAAAATCTATCATGTTACTTTATAGTCCCATCTTCTATAAAGCACCCATATCCCAATTCTAAGCATCCTGTGCCAAAGTACTTTAACAAGTACATTTTTCAAACTAGGAGCAATTGTAAGATGTTGAGGGAATATACAATCTTTTCACAGACTTTCTTTAATCCGCAATGAAAATAATAGGTTGTACCACCCCCTCAATCCCTGCAGTTGCTTCTCCCTCACAAATATAGTCAATGCATAGATACCATGGAAATATTCATATTTTAAAAAAGAATGAATGAATAAAGCATTTGTTAAGGTTACTATGTGCAAATCAGCATTCTAAGAGCAGGGGATACAAACAGAAAAGACAGTCTCGCTCTCAATAAGCTTACTTTCCAATGGTAGAGAGAACACAAATTGAAAGTTTTAGCTGCAAGTCAGATGGAAGGGTCCTAAGGTCCTCAGGGTGCAGGTGCAAAGAAGATAGTAGTGCCTCTATTAACAAGTGTTCCTACTGTCTTTATATCTGTAAAGTGACTATCACTTCTAAGTAACCAAATATAATCACTTATTTTGCTTAAAATGCTTATCTTCTCAGAAGTAAAAGAGGAACTTTATTAAGGGTGGGATCTAGATCCAAGACTGAGTTTCTATAGGAGAGGAAGAAAAGTTAGGCTGGGTGATAGATTTCCACCAAGATACATCAACCTACATCAGAGATGTATAATCTGTTTTTGTCTTTTGGTTACAAAAGATTTGCATTTCCTCTTAAGGACAGGAAGCTTGATTGCTAAAATCAAATACGGGATCAACAAATGTCCTTGTAACAGACAGGTTTATTTTAAGAGGTAAAAAAGCCAAGCCTGAAAAAAGACAGGCAAGAAATTTGAACTAGATTTAATGTCTTAGGCCTGAGATTCAACTGGGATTTGACCAGCTGAAGAGAAGAGGAGAATATAAATGACTTATTTCCTAAACAGTGCCTTATCCACTTTGTTTACTTCATAGACAGAAGAGTTTTTTTGCATTTCCTGGGCTATGTCAGATGTAGCCACTGTCAGAGAAAGGGAAGAGAGCATTCTATCCCTCTATCAAATCACAAATATTTTTTATTCTCTCCCAACTAAGAAGATTCATACAGAGTAAACTGAAACTAATTCATTCCCTTAACTAGAACAAGAACTGGCAGGGGGAGGATGCTGGAAATTATAATTCTTCTGAGTAAGCTATATTTTACCCAGTTTCTTTTTCTGAATGGACTCTTCTCCCACATAAAGAGAAGATTAACTATTTCCCTTCCCCCATCACAATTCTTTTCTCCAATCTTTCCTACACAGGCTGACTAAAAGAAAAAAGGTTCAGTAGTTTTTCTACCCAGAGGCCAAAGCCAATTTAAAAACATCACTATTCCCTTAACCTACATTTATAGACTTATTCCACATTATTCCCCTAACATACTCAGCCAGACTGGTGAAATTGCCAAGCCCTATCTCCACACCTTTGCACAGGCTAGAATGCATTCCCTGATCACTTCTGTTCTTTCGAACCCTCTAGCTTCCCTTGAAATCAAGGCACTATACCTAGGTCCCCAGATCATAATAAGCTCCTTAGAAAAGTGTTTAATTGAATTGCACTCAACTACCTGAACCAGACAAATGTACTATCTCCATCTCAAGTAAAATGAGGATTTAAATCACATTTCATCAGTGATAGTACTAAAACTCCTATAAAGGCACAGAGGGGAAAAAGACAAAATGTGGAGTCCATACTTTAACTCTTTATAGAATCAAGGATCTGGAGTTCTCATTTATTTGTTCAGACCCAATGCCACCATACAGCATTTGATCTTAATTACAATATGGACATCTCGGTCTTCTTGCTTCTCAGTTCTGAAATTAGAAAAGCTTCTCGCAACTTGCATAAAAGCTGAAATACAACTTCAAGTACCAATAAAATAAATTGCACTATTGCTATTCCTTTGAGATTTCACCTATAAACAAACATGTTTAAACAAAAGTTGTAGCATTCAGAACCAGGCAGATAAAGGAAAAATCTGTTTTCCTGGAAAATGTCATGCCTAAAGCCTCAGAGGAAAAAAACCAAGCTTGCCCCAAACCTGCCAAAGCACAGAGGTAATGCAAGAGCCCCACGTTCAATATAATTGGTAGCATATATGTATAATTTAGGAAATAATAAAGAATATATCAAAACTGTTTCAGATTGTCAGGATATAAAAGATTGGGACAGACCTAAGTCATTCTGTTAGGTACCTCTGCCTTAGGATTGTCATGTTTTATATAGCTTTAAGTTAGATGTAGGATTTTTCTCTGCCAATATCCTTCACCAGAGCTTACATTCTTACTGGAGAATACAACATGTAAATAAATAATTAAATACAAAGCATATATAAAACAAATGCAAAGTAATTTTGAGGAGAAGGAAAGTATTAACAACTAGGGAGATAAGGAAAGGTCTGTAATGCAACGGAAGCTGAAACTACTTCAAAAAATAAAATTATTAATAGTATCATCATTCAATCATACAGCTCTCCCAAAATTAAGTCTATGCAGAATGTGACCAAAAATCAGACTTACTTCAATTAGGCCTTGTGAGAAGAGGTCACCTTTTTACTGTCATCATTACCATATGCCAACTACCATGCGTTCTCCTAGCCTAAGCTCACAAAGACAAACCCAAGATAGTTCAGTCTCCAGATTCGCAGGGTAAATGAATGTCCTTTGGTGAAACCAGAATCCTGGATTCTGATAACATGAACCTATGTTTTTGATCCCTATTAAATAGGTACACTGAGCCAAACAATGGATTTAAAAACAAATGATAATTTTTAAATGGGTATTTTTGGACCTCTAGACCTCAAAAATTTGTTTCACCAATAACCAGTTCTACTTTTTATCATAATAACAGGAACCTTATTGCTGATATGCTGCTGTTACATTTGAATATATCTATGATCTTAGTGACATGGATATTCAGTCCCTCTAACAATGCAGATCACAATCTGTCCACTTCTTCTTGCAAATCCTCCAAAGGGTATTCATCCAAAGCACCAGGTGCCATCTAATTCTCTTAACATGTGCAATCCATATTTTAGACAAAGTAAAATATTATATTTCTTTACATGTTGATAGTAAACTGTAGGGAAACAGGAGCAGAATTAAGTTAGGGCTGCTACATACCCAAAAGCCCAACTGACACACACTTCTGTTGATTTACTATCAAAGTCAAAATGAATTTCTGTGTTCTCCAAGAAGTCATTTTAAAAAAATAAGCACTTCCTTAGTAAAATATGTTCCTTCAAAGGAGAATATGGTGGGTCTGACCTCAAACAATTATTGTACTCTTATCTATGGAGGTTGTAGAAAGATCAACTGAGTCTGGTGATGGGAGAAGACCAGGTACCTCATGTTGTCCCCAGAACTGAGTCAGGCCTCGCCTCAGTAGTACATCTTGCCAGAAACTTGGGCAAACCTAGCAGCTTCTCCAGCTGGCTGTGAGAGCATGACAGTGAAGTCATAAAACAGAATTCCTAAGTTGTTCTGTTTCCAAGCTACATACTCTGTATTCCAGAAGGAAGGAAAACTGTCTATGCCTAGACCTGAAATTGTTCCTGATGTCCTAAGATACAAGGAAAAATTTTACACCTCATACGAAAGTACCACTGTCTATACTGTCTATCTAATAGCAGGTAAGCAGAGAAGAAACCAAAAGCAACTACTATTCAACTTAGTGTTCTGTATGTGGTATCAAAATTAGATTTTATACTCCCTTTATTACTTAGCACCCCCCCCCCACCAAAGACTTAGAAAACATGATGGATTCAAAAAATAAGGAGAACATAAAATGAAAAGAGAAAAGATGTCATCTTTGTCGTCACACGCTCTCATACCCTAGCCTAGACTGTAACTTCTGAAATTCTAAATCCTTATGTTTCAGGTATTCCTCCACTCCTCTATTTACAACTTGGGTTTATGTTTATTGAGCAAATAGTATATTTTGAAAAAGTCACAATAGCAACACAAGACCTCATCACTGCTCTGGAGCATTACATCTTTGCTGAAAAATGGGGTGAGACTATCAGGGTTTTGGTTTGGTTTGTTTTTTTCCTAGGATTGTTAGGTTTGAAGTGAGCACAGGGTGACAAGTGAGATTCTACTGTTAAGTCCTAAATGACTGAAAATGTTCTTAAAGTCACAATAAATATGAAAGACTTAGCTACCCTGATCAAGACAATTCCAAAAGACCAATGTTGAAAAATGCTATCCACCTCTAAAGACAGAAGTGGTGAATTCTGAATGCACACTGAAGCATACTTTTTTCAACTTTCCTTATTTTTGTTGTTTTGTTTGCGTTTTCTTTTGTAACATGGCTGATATGGAACTATGTTTGGCATGACCTCACGTGTAAAATCAAAATCAAAATGCTTGTCTTCTCAAGGAGGAGGAAGGAGTTAGAGGGACAGAAAAAATATGGAACTCAAAATTTTTTTTAAATGATTGTTAAAAAAAACTTTGTGCAATTGGGAAATAGTTAATGAAATATTTTTTTTTTAAAAAATCAAAGTAAAGGTTACATTTAAGATGGCTGTATTTAACCAAGTTAGAAAACTGATTTTACTATTTCTGTGTCAATGCCCAGTACACAGCAGAACAACAAAATCAAGTCAGTAATTTGTAGGCAAAAGCATCAGAATTTGACTTGGGCCTCTGAAATCATTTGGCCTAAACTGCTAAGGAAATGAATTTTAAAGATAAGCACTTCATACTAAGAAAAAAGAAAATATGTTAGAAAACAACTGAAGTGAAGGCATTTTTTCCTGGCAAGGAAAAACCAAAAAGACAAATATTGCAGTAAAATATGTGAAGAAGCTAATTTTTAAAACATCTTTAAAAAATTAAATGTTTTAGCTAAATCCAGAGCTCCAACAAATCTACAATAAGAATTACAAGTTATAACAATGAAAAGGAAAAGAAAAACTGTGTTTTTGATTTTTCACAACTCTGATTTACTTTCTGGGATATTAGTCCTCTTAAGGAAGCCTGTCATGAGTTCAAAAGCAAACTCTCTTTTAGCTGCTACTTAGGATTTCAAGCACAAGCGCAACAAATCAAAAGGCAGAGAGATCCACAAGCAATTCGTAGGAACAGCTACTGTGGCTCTAGCTTCTCCAGAGTTGACTTTGCTCTCAGTGTAGACAAGACCCAAACTTGATAAGATCAGATTCTCTAACAAGCTCAGTGTCTTCTGGCATCAACAAACTTGGTATTATATTGCCATCCTGTTCACTTGTCACCTTAGACAAATCACTGAACCACACTCACTGTACCTTAGTCTCACTAAGGTCCATTTCTCATAGTCTGAAAAATGGGGACACTACTTTATTGTCTAAATATAAAAAGGAGACAATGAGACCTATATCCTTTAAAGTTTAAGGATGTGCATTGAGTTCATTCTGCCAGGAGATGGTTTTTGTTGTCATTTTGGCACTAACAAAAAGGCAGCAGTCTTTTAGAAAGAGTCCTGGACTAGTTAGGAAAAGGGAAATCTGGACGCCATCCTTTTTACCCTCAACGTAACTAGCTGTGTAACACTGAAAAAAAAAATCACACTATACTTTCTGGGCTGTTTGTTCATCTGTAAAATTAAAAAGCAAGACTAGATTACTCTATTTCTATTCTGTTTCTAAGGTTTCTTCAAGTTCTGAAATTCTACAATTCTATGAATATTATTCAATTTTCGGAGCAGGATATAAGATTTCCCTAGAATACAGGGGATTCTCAGCCTAGAGTCTATAAATTTTTTAAAAAAATATTTTGATAACTTTATTTCAATATCACTGGCTCCCTTTGTAATCCTATATATTTTATGCATTTAAGAATATTATTCTGCAGCATCTCTAGGTTTCATCAGACTGTCAAAGAGGCCTATAATTCAAAAAAAGATTAAGAAGCCCTGCCCTAGAAAGACAAGAGAAATCTAATTTAATGGAGATGCATGTTGCCTAAGACTTACTTTTCAAGTCATGCTTGAGAAAGTATCTGTACAGAGTGAAGTAATGATTGTATTATTATAATATCCTAGTTCCTGGCAAGAATTCATTCATATTTAATCCTCTTCCCTGAAGTCACAAGATATAGAAGTATCTGCTACATCTTTTTTTTTCCAAAGACAGAAGGCATGCTCTCTTGTCTGCTCCAGCCTCTGAAACACCTCTTACCCACAAGCCACTGGAAACACACATACAACATGAAGACTCATTTTCAAAATGACTGGTATTTCTAAAGGTAGGATTAATACTGTCCACATTATTGGAGTATTTCCCTTCCAATTTCACAACCATATTTTCAAATGAAGCAGTATGGAACAAATAAGAATTTCCACCTTAAAATCTGGAAGACATGGTATCAAGATCATCCTCCAACAAGGCTGGGTGACCTTGGGCAAGTCATTTAACTTCACAATGCCTCCTCTCATGCACTGATAGAGGGAGTTTCCTTAATAGGAAGTTCCCTACACCAACGAAATCACAAGTCTGGTTTTAAAAAAAATCAAATAACATAATTTGAGAACTGGAAAGGACCTCAGCATCCATCTTAGTCCAACTCAAACACAAAAGGAATCCCTACAGTGACACATGCAACAAATAGTTATCCAGTCTCTGCTTAGCAAAAGGAACATGTCTTTTGTGGCAGGCAGCCCATTCTCCTTCTGTACAGTTCTGATTGCTAGGAAGTTTGTCTTGACATCAAGGCTTAACCGATTTCTTTGCATCTTCCACCTGTTGCTCCTGATCCTGCCATCAAGTCAAAGGGATATGTCTAATTTCTCCTCCACATGACAGCCTTTCAAATATCTGAACATAGTATTATATTCCCTGAGTGTTCTTTTCTCCAGAGTAAATATGCCCAATTTTTTCAACCAATCTTGATATGACACAGACTCAAGGCCTTTCATAATTTTAGCTGCCTTTCTCTACAGTCTCCAGCTTATCAATATCCTTTTAAAACTACAGCACCCAGAACCAGATGAAATACTCTAAATGTGATCTGATGAGGGCCCAGCCCAGTAGGGAGGACTATCACCTCCCCATTCCAGGAGGCTATTCCTCTCTTAGTAAGGTCCAACACTGCAAGAGTTTTTTTCACTGCTATATCACATTGCTTATTCATATTGACTTTGCAGTCTACTAAAACCCCCAATTTTTTTTCACCGTAATTGCTACCTAAACATTTTAATCATTAACCAATCAATACTAATTCACATACAGAAGATAGAAATAACTGCCACAAACTTAAAGCTTGCCTAATTTTAATCCTTGCTTCATTTTTGGATAAGCAGTTCTTATGGAAAAAAGAATGAAATAACTGAATAATTATAATATCATTATTTAGTCATTTTTATATTTATGTAACAGATATAACATATGACATATATATTTTTATATTTTCCTCCTGAATACTACAAGGCCCAGAAGTCCATCATCAGATTCACTGAAGAATTCCCAACAGCTTGTAGACTTGCTCAATGACAAACAGACCAATTTAAAAGCATTCCTCTATGCCAAGGAAATTGAACTCAATCCATATGGCAGTTTTATAACTACTTCTAATCTTCCCAAGTATCAGCCATTAATTCACTCAGGCCCCCAGATACTGCTCTTCCCCGCAAAGAAATTCCAATGTTAAAAACTAAACAACTCAGTGATGTGGCCCCAATGAGAATTTATGGTGTTTTAAGTGCCAAGATACAAAAAAATGAAATAGTCTCTGCTCTCAGGGAGTTTATATTCTATGAGGAGAAACAACATGTACACATAAGTAAATTCAAGGCAATTACAAGATAACGGAGTGGGGAGAGACATTACAGAGGCAGCTGGAGAAGGTGGGAAAAAGGGGAAAGGAATAAGCATTTATATAGCACCTATTATGGACTAATCGAGGTAGCTAGGTGGTGCAGTAGATAGAATACCAGGCCCAGAATCAGGAAGACCCATGTTCAAATCCAGCCTCAGACACTTACGAATTGTAAGACCCTGGGCAAGTCACTTAATTCTGTTTATTTCCGTGTCCCCATCTGTAAAATGAGCTGGAGAAAGAAATGCTATACCATTCCAATATCTTTTGCCAAGAAAACCCCAAGAGGGGTCAAGAAGGGTCAGATAGGACTGAAATAACTGAACATTACTGTGTGCTAAGTACTTTACAAATATCTCAATTTTCATAACAATCCTACAAAGTTGTTGGCTATTGTTATCCCTATTTTACAGTTGAGGCAAAAAAAAAGTTATGGATCACACAGCTAGTAAGTATCTGAGACCACACTTGAACTCAGATCCTCCTTACTCCAGGCCCAGGTGGTCCTTGAGCTCAACTTTGAAAGAGACTAAGGTAGAATGTGGTGAATGGGAGGAAAGGGGAAAGAAAGAGGAAGGAGGAACAGCAAGAAAGACAGTGTAGCTGAGCTACAGACAATGTGAAGAGGAGGAAAGTGTAAAAACTATGGAAAGGTAGGTTTGAACCAAACTGTGAAGAGCTTTAAAGGCTGTATTTGATCCTAGAGGCAATAGGGAGCCACCGAAACTTATTGAGAGTGATATGGTCAGATGTGTGTTTCAGGAACATCACACAGGCAGCTATGTAGAGGATGGACTGGAAAAAGGAGAGGTTTCAGGCAGAGTTCATTTAGGAGGTTATTTCAATAATTCAAGCTAGAGATAACCGGCCTTAACTGGAGGTATGTGTCTGTGTCAGGAGAGAAAAGGACAGATGTCAGGGATATTAAAGGTAGAATCATGAAGACTTGGCAATTAGAGATGCGGGGTAAAGGAAAGTAAGGGGGTCAAGGGTGACATAGCTGAAATTAAAAACCTGGGTAACAAGAAGGATGTGGGTACCTTTAACAGAGAAAGGCAAGTTAAGAAGTGTTTGTTTAGGGAGAAAGTTAGTATGATCTGTTTTGGATAACTGTTTGATGTGCCCAAGAACACCCAGTCTGAAACATCTAAGAGGCAGCTTGTGATACAGGACTGGAACTATAGATAGAGGTCAGAGCTGTATATACAAGATGTAAGTCTTCTGCATGAAGAAGATAATTTAAATTTACTTATTCAGTGCCATATTAATCAAATTAACAAAGAACTATTTTATAGAGCTATAAAAAATAACAAACAACTAAAGATAACTGAACCCACAACAAAAATTTTTCATAAACTCCTCAAAACAAAATAAATCCATACAGTCCTGAGGGATAATGTAGGCAGCTAAGTAGTACAAGGGATACAGAGTGTTCAAATGTGATCTCAGATATTTACTGGCCTGAGCCAGTGACTGAGCTGTGTTATTGTGCCTGAGCAAGTCACAACCTGTTTGCCTCAGTTTCTTGATGTATAAAATAAGGATAACAACAGCACCTTCCTCCCAGAGTTGTGTGAGGATAAAATGAGATAATATTTATAAAGTACTTTGCAAACCTTGAATAAGCTCTATATAAATGCTAGTTATTATTATTGTTTTCATTTTATTATTCTTAACTACAATATATCTCACTATCTAAGCACCAGTATTGGAAGACTTCATAATTTTCAAATCCTGGGAGACTGCTTTAAAAAAAAAAATCACTCATGCCAAAAACCACAATGCCAGGGGAAAAACTGTCAATTACCACTTCCATTCAAAGTTCAAGTGAGTGGTACATAGGAGCAGCAGATATCCAATCATCCAGTTAGATTTGCTGGGAACAAGTTCTTTCCAGGCTACAAATCAAGGTAGAACATAAAGAAGTTTTCTTGTGGCTCAGTCAAGGCTCTGCCAAACTAGGATCTTGGTTTCAGTGTTTGCATAACATTCATCTTCTCTGCTTGGGTACACCACCAATTTCAGAAGAAACCTGGTTCTTCATTCATATGTAAAACTATTTGTCATTTAATCTTTTCTTAGACTAATGTAAAAGTGTTTTTAGCAAGAATAACAATTTTAAAGTTATTTTAAGGAACTATCAATAATAGATTCCTGCATGTGACACAAGCCCTATCAAATTCACAAACAAAAAAAAATAGTAAAAATACTGAACATGTAAAACACAATTCTGAACAAATATAAAATTTAGCATTTCAAAATACAAGGAAGAAACTGGAGGTTTTAGAGAAATATAACAGAAGGTAGAATCTCAATTAGTATGGGAGAGAGTACTGTTTTATAGAAGCAGCACTATGCTAAGCTATCTTTTGAGGTAGAAAACCAATATAAGAGTAAAAGAATGGTGTGATAGCATCAGAATAAAAGGAATATGGATTTATCTGGGGAAAAAAAGTTGAGTGGATATGACTATGAAATCAGATTTTTTTTAATTTATTAATCCACAAAGTTTAATAAGCTCTGAAAACCTCAGTAAATCACCTTTCTGATTATGTAACAGCCTAATAACTGATAACATTTAGTGTGATATTTAAAAGCTATTTAAAATTTAAATCAGAGAAGAAAAAATTCTAACCTTTCATTGTTACATAGTTCAACTACTTGGGAAACATGTTAACTCCTTTGAATTTAGGGTAAGTCATATATTGCTGACATATTGACATATATTAATGAATAAGTATTAATAATTATTACAATTATACTATATAACACAAATATCATATTTTATATTTATATAATGATATGGTGTGGGAAATGTTATTCCTTTGAATTTAAGATGTTAATATATAATTATTATAATTAACATTGATAATTAGTTTATTAATGCATTAAAATTCCTTTGGTACAGAATATGCCATCTAGTAATTGATTTTACATATTTAACCCAGGTAATGGTCAAATGGTATCAAAAAAAAAATGCCCTGTGACAAATCAGAATACATCCTAATAAGGCAACTGCTAAGAAAGAAAGAACATAGTACAGCATTCCCAAGTACTCAATAAATGTCAAATGCTAGTGACTGTGATGAAGACTGGGAGGAAATGGTTTTGCTGATTCTTAGAAGTCTGTCCCTGAAACAGAAAGAAGCTAACAAACACTTTTCTGGGACAGTCAACACTTCCAAGGCTAAAATCACCACAAGAAGAAATGAGATGAATAATATTTAGAGAAAAGACAAGGAGATGACTGGGAACTATTTGGTGCCTATAGCACTTAAGTGGCTGATATAGAGAATTTTTTAAAATGTTTTAACTTATTATTTATAGCATTTTTAATAGCATTCTCTCTTTTGCTCTCAGGAAGGTAAGGGGTTGTTACCGACGGACCATATAATGTCCTTTTACTGACCTAACAAAACCACTAACATTTATTTTTATTAAGTATTTTAAAAAGATGAAGTTTTTTTACTTAATAGACTCAGTTCGTCAAGTCTGAATAAACATCAAACTGGATCCTTGGCAACGATAAAGTACAAAGCATACATGCTAAGTCAATAGACCAGCCAATATTTGTTCTACGAGGATCAATATGAAAAGGAGTTAAACATTAAAGAAATGACAAAAACAAAGTGCTAGAAAAATTAATTGTTTCCTTAATTGAAATAGTGATAAATCCTAAATAGAATTCAGCCAGCCTTAGCTGGCCAGTCAATTTATAATAGCCTATCAAAGTATATTTATATATGTAAAACAGATCTTATGTGTTTGTATATTTATTATATTATTTATTATGTTATACTTAAACATTATAATTCATATATTATTTATATGTAACATCTTATGTGTTTATATATTAAATTTTTATATATATAACAGATCTTAACTGCTCATAATCTGTTGTCATTCCACCTCTCTTTCTGCATTACAATTCCTGTTCTTCATCCTCATCCTGACCTCTAATACCTATACCTCTTCCTAGGCCATCACCTTGCACTGATTACACTTTCTTCTCTTTCCCATCTTGACCCGTGGTGAATCAGTTCAGCTCAATATTGTCCTCTTCTAGACTCTTTAAATTCTTGAAGATCTTGCCCTTCCAAACCCCAACCTTGCTTGAATCACGCCCACCATCTACTTCCTTCTCTCCTACTCAGGTACCATTGAACAAAGATGAAGAAAAGCAAAATACTGTGTTCACTGGATCCACTAAATGTTTATATTACATAATCTTAACTGGCCCTCAATGGAGCAAGGGAATGCTTTTAGATCTCCCTGACTCATCACATTCATCACAGATCCTTTTCTAGAAAAACTTTTTTTCTTCAAAGCTCTTATAGCTTCCCCTTTACCCCTGTACTCTCAGTTGAGAACTTTGCCTCATATTTCACTGAAAAAAAATGAGGCTACTCTTATTTGTCAGGAACTCACTCTTCTCCCCTTCTCATCTCTCATCATTCTGATGCCTTCTGCACTATTTCCTCCTTCATTCATATTTCATGTGAAGATGTGGCCTTTCTCCTTGCCAAGGGATCCCATTTAATCAGCTTGCTCCCTCTCTCATTCTTGTTCTTTTGTTAATCTTCAATTGTTCCCTGTCTACAGACTGCTTTCCCACTGATTCCACACATTTGTCTCCTCTGTCCTCAAAACTCCCTTCCTTCCTCTATCCATTCCTACTAGCTATTGTCCTGAATCTCCTCTCCTTCATTAAACTCCTTGAGAAGGCAGTCTACAATAGGTGCCTTCACTTCCTTTCTTCTCATTCTCTTCCTTAACTCCGTGCAGTCCAGCTTGTACAGTCCACCATTCAACTGAAACTGCTCTCTCCAAAGTTACCCATGGATCTCTTATCAGAGAAACTCGCTACAAAGATTTCTTCCACCACCTCCCTCCCATCGCCCGTTTTCCTGCTTCTCTTCTAATTCTAGTTGAATTGGCTTTGTTTGTGCAAAAAGTTTTTATTTTTATACAATTGAAATTGTCCATTTTATTTCCTATGAATGTCTCTATATCTTGTCTGGTCACGAACTCTAACCTTATCCATCTGACAGGTGATTTTTTTCCATGCTTCACTAATTTGCTTCTGGTCACTTTTTTATGTCTAAATCGTGTATCTATCGAACTTATCTTAGTATATGGTGTAAGATAACAGCCTATACATAGTTTCTGCCAGACTACTTTCCAGTTTTCCCAACAGTTTTTGTCAAACAGTAAATTCTCCTTTCCAGTCATCTTACACCTTACTCCTTCCATGTATTCTGCAATCCAGTGACCCTGGCTTCCTTGTTTTTCTTCCCATACAACACACCATATCCTGGTTTTGAGGGTTTTCACTAGCTGTCCCAATTTCTAAAATGTTCTCCCTTCTCATCTCTGCCTCATGGCTTCCTTCAAGCTTCAACTAAAGTCCCACATTCTACAAGAAACCTTTTCCAGTCTTCCTGATTCTTGGTGTCTTCCTTCTGTTGTTTATCTCCACTTTATCCTGTATATATCTTATTCGTACATAGTTGTTTGCATATTGCCTTCCCCATTAGAGTGTGAGCACCTTGGAAGCAGGGAATTTTTTTGCCTGTCTTTGTATTCCCAGCACACTAGAAAGAAGGGAGGAAGGAAGGAAGGGGGGAGGGAGGGAAAGAAAAGGAAGGAAGGAAAAAAGGGAGGGAAAAAAAGAAAAGTTGCTTTAATCTGCACTCTGAGTCAGTCAGTGCTCTATTTGGAGGCAAATAGCAAGTTCCATCATGAGTCCTTTGGAACTGCGTTTGATCATTGTATTGATACAGTTCCTAAGTCTTTCAAAGTTGACTATCTTTATAATATTATATAAATTGTTCTCCTGGTTCTGCTCACTTCACTTTGTATCAGTTCATACAAGTTTTCCCAGGTTTTTCTGAAACCATCCCCTTCATGATTTCCTCCAGCACAAATGTATTCCATTGCATTTCTGTGTCACAATTCTTCAGCTATTCTCTGATTGTTCGGCATCCCTCAGTATCTTATTCTTTGCCATGACAAAAAGAACATAGTAGGCATTTAATAAACTGATTAGCTCAAGAAGCTTTATAGTATTGACATCAGAAACTAGCTTCTCCATTCAACTGAACAAACACTTATTAACTATGTAGTGCACATAGAACACTGCATTAGGTCTCGATGAAACTAAAAAGGCAAAGGCACATGAAAAATTATGGTACAAAATGACCCATATTAAGTGCAAGACACATCAATTGTTTTTGCTCCACTGTCTTCTTTATTACAACCTATACTTTAGGAAAATCATCTTGACATCTACGTGAAGGATGGACTGCAGGGGACAAAGACTTGAGTCAGAGAGGTCACTTAGGAGCTAACTGCAATAGTCTAGGGCAGGGGTGAATAGGGCTTGTAATAAAGCTGTAGCTGTATGAGTAGGAAGAAGGGGACATATAAGAGATAGTGTGAAGAGAGAAATGAGATTTGGCAATTGATTATCTATGTCAGGTGAGAATGGGTAGAGGATGATATCAAAGTTTCAATTCTGGGTGACTGAAAGAATGGTGGTATCTTTGACAGTAACAGAGAAGTAGAGAAAAGGGGTGGGGAGTGGGCAGTGGAGATAACGAGTTCTGTTTCAGATATGCTGAGTATGTGATGTCTACCGGACATCTAATCAGAGATGTCCAAAGAGCAGGTGGTGTTGTGAGACTGGAGCTCAGCAGAGATGCTAAGGCTAGGGATCTGGATTTGAGAATCATCTGTACAGAAATGATAATTCAATCCATGAGCACTAAATGAGATCACCAAAGGAGAAACAATAGCAAAAAGGGAAGAGGGTCCAGGACAGAGCCTGGGGTAATTCTCAGTCAATAAGCACAACACGTCTGAAGAACCAGGAAAGAGCAATGTCACAAAAACCTAAAGCTGAAAGGACGAAAAAGTGATCAGCACTGTCAAATGCTGACTCTTGACCCATCAATAGGGAGAAGGGGCAGCTAGATGGTGCAGTAAGTAGAGCACTCACCCTGGAATCAGGAGGACCTGAGCGCAGATGTGACCTCAGATACTTGACACACTTACTAGCTATGTGACAGTTGTAACAATCTGGCTAGCAGCTGCTGTCGGGGCGTAAAAACCAATAACAACCAGCTCGCAGAAAGCTGCAAGCCCAGGTTCTTTTGATCTGCTTTACTAAGGAAAGCAACGTTAAGGGGTTAACAATCTTACTTTAATCCAGCATACAAATATCATTCACTCAGTTCAGGGTGAAAAGCCAGCACCCTCAGCTTCAAAGCAAATACAAACAAATTACAAACATCAACAGACAGACCTTGTCTGATTCAAATCCCAATTCATAGTTACCAGAGTTTAACAAAGTCCCAACATTCAGGTTTACAAGCTGGAGGGCTCTTAACTATAGCTGTCTGGAGTCTCCACATCAGCACACCAAGAGTGAGAGCCCTAAGCAAATAGCTCTGTCTTCCCTTTTTATGCCCTCTTTAGCTGTCATCAAACTTCATCTGAGCAACCAGAACTTAAGCTCTTACTATTGGTCCTGGTCTTAGCACCTCCCTTCATTGGCTCCACCTGAAGCCCCACCTTAGTTACCAATTCACACCCACATAGGCTTAGCACCTAATAGATAGGGGTTTGCACCTGGGGCTTAGCACCTAATAAGACTCAATCAAAGACACTGAATTAATCAAAGGAAACAAAGGCCAAACTCTTCAAAGGCACTGTTGAATAAGTGCTAAGAGCCCATCTTGATCCCCAATACAGTGACATTGGGCAAGTCACTTAATCCTAACTGCCCTGCCTTCCCCCCTCAAAAAAAAAAGAAATAAAAAAAATTAGAGGGAAGATGACTTGGGGGAGTGGGGAGGAAGAAGGGGCAATTTCTTCATCTGAGACCACAGAGAAGGAGATACAGTAGAGGAACATGTCTGAATGATACTAGATGAGGAGGAGGGAAAAAGAGAAGTTCTCAGTGACTGATCTTAATTTTTTTTGGTGAAGTATAAATTAAGATCCTCAGCTGGGAGAATGGAAGAAGGAGTAATAGGGAAGGCATATGAGAGGCATGGAGAATGGAAGAGTGAATCAATTAGGGAGGAACAAAATATTTGCCCAGCTGTTGTGAAGGTTCAGCTTTATGGACATACATACATCACTGAAAAAATACTATTCTACTTGACATTATTTAAAAACTTAAAACTGTGGGGGGGAAAAACCCCAAAATCTTAAATTGTGCATGACATACTACAGAGTGAAAACTATCTCCAGAGCTCCAAACTCTGTGGCACAAAGTATCAATGCCCACAAAGGGAGAGGGATTGGGCATCTGAATTCTAAAAGAATATGGAATCAGTCTGCCAGAATGTAATTGTCAGCAACAAGAACTTCTTTGAACAGCCCAATTTAAATGAGAATTTATGCTCCAACTATTAAGATAAGCAGAAAGGAACCTCAATTCCTTACAGCTGTTTGGCAGATAAAAAATTTTACACGACCCTCTAAGTACAAAGTGAAAGGTGAAAGCCATTTTGCCCTTGCTTTCAAAAAGGCTCTGCAAAATCCCTGGAACTTTAAGTGTATTCCTCATACAGTTGGCTTGGGAAAACATCTTAATGGAAGAGGAATTACTAGGTATGATCCATACTTCCCACAAAGAGTTCATCCAATGACCTGATAATAGAAAACTATATTACTTAGCAAAAAGCAGTACATTTCTAAATATAATCCTATAAATTATTAGAGTAGAAAGGGGTTTTAAAGGTCTTCTAGTCCAAAACTCATTTTACAAGTGAAGAAACTAAGGCCCAGAGAAGTTAAGTGATTTCACTAAGGTCACAGAGCTCGTTGGTGGCAAAGCCAGGACTGTAGCTCAGGTCACCTGTTTCCACAGATGCTACAAGATGTTGAGTGCTTTTTGTACCCCACAATACTATTTTATTAAAGTCTGAATTCTTACATAAGAAGAATACACAAATTTGAGTAAAAGTATTAAAACCCAACCTTTTATTACAAAGGGACATCAGTCACTGAAACAGAAACTATAGGAAGGAAGGAAGGAGATGAGATTTTCTTTGGCAGGGTATAGAATCTTCCTTTACCAAAGTATCTCATTCAATCCCATTCAAGGCTTTAAACACCTCAGGCAGGCAGAAAAATACAGACTTGCCCAGGAACACAGTATCATTATGCAACAAAGGTAACATTTGAATGCAAGTCTTTCTAACTCCAACCTCAAGACTCTATTACATCTAATAGAAAAATTTTAAAGCTCTACTTGTAACCGTCTCCAACCATACATATGATTTTAAACCAAAAGCATTTATTTCCTTTCTAAAAAGATAGAAGAAGAATGATTACAAAATATAGCAAGAGTAACAAACAAGATGCTATGACATTAAAGTTGTCTTATACAGCACTTTACACCTGACTTACTATCTGCAACAAGGTATCATGATACATTAGGCACTGTGCTAGGTGCCCATGGAGGTAGAAACAGGGAGATTCAGCAAGAGACTGGCTCTGTTTGATTAGGGACAGTGAAGTGCTGAGGTTAACACCAAGGTTGTGAATCTGAGAGACTGAAAGAACAGTGGTATCTGTTGCCCAGAACAGACCAAGACTCAAAGAAATGGCCAAATTCAATGGCCTTTTCTAAACTCTAATCCATCTTGACTTTCTTAAAGAATCTGATACGATTGATCATCCCCTCCCTTGAAACTCCTGGTTTTCACAACTCTGCTGTGGTCTACTTTGATAGCTTCTCTTCTTCTCCCCCCACCCAAGTGCTGGTGTTTCCCAAAGCTCTGACCATTCTTTCTTTTTATCTCTTTACACTCTCCCCACTCACTGTATCTCAGCCACTCCTACCACTACAACAATCACCAAATCTACAGCAGCTCCCTCCCTCTCTCCCAAATTCTAGTTCCCTATTTCCATCTACCACCCAAACACCACCATTTCATATAAATCACACCACCATCCCGGGCATACAACCTGGAGACTTTTTCACTTCCACAACTCATTATTTCCAAAGTGCCCTCAACTCTACCTAAACAATATCAGAGCACCCATCCTTGTTTTTAAACTTGAATTTTCATGATGATTTACTTCCTAACACTTGGGTTTTTATGACAGCCTTCTTCATAACTGTAGTACTGCTGCCTGCCTCTGGTTTCCCCCATTCCAATTTATCGAATATATATCTAGAAGCCAGATTTATTAACTTCCTCAAGTCCAAGTCTAAACACGTCACTCCTTTGCACAAAGGTCTTCAAACTCTTCCATGATCCACCAAATGAAATCTAACCTCTTAGCATGATTATTCAAAGCTCTCCATCTTCTGCCCCCAACTAAATTTCCAGCTTTATCATCTACTACTGCCCCCTTCCCTAAGACTTGAGACAAACTGAACTCTCCTTGGAGATCCACCAACACAAATCACTGTTTCTCCTGCCTCCAGCCTTTGCTCACACTATTCCTTCTGCCTGGTATGCAGCTCTCTCCCCTTCTCAGTCTGGTAAGGTATTCCTTTCTCATCCTTCAAGGCCCAAGTCAAATGCTAGTTCCCTCAATGTTATCCCAGATCAGTACAGCCAAAGAACACCAATGAACCCCTCAGGGGGTTTTGTTTATACCTATCTAATAATGCTTCACACATTTTACATCTTTTTGTCCTCTAACAGCTACCAGTGTCTTACACATATTAGATACTCTATAAATATTGTTGAATTAATTTGTACATGTGATATTTCTATCATAATGGCAATAAGTTATTAAAAATCTAGCATTCACACACACAAAAAAACCTAGGAGAAACTCTTGGGCAGAAAAGAAGATACACTTAGTATAACTTAAAATAAGGACCTAAAGTGCACAAATACTGAAAATCTAATTTCATTTCCAATTCTGCTCATTTGTATTCTTTTTATTTTTTTGAATGCCAAAGAAGTTTGAATTTTAATCAGGGATAAAGAGCTTGATTTCCCATATAAGCCACTTGGCTATTCTCTGTTTCATGATCTAAGATTGCCTTCATACAACCCTTTATAGCAGGGATATAAATATAATGTTGGGGTCCCCTGAAAATTTTTTTTCTATTTAAATTTTTTTATTATTTAATATATTTAGTTTTCAGCATTGATTTTCACAGGAGTTTGAATTACAAATTTTCTTCCCATTTCCACCCTCCCCCACACTCCAAGATGGCATATATTCTGGTTGTCCTGTTCCCTAGTCAGCCCTCCCTTCTGTCACCCCACTCCCCTCCCATCCTCTTTTCCCTTTCTTTCTTGGAGGGCAAGATAAATTTCTATGCCCCATTGCCTGTGTATTGTATTTTCTAGTTGCCTGCAAACGCTTTTTGTTTTTGTTTTTAAACATCTATTTTTTAAAACTTTGAGTTCCAAATTCTCTCCCCTCTTCCCTTCCCACCCACCCTCCCTAAGAAGTCAAGCAATTCAACATGGGCCCCATGCGTATCATTACGTATAACCCTTCCACAACACTCATGTTGTGAAAGACTAACTATATTTTGCTTCTTCCTAACCTATCCCCCTTTATTGAATTT
>CM053622.1:29179293-29209352 GCA_028646595.1 Phalanger gymnotis
TCATGTTTTTCTTGGAGGCTTGCTCTTTGACTTTGTTGACTTCTTCTGGCTGTATGTTTTGGTCTTCTTTGTCACCAAAGAAGGATTCCAGAGTGTGAGACTGAATCTGGGTGCGTTTTCACTGCCTGGCCATGTTCCCAGCCAACTCACTTGACCCTTGAGTTTTTCAGCGGGGTATGACTGCCTGTAGAGTTAAGAGTTCTATGTTCCAAGCCTGGGGGGATGCGCCAGCTCTGCCACACCAGCACTCCTCCTTCCCCAAGAACCCCCAACCTGGACTGGATGGACATAGATCTTCAGCAGGCTCTTCACTCCTGCTCTGATCCACCACTTAATTCCTCCCACCAGGTGGGCCTGGGGCCAGAAGCAACTGCAGTTGTAGTTCTGTAGCTGCCCCACCTCCACTGCCCCTGGGGTGGTGGCCGAAACACAAACTCCCTGTCCCCAGCAGCTTTTCCCACTAACCTATTCTGTTGTCTTTGGTGTTTGTGAGTTGAGAAGTCTGGTAACTGCTGCAGCTCACTGATTCAGGACGCATGGGCATGCTCCGCCCGGCTCCAGGTCTGGTCGGTCTGCGCCGCCCATGCTCGGTGCTGCTCCTCTCAGCTCCCAGATCTGTGAGGGATAGACCTTACCCAGAGACCATCCAGGCTGTCCTGGGCTAAAGCCCCGCTTCCCTATGCTATATTGTGGGTTCTGCAGTTCTAGAATTGGTTCAGAGCCATTTTTTTTATAGGTTTTTGGAGGGACTTGGCGGGGAGCTCATTCTAGTCCCTGCTTTCCAGCTGCCATCTTGGCTCTGCTCCCCCTGCCCATTTATATTCTAAGGATCCTACTTCAGAAGACATTTAACAAGGAGAGGATCCATAAATGTAGTATACTACTTTTTTCCCCTAACGATGAATGAAGATTTTATAATATCTTGTTTTCCTGACAGTCAAAAAATCCCCAGAGAATTTTTTCATAACATATACAGAGAAGGTTAAGATTCTAAAAACTATTCTAAAGGACCTATGCTATGCTACTACAAAATTTTAAATTATCTGACTAGAAAAAACGTTTTGAGAAGGAAAAGTAACCAATGGGAACTGTATGATTATCCAGATAAAATCAAACATGAAAGAAAACCATGATCTACCTAAATTATTCCCAAATTTAAATATAAGGGCTAAGGACAACTGGAATACATTAAAACAAACACATACACACACACACCCCACAACCTGACAACCGGATATTCCCTTCCTCTAAAAATACAAAAAACTTGTCTTCAATTACATTCTTTTTTAGCACCAGATTTCCAGCCCAACCAGCCAAGTAACTCATCCTAGCTGCTAAAAGGGATTAAGAGTAGAAGGAAATTAACATGAATGTGATTAACATTAATGTGATGTAAACCACAGAGAACTTTTTAAATAGCAAGTGCATAAAGAAGGAACCTTAATGAAAAGGTTTTTCTTTCACATAGGCTGTAACTCTCAGGGATGCTGTCAAATGTATTCTACTGCCTAGAAAGGGAAAGTTTGAATAGGTTCTTGGCTGACAGTTATTACAAAACATAACATTTCTACATACAAATCCAGTGGGGTGGGGAGTAGACAGGAAGGAGAAGGGAAACATTTAATGGAAAAATGTTCCCAAGTATCCTTAATACCTCTTAGCTTTCCTGAGGAAAAAAAAAATATCCATCAAATCAGTAGCATGCAGCAAGAATAGACCCAAGGAAAGAGGGAGTTAAACCAACAAAGTGACATTTATTTTATTCATCATTCTTAAACTTTAGACAATTTGCATAGTCTAAGCATCTGGATCCTTTAGAGCAAAATCTTCAAAGAAAAGCAAGGCCTTGGCAATGATGAGTAAAAAGAGGGGGCAGATGGCTAAACAGAACTGAAAAGTTCTTTACTTTCTATTCCAGGTTACACTTGAGATAAACTAACAAAGGATAATGCAGAATTAATTTAATCCAAGCCTAAATGGGATTAGTTTTCATGCTTATAAGTTGTACTTTGGCCACTTTGAACATTTTCATCAGGATTCCTGAGACTTGATAAATGATGCAATATTCCCCAGGGAAACAATACATGGATATATTGCTTCTCTCCCTGAAGGAACTCAGGAAGATGGCTCCAATCAAGGTAGGGATTCATAAGTGAATGCCTTCAGACTCAGGTTCAGCACGAAAATTTAATAAAAATAAGACCACCCACTGTCCCAGTGCCTTCAGCATTAGTGGGATGGGTCCTTCTGGAACTGCCATCTGGAGATGATTAAAAAAACAAGGTCTTCACTAATTATGGCCAAGATTTCTTGGTACTTCATGCCAGGGCAAGGATATTAACCCAGATGGCCTAACCAATTCAAGCTTGGATAATTACAGACTTTCCAAACTAAAAATGCTTTCCTCTAATTCAGTGACTCAAATTTGAAGTACTCTTCTGAGATTCCTATTGTTGTTATTGTTCAGCCATGTCTGACTCTTCCGGACCCTGCAGCCCATACTGGCCATAGGGTTTTCTTGGCAAAGATACTGCAATGGTTTGCCATTCTCTCCTCCAGTGGATTAAGGCAAACAGAGGTAAATGACTTGCCCAGGATCACACAGCTAGTAAGTGCCTTGGGTCTTCTAACTCCAAACCCAGCACTCTATCCACTGAGCCACCTAGCTGCCTTCTTGGGATTTGTGTGAGGTACCACTAATACATATTCTCCTTGAAAGCACACCAGAATTCACGGCTTCTGATTCACAACTTTAAAAGCTCACCCTAATGAAGAAAACCCTACTTTTAAGAGTTTAAACATATGAATTATAAAACTGCCTAAATATATAAGGAAATTGATAGTTAGAAATAATCTCGTTTAATATAGCACCTTAAGGTTTATAAATCTCTTATCCTACAACAATCTTACAAAGCAGGTAATGGACCTTACAGATGAGGAAAAAAAAAACTAACTCAGTGAAATTAAGTCTTTTCCTCTGATTACACATAAAGATCTGAAATGTCAGAGCCAAAACTCAAGCCCAGGTCCCCCATGATTCCCAAGTCCAGTGCCCTTCCCACTCACTGCCCCATGCTTCTTGCTTCCTATTACTGACTAGGATATACAGTTTCATACCAAATGTTAATTTGTAGGTATGTGCCTCAAAGTAAAGAAGAAAATGTTCTCTCAGTCAACAAGTGAGAGGAGAACTTTAATAAAGTACATGTAACCAAATTACATTTACAAGGATTTACAAAGGTGGAGGCAAAGATCCTGATGCATACAAATGGGAACTTGATTAACAAGTCTCAAGCACTCACTACCTTAGCCATCAACCCATTTTCAGATACTTTCTCCTAATAAAATCTGAAACTCTCACCATTACACTTGACCTATTCAACAGCATTAGTACAACTGAAAATCTTTCACTCTATTTCTAAGGAAACCAATAAAAGTCTGCTGTCCACTAAAAAATTCTCAGTCTCTCCCATTCTTTACAAGGAGTCTAGTGACTAAGGGGGTCCAAGATGATCCCCATCCCTAAGACAAAGGGAAGACTGCCAGTAGACTCCCCTTAAATGTAAGTTAATTTGCCTAGATGAGTCCCATTTACATCTAAAGTCCCATCTAGGCCATCAGAGTAAAGAATGGGTAGGTAGGATAATGAGTGAAGAAACTTTGAACTGTTTCCTCCAGTTTAGAGAAACATGCAGATTCCAGGAACACATAGCCTGAAAGATAAAAGGAGACTATACGCTTTTTTTAAAATTTTGCTTTTTGGGGGGTGGAGGTGGAGAGAAGGAGATTATTTAACTGATATAATTCTAGCTCAGTGAGGTTAAGTGAAGTTGATTATAATTCATGGAATTGTAAGAGCTGAAAGGGACCTTATTGATCAATTAGTCCGACTCCCCTTATTTTAAACTGGACCCTAGAGAATTTAAGTGACTTGCCCATAATCAAGCAGTGTGACCTTAGGGGAGCCAGGTTTCCTGAACTACTCAAGCAGTGGTCAGCTACATTTTCATTAAGTCATTAAAAAAAAAAAACCAGCTTGAAAAAGGGCATCAGACAAGAAGAAAGCCAAGAATATAGCCTAGTCCCTAGGAGACTTATTTATATGGAGTCAGAAGACTCAACTTCCTAAGTTCAAATCTGGCTTCAGACACTTACTAGCTGTGTGTTACCCTGGGCAAGTGACTTAACCATGTTTGCCTCAGTTTCCTTATCTGTAAAATAAGCTGGAGAAACAAATGACAAACCACTCTAGTAAATTTGCCAATAAAACCCCAAATGAGGTCACAAGGACATGACAGAACAACAAAAAAGCCCTTTGTGACACTGAAATTTTTCATAGAATCAAAGATTTTGAGCTGGAAGAATCCTAGAAGGTTGTCTAGTGAACATCTCTCCTTTATTTTACAAATAAAGACACTAAGACCCAGAGGGATTAGATGATTTACACAAGGTCACACAGCATATAAACAGCAAAGTCAGGGTTCAAATCTACATCCTCTGATGGCAATCCAACTCTTATGCCACTATAATACCCTGCCTAGACTTTTGTTGTCATTCTACAATAAATTCTCCTTTTCTAGCAGTGTTAAAGCGGAGCAAGTAGACTTTTATCAAGGCATTGAAATTAAATGGTTTCTGAGATCAGGTCCAATTCTAAAATTCGATGACCTATTTCCCTAGTCAATGATTTTTTTCCTGCAATTCTCAAAAACCCACTTACTAAACAAGGGAAGGAAGTACCTATACTGCCAAAATCACAGATCCTTGAAGTAATGTATAATAGCAAAGGCTTTTAAAATAGCCTGAGGAGTACTAAGGTACTATTTTTTTAATGCCCGACTAAGGTACTATTTTTTAAATGCCCGACACAGGAATGAATCTGTGTCCTTCCGCAAAGGGAAGCCAAGGGTAGGTGCGAGCAGGCTAAACCTAAAGGTGGTGAATTTACTAATGAGGGGTGGGGGGAAAGAGAATGAGTTACCACAGTTCCCATGATATATTTAAAAATAAATAACTTTAAACTAAAATCACTATTCAAAAAAGGGAGAGCTGAAGTTGGTTGCAATGGAAACAGTGACAGGCAAAATTGTTACTGGTTTTTTACACTGCTTATGTTTTATAACCAATAGTAAGCCCACTTTCAACCAATTAAAATTTGCTAAATGACTACCATGACCCAGCCACTGGACTAGATGCTGAAGTGATACCAGGTGGTGGAAGACGAGATTCTCTCCACCTCTCCAATCAAATAGATCACAGCCTACTTTGAGAAAAAAGGCAAATACACATGAAAGGATAGCAATACCAGAATACAAACACACCCAATAAATGAAATTTCAGTGGTTCATCTTTAAATGAAAAAAAGGGGGGAAACCGGGGGGAGGTGGGGGGAAGCTGTTTGTTTTTTTTTTTTAATCACCCTAAGGCCGGGGAAGTTCTAGCTAATTGCTAACGAGGCTAAAAGCTGTTTGACAGCAATCACCACTGCACATAGCCCATAAAAAAAAGTGCTCAAAATCTGTTGAAGGAACTGCAGTTTATCCCTCGGTCAGATTTCCTGCTCCGAGTTCCACTGTCTTTTCCTACCCCGGAGAACCGGGCTGAACAACCTAGAAAGAAACCCGACCCTTCTCTTGAGCCAGCAAAATTAAGTCATTAACAGTCACTTCCTCCCCTTTGGACCCAAGCTGAACTCCTTTAGTTTTCCAAAGCCAAAGGAGACGAGGTCAAAAGGTACCAAAAAGCCTCAAAATCTCAGAGCCTTTACCCAAACATTTGGGGCGGGGGGCGAGGTTTGCAGGCTGAGAAACCTTCGCAGAATTTGCTCCTCTGCTTCCCTCCCCCAACAAGAGCGCAAACCCAAGTTGTGATTCTTGGAGAACACAGTGGTTCCTGGCATCTGCTGTTTCATTCCTACACTCCGGAGAGGTGGCCTAAGGAGGCTGGATCAGGGCCAGAAGAAGGGGGGAGGGATGCACATACCAACCACATAACAGGTCACTCCGAGTTTACTCCCAAAACAAAGTCAGGTGGGTTGGGTTTTGGGGGGGACGGGGGGGGATGCTCAGACTCACATTTTAAAATAACGTCTGAACCACTGTCATCAGTCTCTCCCCGCCCGGTGCCCTGGGAAGGGGGGAGGTTCACACATTACTGGGCACCGAGATATTTTCGAGAATCACAAAAACGAGAAGTGACCCGAGGCCCGGAGGTCAGCCGGCCCGAGCCCCCGCCCTAGGCCCATAAAAGCCTCTGACGCTCAGGGAGGGGGGCACCGGCTCAAGGCCACAGCCGCCGCCGTAGCCAAGGAGCTGAGTAATCCTCAGGTGACTCGGGCCCGACCCGGCCCGGCCCGCCCCGAGGGGCCGCGGGGTCAACAGCCCGCCGGGGCCCCGGGCCAAGCCGGGCCCGCCTCCCACACCCGCCCCCCCACGGGTCACCCTGCGGAGCCGAGCCGGAGGAGGCCCTGAGCCCGCCCGCAGCCGCCCCGCAGCCCGCCCGCCTCCATCTTGAGGAGGCAGCGGAGGGAGGGGGACGAGGCCCCGGCCCCGGGCTGACAGGACGGTGCCGGGAGCCAGGGGCCAGGCCGGGGGCTGCGGCGGGGGCCTCGCCCGGAGGCCCGAGAAGGGGAGGGGACGGCGGCGGGGAGGAAGAGGAGGAGGAGGGAGGAGGAAGAAGGAAGGAGGCCGCGGAGCCGCTGCCGGCTCACCGGGACTGGACGCGCCGGCTCTACACGGGTCCTCGCCGCCAACGCCGCCACCACCTGTCGGGCCGAGCTCCCCTCCAGCAGCAGCAGCCGCAGCCGCCGTGCCTCCCTTCCCAGACTCAGGCGCCGCCTCAGCCGCCGGCCGCTCAGTCAGTCAGTCACTGCAGCAGCAGCCGCCGAGGCGCTGCCGCCTCCTCCTCGCGCCTCCAGCGAAGTCTCAGCTACTGAGGGGCGGGGGACCGAGGAGGGCGAGCGTGACGTGAGGCCCCGCCCCTCTTAAAGGGGCCGCGGCGGCTCTCGGAGCGCCAGCCTGCCCAGCCTCCCGGCTGGGCGCGTGCCTGCCGGGTGTGCGTCCGTCTGTCTTTGTGTGGGCGTCTGTGTATCTGTGTGCTTGGCTGGCTGGCTGTGTGTCTGTGAATCTGTCTGGCCGTGGGTCTGTATCTGTGTTTGGGCGTGTGGCTGTGTCTGAGCAGCTCTGTGTGTGTCTGTGTGTCCAGGTATCCTGTGTCGATGTGCCTGTCTTTGTGTGGGTGTCTGGGCATCGGTGTCTGTGCTTGTCTGGTTGGCTGTCTGGCTAACTGTGTAAGTGTGTTCCTGTATATCTGTATGGCTTTGTGTCTATATGCGGCTGTGGTTGTGGCTGTGCATCTGTGCATGTCTGTCTATGTCTATGTGTCTGGGCAGCCTGTGTCTATGTGTCTGTCTTTGTGTGGGTGTCTGTGCTTGTGTATCTGTATCTGGTTGGCTGAGTCTGTCTGGTTGTGTATGTGTGTGCCTGTGGGTCTCTGTCTGCCTGTGTGTCTATATGCGGCTATGGTTGTGGCTGTGCATCTGTGCATGTCTGTCTATGTCTGTGACTGGGCAGCCTATGTCAATGTGTCTGTCTTTGTGTGGGTGTCTGGGTATCAGTGTCTGTCCTTGTGTATCTGTATGTGGTTGGCTGAGTCTATCTGGTTGTATATGTGTGTGCCTGTGGATCTCTGGCTGCATGTCTGTACGTGGCTGTGGCTGTGTGCGTTTGTGTCTGTATGTGTTGGCTGAGTCTATCTGGTTGTATATGTGTGTGCCTGAGGATCTGTCTGGCTGTATGCCTATATGTAGCTGTGGCTGTGGATGAGCACCTGTGTCTGTGTGTATATGTGTCTATCTTTCCATCTGTGAATCTGTGTCTGTGTCTGTGTCTCTTTCCTTCCCTTCCACCAGCCAACCAGACAGGCTTCTTCTTTATCTGCCTTGTCCTTGCTACCTCCCTTCTGATACCAGCCCCCCTTCCTCCCTCCTCTCTCCCAGGCACCTCACACAACCTTTCTCACTCTCTCTCCTCCAGCCCCTTTCTAGGTCTTGTTTTACCTGCTTCCTCAGTCTAGTTCTTGTAAGTCAATCTGGAACTACTCAGTCTCTTGTCTATTTCTTATTTCTATCTCTGTTTCTCTCTGCTTCTATATTTGTCTCTATGTGTCTCCTGTTTTCTTTTTTCTGTTTCTATATTTCTTTCCTCCTGTCTCTCCAAATCTATTTCTCTACTCTCTGCTTTACCTTAACTGTCTTTTTCCCCTTTCATCCCTACTGCCTTTCTCTCTCTCCCGTCTTCCTAGGTCCCTCCCTCCTGTCTCCCCAGTTCTTTTTTCTCCCTCCTTTCTCCCCAGCTCCTCTTTCTGTCTCTCTAACACCCTCCATTCTCTTCTATCTCCCCAGGTTGCTTTCTCTTGATCCTCTTCAGACTCTTTCCCTTTTCTCTCTCTGTCTCTCTCCCTCCCTCTCTCCCTCCCCCTCTTCTCTCTCTCTCTTTCTTGCCCACCCTCCCCCCTCTCTTTACTCTTGCTTTCTCAAGCCCCTTTCTTTCTCAACCTTCTTTCATCTCTTTTCTTTCTAGTCCCTCTCTCTTTTTCTACATTCCCCTTCCCTGTATCACTCTCCAACCCCTTCTTTCACTCTCTCCCTTTCTTCCCTTTCCTGATTCTCCTGGGTCTTTGTTTGCACACACATATGCCATGGTTTCTATAGCAGGTAAGCTGTCCTCACCATTTCAATATATCCCTTGCAGAGCTAAAATGCTGTGCTCTGGTGGTATGATAACAGACTTTTAATGGAGGCAGAATGGGAATGTGAGTGAATCAAACTCCAAGATAACCCAGGCCTGGAACACCAACTGAGGGGGTCTATATGATTATATCTCATATTCTTTTCCAGGGCTCTCTAACTACAGTAGGAATTAGACGAGAGGAATCACCCAGTTCAACACTGTTAAAAGGCGCTGCCCAGCCTTTCAGGCTGAGGTTGGATCATTCTTACCCTTCTGGGGCCATCAGAAAGGCAGAGGAGGAGAAATCCCTTGAAACAAGCCCAGAGACTTACCCTGTTGATTTCAGAAAAGCCTCTTTTATCAGTGTCAGCCACTTGGACTGAAGCCCTGCTTAATATCCTTCCTTCCCTCTCTCCCTAAGGGGCCTCCCTTGAAAGCCTTTGAAAGTGACAAGAGGGGAGGGAGGAAAACCCTCAGCCACAGCTTGGCTCAGAGCTGGAGCCACAGAAGGCAGCCGGCATTACACTTCCATAGACCATGGCAACACCACCAGCTTCCCAGTTTCTGAGAGGAATTTGCAGCTGTCAGCAAGCACCCAAGATTTGCAACTCTTAAGTGCTGGATAAGGGAGCCTCCTGCTTCATCCTTTGCTCCAGGACAAGGGAATAATCAGGAGGGTGACCTCATTGCTGACCCTTCTCAAAGCATTGGGGCTGCTCTGACCAACCGCAGTCCACATAGGATAAGATTAATGAAGAGAAAATGAATGGATAGTTGTGGGAATGCTTTGGCAATTCATGAATTTAGGAGCAGGGTTTAACAGCTTCTTCATTTGCTGCCTTTTCTCCCCTACAGTTCATCTTTATGAGATCATATGTTTCCTAAAATAATTCCACTCCTTAATAATTCATCCTATGTAGTGATGCTAATTCAACTTCCTCAGAAGCAACAGGATTAAGGTGATGCCCCAAGTTAAGGGGGTATTTAGAAATCGGGCTACCTAAACCCCTTATTCTGAATTCCTTGTATCATCTCCTAAGACCCCTCTAATTTCCCCCAACCCCAGCAAACACTCTCTCTGTCTCTCTCAGACACACAGACACACTCATACTCTCTCCTCTCAATCTCTCTCTCTCTCTCTCTCACACACACACATACCCACACCCTTTCTAACTTGTAAGCAGGCAAGCAATGACACAAATGTTAGTGTCATTCTATCACACTCCACTACAATCACTGAATCTTAGAACTAGAAGAAAAGTGAGACCATACAGTCCAACACAGACCTGAGCAAGAATCTCCTTTATTAACAAGTTGTCAACCAGCCTCCATCTGAGGACCTGCAGTGAGTGGGAACCTACTAAGGCAGCTCATTCCACTTTGGGAGGATTTTGGAGAGGATTTTTCCTGACACCTGTTAGAAATCTGCCTCTCTGAAGCTTCCAGCTATGGTTTATAGTTCTGGCCTCTTGGGCCAAGCAGAACAAATTGAATCCCTCTTCCAAGGGACAGCCTTTCAAATACTTAAAAGCAATGATCACATCCTCCATAAACTTTCTCCTAGCCTAAACATCCTAAGTCCTCCTACTGATCCTTAGAAGTCATGGTCTTGAGGCACTTGAGCGCCTCAATTGCCCTATTCTGGACACTCTCCACCTTGTTCCTGTCCTTCCTAAAATTAAACTGGCCACCATACTGCACAGGTAGTCTGAGTAAGTCAGAGTTCAGTGGAATAACCATTAGCCTCATTCTAGACAGTGCAGCTCTCTTAATGAAACCAAAGACTGGCTTTGGGGGACACCAAGTCATACTCAAACACCTTTTTCTCTTCATTTCTCCATTCCTATTTTTTTTTTTACCTCTTCTGTTCTTTTCCTCCCCTCTACCTCTGCTTAACTTAGATTGTAAGCTCCTTAAAGGCAGGGACAGTCTTTTGCCTTTTTCAGTATCCATAGCACTTAACACAGTGCCTGACATATAGGAAGCACTTAATGTTTATTGATTGATTGATTATATTAATATTTTAAAATATTAATTATATTTTTGAAATAAATTTTTATCGATATTTTCTATTTCTTATTATCACCAAAGTATTTCATATTATTCCTCCCTCTACCCTCTCAGAGAACTATCCCATATGACAAGTGGTATTTTTTGGAGAGGAAAAAAAATCAGCTGAACTGATCAATATGTTGAAAATGTCCAAAAACATGCAAAATATGTAACAATTGTAGACATTCCAATTCCAAGAATGGGTGACTTTGAGATGTCTTCTCATATCTCTCTGAGTCCTTTTTAATCTTTTTAATATCGTTACATTTACTTCTGAGTTTGAGACATGCCACTGTCCTTACCATTTATATCGTTTTAGTTCAGTGTAATTGCTTTCTTGGTTCTGCTTACTTCACTCTGCATCAGTTAATAAAGCTCTTTCCATGCTCCTCTGTATTCATCACAAATATCATTTCTTTTTTTTTTTTTTTGAGGGGGAAAGGCTGGGCAATTGGAATAAGTGACTTACCCAAGGTCACACAGCTAGTAAGTACTTTAAGTGTCTGAGGCCAGATTTGAACCCAGGTCCTCCTGATTCCAGGGCCAGTGCTCTACTCACTGTGCCAACTAGCTGCCCCACAAATATCATTTCTTATAGCACTAAATATTCTACTATATAAGTATATATACATATATATATATATACAACAGTAAACATTCTATTACTTTTACAGACCATAATTTTGTTTTAGCGTTCCCCAATAGAATGGCATTTACTTTGTTTTCACTTCTTAGCTATCACAAAAAGTGCCATTACAAATAGTTTGGAGTATATAGGGACTTTTTTTTCTTATTCCTTGGGGTATAAATCTGGTTCAAAGTGACTTTATTTGCATAATTCCAAATTGCTTTCCAAAACTGTTGTACCATATCACAGTTTCATCAAAAATGTATTAATGTACCTATTTTTCACAACATCCCTTCCAGCACCAACTCTTTCCATAATAAATGTTGGAGGTGATGTGGGAATATTGGGACATTAATGCACTGTTGGTAGAGTTTTAAACTGATTCAACCATTCTGGAAAGCTATTTGGAACTATGCCCAAAAAACAGAGCCATTTGATCCATCAATACCACTTCTAGGTCTGTATCACAAAGAGATCATTAGGAAAGGAGGGGGAAGACCTATTTGTACAAAAATATTTACAGCAGCTCCCTTTGTGGTTAAAAATAATTGGAAATTGAGGGGATGCCCATTAATTGCAGAATGGCTGAACAAGTTGTGGTATATGATTGTGATGGAATACTATTGTGCTATAAGAAATGATAAGCAGGATGATTTCAGAAAAACCTGGAAAGACTTACATGAAATGATGCAACGTGGAGTAAGCAGAACCAGGAGAACACTGTACACAATAACAGCAATATTATATGATGATCAGCTGTGAGCAACAGCTATTCTTAGCAATACAATGATCCAAGACAGTTCCAAAGGACTCATAACAAAAAATGCTATCCACCTTCAGAAAAAGAACTGATGGAGTCCAAATGCAGATCAATGCATACTAATTTTAACTTTATTTTTTGTGGGATTTTTGTCTGTATTTTATAACATGACTAATATGTAAATATGTTTTGCATGATTGCATATATATATAACCTATATCAAGTTGCTTACCATCTGGGGGGAGGAAGGGAGAATTTGGAACTCAAAATTTTAAAAAATGTTAAAAATTATCTTTACATGTAACCAGGAAAAACAATAAAATATTATTTTTAAAAAGCACTGTTTCCCAATCACATTTTCATATGGTTCTGGCTGCAGAAGCAGTTTGACCCCTCTGCCTCAGGGCACTGAAATGTTAAGTAACTGGCCCAGGCTCTCACAGATAATATGTATCAAAGGTGGGACTCAAACCCAGGCCTTCCCAACTTGGAGACTGGCTTATTATGTCAAACTTCCTCTGATTAGTAGAGGACCAAAAAGGGGAAGATAAGGGTGTAAAACATACATTCTAAATAATCATTCAAAAAATTAACTCCATTTATCAACATTTTAACTCTGATCAAAGGTCTTAATCTAATTACTATGTTTAAAAATAATGCTTCAAAATAATTACTTAAAATACATAACACCTGTGTGGGATAAAAGACTCTCACCAATTATAAAGTTAAATAAGGAGCCATCTCAGGGTGGGAACAGAAATAAATTTTATTCAATTCTTGAGAATAGGGCATCCCCCGCCAGAACAGATCTAGCAAGGGAGGTGCTTTACAAAAGGCAAAGCACCTACAATTATACCTAACAAGAGAATTCCCACCCACCTCTGACCCTTCTCACCATTGGCTGGGAGGCGGGCTTACAATCTGAGCATGAAAACCAGACAAAGAACCAGGAAATCAAGGCACGGAAACTCCAATTCCCATTCCCTTAGTTAATGTTTACAACTGAGGTGACATCTAGAAATCTAAAGAGGGAGAATAGGATAAGGGGAGGGGGAAACACTCTCCATTCTTCTACAGTACTTTTACAGTAAAGGAAAGCAGGTCACAGTGACCCTATTCTTACTGAGCAAATCTTTAAACCAGAACCAGAGGAAAGAACAAAAAGTTTCAGGGTAAACTTTCCCAGAGGCTGAGCCATCAGACTCTCATGGCCTCAGAATTTTCCACTTCCCTATTTCCCCATTTCTTGATTTTTTTTTAACATTTCTTAGTATAGATATAGATATATATTATACATATCTTCCCTGTGAAGTCTTCACATTTTATTTACCTCACTCACACTTCAGCCCCAGGCAGGTTGGCAGCTTCCTGAAGGACAGTGTGGTGATCCTGCTTGCCTATAGAGGGATGTGATTCCTGATCATTTACATCCCAGAGAAAAGACAACTTGGGGGGAGACTGTTCTCCCCTTGGTTGAGCTGAGATTTTATCTTGCTTCCAGGCTGAGGAGCCCATTTGCTCTTATGTATACCATTGTCTTCCCTAGTCTGTATAACTTCCCAGGTTTCTGTTTTACAGCTTGCTTGAATAAATATATTTGCTCACTATTCATGATTGTCTTTTATTTAACAAGTGTTTTGTTAGAAGGGAGCTAAGAAGTCTAACAGTAAGCTATTATCTTCCCCTTGGAAGTAAAAAAATGAAGTGGATTTTATCCTGAACCCCTAAAAAGTATCTTAACCCAGACTACAAATATCTCATGTCTAGTGAACAGATATGATTCCAACCAAATAACACTCTTGAAGATAAGAGTATGGAGAAGGAAGTGCCTGGCCACAGCCTTCCTTCTACTTCAGCAAAAGCAGGAAATCACTTTTCCTGGGACATGTAGAATGGAGCAATCCAGACCATAGACCTTGTCTCTCTAAATATATCTCAGCAGCTTGGGCCACCCAAGTCCCTGTGGCTAGGGCTTAAACTATCGCAAGGAGAAAATAACACAGAAAGAATCTAAGAGCCAGAATTCTACAACATTCCTAAACCAGAAGTTTTCAATGTTGTATCCAAGTTTTAAAAGAGCAGACAGAAAAATATTGAATCTCTTTCATTCATGAAATTTGGTGGTAAGAATTTTGAGTTTTCATTTCATATGATATTAAATGATTAAATCAATCAATGTAAAGAATAACCTACTCTGACAAGCATTTATTAAGTGCTGGCATGTTTGCCTGGGTTCTGGATAATGGTAGCTCTCACACTTTCCCCGTCATCAATAGAGTGAAACAAGGCTATGTGCTGTGTAGCATGGTGTTTTCAGCAAAGTTGTCAGACACCTTCAATGAGGATGAAAATAACATCAAGGTCAGCTGTAATACTGATGGTAAATTACTTAACTTGAAAAATCTACAAGCCAAGACTAAAGTGGAGGGAGAGTTGGTACATGATTTTTTTGTTCACAGATGATTGTGCACTCAGTGCAGCTTCTGAGGCTGTGTGAAAACAATGCTGCTTGCAGCTGCTATGGCTGTGTAAGACCAACAACACCAGCACACAGAAGAGCTGCCAGCATAGCTTCTTTGATCTGCTTTTCTAAGGAAAGCAACTTTAAGGGGTTAACAATCTCACTTTAATCAAACATACATATATCATTCACTTAGTTTAGAGGGAAAAGCCAGCAGCCTGAACTTCAGAGCAAATACAAACAGAAATTACAGAGACAATATAAACAGAGCAAATAACACAATTCAACAGACAGGCTTTGTCTGATCAAGACATTACATACATAGTTACTAAAAAGAGAAGCACCAACATCTGGGTTTTTTCAAAGTCAGAGGGGCTCCAGCAACTACCCAGAATCTCCACATCAACACTCTTCCAGTGAGTGAGAGCCCCAAACAAAATGCTAACCTTTGAGTTTATATACCCTTCTTAGGGCCTGAAGCCTTCATACCTAATCAGCAAAAGAGTGTGGGCCTGGGGCTTTGTATCTAGAAAGACTTAATCAAAGGCACTTGATTACTTTAGAATTCTAAAAGAGAAAACAGTAAAAAAAAAAAAAAAAAAAAGTCCCACCTTAATTAATATTACAGGCTGAGATGCAATGAAGTATGGATCTATTCTCTGATGCTTGCACTAATCCTGGCCCAACACCAAAGACTCAACTAAAAAGTTGCTTGAAACAATTAATAACTTTAGCAAAGTAGCAGGATATAAAGTAAATCCACATAAATCATCAGCATCCCTATATGTCACAAACAAAGCTCTGAAAGAAGAGATAGTAAAAGGTATCCCATTTAAAATAACTCTAGAAAGTATAAAATACCTGGGAGTACATCTGCCAAAACAAACCCAGGAAATATGTAAGCAAAACTATTTTTAAGAAAAACTCTTTATACAAGTAAAATCAGATTTAAATAATTGGAGAATTATTAATTGTTCATGGGTAGGCAGGGCCAATATAATAAAAATGACAATTTTACCTAAACTAATTTATATATTCAGTGCCATCCCAATTAAATTACAAAAAAAAAATGTTTCACTGAATTAGAAAAAAAATGATAACAAAATTCATTTAAAAGAACAGGAAGTCAAGAATATCAAAAGAAATAATTTTTTTAAATGAGAAAGAAGGAGGGTTAGCAGCACCAGATCTTAAACTATATTATGAAGCAGTAATTATCAAAATTATCTAGTACTGGCTAAGAAAAAAAAAGGTAGATCAATGGAATTTACAGCAGCAAATAAACATAATAACTTTGTATTTGACAAGCATAAAGACTTAAGATTTTGGGATAAGAATTTATTATTTGGTAAAAATTGTTGGGAAGACTGGAAAACAATATGGCAGAAATTGGACATAGGCCAATATCTGACACCATTTACCAAGATAAGGTCAAAATGGATATATGGCTTAGATATAAAGAGATATATTACAAGAAAATTAGAAGAACATGGAACATATTACTTACCAGACTTATGGATAGGTAAACAATTTATAAATAGACAAGAGATAGAAAGCAAAGTTGAGTCTAAAATGGATAACTTTGATTATATTAAATTAAAAAGGTTTTATACAAATAAAACAAATGTAGCCAAGATCAGAAGGAAAGCAGAAAATTAGGGGGGACGGGAATTTTATAGACAGTTTCTCATATAAAGGTCTCATATCAAAAATACATAAAGAACTTTGTTAAATCTATAAGAATACAAGCATTTCCCAATTGATGAATGGTCAAAGGATATGAACAGGTGGTTTTCCAATGAAGAAATCAAAACAATCGGTCATATAAAAATGCTATAAATCATTATTGATTAGACAAATGCAAACTAAAACAAGCTTGAGATATCATTTTATACCTACCAGATTGGCTAAAAAACTGACAAGTGTTGGAGGAGATGTGGAAAAACTGAGGCACCAATTCATTATTGGTGGAATTGTGAACTGATCCAGCCATTTTGGAGAGCAATCTGGAATTATGCCCAAAGAGTTATTAAATGACCTATACCCTTTGACCCAGCAATACCACTACTAGGTCTATTTCCAAAGATGATTAGGGAAAAAGGAAAAGAACCTATATGTTCTAAAATGTTTATAGCAGCTCTCTTTGTGGTGGCAAAGAACTGGAAATCAGAGATTCCCATCAATTGGGGAATGGCTGAATAAGTTGTAGTATATGACTGTGATGGAATATTACTGCGCTATAAGAAATGATAAGCTGGTTATTTTTAGAAAAACCTGAAAAGACTTGCATGAAATAATGAAGAGCAAAATGAGCAGAACCAAGAGAACAGTATATACAGTAACAACAATATTGTTTTAAGGATGACTTTGAGTGAAGAAGTTATTTTGACAATTGTAAATACCCAAATTAACTACAAAGGACATGTGACAAAAGAAGTCATCTGTATCCAAAGAAAGAATGATAAATAGAAGTATGTATAGAATAACTTTACATAAATACATATATATACCTATTTGTGTCTAATGGTAGCCATCTCTAGGGAAGGGTGGGAGAGAGTAGAAAAAAAGAAAAAAGGAGAAAAAAAGAAATTCATGACAATTTTGTTATATATTTGAAAGGAACAGCAAGTTGTACATAGCAGATTTGCAGTTTCATGCCAATTATCTTTTTATTGTACTATGTTATAGAAATGCTCATTTTAACCCATAAATATGTTTTAATGTAATAAAAAAAAAAAGAAAAAAAACCAGGTTCTCCACCAGCCAGCACCATACCATTCATATATGGAACCAGCAAATGGAGAAATTTGGAATGCTATGGATAAGCTCCCTTACCTTGGCAGGGCACTTTCCAGGGATGTGCACACAGATAATGAGGTTGACACATGCATTTCCAGAGCTAGCTCAGTATTTGGGAGGCTCCAGAGGGAAGTGTGGGAGAGAAGAGGTATTAGACTGACTGCCAAACTGAGGGTCTATAGATGTATTGTGCTGTTCCCATTGTTGTGTGCCTGTGAAGCCTAGACTAAACTAAGTCACTTCCATTTGAATTGTCTGAAGATCACCTGGCAAGATAAAGTACCAGACACTGAGGTCCTCTTGTTATACCAAGAGAGAGCAAGACACATCACAGAGTATAAGTTTTAAATGGAGAATTTATTAGCCGGCGTCCATTCTGGGGCATAAACAGCCCAAATCAGAATGGCCATGAGTAGAACTGAGTCATATTTATACAGAAAAAACAGTATGCAGTGGTTAATTATCTCTTGAAATTTACCAGTTACAAGGTGGTCTGGGGGAACAGGAACAAAGGTCCTGACAGATCAAAGATTCTGACAGGTTATAATCTTATCTATTGACATTCCTTGGAGGAGTCATGGAGCCCCAGGGACATTTGCTAAATGCCAAAAGGTCTGAGTCCATTCTTTCTAGGGGTTTTATCAGGGGCTGTGGGGCAAGAGGTCTTCTGTTAGCAATAACTGGTTTTCTCAAGTACCACACTCTCTTGAGCTGAACCACCAAGTGTTCAAACTCTACTGCAGAGAGCCCAACACTGAAGGGTCGGCCACATTGTTCAAATGCCAAATGTGCATTTGCCTAAAAGGCCATTTTACTGAGAGCTCTCACAAGCCAAGCACTTACATGGAGGTCAGAAGAAGTGATACAAGGATACTCTCAAGGTTTCTCTGAAGAACTTTGAAATCAGTTGTGAGACATGGGAGACACTGGCACAGGACTGCCCAGCATAGCATGCCTTCATCAGAGAAAACGCTATACTCTATGGACAAAGCAGAATTGCAGTAGCTCAAAAGAAATATGAGATGTGCAAATTTAAAACCATCTCCTCTCCAAATGTTCACGTGGACTATTTGTGTCCAACCTGTGGTAGAGCCTTTGGAGCTCACATTGGTCTGATCAGCCATAGTCAGACACTATACCTTGACTCCAACATAGTGATATCATTTTGGTCCTCTTGGAGAATGAAGGACAACAACCAACCATGTGCAAAGCACTGTCCTGAGTGTAAGGGATACAAAGAAAACATTTTTTAAAGTCCCTGCCCTCGAGGAGCATATATTCTTCTATGCAGGGGAATACAATACACAAACTTAAGTATAAACAGGATTGAAAAGGGGGAGAATTTTAACAATTAGGGAGATCTGAAAAGGCTTCATGAAGAAGGTGGAATGGGAGCTGAGCATTTCAGTTAAATGAGGTTTCTGAGAGGTGGAGGTAAAGAGGAAGTGTTTCAGGCATAGGCAACAGCCATAGACTGGAAGCCAGAAGTCCAATGAGGATTCTACTGTAGTAGATTTTAGATTCAGAACTATAAATCGCACTACCTAGTAAGGACAGAAGTTACAAAAACATCCCCCCAACCTGGACATACTCTGTACTTGGATACATGAGATTCCTGGGGAGAGCAAGCACAAGCTTAAAGAATAAAGATATAAGGCACTCATGTGGGGAATATGTGGGGCTGAGATGCAGCTTCTGACTCCTGGCTCAGAATGTCCTTTTCATCCTTCACGGAGTCCCCACTAAGTTCACTTTGGGGCACAGCAGGCATCACAATGGATGAATAACTCCTTTGCTCGGCTGGGCTGGCTCCTTGATGGACATGATATCTCTGGTGACAGGTCATTTGCTTCTGGGCTGGGTCAACAGGTAATATTTGTCCACTCTGGTTACTGGGGTGGGAGACCTCAGATAGCTCTTTCAACCTCTTTCAAAGCTCAAAAAGTCTTAACCTGGTTAATTCCCTCTCCAACTCATTCACCTAATAGGATAATTTCCTATTTGCCTGACTAAGATCAGGAAAGAATAAACACAAAAGAAAGAAAAATGTTGGGCTCATGGGCAAATTGGGGGCTTGGCCAGAGAGCTTTCTGTTGCCTTCCCCAATCCCCACCTACTCAGCAGTTCATCCACACCCGCGCTAAGCTCCAGCTTATTCCATTAAAAGGTTCTTCCTCACCATAGTGAGGTCACTCTTGGCCAAAATAGCCTCACTAATCTTCCACGTGTTAGATTGGAATCAGGCAGGGAATATTGCTAATGCACTGTTTAATTCACCAGGAAGGGCAAATCTACTCTTGCTCTAAGGCCTGGGCCCTCATTGGCAAATCCTCCCATTGCTGGGGGAAGATGAGTTCATCTGGACCTTCCTAAGCTAGCCCCACTCCACTCCTTCCCATCTTTTCAGTCATCTTAACTTTACAATACCCTTCCACCACATATTCTTCAAATCAGTGATACTGGCTTCCTCGCTGTTCCTGGAACAAGACACTCCATCTTGGCTCCTGGCATTTTCCCTGACTGTGCCCTCTCCCTGGAATCCTCTCTGTCCTCATCTCTGCCTCCTGCCTTCCTTTAAATCCCAACTAAAATCCCACCTTCCATAGGAAGCCTTTTCCAATCCCTCTTATTTCCTATTTATGCTGTATGTGGCTTCTTTGTACATAGCTCTTTGTATGTGGTTTCCTTCATTAGATTGTGGGTGCCTCAAAGGCATGGATTTCTTTTGTCTTTCTTTGTCTCCCCAGCACAGTACCTGGCACATTGTAGGCATGAATTGAATAAATGAATGAAACATTTAGTAAGCTCATGATGTACAATGGGAGAAATGCTGGGAATACAAATAGAAAAAGAAAAAAAGGCAGTCTCTGATCTCAAGGAGCTCACTTTCTAATGTAGAAAACACATATCAGAGGTTTCAGTTTCAAGTCAGATGGAAAAGTCCCATTTTTCTTAGGATACAGCAGCAAAACAGATGGTCATGCCTCCTCTTTTGTGTCATTTACATTGTTAAATCAAAGCAATTTCCGATCTTAAGCCATTTGGCCAAGGACTTTAGTGACGAGAACTGTCTTTTCTGGGTCTTCCATAGACGTAGCACCTGAAGGGCAGTTGGCAGGCTGTACGTATCTCCTCAGGGGCTGCTTCCCAGGATAACGGCTGTGAGTGCCAGGCTGGAAGCCGTGCTTTTCCCAAGACTCTCAGATTCAGCATCCCGGGTCCAAGGGCAGATGGTAGCCAAGGGGAAGGTTGGTGGCGGTTAAACTGGCTGACCCGTGCGGCCTCCTGTCTCTCCTCCAGGGCACCTGGCTACTTTAGCGAGGCTGCCTGGGGAGGGACAGTTGGTGGTGATGGCTGATCCCTCCTCCACAGAAGCCACCTCCCCGATGATGGCTAGGAGGTCTGGGCCAGAAGCAGGAATGGCGCTGGGGGTAGCGGAGGAGGATGCTGCCAATCTGAGGCCCCCATGCCTATCTGCCTCTGGGTGACAGTTGGTCAACAATTGTTGCTAGTGGTGACGCGAAAGGTGATCCTCTTCTCCACAATTATTTCACTGGCATGAGGAACTTCCAGTGAGAAAACAACCTTTATCAAAGTAGATTGGTGCCTGCTCTGCAACTTAAAATAACAATAATCATAACAACAAACATTTTTATGGGTCTTTAAAGTTTGCATCATCCTTTATATATGTTATCATATTTGAACTTCATGACAAACCCGTGAGGCATGGGCTATTATTATCCTCATCTTACAGAGGAGAAAATTAACACTGAGGTTGTGATTTGTCCAGGGTCATAAAGATAATGTGTGTGTGTGTGTGTGTGTGTGTGTGTGTGTGTACGTGTACATCTGTGCATGTGTGTGTCCGAGATGAGCCTTGGGTCTAGATCTTCCAAACTCTGAGGTTGGCTTTCAACGTTTCATGTTTTTTATCCTTTATTACTTGTATTCGCTTTCATCAGTTTTGCTTCTGAAGACCAGATACAGATTGCAAATACCTACTATACATTCCTGGATAAAAAAGCAATGTTAAGGATTTGTAAACCCCCAATGGGGTCATGAAGAGTCAGACAAGACTGAAAATGACTAAACAAAACAATAACCACAATGAATTCTATTGGTTTTATGTCCACAAGCTCATAACATAGCTTGTCAAAATCATTTGGGGAATGCTAAAAGAAAAATGGTAGACAACAACTTCTAAAAGCAAACCAAGCACAAATAAAAATATTAGAGGGTTTTTCAAGTTTATTTAACTTTTTTGGAATATAAACACTTTTTTGTAATTCAATTCAACAACCATTTACTAAGTGCCTGTGGTGTCCAAGACACCAGGACACTCAGTCCAAAAATGAAAAGGTAAGAAGTTAAATTACATTCTACCGGATTGTGAACATAACAGTTATATAGATAAGTAAATACAAGGTTGTATGACTAGCAAGTAACACTTGAGGGGATTGAGGGAAGCTCTCAGAGGGGAGGTGTCAGGAATTTAGCCTTAAAGGAAGAGGAAGATTCTAAGCAGAGCCATATCTTGTGTGGGAATGAACGAGTTTTTGGCCCAGGGTGCTAACATGGTGAGGCTTGGCTTCTTCCATCAGTCGCCCAATGTGTCACTGTCCACCACTCCCATGCTGCTGGCTCTAATCACCCCAACAAATCTCATCTCCTCTCTTGGCTAACCCTGGGCTGTCATTCTCCCAAGGCCTGACTTCCTGCACTGTTGTGCTGGCATGACTTCATCCACCTGGGGCAGACTGCCCATCTGTTTTGGAAACCTGAACCATAATGGATGCCAGGATCGACAGTGGAATCAGCAGCAAGGGCTCTTGCCCGCTTCCTCAGAAACCACACGAAGGGCTCTGCCTTCCCTATACTCTCCCTAACCAAATTTTCCCCATATGTCCAAATTCCCAGTTAGTGTCCTGATTCTGAGAGTTGGAGATGAGAAAGGACCACAGTATAGGCATGATACACAGCTTGTGAAAGAGCAGGTGGGCTGGAGATAGCATGTCCATATTGGGGGATTGTCATAAGTCCAGTTTGGCTGGAATGTAGCATACTGTGAGATAAGACAAGGTAAGGTGGAGTCAGACTGTGGAGGGTCTTCAAAACCAGGTTGAGGAGGATGTTATCTTAGAGGCAAGGAGCCATGGAAAAGCGGAATGCCATGAAGAATGAGAATATTTGTGACTGGCTCACAAAAGACTTAAAAGACTTAAAAAGAGGACAAATGAAATGAGGAAATTCACTGTCTTAAGCTACAAAAAGGGGCAAAGGAAGAAAAATCGGTCCTAATATACATGATGAAACATGTCAGACTACTTGGCGACCATCATGGACTCAGAATTAAATTTATTTCCAGTCAAATTAACAGTGTCTTAGAATTATGTCCTAAAGGTCACAAAACTGTTCATATTTTTTGACTTGGACCTCCTGTTACTAGGCAGGTACCCCCCAAGGAGGTCAAAGATAGAGATGAAGACCCCATTTAAACCCACATATTTATAGTGGTATTCTTTGTGGCCGCAAAATAATAATAGTAATGGAAATAAATAATAATAATTGAAATAATTGATTTCCAAACCATTGATTGGGAAATGTCTGAATAAACTATAACATAGGAATGTAACAGAATATTTCTTTACAATAAGGACAGAAATGAGGAATTCAGAGAAATATGGAAAGACATAAACTGAGGCAATGTAAAGAGCAGGTAGGTGGCACAGTGGATACACATTGAATTTGGAATCAGGGAGAGTCACCTTCATGAGCTCAAATCTGGCCTCAGACACTTACTAGCTGTGTGACTCTGGGCAAGTCACTTAGCTTTTATTTGCCTCAGTTTCCTTATCTATAAAATGAGCTGGAGAAGGAAATGGCAAACCACTCCAGTATCTCTGCCCCAAGAAAACCCCAAATGGGGTCACAAAGAGTCAGACATGATTGAAAGGACTGAACAACAACAAAAGGAAGGGTTCACTGCTAGGAGGTAAATATTAGAAATTATTTTTGAGTAAAAATAATGTGATTATGCATGCATGCTTACAAAAATGAATGAATGATAATGCATTTATTTAGTGCTTATTATACCCTAAACATTGATATATATATATATATATATATATATATATATATATATTACTGTGATAAATACTGGAAATACAAATACAAGCAAGAAACCTAGCCTTTGAGGAGTTTCCATTCCAGTGGGAGGAGACAGACAACTCATAAGGGAAGCTAAAAAGAGGGGGAGGGTATGAGCTGTTCTGTGGCTTGATTTGGAAATGGCATTGAGCCCTAATTCTGGGCAAGGCAAGCTGGAAGCTCACCTCTCGCAGCCCTTGGAGTAGAGTCCAGCATCTGGTGGGAAGGAGAAGAGAAGGACCTGAGTATAACAGCATGGCTTGGAAATAGCTGGTTCCCAGTAAGATAAAGCAAAAGCTCGATAAAACATTATGTAAAATGAAACATCAACAGCCTTTTTAAAAAAATTAAGATCATCTACCTACATCTGCCTTACAAACAATGTTGGCGACTGCCATTCTGTTGTCTATTTTTAAGGCCAGATGATGAAAGAATGCTGAGTGTTTGTTACTCAGTCTGAAACCATCCACTCACTTCCCAGAGTAAAGCTATTCTGTGAAAACAAAAGCTACATTGTGGAGAATAAGGAGCAGGGAATGATATGAAGAGTCTGCACCCATTACCACTGTGAAAACTACAGCTGGATCTCATATTTCATGGACCAGAGCTCTCACTGGGGATGGTTTCACAATGGGAGTGGGTTATCTGATTTAATTCAATTTGACTGCATAAACTGAGGACCTACTATGGGTCAGGCACTGAGAGCGGGGCGGCGGGGGGGGGGGGGCACTGAGGATGAAAATAAAATTCCTTTCCCTCAAGGAATTTATGTTCTCTTCCAGGTTTCCCTTCCAGATCTAAAATTCGATGTCAGCACATAGGAACTCAATAAATTCTTTGCCGATTAACTGATTGCTTGCCCCTGTTCCTGACTCTCTGGATTTCAAAATGGTGCTGCTGCTGCTTTCTCATCTTGGGACCTCCTGGAGCCTCCTCACCCAGGAACATTCCTCAACAAGGCCTGCCTCTCTTCTCCCACTGGTGAGTTCTTCCTACAGCTGCCATGTTTATGGAGGGGCTCTGCCTTCATTCCCCTCCCTGCCCTGTTCTGGATTTCAAAATCACACTCACAGACCTGTCATCTCTCCTCCTACCCCTTTGCATTGGCCACTTTGCCCACTAGAAGGTAAGAGAAATTCTCGCCCTCCTTAAGGGAAAGAGCTGACAATCTTTGCTTACCTTTTATAGCCTTAGAACTTAGGACAGTGCTGGAAACATGGTAAGTACTTAGTAAATGCTTTCTTTCTTCCTTCTTTCCTTCCTTCTTTCCTCTTTCCATCCCTCCCTTCCTCCTTCCCTTCCTTCCTCCCTCATCTACGACACGAAATGACAAAAGAAACATTTCTATTCTAGTAGATGTAAGGATAGAGTGGGTAGAGGGAGTTGATTAAGTAAACCAATCAAATTATCCCACCTCACTTAAAATAAGGGTTAAGAGGCTAACCCCATATTTTTTTATAAGGTGAGAACAGAGGTCTTGATTGACTCAATGACTGAGATTTCTGGGAGTGTCATGGTTATGTGTAATGGAAGTTTTTTAGAGAGACTCTGGAGAATGTATAGACATTCTATAAGTAGATTTAGTCTGCTAGACACAGTGAAAAGAAGACATTTTGACTGGCTACAGCCAAAGGACTAGAACTTCGGGCTCCTTCAGAGGTCTTAATTGCCTTGGCCATACTCCTTTTGTTTGACTTCTTCGCTGATGACATCCTTCAAAAGACAATTCAGTAAAGGGAAAGGCCTTGGGCCTTCTCCCTTCTGAGACTGATGTCATTGTTCAGTTGTGTCTGACTCTCTGTGACCCCCATACGCCATGCTATCCATGAGGTTTTCTTGGCAAAGATACTAGAGTGGTTGGCCATTTCCTTCTCCAGTGGATTAAGACAAACAGAGGTTAATTGACTTGCCCAGGGTCACACAGCTAGTGAGTGTCTGAGGCCTGATTTGAACCCCTACTAGGTGCTATGTAGTTCAGTGGATAGAAGCCTAGGTCTGGAGCCAGGCAGACCAAAGACTGACATGTTGGTCCATAAAAATGGGCCTTGACTCTTTTGCCTTGCCTTCCATTCTTTTCTGTTTTAAGTAATTAGAGGCTTCAACTTTGTGAATTTTGAAAGGTTAGGAAAGCAAGCCATCTGAGCTCAGAAGTCCTGGACTTGCAATCCATTCTGAGTTTTGCGTCAGCCCAACATGGATACCCCTAAAAGTAATAAGTGACCTCTGGGGCCAGCCAACTGGTGGATGAGATGAGCATTCACCCAGAAGTCACGATGCATCTGGATGAGAACTTGTTAGGATCGATGTTACATAGAAACTATACTGAGTCTGAGCCCACTCACCCCAGAGACTGAGGGGCTATAGGAGAAAACATGCCTCAGAGTTGTTGAAGGAAATGTTTATACTTTTGCTATTGACATCTTGAAAGTATCTCCTTGTAAAAGCTAATTGATTTTAAGCAGTTAAATGGAATTGGGGTGCAAATCAGTCACTAAAGGGAAACAGAAGAGAAAAAAAAAGCCAATGGCAATAGAGATGAGGCTTCCCAAACCTCTCAGGGTCCCCATAGAACTCTGAAGGAAAGATGTAGCCACCTAACTCTGGGAAAATGGGCCAGAGCATCCTCATTTGAATTTTGGATATAATACCCTGCTGCCAGCATCCTAGCAACATCTCTGGAATAAATGATGGCAGAATCTGCATTGGAAGCCAATGGGGGAAGCCAATGGGGACACCAATTCAAGTTTTTGCATACAAAGAGCCAAGCAAAAAAGCCATGCTGCATCTGAAGGCGTATGGTAGCCATACTGAAGAACTTACTAATTGGTGAGAGTGGAAATTAAGAGAGTAGCACCAGAGAAATGTGATAGAACGTAAGATCACTGAAGTCAGGAGCTGTTTTTTGTCTTAACTCACTAGTGCCTACTACTAGCAGGTACTTGTAGACTGAATGATTGACAGTCTATTCACAGTAAATGACATACTCTTCTTCTAAACTCTTAATTCCAAATATAAGAAAATGACTGCATCAGGCCATGGTCATGGGCCAATTGGGCATAAGAGACTCACAATCACATGAGCTGGAGTTGGGAATGCTGAATCATTCTAGCACTGAGTAGAAGCAAAGTAATTTTGACACAGGGTAAATCCCAATCAATTTTGAAAAAGTCTGAAATAAGTAACTTGGATAAGTCAAAGTAAAAGTAACATTATCCTAAAATAATAATAATAATAATTTTAAATAAAAATCTTAATCTTGCTAGTAGCTACTTTTATTTATCAAGTGCTTGCACATAGTAGGCATTCTAATGGATACTACCTATGGGATCTGGGGTAAAACACTTAAATTCCCTGGGACTCAGTTTCTTCGTTTATAAAAAACGAGAGAGTTGTACTGTCTTCGGACATCCCTTCCAGCTCTAGATTCGAGATGTTATCTACTAAAATATTATTCCTTTGTTTACAGGTGAGGAAACAAACTCAGAGATGTAAGTGATTTAGCCAAGGTTACATTGCTAGGTGGAATCAAAGGACTCAGGTCATGCATATCTCTAAGGACAGTACCCTTTCCATGACATCATGATGTCTCCTGGTAACTAGCAAATGGTAAACATTTGTCAATGTCAGGTCTGACTTCTGTAACTTACATGAGCTTTTCCAACTTTTTTGTTTATGATCAGGTTAATAGATTTTATTTAATTAAAAAAATTTACTAATAGAAACAATGACAATTTCTTACTATAGACTGAGATGGTTTGTTCTTATAGGGGCAAATTAGAGTCAGAATAATGAGAAAGAGTTTGCAGAAAAGTTTGCATCCCGATTTTTTCCACTTCTGTGAGATCCTGGCAAGTGACTTAGCTTCCCCAAGTCTCAGTTTCCCCACCCATAAAATAAGGGGGTTGGACTTGATCATATCTAAAGGTTCCTTCCAGCTCTAGACCTATGATCTTTGATTTAGGAAGTCTTTCTGCCAGGCACCACTAGGCTGAGGCAAATAGTGATTAAAAACGATGGTGATAATAACTAGCATTTATATAGCTCTTTAAGGTCTATGAAGCACTTTATGAATACTATCCCATTTTATCCTTAAAACAACCCAGGATTATTATCCCCATTTTCTAGATGAGGAAACTGAGGCAAACAATGGTTAAACTACTTTCCCAGGAACACATAGCTACTAAGTATCTGAGACAGATTTATACCCAGTTCTCGGGCTAGCACTCTGTCCACTGTACGACCTAGTGTCCTTTGCCAAACCCTGTCCTTTATTTAAAAAAAAAAATTGTCTCCTTCCCTCCTTCCCCTCTCCCCCACCAATGGAGGAGGCAAGACATACAATACCCATTATACAAGCGAAGTCATGCAAAATATGTTTATACATTAGACTTTGTAAAAGAAAAATAAAAAAAGTGAAAAAAAGTTTGCTTTAATGTACACTTAAGAGTTTACCAGTTCCCTCTTTGGAGGTGGGTAACATTTTCCATCGTGAGTCCTTTAGAATTATTTTGTATCATCGTATTGATTAGAAGAGTTAAGTCTATCTCGGTTGATCCTCATTATAATATAGTTATTACTGTGTACATTGTTCTCCTAGTTTTGCTCCTTTCACTTTGTATCTGTTCAGATAAGTCTTCATAGATCACTGTATTGATCAGAGTAGCTAGGGTATTTCACAATTGATTTTAGTTACAATATTGCTGTTACTCCTGTTCTCCTTTCATTTGGCATGGGCTCATATAAGGCTTCCCAGGTTTTTTTTTAAACCATCCACTTCATTTCTTACAGCACAATAGTGTTCCATTACAATCACATGCCACAACTTATTCATCCATTGCACAGTTGAGGGGTTATCCCCTCATTTTCCAATTCCTTGCCACCATAAAAAGAGCTGCTATAAACATCTTTGCGCATACCAGTCCTTTTTCCTTTTTCTTGATGTCTTTGGGATAAAAACCTAGTCGTGGTATTGCCAAAGGGCATGCATGGCTTTTTAGCCCTTTGGGCACAGTTCCAAATTATTCTCCAGAATGGTTGGAACCGTTCACAGCTCCACCAACCATGCATTAGTGTCCCTATTTTCCCATATCCCCTCCAGCATTTGTCTCTTTCTGTTATCTTAGTTAATCTAATAGATATAAGGTGGTACCTGAGAGGTGTTTTAATTTGTGTGTCTCTAATTATTAGCGATTTAGAGTATTTTCTCATATGACTATTTGATTTCTTCTTCTGAAAACTGCCTGTTCATATCTTTTGGTAACATCAATTAGGGAATGATTTTCATTTTTACAAATTTGACTCAGTTCCCTATATATTTGATGACTGAGATGATTATTAGAGAAATTTGCTATAAATTTTTCCCCTGCTTCTTGCTTTCCGTCTAGTTTTGATTGTATTTGGTTGCATTATTTATGCAAAAACTTCTCAATTGAATGCAATCAAAATTATTTTATCTCCCATGATCCTCTTTTCTTTAGTCATGAACTTTTTCCTTATCCATAGATCTGACAAGTAATGTTTTCCATTCTCCCCTAATTTGCTTATGATATTACTTTTTATGTGTAAATCATGTACCCATTTTGAGCTTATCTTAGTATACGGTATGAGATGTTATCTGTGCCATGTTTCTGCTAGACCGCTTTCTGGTTTTCTCATCAATTTTTGTTGAACACTGGCCCCGCTAGCTTGGACCTTTCAGTTCATCAAACACTAGATTACTGTAGTCATTTACTTCAGTATATTATGTCCCGAATCACTCCATTGATTAACCACTCTATTTCTTATCCAGGAACAGATTGTTTTGACGATTACGACCTTGTAGTACAATTTGAGGTTAGGCACTGCTAGGCTGCCTTCTTTCACTTCTTCTTTTTTTTTTCCCCCATTGGTCGGTTTGATGTTCTTTTTTTTTTTTAATAAATTTTATTTAATATATTTAGTTTTCAGCATTGATTTTCACAGGAGTTTGAATTACAAATTTTCTCCCCATTTCTACCTTCCCCCCCTCTCCAAGCTGGCGTATATTCTGATTGCCCTGTTCCCCAGTCTGCCCTTCCATCTGTCATCCCACTACCCTCCCATCCCCTTTTTTCTTCCTTTCTTGTAGGGCAAGATAAATTTCTATGCCCCATTGCCTGTGTATCTTATTTTCTTGTTGCCTGCAAAAACTTTTTTGTTTTTGTTTTTGAACATCTATTTTTTAAAACTTTGAGTTCCAAATTCTCTCCCCTCTTCCCTTCCCACCCACCTTCCCTAAGAAGTGCAGCAATTCACATGGGCCACATGCATATCATTATGTATAACCCTTGCACAATATTCACGTTGTGAAAGACTAACTATATTTTGCTTCTTCCTAACCTATACCCCTTTATTGAATTTTCTCCCTTGACCCTGTCCCTTTTCGAAAGTGTTTGGTTTTGATTACCTCCACCCCCATCTGCCCTCCCTTCTATCATCCTCTCCTTTTTTATCTTCTTCCTCTTT
>CM053622.1:29209452-29335053 GCA_028646595.1 Phalanger gymnotis
CTGCTCTGATCCACCACTTAATTCCTCCCATCAGGTGGGCCTGGGGCCAGAAGCAACTGCAGTTGTAGTTCTGTAGCTGTCCCACCTCCACTGCCCCTGGGGTGGTGGCCGAAACACAAACTCCCTGTCCCCAGCAGCTTTTCCCACTAACCTATTCTGTTGTCTTTGGTGTTTGTGGGTTGAGAAGTCTGGTAACTGCTGCAGCTCACTGATTCAGGGCGCTAGGGCACGTTCCATCTGGCTCCTGGTCTTGTTGGTCTGCACCACCCAGGCTGGGCTCTGCTCCCAGCTCCATGTGGGATAGACCTTACCCAGAGACCATCCAGGCTGTCCTGGGCTAGAGCCCTGCTTCCCTCTGCTATCCTGTGGGTTCTGCCATTCTAGAATTGGTTCAAAGACATTTTTTATAGGTTTTTGGAGGGACTTGGTGGGGAGCTCACGCTAGATCCTGCTTTCCAGCCGCCATCTTGGCTCTGCCCCCCTCCCCTTTGATATTCTTGACCCTTTGTTCTTCCATATGAATTTTCCTATTTTTTTTTCCAGCTCTAAAAAATAATTCTTTGGTAGTTTGATTGGCATGGCACTGAATAAGTAAATTAATTTAGACACTATTGTCATTTTTATCATATTGGCTTGGCCTACATGAGCAATTAATAATACCCAGTTGTTTAGATATCTTTATTTGTGTGAAGAGTATTTTATAATTGTGTTCGTATAGTTCCTATGTGAGTCTTGACAAGGTCACTGTCAAGTATTTTGTACTGTTTGAAATTATTTTAAAATGGAACTTCTCTTTTTATCTCCCTTTCTGCTCTGTTCGTTCTTGTTCTCTCTCTCTCTCTCTCTCTCTCTCTCTCTCTCTCTCTCTCTCTCTCTCTCTCTCTCCCTCTCCCTCTCCCTCTCCCTCTCCCTCTCCCTCTCCCTCTCCCTCTCCCTCTCTACCCCCCTTCTGTCTTGGCAACTCTTTCTTTGTTAGTTGGCTGCTGCTATTTCCAATGTAATTGCTCTGGTAGCCCAAATTCCATTTCTCCAGTGCCTTGTGACATCTCACAAGGCTTCATCTACCAAAGAGAAGAAGCCAGTCCCATCCCAGATACAGGCTTACCTTAGAGGCTCATGACTTACAACCTGATGCAACAGAGGGAAAATTCTTCCTCCCACTAACCTCAGAGGGAAGTCCCTATACCTCAAGGCCAGGGAGGAAGGAAAACAAACTGAGGAGCAGGAATTGCTCCTTCAATATTTCCACGGATATCTGGCTCAGCAGCTAATTAAGGACCCTCATGGCTGCCCAAAGCAGCCAGAGAATATTTTCCACCTGATCTGAATGGGCCATGGAGAGCTCAGTGACTCCTGAAAACACAAGAACCCAAGGTGGCCAAAACAGTTCCATTCCATTAAGGAAGAGAAAATATTCTCCCTTTCTTGCCAAAGGTCAGCCTTCTGGTGGAATCAATTACTTTAAAGGGGCCATCTAGAGGTTCCACTCTCTGCAGAGGGCAGAGAGCCAGTACACTTAGATTTTTCCATATCTTCCAGCTAAAAATGTCTGAATACTCAGCCCTAATGAGCCTTTAGATCTCCAGATTGGAATTACAAAGCAAAGACTAATTAATTTTTATAACATGTTGTCAGGGGCTGAGAGATAAAATATTATTATGCCCATTTCACAGTTGAAGGAACTGGGTAGTCAGGCAAATTAAATGCCCGAGGCTACAGGGTGAGTCAGTTGTTGAAGCAAGATCTCAATTTAATAGTTTCTCATTCATAGGCCTATATTGTTACAAGGCAGACAATGCCAGTTCCCTCCCTCTCCCCCCCCCACCAAAATTAGTTTATCCGTTCCTTTGTGCTGCAGGTGCAGGATTCCTAATTTGATGTATTTTTGAAAAATAGTCTTATTGTTACCTTTTCTTTTGACAAATATTCATTTCCCCTCTGCCACTGTCCCCTAAAACCAAACCTTTGCTTGAAACAAAAACCTTTAGGTAAAGCCTCAGCCACTAGTCTGATGGTGTATACCAACAGTCCATGTCCACCTTTCTACTGAGAGGAAGAAGGCATGTTTTGTAAGAGCATGGCCTGAGAGGCAGAAAGGACCTTAGAGAACATCTAGTCCAATCCTCTCATTTTACAGATGGGTAAACTGAGTCTCAGGAAGGTTAAATGCTTTGTCCAAGGTCACAGGGTCATAGATTAGACCTGGAAGGGACCTTTCTTAGAGATCTTCTAGTCTGACCCCTCCCTGATTTTATAGGTGAGGAAACTGAGCTCCCTTGTTCAAGGTCATTCAAGTAGTAACTGACAGTCAGGATTTGAACCCAGTCCTTCGACTAAAAATCCTGCATCTTTGCTCCTGTACCACGCTGCCCCTATCCTTTTAATTTCTCCAGAAAAAAGCACTTATTTGTACATTTTTTTTTCTGTACCACTAGGTCTCCTAGGTATGCAAAGCTGTGCAGAAATAATCTGTGCTTCTGCTTTTGTTAAGTTGATGCTTTTTAAATTTTGACACAGCAACCAAGTTCCTACAAACAATCTCACTACTCTCTCTCCCTCCTTCTATGTTTGCTCTCTCTGTTACACTCGAGCCCACACACAGTAACAAAACCATCTCAAAAAGTGCCTGGGACATAAAGGCAGCATGGTGTCAATATAAGGCTGGGTCGAGTCTAGAAGACCTCCATTTAAATCCTAACTCAGACATTTACCAGTTGTGTGACTCTGAGCAAGTCACTTACCCTCTCTCTGCCTTGGCTTCCTCAGCCATAAAATGACGACAATGATATCTGTAGCAATTACCTCACAAGGCTTTTGGGAGGATTAAACGAAATAATAAAGATGTAGTTCACAGCCTTTGGGCTCACTCTCCAGATCCCCGTTAACACTAGATGTTTGGGTTCCCAGAGCAAGGCTACTACTTCTCTTCTCTAGGTTCCAGAGGCAATCCTGCGGAATTAGGTGTGTTCTAGTTGTCTTTCACAAGCCTCTAACCAGTATGTTTACCCCAATATGAATAGTCAATTAACATCTTCCCAATATTGATTGAACAAGTAACACCAATTAGCTGCAGGGCATATGTGCTGCCCATGAAGGTTATGTATGTTGACATGGGTTGGTTAAATGAGACCTGAAGGAAGGCAATGAGAGATATCTCTGACATATTGCCCATCAGAGGTGGGGAACCTGCAACCTCGAGGCCACATGTGGCTCTCTAGGTCCTCAAGTGCCGCCTTTTGACCGAATCCAAACTTCACAGAACAAATCTCCTTAGTAAAAGGAGTTTTTCTGTAAAACTTGGACTCAGTCAAGAGACCACGCCCAAGGACCTAGAAGGCCATATGTGGCCTTGAGGTTACAGGTTCCCCACCCTGGACCATGCCTTACCAAATGAGACTCTGATTTTACTTGGTAAGGGTCAGGAGAAGGGGCTATCAGGCTAAGCTGCTCTGTTCATCTGAGAGAGACAGAGACAGATGTATTGGAATAGAACTAAAGTTATCTGCCTCCCCCCAAATATTGCTGGTTTAGGGGAATGATTGGTTTTTAGGTTCAAGCTGTTCAGAGGAGTAAACTTAACCCTCACAGACATGATTCTTTCCCACCAAGTGCTAGTTACACAAAAGACTATGGCAAATAGTGAATAGGAAATAAACCCACTTTTCCACTTTTCCAAGCAGAGATCAAACAGAAATTGGACAAGTTCTATAAACCAGAATATACCAGAAAACACAGAGTGAATGAGCTCTCCCACTGCAAGTGAGATAGCTCAACAAAGAAGGAGCCCCCAATCTCAGCCCAGGCGAAATTCCCTGAAGTCTTTAGGGAGACAAACCGGAAATCTGGGACATGATGCGGCACTGAATCTATTTCAAGCCCGTTGCTTCCCAAAGTCTTTTCTCCCTTTACCTGGACTCAGTCCCAAAGAGAATCTAGAATCTTGTGCTTTTTCTCTTGAAGCTGGAATGAAGACTATCTTCTCCAAAGCTTTCCCAAAAATCCCATTTCTCACACAGCATTGAATCATTCTCCTCACCATTGAGGAGGGCTTCAGGCAAATACTCCAGTCTTCAAACCCAGGCTACATAGCTTCTACAAAAGAACATTTACTCAGAAGCTATACCAAGCACCAAAGTACAACATCTCCCCTGATCTATGGTACGTTCTTCTCTCTACATACCCAACTGGACCCTGAGACTGGGCTCAAACTTAAGGTGGTAGCACAAAGTATCTCCCCTCACCCACAACCAGAACATTGAGTGTGACATAGCCAATGGATGAGTAGCTTCCTTGTTTGCAAGACGCAATGCCGTAGCTGCCATGGCTATTTACTACTGAGCTGGGTCAAGCAGGTTGCTCCTCAGGGCTAGCTCTTCACTAGATTCATTTCGTGGCTACCAATAGACTCTGCTATGGACTCTAGTTTCTAGACTGGCTCTTCCAGCCTTCCAAAGCTCACAGTGTTCTGACCTGGTCTGTTCCATCTCTAGCACTTATTCACCAAAGATCAGGATAGAATAAAAAAGAAAAGAAAGCTGCCATACATTTACGGCCACATGGTGGCTAGGTAGGGAGATAAGGCAGCCACTGTACAGCTTACCATTGGCATTACCATTAGAATTTCCCCTACCTAGAGTCCACTGTACTTTTTCCCTCCTCACTAGAAAGCTATCAGGGGAGAAAGAGAAAGAGAGAGAGAGAGAGAGAGAGAGAGAGAGAGAGAGAGAGAGAAGGGCAGGTGGGGAGAGGGGAAGAGAGAGAGAGAGAGAGTGAGTGAGGGAAGGCTGTGCAAAGTCACCAGCCTCACTTTCTCCTCCACAGCCATCTGGGTCCAGTGCCAAGATATACCTCAGGATGACTGGAGATGGTCTTGGATGATGTGGGAGACCTTGGTCTTTTCAAAAGCTAAGGTCTTTAACAGGTCTCAGTTTGACTGAGACAATGCCCATTCAGTGATTAAAGCTAGGTAAGAAATGAGGCATAGAACAGCCTCTTTTATCTAGTCCAAAAAAAACCCCAAAATCAATTTGAGAGGCAAATATTCTTTCAGGGTTTCTAGCCAAAACAGAAACAATTGCTATTTGCATTTACTCTGAGCTAATCAGGGCTCAAACAATGACCAAGTGGGACTTGGCCTATATCTATTGTTAGCCAATCAATGAGAGCCAGAGCGATTTGGGTTTAAGGCCTGGTCCTTAAGAAAGAAATCTAGCTCATAAACCCCAACAGGAAATGGTCAGAGAACACCTGAGCACACACTGATTTGAGAAAGAATGGGCCTATCCATCTTTTTCATTTTCAGATGCAGGGTCACCGAACTTCCACGTGGAGTGGCAGCAAGGAACATTGCAAAGCTCTAAGGACTGGGCTCTCACTGGCCAGTATCCCTCCCTCCCATTACACACACACACACATATGTATATATACATATACATATAGGTAGTCAGTAGTCAGTCAATTTACATTTATTATTAAGGATACAAAGCCAAAAGTCCTCAAGGAGCTCACAGTCTAATTTTTGAACATGATATTATAGAGACAGAATGTGAGAGCAGATAGAGCAATGAACTTGAAGTCAGCAGAGATTTAGGTTCCTGACCCTGACACTAACATCCTGTGTGACTATGGGCAAAGCACTTACTCTCTCTGAACCCTAGTTTCTTCATCTGGAAAATGGGGGATAATAATAGCCAGGATAATCATGAACCTCAAATGAGATAAAGTATGTAAAGTACATTGTAAACCTTAAAGTTTTATATAAATGCCAATTGTTTTTCTTAGTTGTGTGACCATGAACAATCCACTTAATTTCTCTGGTCCTCAGTTTCCTCAACTGTGAAATGACTTGATGACCTCTAAAGATCCTTCCAGTTCTGAATCTATGCCCTTCTGATCCCATGACATAACGTGTCACTTTCTACTTGCTCCATAAAATCACAAATTTAGAAATCGAAGAAACATTCAAGGATAGCTGGCTCAACCCCTCATTTTATATTTTGAGGAAACTGAGTCCCAGGGAGTTTAAGGGATTTGCCCAAGATCCCATAGGTAGGATCAGAGCACCTACTATGTGCAAGCACAGGATTTGAATTCAGATTCTCTGACTCTCAAACCACTGCTCTTTCCTTGCAGTCATTCACTTCCAGGTCCCAGAAAGGAAGGATGTATGCCTTAACTTGAATAATTGGACTCTAACATTGCCCATTGGATTGAGTTTTATGGCTGGCTAGTTGAAACCTTTTTTTCTTAAGGACCATGCCTTAAATGCAAATCACTCTGACTCTCATTGATTGACCAACAATTGCTGTGTTTGACCATGACATCAGGGAGATGATGACATGACTTGCAGTTGACTTTGATTTGAAGGAGGGAGGGCTGTGCAAGGTCACCAGCCTCACTTTCTCCTCCAGAGCCATCTGGGTCCAGTGGCCAGATATTCGTTAGGATGACTGGAGATGACCCAGGATGCAATGGGAGACCCTGGCCCTTTTAGGCTAAGGCATTTTCATGTACTCACTTAGATAGGTTCCCGGCCGAGTCCTACTTGGTCATTGTTTGGGCCCTGATTGGCTTAGAGTGAATGTAAAATAGAAATTGTTTCTGTTTCGGCCAGAAACCCTGAGAGTCTTTCTCTTCCAGTTTTTGACTAGGAAAAACAGGCCATTCTCTGACTCATTTCTTACTTAGCCTTAATCACTGAAAGGGCATTGCTTAAGTCAAACTGAGACCTGAGAAGGACCTTAATTTAAAAAGGCCAAGGTCTTCCACTGCATCCTGGGCCACCTCCAATAATCCTGATCTATATCTGGCCACCGGCTCCAGATGGCTCTGGAGGAGAAAGTGAGGCTGGTGACTTTGCACAGCTCTCCCTCACTTAAATCCAATTCACTTGCATGTCATGGCATCACCTCACCGGTGCCATGGTCCTCTTCTAGAGTGAAGGAGAAACAGCAACAACGCCTTGCTAGTGTTGTCTTCACTTCATCATTGTAATCATTGCTTCTACTGGTCTTTTGGCTATACGGTCTTTTCTCTGCATCGCTTCACATGAGGCTTCCCACGTTGCTCTGAATTTTTCATATTTTTTGTTCCTTACAGCTCTTCCCTACCACATAGCAGGAGCTGGTATAGAAATACCTTTAAAATATTCACGCACAACAATGAATGGGCAAATTTTTGAAAATGATATTACGGAAGCTGAATATGAGGGTGGATTGAGCTCTGGACTTGGAATTTCTGACCCTGACACTAACCAGTTATGTGATCATGCGTAAGGCATATAATCTCTCTAAGCCTCAGTTTCTTCATCTGTAAAATGGGGATAGGAATAGCCCAAGGTTAAGGCTATCCTGAGCTTCAAATGAAACGATGTATGTCAAGCACCTTAAAAACCTTAGTGTTATATAAATGTTGATTTTTTCTTTTTTATTAATTTTGTAATTTCATTGGTATAGAGAACTCCCATGAGGTGACTCCCTCCACCTATACAGGTAACACCTGCTCCTACAATCTATATAGCATTAGAGAGTTACCTGGGGCTGGGAGAGATCACGTGAGCTGCCCGCCCGGGGTCATGCAGCCAGTAAGTGGCAGAGATGAGACTTCCTGACCGTGAGGTCGGCTTTCCCTCCATTATGTCATGCTACCTTGGAAATGTGAGTTATTTATTCTTTATTCTCCACTCATATCCCAAGACTGACTGGTGTGTGTGCCCTTTAACTAGAAAAGGACATTTCAAATTCCTTTTGCTTAGATCACTGGTACAGCTGAGAGGCAGGGTGACAGAGTGGATAGCTCCTGGCTTTGATGACAGGAAGACCTATGTTCATGTCTCTTCACTGATGCTTACTTAGCTGTGTAACCTGGGTGCCACAGGAAGGAATCATTTATTAAGCACCTACCGTATGCCCCGCAATGTGCTAAGCATTTTACAAATATTGTCTCACTTGATTCTCACAACAACCTTGGGAAGAAAGGGCTATTATTATTCCCATTTAACAGTTGGGGTAACTGAGGCAGACATTGGTGATGTGATTTGCCCAGGGTCACATAGCTAATAAACGTCTGAGGCTATATTTGAACTCAGATCTTCCGGACCCCATGCACAGTGGTACCACCTACCTCCATTAGTTGCCCAAGTAACTGTCTAAGATTAAGCTATAGAAAAGTTACTGAGCTGCACCAGTGGAGAGAGATTTCACACCAGGACATCCCTATGCCCAAGAAATTACATGGTCAGAACAAACAAAAATTAATGCAGCTAGTTATCTAATTCAACACGGTGGCTCCCTTAAAAATTCCCTCCCTGTTATTTTCTGCAACGTAACTCTTTCCCTTTATTCCCAAAATAGCCCTGTCAGAACCTTGAAAGAGCCATTTTGTGTTGTCTCATCTGTCAGCAGGTTTTTCTATTTCCTCCTTTGGGAAATTGTCTGATTTCAAGGATCTATGCCACGCTTTTCCTCTCACATAACATCAATGTTTGACTTCTGGTTTGGGTTACAATACCTTCCTCTGGGACCTGGTAGTTCATGCCCTGTCTCTTCCCAAATTATCTTGTACTGATTTATCTGAGTACTTGGTGTAGCCCCCTAGGAGAGGGTAAGGTCCCTGAGGCCAGGGTCTCAGAGCTAGCACGGTACCTGGCAAGTAGCTGGTATATAAACGTTCCTTGTGGTTGCTTCCTTCTTCTCACCAAGGCTGGGATTAAATCAAGTCAGTGAGTATTTATTAAGTTGAGATCTGAAAGAAAAACAAAAAAAATTCTGCATAATAATAGCTTGCATATTTGCAGAACAGTAATAGGAGAAAGATTACTGGATTTGGGGTCAGAAAATGTGGGTTTGAATCCCAACCCTGCCAGTAACAACCTATGTGACCATGGGCAAGCTATACTTAATCGTCTGGGTTTTGGTTTTCCTCATCTGCAAAATGAGAAAGGGAGGGCTTGGAGGGGAGAATCTAGAAGACATTTAAAGTTCCTTATAGCTCTAAATCTGTCCTCAGACACCGGTCACGTGACTCTGGGTAAGTCACTTAACCATTCTGTGACTCAGTTTCTTTAACTGTAAAAATGGGTATAGCATCTAACTAAGGGTTGTTGTGAGTATCAAATGATTTAACATATGTAATCGTTGTTCGGTTGTGTCTGACTTTTCACGACCTCGTATGGGGTTTTCTTGGCAAAGATATTGGAGTGGTTTGCCATTTCCTTCTCGGGTGGATTAAAGCAAACAGAAGCTAAGTGAATTTGCCCAGGGTCATACAGCTAATGAGTGTCTGAGGGCAGAATTGAACTCTAGTCTTCCTAACTCCAGGCTCAGTGCTCTATCCACCGAGCCATCTGGCTGCCCCACTAAAAGTAACTGTTATTGTCTAGCTGTTTCAGTTGTATCTGACTCTTCGTGACTCCATTTTGAATTTTCTTGGCAGACATACTAGAGTGGTTTGCCATTTCCTTTTCCAGCCCATTTTACAGATGAGGAAACTGAGGCAAATAGGGTTAAGGGACTTGCCCAGGGTCACACAGCTAGTGAGCGTCTGAGGCCAGATTGCAGCTCCGGGAGATGAGTCTTCCTGACTCTAGATCCACTACTCTAACCATTTAATCACCTAGTTGATCTAAGGCATGAGTTCAAGAATAGACGTAAGGTGCCCTCCGGCTCTGAGTCTATGATCCTTTGCAGTGAGGGTGAGCAGACTCCTTGGTAGGACTCAGGACTAGAGCAGACTAATTCTGAGCAGAACACGATTATCAAGGGTTTGACTGAAATGAGCTTTTGCTGAGAACAGTGACGCCAGGCTATGATGAAAAAGAAGTTACACCAGTTTGTTAATTGTTCTCTGGATGGAACCTGCCCAGAATCTGGCTGGTGCACACACAAAAGGTGGACTATGCTGGATAAGGAAAATAGCAGCCCCTCCTCCTTGTCTCGCCAACCTCTTCCTGCTCAGACTTCAAGAAGGAAACTTAGAGATCAGTGAATGAAACCCACTCATTGTGTATGTGGTGGACCCGATCAAAGGAATTTCCTTGATGAATGTACAGGGTGGCGAGCCTTTGGTTGGGACCTTAACAATAATGGCTAGCATTTGTAGAGCACTTTTAAGATTTGCAAAGCACTTTACAAATATTGTCTAATTTGATCCTCTCAACAACCCTGGGAGGTGGGTACTCTTATATAAAATCCCCATTTTACAGATGAGAAAGCTGAGGTAGACAGCAGTTAAGTGACTTGCCCACAATCACACAGCAAATTAATTGTCTGAAGCTGGATTTGAACTCAGCTTCCTGACTCTAAGAACAGTGCTCTGCCCACTGGGTCATCACCATCACCACCATCATCATCATCATCACCACTGACATTTATATAGCACTTTAAGACTTGCAGTAGGGCAGCTAGATGGCGCAGTGAGTAGAGCACAGGCCCTGGAGTCAGGAGGACCTGAGTTCAAATCCAGCCTCAGATACTTGACACACTTACTAGCTGTCTGACCTTGGGCAAGTCACTTAATCCTACTTGCTCTGCCTTCCCCCCTCAAAAAAAAAAATAGACTTGCAGTGACATTGATGTATATGTATATGTTATATATGTGTATATATATGCATATACATGTGTATACACATACATATATGTATATGTGTGTATGCATTGTGTATATACATATATAATTATATATCTATAAAATCTCATTTGATCCTTACAATAGCTCTATGAGGGTACTTTTATCCCCACTTTAAAGATGGGGAAACCGAGTCTGAGAGAGGTTAAGCAGCTTGCCTAGGGTGACCCTGTCAGTCAGTGTCTGAGGCAGGATTGAGACTCCAGTCTTCCTAACTCAAAGTCCACCCACTACTGACATCTAACAGCCTAAATCCAATTGCATCAAATTTGGTATAAATTATTTGGAACTATTGGGGGGAGGGTAGGAGCCACCCCTTTCTGCTGGCCTACAAAAAGGGGGTCAGCTCCCTTTTTTAACCTTTTTGGAGGGCAGATCAGAATAATGGAGCTAAGAGCAGAGGAGATCCATGTATGTTTGTGAGGGGAGAGGAGGAAGGAGTTGAGAAAAGTCCTAGTATACCCTGCCCCCTCCCCAGGAACCTCAAATACCTGCATTGGGGGAAGGAGAAATGGGAGAGGTGTGCATATATTCTCAACTAAAGCATTTTTAGGATGCCTTGAAGGCTATCTATGGTGTGTCTCAATTACTCAGCACAGATGGAGCCACATTGATTAGTGATAAGGACCAGGTCCTGAAGAGACAGGCTGCACACTTCCATGGTCTCTTCAAGCAAGGCTGAAGCCACTGGCCGTGACTTCAGACTTAAGTCAGGCTCTCTCTAGAAGAACTTTAAATTGAAGAAGAGGTTTTCAATACTATTAGGCTCCTCTTATGTGGCAAAGCACCTGGTGCTAATTCTATTACCGCTGAGATTTACAAGGCAAGGGGTCCACTGCTCATGCAAAAGGTGACTGAAATCTGGGTTATATGGCAAGAGGAGGTTATTCCCTAGCAGTTCAAGGATGCCTCCATTGTCCATCTCTATAAACATAAAAGAAATAGATTGTCCTGTGACAGTCACAGCAGGGGCAGGGATGTGCGTGTATGTGTGCATGCATGTGAAGTCATTGCTGGCAAGATTCTTGCCAGAGTCCTCCTTAACAGACTCATCTTTCACCTAGAAGATGGTCATCTACCTGAGAGCCAGTGTGGCTTCAGAAAGGGCCAAGGAATAGGCAATATGGTGTTTGCTGCCTGACAACTCTAGGAGAAATGCCAGGAGCAGAGGTCTCTATACAATGTTCATCGATCTGCTGGAGGCCTCGTGGAAGATTATGGCCAAATTTGGTTGCCTGAGAGGTTCATTAGTACTGTATGTCAGTTTCATGAGAGCATGCTTGTACAGGTTCTGGATAATGGACAATGCTCTAGCACTTTCCCACAAACCAATGGAGTGAAGAGAGGCTAGGTGTTTGCTCCCACACTTTTTAGCATGATGTTTTCAGCAATGTTGTCAGATGCCTTCAATGAGGATGAACATGGCATCAAGGTCAGCTACTGCACCGATGGTAAATTATTTAATTTGAAAAGGCTACAAGCCAAGACTAAAGTGGAGAGTTGTTGCACAACTTTTTGTTCACAGATGATTGGTGCACTCAATGCAGCCCCTGAGGCTGAGATGCCACAGAGTATGGATAGAGTCTCTGCCACTTGTGCTTATTTTAGCCTGACAATTAACACCAAGAAAACACAGGTGCTCCACCAGCCACCACCACACCATCCATATGTGGACCGTTATGGCAAATGGAGAAATTTGGAATGCTGTGGATAAGTTTTACTTACCTTGGCAGTATGCTTTCCAGGAATTTACACATAGATGACGAGGTTGATGCACGCATTGACAAAGCTACCTCAGTGTTTGGGAGGCTCTGAAGGAAAGTATGGGAGAGAAGAGGTATTAGGCTGCCTATCAAACTGAAGGTCTGCAGAGCTGCTGTGTTGACCTCGTTGTTGTATGCCTGTGAAACTTGGACAGTCTACCAGCGCCATGCCAGGAAACTGAGTCACTTCCGGTTGAATTGTCTTAGAAGGATTCTGAAGATCACCCGGCAAGATAAGGTACCAGACACTGAGGTCCTTTCTTGAGCTGAACCAGCAAGCATTCAAATTCTAATGCAGAGAGCACAACTCCAATGGGCTGGCCACATAGGTCAAATGCCAAATGTGCATTTGCCTAAAAGGCCAATTTACTGTGAATATTCTCACAAGGCGAGAGCTCACATGGAGGTCAGAGGAAGCGACAGAAGGCCACTCTCAATGTCTCTCTGAAGAACTTTGGAATCAATTGTGAGACATGGGAGATCCTGGCACAGGACCACCCACATGACATTCCTACATCAAAGAAAGTGCTGTACTCCATGAGCCAAGCAGAACTGCAGTAGCTCAAAAGAAACATGAGATGTGCAAATTTAGAGACATCTCTTCTCCAAACGTTCATGTGGACTATTTGTGCACAACCTGTGGTAGAGCCTTCAGAGTTCACATTGGTCTAATCAGCCACAGTCAGACACACTGTACCTTGACTCCAACTTAGTAATGCTCTCTTGGAGAATGAAGGACAACAACCAACCAACCAACCAATGTTCTCAGTCACTGAAAGGAAGGTCCTCTGGTGCACAAAATTGGAATTTTAGAGATATACAAGACTTGATAATTGTTGGAAATACTTTTTTGGTTCCTTCATAAGTTCATAGATTTGGAGTGGGAAAGGAATCCAACAGTCCTAAGTTTGCAGATGAAGGTACTGCATAGAGCAGTGCCTTTGTGCCCCACCCTCCATGAATCCTCAGCAGTGGAGAGTAGTCATCTATCTGCTTGGATAAGCCTTGGGAGGTTCTCTGTTAGGTCTTAGGCATATACACTCCAGGAAGACAATGTTTGGAGACACTCCAAACGTCATAACTTGGGTTCATTTTGCCCTCACCTAGAGTTCACTCGGGGAAATCTCTTCAAGAAAATAGCTTGATCAAAGTTTGTTTCTAAGTCTGAAGAGATATTGAGGGGAAGGGTCCTTGGTTCCCATACAAGTACTCAAGATAACACTATATAAATCAGGTTCAGAACAACATTTATTTCAACCCACAGTCATTGGAGAAAGCATGAAGGATTCACTGTACCCCATAAACCAGGGGTGGGGAACCTGTGGCCTTCTGGGTCCTTGGGGAGGGCCTTTTGAGTGACTCCAAGTTTTTCTGAACAAATCCTTTTATTAAAGGGATTTGTTTTGTGAAGATTGGATTCAGTCCAAGGGCTGCACTTGAGGACTTAGAGAGCCACAGGTAGCCTTGAGGCCATAGGTTCTTTCCCTTGTCTGGTGTGTCCCATCCAGTCTTGGATCCCCTGGGCCTCTATAGTCCTCCAGATGAATAGGGCTGGTGTGGTTTACACTTTTCTCTGAAGAGAATCTAATTTTGGGATGTCCTGACTTCATATATAGAATGGGTGTCGAATTTCTTGACTTCTCAATGGGTAGGGGAGGGAGGGAAGCGATGGAGAAAGAGAATTTGAAACTGAAAATTAAGCCAAATTTTTAAAAAAGGCAAAGTTCTGACATTCTGTTAAGTCCCACTCTCAGCTCAAAGCTGCATGTAAGCCTCCAGCCTAATGCTACTCCCCTATGGGCCTGAAGTCCTCCCTAGAAGGAAAGTGAATTTGTGATTACAAGGACTGCATATTTCAACATTACAGTGAATCCCTTTGTTTAGGAACCTATGCAGGACTCCATTTAAGGTCTTGAACTCCCTGCCAAAAGGAAAGCATACTTGGGATTGCTGAGACAACTCTCTTCCCATAAGACCTTCATTGTCTGGGCAATTCAAAATAATGGAGGAGGAAAATGTTTAGGTCTTTTGCTCTCTCATGTTGAGGCTCTGTCCTTTGCTCTTTTTTTTTTTTCCCAGCTAGGGAGGGACCAAGTGTGAATATTCTTTCCTGCTTTCCCCTTTGCCCTCCAAAAAATCCAGCCCTGCCTTGGAATTCTACCTTCTGTCTCTAGAAGACAGGGTATTGGAACTCTTGACCTTTGGATTATCAGAAAAGAATCCTAAGGCTGACATTGCCCAGGAAAACTCCCATTTTTTATCTAAGAGGCTGCCCCCCCGCCCCACTCCCCACTTCTCCAGGAATTTGTCATTATCCATGAAGTTCTCTCTTCTCTCTCTAGAAGACTGGATCCCTAAATTCTTGAACCTGGAGTTCTTAAAGAGGCAACCATGATGCTGATGCTACCCAGAATACCCTCTCCCCTTTCTCTAGGAGGCTGAACTCCCTGAACCCTTTAATTTGGGATTGCTAGAGAAGCAATTATGAGGCTGTTACTGTCTAGGAGTTCCTCTTTTTTTTCCTTAGAAAGTTGTTTTCCAGGTAACATAGAAAAAGAATTAAAGGTTCTATTAAAAGGAAGCAAATTTGACCTCTTAGCTATTACCTATAACTAGATCCTAGATCTCGATGGGTATGTGTTATTTAAAATGTAGCATCCCCTTGTGTCCCTCATGCCCTACCTCTGCTTTGGGAGATGCTCATCTGGCTTTCCGAACAAGTAAAGGGAAACTTGGGATGTAAAGGGAAACTTCCGAACAAGTAAAGGGAAACTTGGGAAGTAAAGGAAAACTTACTTTGAAGCATAAGCATTAAGGGGTCCCTTGCCCCCAGTTCAGAGCACATACAATATTACCTGCTTGGTTTCAATCCAACACTCAGCTTGGTGAGCCACCTTCTGGCTGTGACCTACTGTTGCTGTACTGTTTGTCCTTCGTTCTAGAAGAGGACCATGACATCAGGGAGGTGATGCCATGACATGAAAGTGAATTGGATTTAAGTGAGCTGTGCAAAGTCACCAGTCTCACTTTCTCCTCCAGAGCCATCTGGGTTCAATGGTGAAATATAGATCAGGATGATTGGAGATAACCCTGGATGCAGTGGGAGACCTTGGCCTTTTTAAGCTAAGGTCTTTAACACCCAATCAATTATTAAGGCTAGGTAAGAAATGAGGCAGAGAATGGCCTCTTTTACCTAGTCAAAAACTGGGAGAGAAAGACCTTCAGGGTCTCTGGAGAAAACAGAAATAACTGCTATTTACATTCACTCTGAGCTAATCGGGGTCCAAACAATGACCAAGTAGGGCTTGGCCTGGGTCCTATTGTTGGCCAATCAGTGAGAGACAGAGTGATTTGGGTTTAAGGCCTGGTCCTTAAGAAAGAATTCCAGCCTGGAAACCCCAAGATATCCCAAGAGGTTTCATCTTCAAAATTTACTTTCCTTTTGGCAGAACACCCACAGGTAAGGGAGGAGAGGAAAGGAAGCAAGGGGAAGGCAGAGAAGGGCAGTGCACAGATTTAATGGATCCCCAAAGACCCTAGAAGTTACCATGTCCCCATGACCCCACAGTGGGGCAAAGGGAACCTTGAGTCACCTTATCCTAGTTGCATATCTGTTCTATGTTAGGGCAAAATAAACCTCCCTTGGTTAACTGTTTAATGTCTTATAAGTGCCTCGTTTCAGCCCAAGGTCAAACCTGAACTAAGAGAGTGCTGGTATTAGAGCCACCTCCAACACCACCTGCCATCACCTTAGCTTTTGACTCATGTTGACCTTGCAGACCACTAAGACCCCCAGATCTTTTTTCAGACATACTGCTGTCTAACCAAGCATCTCCCTTCTCAAATACATATATGTATTTTCTGAACCCAAGTGTAAGACATTTATACTTGTCCCTATTTAATATTGTCTTCTGAGATTCAGTCTCATTTTCTAGCCTGGATCCTCGGGCTCTCATCCAGGGCACTTGCTGTCCCTCTTAGCTTTCTTTATCTGTGAAGCAGGCCATCTACTTACCCACATCATTGATAAAAATATCAGAATGGGGTCAAGCACAGATAATTCTTTCTAAGATAACATTGAATCATTTTTAAAATACAAATTTTCTTTTTTTTTTTACTGCAAACTTAAAGATCATCAGATATGGCTTTGGAATCCAAATGGGTTCAAATTCCACCTCTGCCATTTACTACTGATACAATGGATAGAGTGCTGGGCTGGGAGTCAAGAAGTCCTTGATTCAAATCTGGCCTCAGACACTTACTAGCTATGTGTCCTTGGGCAGCTCCAAATCTAATTAACTGTATCATACCTTGCCTCCATTCTGTTCACAATATCATATTTTGTCAAAAGCTTATGAACTCTAGGTAAACTGCTCCTATCATAGTCTCTTGACTTGTCAGTGTAGTAACTTTGATAAAAAAGGGAAATGAGGTTCGACAGGCTTGTTGTTGAGTCGTTTCAGTTGTGTCTGACTCTTCGTGAAGCCATTTGGGGTTTTCTTGGCAGAGATACTGGAGTGGTGTGCTATTTCCTTCTCCAGATCATTTGACAGATGAGGGAACTGAGGCAAGTAAGGTTAAGTGACTTGTCCAGGGTCATACAGCTAGTGAGTGTCTGAGGTTGAATTTGAACTCAGGTCTTCTTGACTCCAGGTGTGGTGCTCTATCCATTGTACTCCTGAGACAGGGATGACCAGATCTTAATGGAAGCTGGGTGTCTCTGGTGATCAGCGCCTTCCTTTCTTTATACTCCCCCACTATTCCTATAATGTTAGTGTTCATCTTTGTCCTTTAAAACTATAGTTTTCTGGCTCCTCTTTCCTTCAGGGCTACAATTAGGGCAGGGAGCCTGGAGCTCTTCCCCAGGGATTGGATCTGAAATTTAGACAGCATTGACGGCTCCTGTCAAGGCCTGTCAAGGCCTTCAGAAGGCAGAAAAAGCTCAACTTCTGTTAGTTGTAGTGAGGAGAATGAGTCAGGATGGGAAGCTCCCAGAGTCTCTCCTGCCTGTGGCCACAGTGAAGGTAAACTCCTCTCCAGCCCGGCCTGGCCCCTGTTCCCTTGCATTGTGGCCATCTCCCCAGCACTAAGTTCCCAATATCTTCAGTATCTTAGGGATTTTTCCCATGGATCCCTATCTACCAAGGTTTGGGGATTTTCTCTGTTCTCAAATGGATATCTTAAAAAGTTAATTTGAGGGCGTTTTTGTATTGCTTGGACAGAATTGGTAGTTACAGATCTCAATCAACAAATATTTATTAAGCATCTGCCCTCAAAGAGTTTACAATCAAATAGAGGAGACAATATACAAAGCAAGGCATATAAAGGATGAATAGAAAGTAATTAAAAGAGAGGAAGCTTTAAGACAGGCTGGGGAAACCTTCTTGTAGAAGGTGGGATTTTAGTTGGGAAGGAAGCCAGTAGGAGGAGATAAGGAGGGAGAGGGTGGGACAGACAGAGAGAATGCCCAGAGCTAAGAGATGGAGTGCCTTGTTCACGGAACAGTTAACCGGCCAGTGTCACTGGATCGAAGAGGACAAGGCAGGGAATGGGGTGCAAGAAGATGGAAAAGCAGGAAGGGGCTGCATCATGAAGGGTTTTGAATGCCAAACAGAGAATATTGAATTTAATCCTGGAGGTAGTAAGGAGCTACTAGAGTTTACTGAGTGGGAGTTGGGGGGAAGGAGTGACATGGTCAGACCTTCACTTCACAAAATCATTTTAATGGTTGAATGGAGACAGAGTTGAGAGGGGAGAGACCTGAGGCAGGCAGACCCACCAGCAGCTATTGCAATAGTCCAGGTGTGAGGGGATGAGGGAGTGGGAGTGCAGGAGGAGAGAAAGAGCATTCAGGTGAACTTGATGAGAAAAGTTGTAGAGGTGAAATCCACAAAAGGTGTTGCAAAAGTGAAACGGACAAGAGGTGTTGCAGAGGGGAAATCAACAAGAGGTATAGCAAAGGTGAAATGTACAAGAGGTGCTTCAGAGATGAAATCAGCCAGCCTTGGTAATAGCTTGGATATGGGGTATAAGAGATAGGAAGGAGTCCAGGATGACTTCTAGGTTGGGAGCCTAAGGGGATGGGGAGGTGGTGTCATTCTAGGAGGAACTATGTCTGGCTTGTATCCTCTTCCCCCCAAACATGTATTTATTTGTTTTTCTTTATTTTAGGTTTTTGGGGGGTTTGGGGTAGGCAATCGAGGTTAAATGACTTGCCCAGGGTCACATAGCTAGTAAGTGTCTGAGGCTAGATTTGTACTCGGGTAATCCTGACTACAGGGCTGGTGTTCTATTCACTGTGTCAGCTAGCTGCCGCTCAAATGTGTACTTACACATATATCCAATGGCTCTCCATGAGTTGGGTGGCTGTCACAGTAGGCTCAGAATGTCAGAAATAAAGCAGTTTATGGAGGAAGAAGCAAGAAGAGAATGAGGAATTCAGCTAAGATTGGGTGGAATGAAAGCTCTTTGAGGGAAGACTTTTTCTTTTTCTTCTTTTTGTATACCTTTGTATTCCCAAAACCTAGCACAGTAGCTGTAGGCACTTATAAAATTCCTGATGAAATGAATTGATTTCAAGTTTAAGCAGAGCTTAAAATAAGCTTGCAGACAATCAGAAAAGAAACACGGATTTTTTCCATTTACCTATGCTTAAAATCACTGGATTTAAGACCTACCCATGTACCAAATAATGCAGTAATTCTATCAGTGTTGAGAGATAAAGACTAAACTTGGGTGTAGCCAGTGTGCTGTATTTCACACAAACCTGTGGGAAATCTGTATGGGGCTTGTCTTCAACCAGCAGTAGGAGTTGCTTTTATGACTCATGACCTAAACTTCTCCACCTTGGAAATATGAAAAACAACCCTCTGCTATGATGTCACAAATTGAAAGAAGAAAACTCAGCAGCAGGGAATGATGACAGGTCACACCCACTTTACTTTCTCTGTGACTACTTGGAAATACACATTTCTTTTTCAAATAACCTGATTCAGTCTATAAACTGCAAGCCTAGCCTGTTTGTGGATAGTGAGCTTGAATAAAAGGAGCCAGCAGGATGCAACTTTGCCAAGAAACTATGATCCTATGAAAATGTAACTTTTGTGTCTAGGAAAACTATAGAATATTCATCACAGAATTAATAATTTCCATATCCAAATGCTGATGGAAAGTGTTTAAATGGGGTGAGGTGGGTGGGGAAAATCTCTCTTTAGTTTAATATAGGATAACCAATTCAGTCAAGATGTCTTAGATTTACTTACAATTTTTTTTTTCAGCAATCTGTCGTTCTATATATAGACAACTTTTAAGTAGATACAAAATTTTCTAGATCAAAGTTGCAAGTTTTGTTTTTCTTTACCTGAAAAATTCTAATCAGATTTAAATACATTTATAAAACATGCCCTATCTCATTTTTTTGAGTTCTAAATTACTAAGAGCATGCATCCACACAGGGAGCTCTGTGTTTAAAGTTCTATTTATATACACTTTTCTTTTTCATATAATTAAATACTCTCAGTCAGTCAACGTCTTAATTTAGCACTTACTATGTGCCAGGAATTGTGTCTAACATTAGGGATACAAAGAAAGGTTAAAAAAATAAAAACTAAAACCCTCAAGAAACATACATTCTAATAGGGGAAACAGCATCTAAATCAGTTACTCTCTCTCTCTCCTCCCTGCTCTCTATCTCTCCTCTCTCTCTCTGTGTCTTGCTCCTTCTCCCTGTCCCTCCCTTTCCTCTCTGTCTCCTCTTTCTCTGACTCATCTCTCTGTCCTTTCTCTCTGTCTCTTTCTCCCCCTCCCCGGCTCTCTTTCTTTCTCTCTCTTTTTACACACACACACACACACACACATACACACAGAGTAGTTGCAGCTAATCCAGGTATTAGCAGCTGGAGAGACTGGGAAAAGCATCTTACAGAAAGTGAGATGTGAGCTGAAGGAAGGAAGGAAGCCAGGAAAACTAGGAGGTAGAGATAAGAAGGCAGAGTGTTCCAGGCATGAGGCACAGAGAGCGCAAAAGCACAGAGATGAGAAATGGGGTGTCATATTTAAGGTGCTGCAGGTAGACCAATATTGGAAGAAAGTCCAACCCTGGAGTAAAGTCCAAGGAGGCTGCATACTCCCTTCTCTCTAGTTTTGGGAACATGGCTCTCCTGGTTCTCCTCTGACCTATCTGACCATTCCTTTCCCAGATCCTCCTCCAGATCATACCCTCTAACTGTAGGGGTCCCTCAGGGTTCTGTCCTGGACCCTCTCCTCTTCTCCTACATCCAACCGCTTGGTGATCTCATCAGCTTCCACTGATTTACTGGCCGTCTCTGTGCCGATGATTCTCAGATCTACCTTTCCTGCCCCAAACTCTCCAACTGCCTCTCAGTTGTCTTGAGCTGGTTGTCCAGGAGACATCTTAAACTCAGTATGTCCAAAACAGAATTCATTATCTTACCCCCTAAACCCTTCCCACTCCTATTTTCTCTATAACTGTGGAGGACAACACCATCCTTCCTGGTCTTTCAGGCTCCCAACCTAGGAGTCATCCTGAACTCCTTGCTATTTCTCCCCCCACCCATCCACACACACATCCAAGCTGTTGCAGGTCTTGGCCTGTTGATTCCACCTCTGCAACATCTCTCAAATGCGATCTCTTCTCTGCTTTACCACAGCCACCTCTTATCACCTCACACCCTGGCTATTGCAATAGCAGCTGGTGGGTCTGCCTGCTGTAGGCCTCTCTGCACTCCAGTCCATTCTCCATTTAGCAGATAAAGTGATTGTCCTAAAACACAGATCAGACTATATCATCCACCCTTCCCCCACGCCCAACTCAACAAGCTCCGGTGGCTTTTTATCACCTCCAGGAGCAAATATAAAATTCTCTCTCGGCATTCAAAGCCCATCATAACCTAGTCTCCTTGTGCGTTTCCAGTCTTTTTACACCTCGCTCTCTGACATGTATTCTTTGATCCATGACACTGGTCTCAAGGCCGTTCCACGAGCAGGAGCCTCCATTTCTCAGCTCCCGGCATTTTCTCTGGCTGTCTCCCATCCCTGGAATGTTTTCCCTACTACACTCTGCCTACTGACCACCTTGGTTTCCTTCAGGTCCCAACTAAAACCTCGCCTCCTACAGGAAATCTTCCCCAACCCCTCTTAATCGCAGTGCCTTCCCTCTGTTACTTCCTAATTTTGCTGTCTATAGCTCATTTTGTATACATTTGTTTGCATGTTGTCTCCCCCATTAGACTGTAAGTTTCTTGAGGACAGGAACATCTTTTAGTATCCCTAGTGCTTAGTACAGTGCCTGGCACAGACTAGGTGATTAATAAGTATTGACTGATTGATGGATAGTTAGGGGTCAGGTTATGAAGTACTTTAAATGCCAAACAAGGATATTTCATATTTGATCCTGGAGGTGATAAGGAGCCACTTGGAAAAATAGCTTCGAGGGGCAGCTAGGTGGCGCAGTGAGTACAGCACCGGTCCTGGAGTCAGGAGGACCTGAGTTCAAATCCAGCCTCAGACGCTTGACGCGCTAGCTGTGTGACCTTGGGCAAGCCGCTTAACCCCAATTGCCCTGCCTTCTCCCCTAAAAAAATTAGCTTTGGCATTTGGGTGGAGGATGGAGTGGGGAGAGATTTGAAGCAGAGAGACCAGTTAGAAGGTATTAGTCTAGGTAAGAAATGATGAGGTCCTGTACTAGGGTTGTGGCTGAATAAATAGAGAGTAGGGGACAGATACGAGAGATGTTTTGAAAATAGAAACATCAAGTCTTAGCAACCGACTAATTATGCTGGGTGAGGAGCAGTGGGGAACTGAGGATGGCATGGAAGTTGTAAGCCTAGGTGACTGGGAGAATGGTGGTGCCCTTGAGAGTAGAAGGGGGTAGAATTTGAGGGGAAAGATGAGTTGTTTTTGACATGTTAAGTTTGAGATGTCTATGGGACATCCAGTTTGAGATGTCCAAAAGGCAGTTGGTGATTCAAGACTCGAGGTCTGGAGAGTGTTAGGGCTCTATCTATCAATCTATCTATCTATCTATCTATCTATCTATCTATCTATCTATCTATCTACATATAGCTAGATATAGAGATATGGTATAGACAGGGGAATCATCTTCATAGAAATGACCATTAGGCCCATGGGAAACTGATTAAATCAGTGAGAGAGTATAGAGCAAAAAGAGGGGATAGCAATCACAAAGAGGGAGTGGTGACCCCCAGTGTCAAATGCTGTAGTGGTCAAGGATGCTCAGGACTGAGGAAAGGCTATTAGATCTGACATTTGGGAAATCACTGGTAACTTTCAAGAGAGTAGTTTCAGTTGAGTGATGAAGCCAGAAGCCACATTTCACAGGCTCTTAGAAATGAATGAAATGAGAGGAAGTTGAGGCATTTAGGGTAGATGTCTTTCTCAAGGAGTTTCAATATAAAGGGGAGAAGAGATGTATCTAGTGGAGATGGATGGATCAAGTGAGTTTTTTTAAGGATGAAGGAGACATGAGAATGTTTGTACGTGGAGGGAAGGAACCAGTAGATAGGGAGAGACCAAAGAGCATGGTTATGATAGTGAAGGAAATTTGTTGAAGTCAGGATGAGATGGAATCAAGGCATGTGTAGAGGCTACCTTTTTATTTGAGACTAAAGTGCAGAAGACATCTATATATGGAAGATAAGGTTAGCAGGGGGAATTCTCAGTGAATAATTTCATTTTTTTTTTTTGAGTGGAGTATGAGGCTAAGAGGGAGAGGGGGAAACCATGGGAGGCTTGAAGTTTGAGAAGATAAGGAACAGGCACTGTGGAGAGTGAGTTGGCAAATCAGATAAAAGAGAATGTTTGCCCACTTGTGATTAGCTTTCCTATTAGCATGAATAGGAATGAAGGAAGTAGGTGGTGGGAAAAAATCCAGGACTGAGGTGTGACAAGGTGTAACTGGCAAGGAAGGATGGTGGAGATTAGTGTAGAGTTGAAATGGTTCATCAAGGTGTCAAGATAGAAAAGGGAAGGGAGTGTAACCACGTGGGGATGATGACCTGGAAAAGACCTGAGGAGTGGAGGCAATGGTGGTCATGAGGATGAAGGATAGGGTTATGGGTCATAAGGTACAGGGAATGATGGGATGATAAAAGATTATGATCAGATAAAGGAATTTTGGAGTTCACCAACACAGAATAGTCATAGGTGATGCCAAGGTCAAGGGCATGGCCATTTCTGAGGTGAACTGAAAGAGTAGGTCATGGGGCTTGAGCAGATTGAGGAACAAGGAAGTTAAGCTAGGAGGAAGGGAGGGGTATCAATATGTAGGTTGAAATCCCCTAGGATGACAGCAAGAGATGGGGAGGAAAGAATTTTGGGAAGCATGCATAGATTGTTGTTGTTTGTCCTTCATTCTGGAAGGGGACCAGTGACATGAGGAGGAGGATGTCTTGACTTGCGAGTGAACTGGATTTAAATGAGGCAGGGCTGGGCAAAGTCATCAGCTTCACACTCTCCTCCAGTCATTTGGAGTCCAGGGGCAAGACACAGGTCAGGATAACTGGAGCTGGTCCCAGATGCATGGGAGACCTTGGCCTTTTTAAGCTAAGGTCTTTCCCAGATTTCAGTTTATCTGAGGCAACACCCATTCAGTGATTAAAGGCTAAGTAAGAATTTGGCATGCTTTGAACATATTGAGGAAAGGAGCATGTCCTGGGGGGTGTGGTGGTGGTGGTGATGATGTCTATAAATAACTTGTACCAGAATCAGGATTCAGAGATAAAAAAGAAAAAAGAGATCGATGGAGGGTTATGGGGAGCAAGGAGCATTCCAATTACCCTACCATGATCACTGAGTTAAGAAGTATTGAACAAAGTATAGCCAGTGCTGAAAATGGTAGCCAGGGAAGTAGCATCATCAAGAGAGAGCCGCATCTCAGTGACGGCTGGAAGATGGAAGGAGTGAGGAAGAAAGCTTTAAGATGAAAGGAAGTTTGTTAATTATAAAGCAGGCTTTCCAGAGGGCAGAGTGGAAGGGGCAGACAGATCTATAGTGGGAAATGGGGAGGGGGAAAGGGTTAATTGGAGAGGCCTGAGGGAGTGCTGGGACAAGGATGCAAATGGGTTTTGTACATTAGTCATTAAGGGTTCAGAATCACTGGGGTGGAGAGGGGATAAAGGCACAGGACTATGCTAACCACTGCACAAAGTCCAGGCAGAATAATCAATGGTTAGAAAAGTTCCTTGAGGAACAAGATTAGACTGTTTGAGATCTTTCCTTGAGAGTCGGCCTCCTGGCAAATAAGGTGTCCTGTGAAACCTAAGCAGCCCCCAGGAACAGAGAGAGGTGTGGACCTCAGTCAGGAAGCAAAGGTTCCTTGCTTGTTCTGGAAGCGTTGGGGTACAAAAGAAGGAAGAAATCTTACCTTCTGGGGCAATCCCAAGTTGGAGGTGGTCTTGGGGCAGGGTCCTGCTATGGTGGGAGGTGGTCAGTGGCTTCCTCTACTCCACAAGTAGCACTGGTCTGGTAAAGCACTGGGTGGCCCAGGCCTGCTGCAAGAGGGCCCGAGTTGGGGCCCAAGAGACAAGTTAATTATTCTGATGTGAACCTATTTCACCTGTAATTCAACCACCAAACATGTCAGGGTTAGGTGGGGAGCTTGGGGGGGGCAGTTAGGGGGAAGAGAATAAAAGACTTGTAAGGGCAAAAGAAATTGCTTAGCATAGACACTGAGTGACCCTGGCTTCACAAAGCACTTTAATATTCTCTACTGCTAATGCATTGTAGGTTTACATCAGCGATTATCAGGCAAAAGGGCAGATTCCATGAAGGAAATGGAGCAATTTGGTGGATAGAACACTGGAATTGGGAATCCAAAAGGCCTGGGTTCAAATCTCACCTCAAACACTTAGTAGTAATGTGTTCATAGGCAAGTCACTTGGGTTTGAATTTCTCAAGTCTCAGTTCCCTTCTTTATAGAACGGAGATGCCTAGTTTCTAAGGTTCTTGCCAGGATCGACTGAGATAAAAAGTATATACAAAACTTCACAAATCTTAAAGCCTACAGAACAATCGGCTGTTGCCTTCTTCCTCCTTATCAGTCAGAAAGTTTCTCGTTGAACGTAGACATTGTACAATTTAAGGAAACTCAAGATTACTTTGTATTCCCATAGGGGAGTGCCTGTCTTACCACCTACATGCTTCTACAGGGAAGTGACATAATGTTCTCTATTTGAATAACCTGTATCATAAGTTACCTTCCTTTTGACCCAAGGCAAAGATTAGAAACAAATCGCCACCTGTTTCAAACTCTCCCATGATGCCCAAGGTTCTTTCTTGGTTACTACCCATTACTTTTTACACCTAGCAACCAATCATCACACAGACAAGTTTGAACAGCCCTGTGTTGTTCCACTCATGAGACTCCCCACACCCATGGTGACATACACAACAGCTGTAAAAAATGAGGACAGCTTTTTCTTTCCCATGAATTAGGTCGTCTTAAATAGGATCATTTCATTGCTGTTCTTAAACGTCACCGAGCAAGACCCTTAAGGGTGCTCTTGAATGCTATGTTCCAGTTAAACAGGCCCCACTTTTTCTCCAAACCTAGCAGTCCATCTCCTTTGTTCTGATCTTCATGTACGTACCATCAACCCTTCTCACCTCCACCTTTAGAACCTTTTTCTTCCTATGAAGCTCAGCTTAGGGTCACCTCCTCTGGGAAGCCTTCCTGATCCCCTTAGTTCTTGGTGCTCTTTTCTCAACTTGCTTTACATCTACTCAGTTTATGTGCTGTATTCTCTCAATAAGGATACAGGTTTATGTAGCCAAATTTTTATCTTTGGATTCCTTTGCACCTGGCGCAGAGTCAGAAACCCAGATGCTATGCTAGGTACCTTTAGGTACGTAGTTTAGTTATTTCAGTTATGGCTGACTCTCCGTAATCCCATTTGGGGTTTTCTTGGCAAAGATACCAGAGTGGTTTGCCATTTCCTTCTCCAGTTCATTTTACAGATGAGGAAACTCAGGCAAAGAGGGTTAAGTGACTTGCCCAGGGTCACACAGCTAGTGCCTGAGGCCAGATTTGAATTCAGGAAGATGTCAGTCTGACTCCAGGGCCAGCGCTGGGTAATATGGTGCCACCTAGTTGTACCTCTAAGAGTAGAGGATATAGCCTCCTCTAAAAGCCATTAAATTTGCCCTTCCTTGTGCAAGTTCCTTTCCCCCAAGTAAAATGAATTTTGCTTTAATATTTATAGAAGAATAGACTTGGTTCTTGTAACTCTTACAGTGAATCCCTCAGAAGGGATGCCTACCAATTGGAAAATGGCTGAAAAAGCTGTGGTATATGATTGTGATGGAATACTATTGTGCTGTAAGAAATGACAAGCAGGACGGTTTCAGAAAAACCTGGGAAGACTGATAAATACTGATGCATAGTGAAGGGAGCAGAACCAGAACGTTGTATACAGCTACAGCAATATTGTACAATCATCAACTTGTCAATCTCTTAGTTATTCTGAGCAATACGAAGAGCCAAGACAATTCTGAAGGACTTAGGATGCAAAATATGTACCTGCAGAGCAAGAACCAATGTCTCAATGCAGATCAAAGTATACTTTTTAACTTTTTTTTTCTTGGGTTTTTTGGTCTGTTTTCTTTTGCAACATGACTAATATGGAAATAGGTTTTGCATGATTTCATATGCATAATATATATCAAACTGCCTGCCTACTCAAGGGGAGAGCAGGGAGAGAATTTGAAGGTCAAAGTTTTTAAAAACCAATGTTCAAAAACATTTTTTTTACATGTAATTGAGGGAAAAAAAATGAATCCCTCAAAAGCATGGTAAATTTTACTCCCTCTGCTGGCATAGCAGCAAAATGACACTAATGAAGACCTAATGCAAGCTTTCCCAAGGACTTAAGCAATTCCCATGGCCTTTGGAAAGTGGAAGGATATTATACAGCTCTACAGAACTTTTCCCAAGGGAAAAAGGATATCCAAGATTTTCTGGTTATAGAACAAAAAATGGTCTTGGACATTCAAGAACATTTCCCAGAGCATGACAAACTTAGCATAGTTTCAATTTCACTCACCAAGGGTGGATACACGCTTTTTAAAGTACCCTATTTTCCTTTGGTTTACATTTGTACATTTCAACCAAAGAAATGGTTCAAATCTGGACAACCCTCCTTTTTGTACACTGCCCTGGGTCAGGTGGAGCCTTTTTTTTTTAACTGGCTGAATCAAAGTCTCTTGCTTTCACTACAGGGACTGTGAGAACCCTTCCACCTCGAAGCTCCTTTCCTGTGCCAGCTTCTGTAACACAAGAACACTCTCTTGTGAGCACAGAGTATAGGAACCTATGTAACCTAAAGAGCAGAATATTTATTCATTTCAAAATCTGGTCCGCACTGCAATAGCCATGAAGCACTTATGTGTGGTAGAAGCTTAAGAATATTTATATGAAAACTAATTTATTAAACCTCTGTACAGAAGAATGAACATATCTGTGCTGTGAGTTTACATGAAGAATGAGGTTACAAAAAGTAAAAGTGATATTAAAAATTGACCCAGGAAAATCACATATAAAAATACCCAAAATGGTGCCAAAGCTAGTAATTCCTGATTCTTAATTGATTGCCGACATTGAAATATGAGAAATTTAAAACGGTCAGAGCTTTAAAAAATTTATATTATTGTTAAATTTATCTACAAGGACAATTAGCAAAATGTAGAAAGAGAAAACAATGTACAAAGGACAGATTTAAAAACTACCACTCCTGAAACTCACAAGTCAAAAAACGGTATAAACCTTATCAATTAAATGAACTCAGACATCATTTTTTCTTCCCATTTTTAACTCAGAAAATGAAAAGCTCAATGAGCAAATCCAGTCCTTCCCTTCTTTAGAGGGAACCCTGCCTTTAGGCTAGGCCAGGGGTGGCTCACACTGCCAACCAGCTTTAGGCAGCTCTTTTTTAAACACTGAGGAAAGGAACAAAACAAAGAATTGCCCACGTTGTTCATCTCCGAGCAACAGAGAACACAAAGTGAGGATGAAGTTCAGTGTCACTCGGGTTAACCCCTAAGCTGCTACTCTTTAAGTTTTTTTATTTTTTTGCTGGTTCCGGGGCGAGTTCTTTAGTAAACTTCGTATTCGGAGATAGACACCGGTAGATTCAGCCATATTCTCAAATTCAAATGGGGTTATTCCCGCCGCAAACTTGCTCATGTCTGGGATAGGGCTACTTGTCTTGGTGGACGCTGTCATGTTGGCCACCACCTGGGGGTGATCACGCCCACTGCCCTCACAGTCCAAGTCAACGGCACCATTGTCCAGGCCGCCCTCAGAGTCTGCCTGGGCAGCCTCCTCCTTCTTGACCTCTTCACAAAGCATCCCCTCCTCAGAGTCAGGGCTTGCTTTAGAGTGCTCAGGGTCACAGACCTGCACACAAGAGTCTGACATGCCAAGTTCGGCAGCTGTCTGCTTTTCAGGCATTTTTTCTTCCATAGCAGGGGTTTCTGGCTCATTCCGGCAGGGAGACGACGAAACAGAATTTCCAGTCAAAGGTGTGTCGACAGGGAGGTCGGAGTCACTGTTGGCACTGTCAGCTTGCTCCAGGGCAGCCCAGATCAGCCTCTGCTGCTCCTCCAGCTCTTCCAAGGTCAAAGTATCTTCATCCATGGATGGAGCTGCACTCCTGGGCTGAGCTGAGTCACTGGGTGTGGGAGGAGGGGTACCCCTGGGGAGAGGAGGTGTAAAGCTGGGTGAAGTACAAGGAGGAGTCCCTTGGGGCAATGGAGGAGGAGTTCTAATCAAGGGAGATCCAGGAGGCAATGGGGGTTGAAACTGAAATCCTTCACCAGGATGAGAACCATGTGGTATCTCCATATCTAAAAAATAAAATTAAGACGCTCTTTCAGAAGTTATGATTAACATGTTTAACTCCATCTAGGGATATATTCATTAGTCAATCACAACTGGATTGGTATTCCAGAGACACAACTGCACACCCCGCAAAGACTCTGGTTTCACTAGTGCTGGGCTTCCCCTCTGCTAGTGCCCACTGTACCCCCTCCATGGCTCAGTCACTGAAAACAACTGTGGCCAAAAAACGGTGACCATTCTGTGTTCTGACAACAAGCCATTAATGTATTGCACTGAGAGAGGGGAAAAGTACACGCACACACACACACACAATGCATATATACATATATACACACACACACACACACACACACACACACACACACATATGTGTGTGTGTTACTATGTGATAAATGCACAGGAGATGTAGAAACAAAGTATTCTGAGACATCCAAGGAGGGACTTATAGTTTGGGCACGAGGACAGGAGATCAGGGAAGGTTTCAAGCAGGAAGGCTTTCAAAAGGTGGAAGGTGATTTTGGCATGGTGGAGTGAGTTGTGGAATCAATGAGCACTTAGGTCAGACTGCCACAAAGAAGGGGATAAGGGGAGGAGCATGAAGAGAGACTGCAGAGAGCAATGAATTCTCAATTTCCTAGGCTGGTCCTTATCGGGCAGGCAACAGGGAGTCACCAGAGGATTTTGAGCAGGGCAGGGATGTCCATCAGGAACGTCATTCTGCTGCTAGCGGTGCAGGATGAGTTAGAGGGGGGTATGCGTGGCTGGAAGAAGAAAGGCCATTTAGGAGGTGACTGCAAGCTAAGAAGTAAAGGCGCTGGGTAAATGAGAGCTTCAATTGTGGTGGGAATGGGCACAATCAAGATATTGGATCCAAACATTCAGGCACAGGCTAGAAACACGTCGAGTCAGAAGAGTCAAAGACGGCAGGTTTAGAGCTTGGGTGGTTGGGAAGATAGTGGTGCCACCAAAAGAAATAAGCCATGTGTGGAACTGTCGTTAAATTAAGTAATTTGCTTCCTAAACAGTACTTCTGCTAGGTCAATGACCAAGGGAAAAGACCCATATGTGTACGAATATTGACAGCAGCAGAGAATAGAAACAAAATCTGTCCCCATAACTTGGGGAATGGCTGAAGGAGATGAAGGTGAGAGGTGCAGAGAAGTCCGGGGAGTTGTTACCAGTTGTAGAGTGAAAAGAAGAAAACTAGAAGAGTAATTTAGGTGATAATCACAATAATCAGGTGAAGGCAACAATTCAGAAGGAGCTGAGAACTCTGCCCAAAGCAGTGACCAATCAGAGTCAGTCCTTTCACGCAGAGAGGAGACAGTGGTCTAGAAGGAGACCTGGTCCACGTGCTCCTCTGCTTTGCTTGAATACATATTCATGGTTAGTGGCTACTGACTGATTTTTAAAAATCCATGTATAGAAGAAAAAAGTACAGAAGGGGACAAGAATAGAGCAATTGTGTTACTGCCTTATTCAACTGAACACATATCTTTAGGTTTAGTCCTGATCTCAAAACAAAGGCTCAACATAATGCCGTATCCAGCATTAGTTAGGCGAGCCTCTCCTCTGGCAGAGGCTCAGGGGCTGCTGCAGCCATCAGCACCTTCCATATCATAACACTAAGGAGCATCACCCTCAAGCCAGAAGAAACTATAGAAGTCATCTAATCTCCACACCTCATTTTACAGATGGAGGAAACTGAGGCCCAAAGTGGTGAAGTGGCCGTCCCAGGGTGACCAAGGGAGCAAGGGGCAGACCAAAAGCCAGGACTCATGGTCCTCTTTCACGGTGGGGAGCCCATGCTAATGACAATGATAATGATGTCTGGTTCAAAACTGCAGTTTCAAAGTTTGCCAAGTTCTTTATGAATAAAAATTGACTGTCTGGAAAAGGCATGACTGCTTCTTAGTTTTGAAAGTTTCAACCAAGTGCTATGAGATCCAGTCACCACCACAGCAGCCCTGGTCTCAGAGCCACTGGAGAATATCGAAAACTCACTGGACAGCTTACATTGACAAACCTGGGAAGGAATTTTAATCACTTCACGAGAGCACTGGGTTCTTTTTCCTTAAGAGAATCAACAAATTGTGTGTGTGTGTGCGCGCGCACTCAAGCACAAAAGTGAGAGAGCGAGCAAGAGAGAAGTGGCTTTTGAAAACCAGATCACCAATTATTTTGCTAAACTGTCTCCTCGCCTTAAAATTTTTGTTATAAGGAAGGGCTTAACGGATAGAGGGAAGGCAATCATTACATTTAGAAGACTACACAAAAACAAACCCTACCAATAAATAAGTTTTTAAAACCACTACACAGATTAATCAATGTTCCCATCTGCCCATGATACTATATAATAGTGACCTATTAATAGAAGAACTGCTCAGAATCACAAAATATCATGAGTTGGGAAGGACCTTAGCAGCTCTCCAGTTTAACCCAAACCTGAAAAATTAAGGAGGGAAAGAAGGAAAAAAAGACTTTTTGAGCACTGGCTTTGATACAACATACACACACTGCACACACATTTCGTCATGTGGCACTCAGGTCACTGAAGAACACCACAGATCTTTTTGGCTAACGACAACACCCTCTTTGGGGTAGGGCACCTTAAGGTGTTTAGGCCCCCTCTGGGCTGGGAAGTGGGCACTGTTGCAGTTTGACATTTCCTGAGGCATTTTGTGGCTCCAGCCCCATCAAGCTTCATTTCTCCTTCTGCTTTGAAATGAAATGAGACTCACTGGAGTCGAGGTCCATGTCTGCGGCTGAAGACGTTGTTGTACTGCTCCCCCTTCTCTGCTTCTTCGGGCTACAAGGACTATAATGAGACGAGGCCCTTTTACTGCCAGACTGGGGACTTGTCTGAAGTTGTGACAGAAGCCAGTTATTAGAACAGTGCGACATGACTGAGCCCTCCAACCCCAGCCTTTTGCTCACAAAAGCTTCTCAGTCACATAAGCATTAACATTTAGTAAATGAATGAGGCCAGCACAAAAAAGAACAAGCTTGGAAGCATGCTGTTTTGGTTACTGAGTCTAGGCCGGAGATTGCCAAACTTATTTGGCCTACCATGCCCTTTTCAAAAAAAAAAAAATTTACTCAGCACCTCCCTGGAAATCTACTTTCTTTAACCCTTTAACAATTTTTTTGTTTTTGAAATTTGCATCATTTAAAAAAAAACACAAAACGCATTTTAAAAAAATCTTAAAATTTAATTTTTCCTACTCTTCAATTTAATCTTACTATTTTAATATGATATGTACGAATAATCTTAAATCTTAAAAAAAATCTTAAATAATCATGTTGTAAGTTTGTGAGTTTTTCCTGCATTGATATTTAGATGATGCAGTATTGCATCATATAACTTTATAGTATCATATTGTAAAGTCATCATATGCACATACTCCTGCCAATGCATGCTGGACTTCTCGACAACATGCAACATGCTCGTCTGCCAACACATGCTTGTTAAGACCTGTTGACAGACTTGACCGACGATGGGTTATAACTTTTGTGTGTTTATTTGGAAAACAGTGTAATCACTACGACTTTAACTGTTACACAACAGATTAAATATGTACAAATGGTTTTTAAAATTTTTCTTCTTTATTTATGCTTCTACCACCCTCCTTAATTTTATTTATCGCCCCCCAATTACATTCAGGTGACTACTGGATCCCCCACATCGTTCCAGTGGCCCCCAGAGGGCAACATCGCCCACTTTGGGAACCTATGGTCTAGCGCTAGGCTCTAGCTAAAGTGGATTTTTCTACTGTTTCTTCTTGAACATATCATATAAACCAAAAGAAAAAAATGGCTGCTCCATAGATATGGAAAAAAAAAGGCCACAAGTTTCCAGAACCTGAATAATTAAATTTCAGGGAGCTGGGATTTCATTGCAAGCACTATTTTAGTAGATGGTCTTTCTGTGTGCCCCACGCTCCTTGCCAAGCCAGCCTTTGGTAGCAGTCCCTCAAATGAGCGGCAGCTGACATACTGGTGAAAGACAGAGAGCCTGTCCCTGGCTCCAACATTAGGCCTGTGAGAGCCAGCACTCTGCTGGCAAGTTCTTAGTCACCCTCAAGTCACCTCCATACAAGGAGAAGACATCAGAGTGTGATGTGAGTGGAGGATTTCTAATACTAGCTAAATATTCTATGATAATCAATAACTCATTTTATGGCACTCTAATGTTTATAAATTTACAACCTTGTGATCATTCCTTAGTATTACAAATTCATCTTTTATGAAGACAGAAGCCAGCTCAGAGAAAGTCACAGAAGTGAGCCAGGATTGAAGACAGACTCTCTCCTTTCATTGTGACTGGCTGCTTCTGAAGAAGGCTAAGACAATCTAACCCTGAGGAGAATGGAAAGCTCCATGGTGGGGGAGGCTGTCAGAGCCCCCCAGTGAACACCTGTAAAATGGCCTCCTCCTGCTCATCCAGCACAGGAGCCACTCCTTTGAGGCAGCCTGAGAAAAGCAGAGGGCCCCAGGAAAGACCTGGAACGGAAACACGTCCAACACACCAAATCTACTTACTGCTTGGAAATTAGAAGACAAGTAACTCGCAAAAACCTCCTTTTGCTGAGATGCCTGCATTGGTATAGAACCAAATATCCTCCAGTCCTGAATAACGAAAAACAGAAATGTTTATTTGGTGAATGCTGTCCTGGTGATTAACTTCGTGTCATTAGGAGGCAAACAGAAGACTCAAATTATCAGACTTCCCCATGTATCAATTTCCCCTGACTGAGCAGTGAAGACCAATGGTGTTTATGGAATTAATCCCACCCATGTACTGTGCTTATTCGCCAGGAAATGCTTGACATTCTCCTCTGGCAAAAAGAGGTCTGTGGACAGAGGAAAATCCAGGCCTTCCTTTTCACTGCTGAATTCCTGCAAAAGCCTCCCAAGTGGACTCGCTTCAGCACCTCCTCCCTTCAATGTACCTCACATATTACTACTAACAGGCTAATGTACCTTAAACATTGCTTTCCTCATGCTCAAAAATAGATCTATTCCTTTTCCAATTCAAACTCTTCTCTTCTGGCTTTCAATCATCTACACAATTTGGCCTTCCCAACCCTATCTCCCACTGCTCTAAATATGCCACTTGTGTTTGGGTGAGGCTAGTCTTCTTACTGTCTCATGAGAATTGTCATTCTAGCTTCTTTCCTCTGTAGCCACTCAGGGACCCCATCCCAATACTCACTGGCACAGAAGCTTTAACCCGCTCCATTTTCTGACCAGACCATTTCCCCCCTTCCTTTGATAATATAGCCTGGTGGCCCACCAAGCCCTGGAGATCATGATACTGGGGTGGAAATTAGCGCAGACACCTGACTGGCTTTAGCCTGACCGCAGCTCCATACTCTCATCTACAAGCAATCCACCAGCCGCAGCTTCCCCAGCGGCAATGACTGAGGACACTCATCCACTGTCTGGCCCATGCTGCCTCTTGTATTGGTAAGACCAACTTCATATTTATCATCATCCCACCAATTCAATTTTTTTTGACACATAGCCTATGTCCTAAGACATTTAAGATATATCAGTAACTGTTTTGTGCTGCCTTTGAAAAATGGACTATTTTTACACAAAACTAATGAAGGCATTAAACTAAAATTTTAACAACATCAAATTTAAACAGAATAATGTCGTGTAGGACAGAAGAAGAAACACACTTACATCTGAAATTCCTTTGGGAGTAGATATATTAAAGCCAGGATAATTGACCAACTTCGAGAGATCGTAAGTGACACATTTGTTCTGCAGCTCTCCTGCTTCGGTTTCACCGTCAGTCGCATCTATTACAAACCATGCCAAGTGTGGTTAGAAGACAGCATCAAACACAGTCATCTGCACACTGCATAGATACAGAATGTGTCTGCCCTTAGCGTAACAAAACTGTTCTGAGAATTATTCTGACCATAATTTTAGGTCAAACTACTCAGCGGGCTCCTTCATATATGGCAATACAGTTGCTGATATTTCCAGATCTCTGCTGATTGACACCACTGGGTAGATGAAGCCAAGAGGCTTACCTGTGTTACTGCTAGAATGGTTCTAGAATAGTTCTGCCACCAGGTTGGCAGAGACAACAGTGAAAAGAACACAGCAGGGATCAACTTTGGGATTCCTACCTTCTAGCGCCTAAGATACGTACTTCCTATTTCTTGGCTTTCCTTATAAAGATTTCACAGTGATGTATAAGGCAGAGAACATGAGAGTGAAGGATCACCTACAGAGGACAACCAGCTTAAAAAGAAACAGGAAGCTAGAGTCTGGAGGCTCATGAGATGGTAAAAGTATTAATAGGCATGAATCCTGTTGTTCCATATAGGCCTAAAAGACATTTAAAATTTACTAAATACATTAAAAACCGATTACCTAGAATGTCTGGGGAATAAAGTACTTTCATTAATAGATTTTTTTCCCCCAGTTAAATGAAATTTTTTTTTTACTTCAATCCACTGAAATAATTCTAAATGTGCTGATGCCCTTTCCTAACAGTATACATACTCAGGCTAGGTAACTCCCTCCCTTTCCGTGTAACAACTCGTGTAACTGACGATCTCAAAAGTTTCCAGTAGTTTAGTAACTTGCCCAGGACCAAAGAGATAGTATCAAAGGCATGCATGACTCAAACCCAGGCCTTCCTGACTCCAAGGCTCTCTTCCTCTCTCCCCTATGGCCTAGATGGGCACCAAGGAAGGTCTGATGACAGCAGTCATCAGTAATACTGCCTCTCTACAGTTGGGATACCTGAATCTACTAATTAAGATTCCTACAGAGCTCAGGGCCACAAATTCTTGCTCATTTGCTTGGTTCTATATAACAAGAAAATAAAGAAAACAGCCTGACCCTGCTGGGATTCCGTGGCTTCTACCACTGATCTGTGATGAAGCCATGACTCTCTTCCCTAGATCCTTGAGCACCAGTCTCAAGAGCTGGAAGTGATCTCAGACTCCATCTGAGGATGCCTGGTGAGTGGTCACCTGGTCTCTGCTCAGACTCTTTCAATGAAGAGAAAGGACACCACTGCCAGAGGCAGCCTGAGCAGTTTTGGTCAGCAAGTTCTCCCTGACATCCGGCTTCAACTGGCCTTTTGGCAGCTCTCTCCTGTCCCCCCCTCCCCTGCCAGCTCCTAGCTTTGCCCTCCAGGGCTAAAGAGAATAAATACAATTCCTCTTCTTCTAGGACCCTCCAAATACTTAAAGATGGGGTGTAGGAGTCCATTACTGAAACTCCATCTCCTCAAGTAAATCGGAGCACTTGCTTGTCCTGGAGTATGGGCAGAACTTTAACTGAAGCAGTGAAGTCCTCTCTCCTCCTGGGAAGAGCCCCAGGTAACCAGACTACTAAGAAGCCCTGGGAACCCAGGGGTTTGGCCTCTGCATACTTGTGTAATGTGACATCTTTCTTCTATTCCCTCAGTCAGTACAGATAAATGTTGCTAGGAGAAAAGAATCCCCAAACTGGTAGTGATAATGGAATGCAGCTAAACATAGGAAGAAGAGCCCTGAGCACCATCAGCATCAGAAGACATGGGTTTGAAGCAAAGCTCTAACAGAGGATGCCCCTCAACAAACCTCGATTTCCTCATCTGTAAAATGGGGATAAATCTAGCATTTGGATTACCTACCTTCCAGGCTCACTGTGAGGGAGCCCCCATTGACCTTGACCACACTAGGGGAAGGCAGCAGAAGTCCAGCCCTCTGCTGTGTGTACTAGGTTGCCCTTGTAAGCAAGGTCACTCCCCTTGCCAGGCCTCATCCATAAGTCATGGAAGATGGCCTATGATTCTAAGCTATGAAAATGGTCATTCTTGTTATAAGGCTAGAATCTATGATTTGTCCTGGATAACCCATATACACAGGCAAATAAGAAAGGAACACTGTGATTCCAGTTAATCATAAAGTTTTGGAACGGAAAGACACCCTTGAAACTATCCAGTCCAATGTTCCTTTTGTGTCAATAAACCAATTGTGGCTTTCTACAGGTAAGTGACTTCCCCAGACTTCCAAAACCTTCAGGCCAACAAAAGCAGGCTGTGGCCTTCACATAAACAGTCTTTTAGAGAAGATAATTTAATTTTATTAGTGCAGAGAGGATTACATAAGCAGACTACCCAAACAACACATCATTACCTGAATGGCATGTTAACGCTGTTTGCACCAGGAGTATCCCCACTGCCTGGCATGGTGCATGGCACATGGTTGGCACTTAATAAATGCTTACTGACTGACAAAAAGGTAAACATCTCCTCTAAAAAAAAGTCATCAGAAAGGTGATTAATTTTATAAACAATGCTGAAAGATTTGGGTGATAATGGGACCACTACAGAAATGAGCACTCTGCAACTAGCTGAAGGTATGACTACCTATGTCTGTATAGATATCTGGTTTATTGGCTAGCAGCAGGCTGATACCAAAGTCACCACAAGCTATGTTCACTGAAGAGAGCCTGATACAACTGCATGCTTCATTAAAATTATTGCTCTGGGTTCTATTTGGTTCTTGTAGTATGAGGCCATTTGCCAGTATGTGAATCACAAGGATTTCTCACCAACCTGCACCAATGGTCCCATGGTTATTTAGGTGTTAAAAGACCATAACTGTGACACTCTTCCAACTTAAAAAAAATTTCTACCTTTTCCATCATAGAGAGCAAGTCCCGAATTCTCCAATTCAGCCTCTTTGAGCCAACCTGGTGGATAACCCAACTGTCGCATGCGATATATGAATGGTGGAAGGGTCTTGTCAGTTACCCCAAGTGCATCCTGAAGTTCCTCACTATGAAAAAAAAGGAACAAAAATTATTTTAAGGCATAGTGGTTTTTTTTTTCATTTTCATATACAAATTCAGTGACTAACAGATAACATTTGAATAGCATTTCAATTATTCTCAAGATAACATAGTGAGGAAAAAGAATTAACTTCTCTGTAAAGAAGTGAGTAATTAGATATACCTAATAATTCCTGGTTTGAATCTTCCAAATCTTTCTTCAACTTCCTCTGCATGGTACCGCTGCTGGTAATTCTGGTTGTTTGCCTCTCCACAAGCTTCCATAAACTCTTTCCTCTTCTCATTTATACGAGCAGCATTTCGAGGCTATGATAGAACGTATTGGAAAAGAATAAAGTTGTAAGGTTTAAAGACATAGAAATTACAGGAAAACAACGATCGCATTGACCTGGCTTTAGCAAATAAATGTTTTCTCTGGACAAAATACTGTGCAGATTTTTTAAGGCACAAAATAAAAAAAGGAGGGAGAAGAGAGGGAAGAAGGTGATTTTGCTCTTTTGTAATTGTAGCATAAGTTTATCACAAAACTGTCAAATTCCTTAAAGACTATTTTAAAATTTCATTTTTTCACATTTAGTTCACCTTAGATATTGAAACAGATTATACTAGCTGAAACTTTGACTTCCTGAAATGTAAATGAGTACTCCTCAACTTCTACAAAAATAATGAAAATACAAGAAACTGGATGGTCAAAGAGATGTCACATAAAGGAAATTTACCATTGGACAGTCTTTCATTTGATGTTCTTCAGAACCACAATTGAAACAGTGAGCCTTTGGTCTATAAATTCGAAAAGGAAAGAGAAGGTCATAACGTAAATGACACAACAAAAAAGTAAAATCAGTTGTGGAGTGTTGTCAACAATGTCTTTGTACAGCACAGAAACAAGAACAAACCTACCAGAATGAGCACAATATAAGATATGAGAGCTAGAAAGGCCCTTGGAAATTATCTAGTCCAACTGTCTCACATTATAGATCTCAAGAAAACAGGCCCAAAGGGCAAAGGGCCTTGCCCAAGGTCACCCAATGTGATGCCAATCTTCAAAAACAAGTATTTAAATCAATGTTAACATGCGCAGCATTTTACAATGGCCTAATAGCTGAGGATTCAAGTGCTCTTTCCTTGCTTCCTATCTCAGGCTCTGGAAAGGTTGGAGAAGACCACTGAAATAGTGACCAGGAGAAGAATATACAAGGTCTTCTCTCCCAAATTCGGTTTGAGTAACACAGAAAAAAGGAAGTCAAAGAGCAGATAGCTTTTATTGTTTAAAGTAGTAAGATAATAGGAAAAAGCCGTAAGCCCTCTCTTCCAAGTAATTATAAAACAATTCCAACAATCAACAGATCTCTCTGTGTATTAAGGATTGAGAGTAGCATTCACATCACATTTGGTCCCCCTAGCATCTGCTTCCTCAGTAAGACTCAACCAGCCATTTATTACCCAGTAACTCAAGTGATAAGTACGATATATACTTTTCAAGCTAAAGGATTTTGTGGGTTCAATATACAACAAAAACTAAGAACAGTTCTCAGCACAAACCTTTTTGCCTTTACTTGTATTTCTTGCCCTTCTAGAGAAACAATCTGGCTGAAGACTTGCTGGTACCTTTAGTGGATTTTATTAAGGAATCGTTATACGGTGACATTTTTTATTCCTAAATCAAAGGTGCACTTAAAGCAGAAGTAAGTTATGCAAGTTGTATAAACCTTCCTTCATTTCACTGAGTAGGATACTTGGGTATTTCCCATCCTTCAGTAAGCTGAGGGTTTTCGTTTAGTAGAGGTTGCCCCAATTTATCAAGGCAAAAATTGGTAAAATATAGGACACTTCCTACAACCTGTGGAAAAACAAGTCAGAAAATAGTGCTATTTAAGAAATAGTAAGCACATAGATGAATTAACAACATAGGAATACTAAATTGAACTTTTAAAAACGCATTTTATTTTCTCTAAGCAGCCCAGTAGTCCATGTCCTATTTAGTGAACCAGATCTTGCTAGGTAAGTAAAAGCTCATGTCTAGATTTCCCCACCTTCTGGGAAGGTGCTGTTTCAGAGTTCTTCTTATGGGTATTCATAGGTAGAATCAGGGAATCTCAGGATGAGAAGTATCATCTTAGAGAATCAGACTGGTATAATTTCCCATCATTGCAGGAATCTCTCCCTTCCCATGAGGTCACTCACAGGGAGTCATCAAGCTTCTCTTGAATACTTCCAGTGACATTGATCTCACCACCACTTCATGAAACATCCCTTTCTACTTCTGGACAGCTCTTTTATGGTCAGCATTATCATAACAACGTTTTCTTCCTTATGAGACTGAATCCTGCCTCGCTCTAACTTCCCCTTGAAGTCCTAGTTCTATCTTCATGAGCCATATAGTCTATACCTTAGAACACAAAAATCTTTCAAATATTTGAAGACTGCTACTATCCCTCCCCAGGTCTCAACACCAAGTCTTTTCCAAAATAGTCAACTCCAATTATTTCCACAGTACATCAGGATTCCCATGCCCACTGCCCCCTTGGTTGTATGCCTCTAGACGCTGCTCTAGTTGGTTAATGTCATTCTTAAAACTTGGCACAAGGAAATGAATAAAATAATCCGACGGCAGTCTGAACAGGGCAGAGTACAATGGAAATATAACCTCCTATGATCTAGACACTAGGCTCTCATTGGTTTTCTTAAGTAATCATGTCACATTTGGACAAAGCAAGCTCTGATGTACCAACCAAATAAAGTCAACAGATCTTTGTGTATGAACTGTTCTTAATACCCCTCTTGCCTATGTCTATACTGGTAGTTAACTTTTAACAACCTGAACTCAGCAGTCACATCTAGCCTGACATTCTCGTCTGTCAAGCTCTTTCTAAATCTTGATTGCATCAATTTACTCAGTTTCATATCACCTGCAATTTCAAAAAGCAAACTTAAATATGTATTTATCATGTCATTAACCTAACCAAAAAAGGGCTGAGTCCTCTCAGGGCTTCTTAAACGGTGGGTCGGGACCCTGTAAGGGGTAGTGCTGAAGGGGTTGTGAGTGGAAAAGTTTAAGAAGTCCTGTGGGTCTAAATGATGCCCATACAACAGTAAAATCTAGTGTAATCAGTAGCTCCCTTACCTAAAGGATATAGTTTAGTAGTTATACAAAATTAATAAGGTATCTAGTATGGCTCCTTTTCAAAAGATTTTATGCTTTGGAAAATATCAAGACACTTTTAAAATCATTTTATGAAGTCTAAGTCATTTAACTATCAAGAATATTATTATATTAAATTCCATGTGACTAATAGAAAAACATTATCTGCAGAAAAATAAAATAAAATATAAAATACCTAAAATAACTTACACTAAAAGCTTCCTTAATCTTTTTTACTGCTTTTGATTTCTTCACTTTACGGTCCTCTTCCAAAACAATACTGGAAGGCTAATACGGAGAGAAAAAAAACAAACTTCACAATAAGGTGCCTCATTTTAACGAGTACCAAATTCTAAGATGCAAGTGTTAGAAGACAATTCCTTACATTATATATTCAAAACATACCACTGGCCACAATTTGATTTGTATAATCATATTCTGACATGCTATATACCCATTTCCATAGATAGGAATGTTGATGCAGAAGGACAGATTGCACAGGTAATAAGAGAACAGCAGGAAAATAAAGTGCAACAGTCTTTAATGAAACAATAAGATATCTGAATCCTCATTTAACAGGTGGTAATTTGGAGACTGATTTGGATGGATCAGATTGAGTCTGAGTCTAAAAGTCCAAACAAGTAGAATACATTTACCACAGATCAGACAAGAAAACTAAAGTAACTATAATTTTTACCCTCAAAGTACTGTAACTGGTTTTCACAATGACCTTGAGTCACTGCAAATTACGAACTGCTTTCTGACTCAATAACACGAAGTGATTATTGCTGTGGTGTTACGCATGTCCTTTGATGTTTCCTAAAGCACTATGGTAGGAGATAAATAGCTGAACTGCCAAGTGCACAATTTAAACTGGAACCATTCTGATCTTCACATTTAACAACAGCTCTTACTTACAAAAGGAAATTTTATCAGATTACTTCATGTGTGCAGTATATTAAGTGCTACTCGCAATTCTTTTTTTTTTAAATCTTAATTCTGGGCTTCAGAAGCCACAGTAGCAGTAGCAGAGGGTCCTCTAATTCAGTCACATGGCCTTAAGGGGACTGTGAAAATAAACTAGGGGATGACTGAAGAGCTAGTTAAAGTGTGTGCTGTATACATTTTTTTTTGAAATGGAGGTAAAGGAGGAATGAGAGCTGTTGTATAACCTTTAGTTGTCAAAATATCAGCTGAGTGGATCACAGAACTAGAGTTGGAAAAGGTTTTCTAAGCTGTCCAGTCTAAGATATACTTATTACCTGATCCAAAGTTTCTACTGTGGCCAGATGTCACACTAGGCAGTTTAGGGTCAATTACAGGAAGAAAGAATTTAGAGGTGGAAGAGGCCTTAAGAGATACCAATACTGAGATGAAGAAACTGAGAACAGAGAGGGCAGATCCAACAATTGAACAGCACTGAGTAACAGAGTCAAGAACTGAAATCCAAGTTAAATTCTATTAACTTTTCAATTTCAAATACAGTCATCTTTTCACTATTTATACAATTGTAACTGATACGGAATAGCTAAATTTATACAACCTTGCACACACTTAGATGGCCCTGTTTAGAGGGGAAAAAAAGCAATAGTCTGGAAATTTGAAGCCCTTGATCTTGGATGCTCTTTCCCCCTTCTAGGTCCCCGATCCTGGATGTTCTTTCCCCTTTCTAGGTCTTTGACCTTGGAGTATCTTTTCCACTTCTGGGACCTTGATCTTGGATGCTCTCTTTCCTTTCTAGGTTCCCTTTTCCCCTTCTAGCTCCCTGATCTCGGACCTTCTTTCCTCCTTCTAGGTCCCATTTTCCTAATCTGTAAACTGAAAGTCTGATAAAAAGTTGGATGCTAAATGGGTAGATATCTCTGATTAAGGGACAGCAAAGGAGGATACTAATGACACTGGATTAGGAATCACCAGAACACACTATTTAAAGAGCTTCTTACACAGGACGTACCTGGGGCAGCACATTAAAGGCAGTCCTCTCAATATCAACCTTCTTTTGTTCCTCATATCGTTTTACTAAATTAGAAACAAATTCCTCGATTTCTTGATGATACTGCCTGTAGAAGATGAGAAACTACATAAAAACAACATCCCAAGGATTAAACATTTAATGAAAATACAATATTCTGCACACTTTTAAACAAGGTTTACCAAATCACTGATCTTCACAAAGCTACATAGAAATCTGGAAAATTTACAAAATTACTAATGGCTTAGAGAGCTGGCGACGATTTTTGTTCAAGACGGTCCCACTTTTAGATAGTTTTTACAAATTATTTCACAAAGAGGGAAAAACTGAGTCAAAGGAGAAAACATACACTTTAACCTAAGTAATTTCCCACTCAGAGTATTTTCAGTGATGAAAGCAATACTTTATCATGAAAGCAGCACATTCACAAAAGCCAAACTAATAGTTTTAATGAACATATGAACTTGTTATGTTTTTAAAAGTTACTTACTTTGAAATAACATTGTTCATAAATAAAATTTGTAGCAAGGGTCCATCTAATTTAGAATTGTTCACCAAAATCCCACTAAAAGAAAAATTAGAAGATACTTTTATAGTCAATACTACAGTGCCATTTATCAACAATGTGTATATATATAATTAGCAATAGTTTAAAACTATAGCTCTCAAGGCCTCATTTTATACAAACAAGCTCCATAAGCCTAAAGAAATAACAACCTACACTTTGCCCAAATCTAGCAAGTACATGCACTCTACATATAGGTATCCTTGATTAAAACAAATAACCGCTAGAAAATTTAGCTGTAAAGTGAATCTAAATTTTCCACTGAATTCCAATATAAAATAAGAGGTATATTACACTGGGAAAAAACTGAGCCACAGGATATTCTAAAACTGGCTTAAAACACAGAAAATAATTTCATATTATCTGTTTGAAAAAGATGTTTCCTGGGAGTTAACCAAACTATTCAAGAGAGTATGATTGTTTTAGTTACCTCTTGACTGACTGGCAAGACAACAATCGACAAATTAAATTTTCATCTCCCAATTTAACGGTTTATTTGCTTGTAGACTAGTAGTTTCCTTAGTAGGAATGTAAACCTAGCAAAATCCTTTATCAGTGTCAGTCAGTAAATATGTCCTATCTTGGGAATGGGGTAGAGCTGAAGGAAAGGAAATCAGGCAGAACATTCTTATACATCAACCTGGAACTACCACTCCCCCTTGCAACTTGGATTATTTTTGAATTACAAAAAAGTGACATTGTTAAACTTCTCGTGAAGGATAAAAATGTTTAAGATCTAGCATTCATATTATAAATATGCCATTAGTCTCCTAAAATAACTATACAATAGATGTAAAGAAAAATCTATCTATACCAATCACTGCATATAATCAGACCTTCCACCCCAGAGTCAAATCAAATGCTTCTTTTAAGTGTCCTAAGATTTCATTAAGAAGGCTGTACAGCTGTGAGTCTTTTCGACTCCAGATTCAAGGGCAGAAATCCAAAAACCTTCACCAATATTTGCAGGTAAGTAGCATGCCCATTAGCCTCTTTTACAAACGCAGAAACTGAGGCCCAAAGCTAAACTGATTTGCCCAAGTCTGTTTCTTTATTTTCCATTACACGATGCTCCCTATATCTTGAGTTGCTTACATCTGTGTGCCTTTGAACTCCTTTCAGAAGGGGTGGGCACATATTTTAAGTAAATTAAAATTATCCAAATAGTGGACTACTTCATTCAACAAAGATTTATTAAGCACTTACTGAATACTGAGAATTGGTGAGATACGAAGTTTAGATAAAAATTTTTGCTCAACAAGCTGCATGACAGCTTGTTTGTTCTACTTAAATTGTTCTTGATATGATTTCACAAATGTTTTGCAAAGTCACTTACACTAGATCAATAAAAATATAGGTAAAGGGAAAAGAATCAGAAAATCTGGCTGATTCAGACTGACTGTACTGATTCTTCTAAAATTCTAGGAAGTTGGAAAAACAAAGGCAAAAAAATTAAAAAAAATAACCATCATTTCTATGAAGTCATGCTTGTTAACGTGTTAAACTAAGGTTTATTCCATGATTTCATACCTTGGTCGAGACAGAACGCTGAGTTTCCTTTTCAGTTCTTGATGTTAATTATTTGTTAAGGAAAACAAATCAAATCTTTACAGTTTGCAGGACTAGCAAGACCACAAACCCACAAATGTTAGCCAGAGTATTTGATGCTGTTGCAGACACACAGCAAGCATTCTCCCCCCCCCCCTGCCCCCCAAACTGTATGCACTTTCTATGAGCAAGTCAGTAACTTCATTTAAGCACTGGGGTGAAAGATGAAAAATGCTAGTCCTTGCCCTCAAGGAGCATACCCTCTACCAGCAGGGATCAAAATCTGTGTGCTGACAGGGTGTGTATGGCAAAGCCAAAAGCACTCTAAGAATTTTGTAAACTAAAAAAACCCTTCATCTGTAACAATTTGCTGAGCCACTCCTGGGCATAACGCCCTCCAACGAATTCTCGGACAGAACTGTTAAGAGACATGTATTCCCTCCAACCTATATTCCAAGTCACACCTATAATCAGATAGAACCAAATGACACAAAGAGGTGAAGATGAGATGAACCAAAGCACACACATAGGGGCATGGTCATTTGCTACATGAGTGTTCTGGTTTATTTTCAATAGGAACCAAGTCCAGATTGTCGACCTGGAAGTTTGGTTAAAGGAGGTAAACAGGCTAGGTGATATACAAATTCATATAGTTTATTCCCTTGAAGCTAGAGGATACATGATCATGGAATCAGAAGCAATCTTCTGACTGAGTGGAAGAAGAAAGACAAGGTTTAAGTAACAACCCCAACTGCAGTTTATGGTCTCCATATCAAAGAAAGGAAGTTCTCAAGTAAACAAGACACTTGCTTTAAAAAGCACAGCCTACGAGGGCCATAAGAGAATGACAACACAGATCAGGAAGGCGTAGCTACCAGTAGAGGAATAAGAAATATTGGAGGAAAATTCCATTCACTTCGGCACTTCTAAAAATCAGGAGATGCACTGTCATGAGCAGGAATCTTCTCCAAATAGGAAGAACTCCTTAAACATTATCTCTACTCTTGAGACCACAATCCCCTTTCAATAAACATTTAATAAGGACTTAGCTGAAAAGTGGGAGGCAAGAATGCTTCATTCTACATTATTTTTTTTAAAAACCAGTCTTATTGATGCTTTTCCTCCTGTCACTTACCAATGAGCTTCTGCTCCTAAGAACCCTTCCTTGTAAAAAGCAAAACAAACCAACACACTGTAGAGATGTGATGACGCATACCTCATTCAGGACCCATAGAGCACCACTGCTCTGCTAAAAGGAGAGATATTTCAGAGTGAGTCCTCTTAAGTCAAGAATGATCTGAGTTTAAACGGACAGAGAGAAAGAGCTTTCTTTCCACCATTACTCTGCTAAGGGCTGGGGGTAAACAACATTGATAACAGAGAATGGAAAAGGTAGCTGGAGGAGGCAGTGTGGGGTGCTATTAGTTAGGAAAATACTGCTTCAAAGTTATTCTTTCCTTTATTTTCCTATGGTCACTGTTTACTTCCAAGGTCACGTAACTCTCACAACTTGTTAGCAAAGGAAAAAAGTGAAAAAGACAATGGATCATCAAGAAAGACTGCAGAGCAAACGGAGGTCTCTTGAAGTCCTTCCCTCCCTTCAAAATCCAACTCCCTGCCCTTTCCTTCCTGAGACGCCATCCTTCCAGCTGCTAAGCGTCTGCCTGGACACGCCTTTAACTTATCTGCCTTTTCGGTGTAAAACATTTTTAAAGTGCATTTTTGGGGCTATCCCTTAAATGAAGCAGACTCGAATTGGACTGTCCTTCATCTCTGCCTGTCATGATCTCACTCTCCCTTCCTGGCTCAAGTCCAGGGGCCAAGTCATTCATGAAAAAGAATGTTCTATTCCCCTTGAATTTTCCTAGAGTACCTTGGATCTCTCCCTTCGATCTATTACACTTGACCTTATTGATGGGGTTTAGACTGTGAGAACCCCCTTGAGCCCCACCCCAAATCTTCCCACTTGACCTGGCTTTTCAGGCCCAAATAGCCTAGCCTAGCCTTCCATTGTCTGGCTACAACTAGACAGCCTTCTGGCTGTTTCCCACCCTGGATCCTGATCAAAATATCTACACCTAGCTCTGTTACCCTAGCTCTCTTATTATCTGTCATCTCCAGGTAGCCTTCAGCTACTTCCCACCCTTAATCCCATTCTCTTGGTTCCTGGAGTCTGACCTCATCCCAGTCCCATCAAGGTCCTCCTTAGACTCCTCCTCAAGACCCTCCCTAAACCCCTCCTCCCATCACCCCAGGACCACCCTAGACCCCTCCTACAATCTTTGTGTATATAAGTCTCATCTTGCCTCCAAGAAGGTGCCTAGATTCTATCTAGCTCAGTAGACTGGATCTGGCCTGCTTGTGAAAACAGGCGTCACAAAGGCTGAGAGTTCTTAAGACAACCCAATATGACAAACCCTTAATAAACTTTGTCTTTCCTTGGCTGAGAAGGCTAGAGTCGAATTCATTCAGCAGGACCCGGCACGTACGTATTTTGGGGTCTTGAGCACCCCTCAACCCCAAACCTCATCTTTATAACGTAAGTATATTATATCTAAGCCTGTGCACAAGTCACATGCCCTCAGAGAGCACAAGGCCAGTCATCTTTCTGTTTTCTGGCCCAGTGAGCACTCAGCAATCAGGTGAGCTAAAGTTTGCTAAATCATGGTCAGCTTGGCTCCATACTGCATCAACAAGGGCTGATTAAGCGCAAGACACAAGTGCACCAGGGAAACAGACAGAAAGGAAATGACAAGCTACAGAGAGAAACAAGGTATCCATAGAAGTAGATATAAAATGTATACAAAGTAAACACAAGGTCATTTCAGCAGCTAGGAAGGATCTAAAATCATTTGGGGGAGAGGAGCTTGAGTGCAGCCTCAAATGACCTCAGGGATTCTTAGAGGTGGAAAGAGGAGGGGCACGCCCCACACAGGAAAGGTCAAGTAACAAGACTGAAGAGGGTGGGAGGGGAGTTTGGGTTTTTAGACGGGGACTTCCTACTTTGCCAGGGCTGCATGAGGAAGGGCCTGATCTCATTCTGACTGCAGTGGGAACTTAGCCTGCTGCTTCCAACCTGGGCAGCTTCCTCACTCCTTAGGCCTCTACTCCCATCAATGGCAAACTTAGTGGGAACAGCAGCTACCCAGTGAGCTCCAGGACTGCAGAGATAGATAACAGGTGATCTCAGCTCAGATCACGGGTCATTACCCTATGTTGATGCAGTGATTACGCAGGAGGTCACCATGCCTTGGCCAGACCACATCACTTATACTCTGGTCATTTTCCTTCATCGCTCTCACTGTCCTCTGGGGCTAAGGGCTCTGATAAATTAGTTTTTCCTCCTGTAATTTTCCTGGCCATTTCCAAGTCCACTATACTAACTGCCCCTGCCCGCTTTCCGGCTTCCTTTTATGTCTTTCTCAATCAGAAATTGAGGGCAGAGATGACATCTTGCTGGCTGGCATTAGTATCCCCAGAGCCTAGTACAATGCCATTTACATAGTAAATATTTTTAAAAATGTTTTATTAGTCACTGATTTATCAAGTGTCTTAATGCTGTAAAAAAGGAGGAGGAAGTCAGTGGTAACTCTGAAGACTTCCCATCCAGTTGCCTGGCCCCCAGTAGGAGCTTAATAAATGCTGACATCCCACTCCTTGCCCCCCAACCTTTCACATTTCTGTAGCCTGGGGTCACTCTCACCCACAGTCCACCTTCACTTCTGATCACATACTATTGGGTCCACTATAAATCTGTTACATACCTTTACCTGGGCCCTCACCACAGCAAGGCTGTCTTACATTTCCCTATCGGATCTGCTATCCCAGAGGCTGTTGCAACCCTGCTCACCTCTCTGCAAGCCTCCCCAGTAGCCCCCTTTCCCTACGCTCTCAGATGAGGACCTTATGTCATACTTGACTGGAAAACCTCCCTTCTCCCCCATTTCATATCATTCAGACATATTACTTCGCTGTCTCACATGAAGAGGTGGCCCTTCTCCTTGCCAAGGCAAACCCTTCTATGCACAGCCTTGATGCCACCCCTTCCTATCTTCTCCAGGAGATTGCCCTGTTATCCTTCCTACACTCTCTACTTTTTTATCTTTCCCTTTCTACCAGCAGCTTCCAGGGCTAACAGACACACTCATCTCTCTCTCAACCTTAAAAGATCCCTCCCTCAATCTGTCCATCATCCCATACCTCTCCTCCTCCTTATAGTTAAACCTGAGGCCTCCATCTCCTCTCCTCTCCATTTTAGACCCTCTGCAATCTGGCTTCCTGCCTTACCATTCAACAGGGAGCTAACTGGCCAATTCAATGGGCTGTTCTCAGTCCTCATCCTTCCTGACCTCTCTGCAGCCTCAGACATGGCTGATCATCCCCCTTCTCCTGAGTACTGTCCTCTCTGCTCTCTCCTGCTTCTCCTCCTGCCTATCTGACTGCTCCTTCTTAGGCCTGTTTGCTGGAATTTCATTCAGGTCACCCCCAGCAACAACAGGTGTCCCAGCAGACTCTGTCCTGGTCCCAGTCCCCTTCTATACTCCTGTCCTTGGTGATCTCATGAGCTCCCATGGGTTTAATTATCACCTCTACGAAGATGATTCCCAAAGCCTATGTTTCTTGTTTTAGGTTCCAATTCCACATCAACACAACATATCTAAAACAGAACTCATCATCTTTTCCACTCTTATCTACAGTCCAGGGCGACCCCATCCTCCTAGTTACCTGGGTGACTCATTCTCATTCTTCTCAGGTATCCAATCCATGTCCAAATCCCATTTCTACTCACATTTCTTGTTCATGTCCCTTCTCTACACTCATAAAGCCACCAACCTAGTTTATACCCTTATCACTTCATACCTGCATTAGGACAAAAACCCTTCTAACTGGTCTCTGGGCCTCAAGTCTCTCCCCACTCCAACCCATCCTCCCACTAAGCTGCCAAAGCAATTTTCCTAAAGGACCTGTCTAACCATGTGATCCCCACCTATTTAATAAACTCCTGTGGTTCCCTATTACTTCCATGAACAAATATAAAATACTGTTTGGTATTTACAGTCCTTGACATAGAAGGCACTAAATATACATAAATATGCAGAACCGAATTGACTACTTTTTAGCAAACTACAAGAGAAAATATGTTATTTAGACAGACTCTTAGCTGTCCCTCACTAAGCTTCTAGTCAAGTAGAAAAAGAAATGTACCTTGGTGGGTTCAGAGCATTGTGGTGCCTCTCATGCACCAGTCACTGGGGATACAAAACTGAAATCCCCCAAACCATCTTTGTTATTGCTTAGATTCTGCCAGACACAGTGCCACCCTCCTAGGAGCACCTTACAGCCTGGGAGAAAAACCACTATGTGACCCCACACAAATAACTTGACAGTTTAACGGGGTAGGAGACAATACGCAAACAACCCTATACAAATAACATACATATTTTTAGCATCTACATTTTTGTGTACCTGGTGTTTCTTTTCAGTCTGTGCATCCTCAATGTCTGGCACAGAGCAGGTACTTAAATGTCTGCTGACTGACTAAATCAACGAACATTTATTAAGCACCTACTTCGTGCCAGTTACTATGCTAAGCACTGGGGATACAAAGAAAGGTAAAAGGCATCCCTGCCCTCAAGGAAGCTCATAGTCTAATGAGGAGACAACTGCAAACAAATATATACAAATCAAGCTACACACAGGAGAAATAGGAAATAATCCGAAAGAAGGCACTAGAATTAAGGGGAAGAGTTGGAAAAGGCTTCCTGTAGAAGATGGTACTTTAGTTGGGACTTAAAAGAATCCAAGGAGGCAGAGATGAGGAGGAAGAGCACTCCAATAAGGGGGACAGCCAGAGAAAATGCCTGAAGAGATGGAAATGACTTGCTCATGGGATAACCAGGGGCATTATTTACTCCTCAATACATTTCTTTCCCCTCCTCTTCCATCCCCCAGTAGTACATTAAGCTCCAGCAAGGCAGGGACTATTCTGGTCTTTGTATCCCCAGGATTTAATAAATGCTTTATAACTGATTATCTACTCATCTTCATACCTACAGATGGTCTCCCTATCAGTAGAACAGGAAGGGAAAGGTTGATACAGCTCTGTATCCTAGAGCCTGGCACACAGTCGGGCTTAATCATTGCTTGCTCATTAGCTAATAATCATCTGCTTAAATGTTTTCTCCCTCTTGCTTCCCCTCTAAAAAAAAAGGTTCCTGGCGGGCAAGGACATCGAAATTCAGTCAATAAACATTTATTATGTGCCAGGCACCAGGCTAACCTCGGAGACACAAAGAAAAGCAAAAGACGTCCCTACCCTTGAAAAGCTCAATGGAACTGGGGGGAGGAGGGGCTCCCCAGCAGATAACATGCGAACAGCTATGGAGGAACAAAGTACAGATGGGACAAGTTGGAAATAATCAAGTGGGTTTAATAAATGCCTGATTACGGGGCACTCAATTGGTTTACTTTCTCTTTCTATCCTTCCCACCCTTTCAATTAGCTAGAGGGCCAGGGCGGGTGGGGGGACGCATCTTGGGGTCGCAATGTAGACACTAAATAAATTATTAAAAGATTAACCGATACTTGCCAGCTAACTCATTTTCTCTCTCTAGGAACGCCTAGAGCAGCTGCAGGACAGGAGGGGCACCCAGAAGGCGCTCTCATCTGCTTACCCGTGGTCTCCCCTCCGGGCACAACTTGAGCAGCTGGGGTGCAGGAGAGGCACCCCCAGTGCCACGCACCCGGCAGGAGCTTAATAAAGGCATGCTGATAAACTGATCCCTCATCCGCGTTCACGTGGTGTCCCCTGCAGGCACAACTTAAGCTGCTGGAGGGGCATCCCGGGCGCGCACTCAGCAGGCGCCTAATCAAGGTTTGCAGGCGGGAGGGCTGACAGCCCGCGGGGGCGTCCCAGGGCACCTCCCTCGCGGGGCCCTTCCGGCTCCAGCCCCGACGCCCCGGCGGGAAGGGCAAACGGGCCTGACGTCACCGGGTCCCCCAGCCCTCCCCGGCCCCCCGCGGGGCCGCGATTCCGGGCCCGGCCGCTCGGCTGGACTGCTGACCGGACGGAAGGATATTCTCGGCGCGGAGCTGCTCGATGGTCTCCTCGGACTGCCGCAGCCGCTCGCGCAGCTCTTCGTCCTCGACGCCGTTCGCCGCCGCCTCCGCATGCTGCGTCTCGTCCTCCTCCCCCTCGTCCGCCGCCATCTCCGCCGTGCCCTCCTCCGCCCCGAATCGGATGTGAACGGGCTCCCCGGGGTCCTCGTCGTCCCCGCCGAAAGCCTCGAACAGCTCCCGGTCGCCAAAGTCCACCTCGGCCGCCATCTTGGCGCTCTAGGAGAGACGGGAGAAGGGGCGGGGCTTCGGGGAAGAGCGGACGGTTTCCCGGAACGGCCAGCTTCGAGGCGACCAGTCTAAACTAGCCGAGCGGACTACAACTCCCAGAAGGTAATAGTCTGCTGAATGCGAGAGCGGAGACGGTTCGGGCGCCAGGCATGCCGGGACTTGTGGTTTAACACAATGCAGGGGGACTGGGTGGGGTAGGAAGGAATCTGGGCGCCCATTGTTCGCATTGCATACCGGGATTGGTTCTGGGGGGCTCGGAAATCCCGGAGTCTAGGGGGTGTGCGCAGGCGCGCGTTGTGATGCAAAAGGAGAAAGTTCCGAACGCCAGCGGAACGAGACCGTAGAACCGCAGAAGGGATGGAGAGAGAATGAGCGATGGGAGGGGGAGTGGTTAAGTAATTTAAGTGGGGATTCTTAAATCGGGCATAGTAAAATTGTTTTTAAAGCATTTTAATAGCTATATTTCAATATAATTGACTTCCTTTGTGGTCCTGTGTATTTTTCTTTTGTGCATCTAGGTACGTGATTTTGAGAAGCGGTTTCTAAACTTCAAAAGACTGTCAGAGGGGTGTGGGATGCAGAACAGGTTAGGAACCCCTGATTTAAATGTAAATCTATGTTAAGCAAGTTTTCCCGTTCAACATTTACTTCCATTGTTTTTTGTTTGAAATGGATACAGCTGCTTCTTTATTTTTAAAATTTTATCGTTACGTTTAGTTTTTATATCACCTTTACTTCACAATATACTCTCCTCATCCTTCCAGAGAACCATACCTTGTTAAAAAGAATGAAGAAAATAGCATATGGGTTCCACGCCCATAGAGAGAGAGAGAAGTGATGAAGGCCATCTTAGGAGTTCCAGGAAACAGTATAGTGAACTCCACCCTTTCTCAACTCCTCCAAAGAGGTGTCAAAAAACGCACCAGACTGAATTCTGATGGGAAATCCCAGGCAAAGTCAAGAAGTCATTTTTCAGCCCAGGCCTGCATAGGAAAATAGGTCTGTGCACTCTGGGGATAAGGTCTTCATGGGACCCACCACTATAGGGTGTATTCCAGCTTTAGAGATTGTGAAGAGGAGGAAGAGGAAGTCCCATATCCTTCACGGGGACAACGGAGACAGATACCAACATAGCAGCCTGGATACACAGAGCTCTGGGTCACGGACCTAGATAAGACTGAGAGGGGAATCTGTCCCACACCTACTACTCCCTAGCATGGATCCTGGGCTATAAATAACAAGGTAGGAATTCTGGGACAAGGGAGAGAGTGTAGTTCTGTCACTGGATCTACTGCAGTTACCCAGTTGGTTGATAGTGGCAGAATCCAGCATCCATCTACTGCTGCTTAGACCCAAACCCGGTCAAGAACTTACAGAGCTCTAATCAGAGTGACAGCAATCAGACTTTACCCTGGATCATACCACCTTTCTAAGCACTGGAAGCTTATTGGTCCCAAGCCTGAGCAATCTTTGACATCCTGGAACAACATAACACTTTGTAAACCAAAAAAGGAACAAAAGGCCTAGTTCAGATCTTCCCCATGGCAATGCACAAATCCTGGTCCTAACATCAAGTTTGAAGTCTAGAAGTAGGCTGAAAGAATCAGCAAGCAAACAAGCAAAAAAGAGAATTCCATCATCAAAAGCTGTTGTGGTGACAGGAATGTTCAAGACACAAACCCAGCAGGGAATGACTCTAAACATCTATAAGCAAAGCCTCAAAAGAAAAATACAACATAGGCACAAATCCAACTAAATGCTTAGATGAATGAGTTAAAAAAAAAAGTTCAAGGCTTTTGTCAATGTAATGAGATCACAAGAGGAAAAATATTGGAAAAGAAACGAAAACTATGGAAGGAAGACCTGGAAAAAGAAAAAACAGTTTAGCACAAGAGATATAAAAATCTTGCTCAAGCAACAAACTCCCTGAAAATTCGAATGAACCATATGGAAGCCAATGACTCCATGTCAAAAAAAAGAAAATAAAACAAAGTGAAAAGACTGAAAAAGAGAAGAAAAGTAAGATATCTTGCAGCATAAATAACTAATCTGGAAAACAGACTAAGGAGAAAAAAATTAAGAATTATCAGATTACCTGAACGCTAGGACCAAAAATATGACATCACATTTCAGTAATTCTTAAATCTGGCCTGATCTCTTAGAACCAGGGAACAAGAGGGAAATACAATCCACTGATCACTTTCTGAAAGAAACTCCCAAATGAAAACTTTCAAGAACATTATAGCCAAAATTCAGGTTTTCCAGGTCAAAAGAAAAGGTCAAAGCAAAAAAAAGGTATGAACAACCAGAAAGAAAAATTCAAGTACAAAAGAGACACTCAGGATCACACATGATATAGCAGACATCTCCTGATAGGAGTAGAGAGCTTGTAATATATTCCAGAAGGCAAAGCATATAGGTTACAACCAAGAATAATTTACCCAGCAAAAGTGAATATAATCCTGTGGGGGCGGGGGGTGGGAGGGGGAATGGATCTTTAATAAAATAGACTTCCAAGCATTTCGATGAAAAGATCTGAGCTGGGTAGAAATCCTGAGGTTCAGATACAAGAGTTAGAAGAAACATAAGAAAGGTAAACATGGCCAATGATACAGAACTGAAGGATAAGCTGCCTTCTAATATGGAGATACGTATGCTCCTACTGAATCTTATCAACCTCAGGGGTCGTAGAGGGAATATAATTAGGAAGCCCAGAAGTGGTTCTATTCCATATTTTCTAAGGGAAAAAAATGGAAAAAGAGGGGAAGAGGAATACACAAGTGGGGAGGGAAAGGAAATGAAGTTAATGAAGATTGTCTCACATAATTAGGGCACACAAGTTGATGTCTTAAGGAGGATAGGGTAGGGAAGAGCATCTGGCACTTGAATCTTACTCTCATTGAACTGGTTAAAGGAAGAATACACACAATGGGGTACAAAAATACATCTCACCAGGGAAGTACGACAGAAAGGGGAGAAGGTAGAAGTGGGGAGAAGGTAGAAGTAGCGAGTCGGTAGATTAAAGTAGAGATTAGTCAAAATAAGGATGTAGAAAAATATAGCTCTTTTTGAGGTGGCAAAGAACAGGAATCTGATGGGGTATCTAGGAACTGGAGAATGGCTAGACAAGTTAAGGTATATAAATGTGATGGAATAATGATAGTTTGCTGCAAGAAATGATAGAGGTTTCAGAGAATTGTGGAAAGGCATATAAATTGATGCAAAGTCAAGTGAAAAAAACTAAGGGAACATTTATACAGTGACAACAATATGGTAAAGACAGAGAACTTAAAATTAGCAACTCTGATCAACACAATGACCAACTATGATCCCAGAGGACTCGAGGTGAAGAAACATGTTACCCACCTCCTGATAGGTGAATGACTCAGAGTGTAGAATAAATCCGTGTGGTTCAGTGCCTGAGATGTAGTTCAGACCAGCACTGCAGTATATCAGTAAATTATATTGAAGTGGGTGTATCACAGCATAAACTTTGAAAAAACTAATCTGAACCTTTCACTTTCCTCCTTCCTCCCTCCTATTGAGCCAATTAAAAAAAAAAGTTCTTAATTCATAGCTGCATAGGTCTACAAAATAATTTCCACATTAGTCATATCTGAAAATATCTTTGCATTTTAAACTCATTACCTGTGGGGAGATGAGTGTTGTTTCATCATTGTTTTGGACTCATGGGATACCATTTGTTTATCATCATTCGAAAATATTTGTTTTTCTCTGTAATGTAGTTGTTGTGTCCAATTCTTCCTGACCCCATGTGGGATTTTCTCGGCAAAGACATTGGAGTGGTTTGCCACTTCATTCTCCCTATACGTTATCATTATATAAATTGTTTTCCTAATCCTGCTCACTTAGCGATGAATCATTTCATAGAGATCTTCCATGTTTCCTGATAAATCCAGTTTGTTTCTTTTGGCACAATAACGCTGTTACATTCATATATGCATCACAGTTTAGCCATTCCCCAATATGACCCTCCTTTAGTTTCCAGCTTCTGGCAGCTGCAAAAAGAACTGCTACAAATATTTCTGTGTATACACTGTATAATTTTCCTCTTTGGTGTAAAGGCCTAGTAGTGGCATAGCTGGGTCAAAGGGTATACAATTTTAACTTTTAGGGCACCGTTCCAAGTTGCTGTTCAGATTCCTCACTGCTGGTATATTACCAATCATTGACTTTTCAGGTTGTCCTTTAAGGCCACTTTTTGTTCAAGTGATCTCTTTGGTGTAGTATGCTGTAATCAAACATGCATCTTTTTCTTTTGCCATTTGGGAAATCTTTAATTTGAACTTGAGACTGCGGTGTGCCATGATTCTCAAAGGCTCTCTATGACCTCCAAGATCAAATATAAAATCCTTTGCATGACACTTAATCTCTTGGCCTTCATTTTCATTGGTAGTCCTCCATTATTCGACTACTTTCCCACACTGGACTTTCTCCAGACCCAGCTAAATCTTGCAGAAGTGCTTCTCTGGTCTCCTCCACTGCTAGTGCCTCCCATTTGAAATTATCTCCCATTTACATTGCATGTTATCTCACATGTACAGTTGTTTGCATTAGTCATTGAGTAGGAATCATATATTTTTGCCCAAGAACTTAGCGTAATGTGCTGCATTACCAAATGCTTGTTGGCTGACAGTCAACAGTAATATTGGTGGTAAAAAGGTGGGGTTTCACACTGGTAAATAGCAATACCAATGCTAACTTTGCAGTGTGCTATATTTAATTCTGGACTCAGCTCATTGACCAAAAATATCAAGACACTAGTACTCAAAGCCTTAAATAGGCTGACAAATTACATGATATGGGCTTTTTTCATGTATTAGATTTTCCCCAATTAAGTAGTCATAGAGTAAAAAATCATCCATCAACAAAAACTGGAGATTCTTTCTAACCATAGAAAATTCAACCCAGAAAGTATAAGTCTTAAAGTGAAGATGACACATTTTTGATTATCTAAATGAGCCATACATTAAGCTAATTAAAAATACAACTTTCTTTGGCTCCTCCTATTTTCCCATACATGCCTGGGAATGTAAAACCTAACTTATAAAACAGAAACTGAGAGAGAAATTATAAGCATCTTATTTACTCTTCTCTCTGAGCATAACAGCATCAAAAAATGTCTTCTGACGTAAGAGGGGGGAAAGGTACCTGTTTCTCATCAGAAGACTTTGGGTTAAATCTTATCTCTACCACTTACTAATAATGGTAGACCAGTTCATTCTTGAGTCCTTAAATCATTGTACATATCCACCACTATAACAATTTTTAAAGGAATCAGAACAATTTTCAGACCTTAGAAAACACTTCAGTAAATGTGCACCCACTATTCGTTTTGTTTCTATAGCATTTTTCCTTCTACCAGTTTATTTGAAAAAGTCACTATCTAGCACAGTATCAATAGTTGACAAACTAGAAACACGTATGATCTTGTTTTGAAACACTGTAATTTTTATACCCCTTAAACTGTATCCTGCTTGCTGAAATTAAGCATATTATCAGGTCTGTCAAATTATCACCAGGGGTTCTAATAATACTTTACCAGAAAAAGTTTTTCCTTTTTGCCACATTGTGTGATTTTATTACCATTCTGTGGCTAACATCTTTTCCAAAGGAAGCTATCCCTAACGTTATGAAAGCCAACAGGAAAATGGGTTTCAAACACAGTATACAGACGGGCATTATAGGCAACATTTTTGGAATCTACGTCTTAAAGGTGCACCTAACAATCAATTTCTTTCAGGCAGTAATAAGGAGTAATAAGCATAAGGAACTGGATTTAATAGAAAAAAGTCACGGCCATGTTACTTGGATCCCTTTTACAGTGATGTTCGGCCAATCTAAGAAACAAATACAAAATCATAAACTTGAGAGTTATGCCTGATTTCACTTAGTGACAAAGTAGTTTTCAAGAGCTGTATGTCTTTAATAATGCAACTAATTTGCAAAATTGGATACCTCAGAAAGATGAAAATATCCAGAAACAGGCTAATCAAAGCAAAGTGCATACATAACACTGTTCTGTTATAAGGCACTTTATTGTAATAAAAGTGCTTACACCCTTAATGCATTAATCTATTACCTGAATAACATACAGTATTTAACAAATGCTGTACACCCTCCCAACCCCTTCCTCCTAGAGCAGCAAAAAATAGTACTGTTTCATAAGTTTTCAATTCAGCTTCTGTTGTCCCCTGCCCCGAACAATCTTTTACATATTTCCTCATTACGGTATTCCCTACAGCATAGTTCCATTCTATTAAAGAGAATTCCCAATTGGTCTTTATTTTATAAACTATACCAAAATGCTGTAGCAACCATAAAGGAACCAATTCAAACAAGGATTTCAGGGAACTTATAACTAACACCAGTTTTGAGAAAAAAAACATTTTTTATTATCATCACCATCCAGCTTTCTGTGCTGGACTATGTGCCCAATAGCCAGATCTTCTAAAGAACATCTACACATTTCTTTCATGTTTCAAGAGATGAAAATAACTGTACAAGGTTAAGTACAAAAGTACACAAGACAGTGGACACGAAATATCCATGTATGAGATTTTACCCCACCTGCAGCTTTACATTTGTTTGAAAAGTAGAACTTGTTAACTAAAAAATATTGTCCTTCTATAGTTCTTTCAAGTTTAATGGAAGTGGGTTTAACCTGATTACAACACTAACACCAGTATCACTGATCTGATATTTACAAAAAAAATTGTATTTTTCAATAAATTAAAGTCAATGCAACACCCATGCAAGCTAGAATGCTAGCTGTTTGGTGAACAAGGACCTGACATCAGAACAAGAATTTCACAAAGTCCCAAACTTTAAAATCATGTTTTTTCAAACTGCATCCATTCCCCGCATCGAAGATGTGAAGCCCAATCCCATTCCTCTTTGTGTGTGGGTTTGTGATCTTGCCATCTCGTACTGAGCATCCAGATTTCTAAATACTTCTTCCTGTTGTTTCAGAGTTTTATAACTTTCTTCATCAACTGAACTACAACCAGCTTCATCCTCACTCTGAAAAATCAAATATGTAAACAAACAGATTTATTCAGACTCGAGCTTTCAAAACTTTACAAACAATATAAGGTGGCCTACTTTAGAAACACTCTACAATTTCTCTGCTTTGGGAATCATTATCTACGAATTGTCCATGCAATTCTTACACTGATTTTTATAAAAACGCAAAGTATGTGGCAGTATATTACAGCTACTGGAGACATGTTTTCCTTGGGTCTTTTGAGATTCATCTGCTGTTAATGTTAACAGCCTATAAGCCCATATTTTATTTCCATCAAAAAAATTTCCTTCCTACTTTGAATATAAAAAATAAACTAATTCACTATAGAAAATAATCTGCAAAATTAAAACAAAAACATACCACCCAGATTAGAGATGTTACCATTTTAAAGTTAATAGTTATGATCACCATGCAGAATGTCTTAATTAGCATGGGCAATTTAAGTATAAACTCAACTATAATCAATGATACACTAATTGGTACAGGCTTCAAAGAGCGTTAGGATTTTGAAAGTCATTAACAGATTTACAATGAGTATTTCTAAAGGAACACTAAGTTCTAGATAAGTACTCCTAATGAAACCATATAATGAGTAACATGAAAATGACTATCCTGGATGTAAAGGTGATGAAAATCTAACTAGGTCACTTACAAGTATACATGCAAACACATACCCATAGCCTCCTTACCTTAATACCCATTAATTTTCTGAATTTGACATTTTGGTCCTTGTTTCCAAAATTCAATTTTTCCCAAATTTCAGCAGACTGTGACTTATCCTGTAGGAGAAATGAAAACATGTACATTTTCAATTAGCCATAATGTTTAAAACAGTCTGTGATACAGCTTAAAATATAGAAATAACCAACTATCACTGTGTGAAATTCCACACAAAGGCTCTGGGGATGTGAGGTGGAGGTGAATTCCCCATAATTTAGACTCATTTACTGCTACTTTATAAAGTGGCTAATAACTGTTGCCTGGTAAATACTTAAAACAAGCTGGGCCCAACATAATTTTTCAAGATAAAATCACCATGCTGTCGCCCCTCACCCTTTTATTGTAGAAACAAAACTTAGAAACAGCAAATGCCAGAAGAGACATTGACCCATTAAATAACAGAAGCTTACCCCTTCTTTTTTGCCTTGCCAAAGCATTTTCCTTTTCTTTTCCTGTTCAGCAAATTTCATAGGATTCACAGCTGCAGGATTATAATAGCTAGGTACAGCTATTCCCGTCTCTGCCAATGCTTTGGCTTGTAATGCAGCCATTTGAGCTGCCATAGCTATCTGAGGAGTTACTTGTGTTCCAGATGCTAGAAGGGCAGCAACATTGAGGACAGACCCTCCAGTAGCTGCAGCTGCTGAAGAAACATAAGTGAATATTAAGATACAAGGAAGGCTGAATAAAGGCACACTAATACTTAGTTCAAAACTTGAACAACACAGCAGTTCAATTTTAAAAATATGAATTCATTCATAATGGTCTAGCTTTTATATATGACCTTTAATAGCTATAGATAGAGGCAAATTATTTTGAAGGGCCCCGTGCAGCCATCTCACTACCTTCCACCTACTGCTCTCCTGGACTTTTGTCTCTAACTAGGAGCACTCTGCAGTAACTCATCTTCCAGCAAAATTTCAACAACTCTGAAACTCCCACCTATTTGGCACCCCCTAGCCTTGGAAACCCTTCTCCTCCATTTGATCAAGAGGGTAGACTTCAAAGAGCTCCTCCCAGATCATAACTCAGCTGTAGGTCTGCACAATGGCCCCAAGCTGAGTGCTCCTCATTCCCTTTCAGTTTCTTTTTATGTATTATCTTCCCCATTAGATCATGAGCTCTAATTAGATTAGAGCTTGAGGGCAGGGACTATTGCTGTCTTCTGCCTTTTCTGTATCCTCAGTGTTTAGCACAGTACCTGGCACATAGCAGGTACTTAATGGCTGTTGTCTGACTTTTCTTGCTTTTTACAATGTCACAGAAAGAGAAAGTAAATGAATTTAGGGAAATTAATTAGGATGCTCCTGATAATTCAAAACATAAAAATTCAAAACTCCAACAGCAAACACTACAGATAGTGATAACTGGCTGTTAAAAGGATGGACTATTAAAGATCTGAGTCAGTCAATGTCAGCTTCAGTTTCAACCCAAGAAGTTGTGACGTCCAAAGAAGAAAAGTGTAGCAGTTGTAGACAATACAACATAGCTAAGTAATGTGATATAAAGTTAAAAGGAGAGAACGCTTCTAGTTTAGTGCAAAGATTAGGGAAAGCTTCATGGAAGAAGTGGTATTTGAGGAAGGCTTTTAAAAATGAACAGTTTTTAGGGAGGACAGCATCCCAAACACATGCACTAACAAGAGCAAAAAGGCAAAGAGGCATCAAACTGCAAGGTTTTAGACAAGGCAAACTTAAACAGAATGCAGAGTAGTAAAATGAAGTATAGTATAATTATCTCGCATATATTGGAGGAGGAGGCGAAGCTATTGAAGATTACTTTAGCGGGGAGTGAAATGACTTGAATCATGTCAAATAATGTGGCAGTGGAAGCTTACTGGAGATGAGACCAGTCAGGAGGCTATTGCAATAATTCAGGTCAGAATTAAAGTAATTTTCCCTAACCTACAGAGGAAGTCATTTTTACTTGAGGAACCTGAGGCCAGATAGGGTGAGTGAATTTACTAATGGTCACAAAGGCAGAGCTAAGATTCAAATATAAAGATTTTAAACTGAAATCTAGTGTTTTGCCCAAATCTGTTAATGGAACTTCACATTTAGCTCTCTTTGATCACCAACCTTTCATAGACATTTTAATCACACTATTATACATTTTCCATTATCTTGACTTTCAAATAAAGAATTAAGGTTCTTTATAATTTTAGTCAAACTTGAATATTCAAAATGGTTACTTATAAAAATTCTGGCTCAATTTATGAAAAAAGTTACCTGCTACTATTTCTTGCTGCTTCTGTTTCTCAACCATTTCTTTTTCTCTCTGTTCTTGCAATTTCTTTGCTCTTTCCAACCTATTGATTCATAACAGAAAAAAATTCAAGGTATGTTAGATTAAAAACTCCTAAACAAAGATATGAAATTACACATTAATAAATTTTTTAGAACAAAAAAAAAAGGAATAAGAGATTTTAATATGCCCGTTCTTTAACTACCTTTTAAAATTTCTTTCGGTAGGTCTTACAATATTAAAAACTATCTTTCCTACCCTAAAGGCAATCTCTCTGGTAACAGAGTTTGTCCTAATGTCCATGTTAGAGATAAAACTATTTTATGGTCTACTTTTTTAATGGGAATGTATATATGATCGTTGTAAACTTTTCACACACTGGCAGTGTTTTACTAAGAAATCAACCTTATATAAATAAAACACTCACTTGTCCACATTCAGAAACAATTAAGGTTTGGCGAGTAGAAAAACAATGTTGATTTCAGAATTTTCTGAATGTTTTTCAGGGGAAGCAGAGATAGTTTTGAGGAACAAGTAAAAATTTGACTCTTGAGTATTATGTGTTTGAATATACTCTTTTAAAGCATTTATCATAGCCTTGCAAATTGTTACAACGAAATAATGAATGTTACAATTCCCAAATTCATCTTAATGCAAGTGGCTCTGTTACTCTTGTGCAGATTTTTAAATAAGTGAACATGTTTCAGTCATCTCATTTGATTGCTTTTAATTTTTGTGGTGGTGTGAAGACCACTGTACCTAGGAATTGAGGAGACCTGGGTTTGAGCCCTCTATTACTCATTTATTGTGAGATTAGTCATTTCAACTTTCTGAGTCTAAATTTCCTATAAAACCAGGGGACTACACAACATTCCAAGACCATTTAGTCAAAATACACATGATTAACTCATGGTTCAGTTAATCCAAGGCTGGACTGAAAATTAAGTTTATAAATAGCTTAAAAAAGTTCAGAAGGCAAAGCATCTGAAAATTTCACAGAAATGTATTTTAAGAGAATTATGCGATTCTTGATTCAATTAGATGTTACAGAAAAAGTATACTCTCTGTCTCAGACTAGTTGCTTATATGTGTAAATGGAGAGAATTCTCTAAACCTGTGTAATCACAGTTCTGGGACAAAAATTAAAACAAAGACTCAGAAGTCGTTCCTTCCCTACATAAATTTAAGTATTTATTGTACAGCATACAAAATCTAAATCGTGGGTTTTTTTTTTTTGATAACATGTTTTCCTAGAGAAGCCACAACCATTTTCCAAAATTCAAATTCCAAGAGGGTTTCTATTAGTAAAATTGCATGAAGGGCAAGGAAAAAACAGGATTTTTTTGGGTTGCACTTCTAGAATGCAGTTTTGCAACAAAAGAATTCCAAGTTGGCCACCAAAGTTGAGTAAGAGAACTGTAGGTCAACGAGTAGGCAGAAAGAAGTTATCTGATACCTGGCACTTCACTTCCAGCATTTGAAATGGAATTAAAAAAAAAAAAAGCAACAATTAAAGAGATCAGTGCTACAAGTCAACAGGCCCACCTACCTGTAATATGCTAAGGAAGTAGGCTGGCAAAAATTACTGTCTGATTCAGTTGAATAGGCAGCTTGTATTTGCTCTGTAATAGTTGTTAAAAGGTTTACATAAAATCAGTATGATTTCAACCTTTCTGAGCAAATACAAGATAACAACTATGACTTCTATGAACTCTAGAGATCAGGCAGTGAAAATGATATAGTTTAACAGATGTACCTGAAACTATTTGCAAAGCTGTTTAAATATTATTTACTACCAGATACACTTTCTTATTTTTTTTTCAGGATTTCCTATACTGTAGCTAACTTCTCAGTAACTAAGTTGTCCTTTCAAATTTCAAGAACCCACAGCTTAACTGATCCCATAGTGGAAAAACTGGTAGTTAAGTCATGTCAATGGGCACTGAACCTTGAACTACCAGTGTTAGTCTCAAATCCTACTAAAATATGAAAGTGAAAAATGTAAGTATAGTGTAGGAGTAAACTGTAAACTGGTAGGTTTTGAAAAAAAGATTCCACATCTGCATTTAGGTAACATTCACTATAAATTTAAACACAGAAAAGCTAAGAAAATTCTCACATTGAGAGCATCACCTTTTGCCATCTGACTCGCATTCATTTATGTATTTGATAACAAATACTCACTTAGTCTGTCGCTTTGAATTTTCAATAAGAAAAAAAATTAAATATAAAGGATGAGTAACTGCTTAATAAGCGATACTACTTGCATTAAAATGGCCATTGCAAGTTTTGAAATCAACACCATTCACTAAAGTGAATGGAATGAGGAAGGGGTGAGCTCACACCTTTGCTGCTGCTGCTGTTCAGCTGGAGACAGTTTCTGCCAGGCTGGGTTCACAGGGCAGCAGTACATCAGGTTACATTGTGATAACTGTATTTTTGCAATGGGAAAAAAATAGAAACTTAATTTTAAAAAGAAAAACAACAAAAGCTAGTGTAGAATTCGCAGAATATGGGAAAAATAGCAAATATGAAGTGCTGTGATTTTTCTCCTGCCTTTGCAAATAATTAAGTCTTTTGGGAAGACTTAACCTTGTAGATTTGAATGAGAAAGCACCATCTCCCTTGTGTGTTATTGCAGGTGCCACACGTAATTAGGCAATAAAATCTAAGAAAATGTGTACCTTTCCCTGTCTTCACAACAGGGTTTTATTTAAGATTTTATAAGGGCAAATCCACAAAATGGTTTCTATTTATTGACACAGCATGTAACTATATCAATCATTCCCTCATTCAATATAATTAGCATCGTATTTCAGGCAATTCTAACCAAAGGTCAAGCACTGGTCTAGTTATTTTATGTTAAGAAGCAGAAATCTCAAGTGTCTTTTACAATCAAAAGAGTGTATTTTCCTTGTCTCTTAAGTGAAAATGGTTTCAAGAATTTAAGGCTCATTGCACTCTCAATCCCAAGTCTTGGGACTTTTTGATCTTTCAGGGAAAAAACAAAACAGAACAAAACCAAAAGACCCTAAAAACCAAAAAATACCGGGCCAAAAAAAAAAAAAAAAAAACCCAAACAAAAAAAAAACCTGAAACAAAACAAAAAAAAAATCTAGGAAATTAAGAAGAGGCAAAAAAAAAAGGGGAAGGAGCTGTTTGTTGCAACCACCTCAATCTTCATAGCTTGGCAAATAAAAGAAACTATGCCATGAGGTAAAAGTTAATGAAACTATGTTCCTGTATTGCAAAAGGCCACAATATTTAAAGTATGAGTACAAATGGAATCTATTGTATTTTAACTTTTGATTCCCATGATTCAGCGACAGGATTAACCCCTCATCTTTTTTAGATGGCAAGCTCATCCAAGCCAAGTTAAGACAGTTGAAGAAAAACATACCTTCGAGCTAATGCCTCTTGTGCATCCATTGCTGTGTTTCGCCCTCTAAAAGGAGGTGGACTGGGAGTCCGACTTAAACTTCGGCTAAATCTTCGTGGTTTTTCAATTCTCTTTTTTCTTTCCCTATAATTAATTTTAGAAGTCTTATTAGGTACTAATTTATTAACATATTGATATGACACGCCAAGAAAGTACCAGAAAAAGAAACTAAGGCATAAACTAATGTGTAAAATTTGTTTCAAAATAAGAAATTTTATCATTCGACAACTGTTTGAGTCGTATAATTTTTAACAATAAATGGGACTTTATTCTCCATTCTCCTCTTATAAAAATTTGGTACAACCTATTTAATTGGTATTTTCTTTTCAGAATATATTTATAAAATGTCAAACATGTTATAATAAGCAACATTCATTTTATATATAATTTCATTTTGGGGGCAGGATATTTGAAAAAAAAAAAAAAGACCTAAGTCAATCTTCCCATCTAAAAACTGATGATCAGACTCAAGACCATTACCAACTAAAGAGTAGCATTAAACAAAAAGAAAACTGGCTATTCTAAAATATAGACTGTAGCCTCAAAGCTAGAAATCAACCCCCTAACTTCAAATGAAGTTCTCTTAACTAGAAACTGCATGCTAGCTATGTACATATTTCTTACATACCTGATAATGATGCCTAATTCTGAAAGCCACAAGTTCAACTCATGAACTTAAATTTTGTGATATGCTTATCTACACACAGCCATAATTCCTTCTATGGTCTTGACCCCCCGAAGTACCTGCTCGTTTACAGACAATATAGGATTGAGACCAGAAAAGGACTCTAGAAATTATCTAAATCCAACCCACTCACGACCAAAAAAAATTTCCAAAAACCCAAGCCAAAAATTCTTATTTCTAGAGCCAGGGGTGGGGAACCTGCAGCCATGAGGCCACATGTGGCCTTCTAGCTCTTCAGGTGCAGCCTTTTGACTGAGTCCAAATTTTAAGTTTGGATTGAGTCAAAGGGCCACACTTGAGGACCTGGAGGCCATGGGTTCCCCACCCATGGCTCTAGACAATCAAAACTAAGAAACAAAGATATTTTACTTATTGTCAATAATTTTTTTTTAAAAATAACATACAAATACATACCGGCTTCTGCTCCTGGTTCTACTTCTACTTCTGGTTCTGTGCCTATGTCTTGACCTTGACCGCGATCGAGACCTAATCCGACGCTTTCTCTCCCTGCTTCTGGACCTTGATTTCTTTCGCTCCCTGCTCCTGGACCTTGACTTCTTCCGTTCTCTACTTCTACTACGATGACGCCTGAAATAGCAAATAGGAAGAATACATTTTGACTGCCTGATCTTTAAATTATAAGTGGTTTTAAAAACATTTATGCACTATTACTGTGGTGAGAAAAACAGAAGAAACATAATTCAAATTTATTGTTCCCTCAAAGCCACTTAAAAATTTTTTGAGATGCCATTTAGTCTATGTGTTACGTTGCCTCAAACGGCAATACTCTACAAGATTCTAAGAGTGTAACTACTAAAGCTGATGTTTCAAAAATCATAAATATACAAAATAGCAAGCTTCTGAGCATCTTCTAAATGTGCAATACTAAAAATCTTGTGCTTTAAGAAAAACCAAGTAAGTAGTAACCTAAGCTTTTAGGTTCTTATAAACCACATAGAAAATCTTGAGTATAATAGCTTCAAATGCCTTCTACATGAGGCAATATTATTTTAGCTTTAAAAAAAAATCTACAAATGTGGTTGATGAGACCTACTGAAGGAAATAAATGTCTCACTAAGTAGGCACCTGCTTTTTACTGTTAATAACTATATTCCCTTTAGTCAAAAGATGTTACTTAATTGCTGAGTAATCACCAGATGGCATCATCTCCTATATAGGCTCACTAGTTCCTGAATCCTTAGGGCCACAAGGTGCCATTTCCTGTAACTATTACCTATATCTTCAATTTCTAATAATTTTTTTTAAACCTAGTAGATCTGGGAAAGGGCAGGGAACAGTGTGGTGCCCACATGGTTAATGTGTATTGAAAAACGTAGAACTACGCTTTGGAAGAAACTATTAATATAAACAGCTCACCTTTCACGAGATCTAGACCTTGAATGACTTCTGCCTCTTGATGACTTCCTTTCTTTGCGCTTGTGTCTGTCCTCACCATTTTCAGATGAATTTAGTCTCTCTCTTCCTTTATCAGAAGAATGTTCTTTGTCGTTATGGTCCTCGGATTTATGTTTCTTGGAGGACTTGTCTTTGGATTCATGTCTTCTTGCCTGTTGTAAGAAGAAGTTGGTTCTTTCAGGAAAATAGTGCAACAAAGAGAGTTAGTATGGGTATCAGAAGATAAAAATATGTTGTGATGCAACATTAGTAACCTTAGGAGTGTGGCTCAGTCAATAATTATCTATGTTCACATCACCCAATGTTGCAAGTGAATATTACTACTTTTGTTTTTCTTCTTTACAATTCCCCTCCCACCACCTCCAAATGTAGTAGTAACATCCCATAAAATTATTTTTCAATAGCAAGGTAAAAATAATTTCGATTTCGCCCCTAGGTCTAATATATATAGACATACGTATTTATTCAAATATATACAACCAACTATTTAGATACACACCAGATATACAAATCACTTATAAATGCATAGATCTTTTAACTATTGAAGAACACAGTACCACTGAATTGTGATGTTAGAAATGAAGTTGATTAGAGACACTTAGAAAACTAGGAAATGCATTAAAAAATGCAGTTTCAAATGGATAGCTATTTTAAATAAGACTTAGCTTACTAAATATTTTTTGCACCCTCCAATTATTTTAAGCAGACACACATCGTTCCTTTTATAGCTACAGTGTCAAAGTATTCTGTAAGGTCAGTTCTGACTGTCTCCAATGTTTTCATTGGAGACTAAATTGTGAAGCAGCCATTTTTCTTCTTGACATATGCAGACAGGTTTGGGATTTTTATTTTGGTACAGGTACCTACGGTAAAAAATGGCAAGCACTTTTACTTTAAAAATGGTAGTAGAATTCAAGATAGAAGTAACACAATTCATCCCAATGCCATCATATAATTTTTGCCAGTACAAAAAATAAAACCAAACCACACTATATACAATTGTTGCCTTCACAGATTCAACTAAAAATAAATTTATCAGCAGCCATACTAGTCAAGAAAGGTTGCATATTATTACTCTCTCTTGCCCCTGAGACAGGCACCTAGTTTTGCCTTTCTGATCCAGCTATTATTCAAGTTCAAGATCCTGGACTTAAAAAAAAATTGAGTTGGAATACATTTTAAAGATACTCTAGTCCAACCCTCTTAATTTAGCAGATGAGGGAAACAGGTCAAAGACAATGACTTGTCCAAGCTCACGGTTTCAGCAGGACTGGGGCTAGAACCCAGGTCTCCTAACTCCCAGTTCAATGTGCTTTCCATGACATTACAGTTTACCCCATGCAGTAAAATACATGCAATAATGTATTTCTTTGCACTTGGCATTTTTTTCCCTAAAATACTTGGATAGTGCCACTATTATCTAAACATGCATGTTGTAATTTATGAAAATGATCACACAGTAAGTTAATTTTACAACAGAAATCTGTGACGTGGATTTTACTTTTACTGCCAATTCCCCTCTAAAATAACAAGATAAATTTTTCTTAGACTCTGCAGTATGATGGCAAATTAGAAAGGCTTTTCAAAATGTGGGTCAATTTTCAAACTTTATTTCAGTTTTCCATACATAATACTTTATTACTAATAAAAAAACCCATCAAAACCCTTAACTGATTTAAGATATATTTAAGGGAAATAGGAGTTTGAATGACTAATAGTTACCTTATCATGAAGTAGGCTTATAATTTTGCTATCTGAGTCTGCAGCGTCTTCAGTTCAGTCTCTTCGCGCATTAGCACGCTGAGTATGATTTATTATAGAAATGTTATCATGTGAGCTAAACAAAATAGTCATTTTCACAAAAACTCTCCTAAATTAAAATTTTAACAGAGCTTCCATTAGGGGAGGAGGTGAAGTCCCTGCCCCACATTTAGCTTTAGGAGTCCCTCACCCAGCCCCCAAAGGACTACTCCTCCCTTTCTGGCTGTTATTTCTGCTGTTCCTTGTTGGCTCTCTCCATGTCTTCTCTGGTGGGTGAGCCAGTTATTTCCACTGCACCACAGCTGCTGCCTCTTCTCACTCCCCTTGCCTTTTTCCTCAAGCTTTGCTGTTACTGCCACATTTCCAGCTGCCCCTCACTGACTCTTGTGACCCTGTAAGTAGTCTTTTCAAATTCAATACTACTATTACAAAAACTGAATAGGGAAAGAGGACTCTTGTTATCTTTCCAAAAAATAAAATGAAATAAAATGACTGTATTCCTAGGCAGATGATTGTTACTTAGTAAAGTCCTGAGCAGTGTTAAGGCATCAGAAGACTTGGGACCTCAGGGTAATGGAAGCTCTGTGTGATAGCCCTAAAGAACCAATTAAATTGCTTCATATGAAATTTTCATTGTGAAAAATTTCACAACAAATTAAAATTAAGTTTCTGAATGTACTTTTCCCATAAACAACTATCTTCTTGTTAAAATGATGAATCCAAATCATGCTTCTCTACGATACTCCAAAACCCAATTAACCTTCCAAATTTTCAAAGTTTTGGGTACTTACCATATCATGATCATATATTTCACATACATTTCTACCAGAAACTTTAAAAGTATTTTAAAATTACCTATACTCTACAAAGTGTTAATTACCTCTTTGCTTCTGCTCCGGCTTCTGTGTTTTCTTCCTTCGTTATCTGTGGGGGAAAAAAACCATCACTAGTATAAGCAAGTGTTCAAGACACAATTCCAAAATATTTTATTTTATTAAAACAAATTCTAGAGAGATCCTGTTTTTGGATGACTTCCCAAAGATTGAGTTTTTAACTTTTGTTTACCCATTTATTGTTATCAAGACTTGTAAGTGATAATACAATTATCCAAGTCTTAAAACCAAAACATTTATCTTTAAAAAGGCCCTCATCAGTTAAAATTAAAAAAAAAAAGCCACAAATCCTTGATTCTCAACACCTTTTACTGAGAAGAGCCAGCCTTTTCCCTCCCCCCATTTCATTATAAAAGCAGCTCTTTTAAGACTGGGTGCTTAGCTTTCCAGCTCACAGATTATAGGCAGCAAAGTAGAAGTGGCTCTTAAAATATGTAGAAATCAAAAACTTCATTATGGAAAGGCCATAAAATATAAAAAGCAGGTAGAATTGCTCAAAAATTATAGCAGCCTGAAGCCGCTCAGTATAGTGGCAACTCATCTCAGCAGCTCTTGAGGATATGGCTATAAAATAACTAAAATTCTTAATGAGCTCAAGTCATTAAGAAAAGATTAAGGACACAGTAAAGTATAAGTAACCTGGGCAAAAATTTCTACGAAAACCAACATTTAACAAAGCAGTTTTATACTTAAAGGGGTAAAATTTCGTTGTCATGCATTCATTTATGTGGGTAGAACTCAAACCCCATGATGTACTACAATCGACACATATAGATACATAAATGAAATACCACCCCCTTTCTCCATCAGCTTATGGATTCAAATAATATCAAAGTATTTCTGATTTAACTTATAAATTGGCTATTTCTCCACGTATCACACCTCTCTCCTATGAAAGTCATTAGTTACTTTACAGGATTATAAGTAATAAATATTGTATGGCACAACCAGTGATCAATTTGCACTTTTAGAACAAAACTTTGGGAGGAGCAAATAGCAACACTACCCCAACAATGTACTTCCTGCCTTAACATATAAAAAAATCTTTGATACCAGGACACTTACATTATACACATATGAGCCAAAAAACATGAAATATACTTTAATTTTAAACTTTTGGTCAAGGTGATAATTGTAATATTATAATTGACTATAATCATAATAAATTTATATAGTCTATACAGAATATAGTAAATATTGTGAAGTAGCTTTTCAGAATATTCATACCTGACTTCCGTTTTCTTTCTCTTGACCTTGATCGCGACCTTGAATAATGATGTTTTGATGCTCTAGGAGAAACAGAGGCATCTGACTGCTCCTTTTTTTTATCTCTATCTGGAGATGACTTTTCTGTGGCTATCCCATCTCGTTCTGTGTCGCTAGCCTAAATATTCATGGAACAATGATTAATTTAAAGCTTTTCATGCCATTTTAAAAATAATCACCCTGGCTTCTTACAAACAGCATAAAAATACATAAATTCAAGGGATTTTTGAAAAAATTCTAAGCAGATCAGAAAAGGTTATCTGCCAATAAAAGCTCCTTGAGGGAAGTGGATGGGCTTTTATTTTGGGGGTGACGTTATAGACTAACTACGGACACAATGTGCATTGAATTAAATTTAGTTTTAAAACAGGACTGGATGTTAAACTTTGAGTTAATAAGAAGCTAACGGTGATCTAATTAGGTTCTGATCCTATCTGTTCATAAAATCTAGATCAGTGTAGTTACTGTATGTATAATTATGAAAGCTGAAAGTGAGTATCACTTGTGAGTCAGGAAGAATGGGTTCAAAGCCCCTATTATTGATTCACTTATCTTCTCCTAAGAATTGATTATGTCTATGTTGGAGAACAATACACTATCAGCCACTACTTCGTTAAGTATTATTTTCTCTTATTAGAAGCTCTCTGAGGGCAAGGTCTATGTTTTCTTTCATAATTGTATGCTTAGCACTTGATATGGTGCTTGGCACACAATAAGCACTTGGTAAATGCTTTTCATTTATTATCATAGAGAGAATAGGGAGCTACTGAAATGAAGGGAAGTGGCAAAGACTTTCCTTCAGCAAGAGAGAGACAAAGACTAATGTGTTAGGAAAATGGTGCAGATACATTTTACCTAGATTCTGAACTAAGTATTTGTGAGGTAACTCTTTGAGTTGACAAGTGTCCCCACCTACTTTGGTAGAGGGAAGTTTCTAATACCAATAAAAGCCACAAATCCAATCTGTATTCTTATTTGATGATTATTTTATGTTGCACTTTTAAACAATGAACTTAAATTTCTTAACCACTTTTTCATGGAAACAGTGATCTAGCAGTACTATTATAATGCCCCTCCCCCAGCCCTACATTAAGAATGCCATAAATCACTAGTCTTTTTAAAAATAGTATGCTAGTTATTACAAGACAAAATTAGATAAAATTAGCACAGAATAAATGCAGCTAACATTCCTGAATATGCCATTTCCACTTTTAAAAATGGGTTCTTCTGTCTAGGGCATAGAGGATGTGCGCTGCACCTTGGTCCATAAGGAGAAACAAAAATGGTTAAAGAATGATCATGGCTTGAGCACGCACCCACAAAATGAGATCTGGCAGATAATAAATGGTACCAAGTTCAGAAGCATTATGGGGAAAAGGAGTAATTTAGCCAAGATGGCTAGATTATGTAGGGCAGAAATCTCAAATACATGGTGTCCAAAGTAGGTTAAAATGGTATCAGGAAATAGTTAACATAAAAAAATAGAACACAGATATTATCTTGTGGTTTTCTAAGTCAATATGCAACTTTCATGGACCTTTATGGATGGTTTTAGCGGCCTTCATTTCTATTTGAATTTGAACCACTGGCGCAGGGTTCTATTCAGAATTCTTTAAAATCCTAAGAATGATTTTGGGTGCTTTATTTTGATGTACCTGGAATTAAGAAAGTTTATTTTATGATCATCTCTAGGTTCTTCTTTATTCAACTTCAATCTTTACAGTTTATTACTTTAGAATATCGACTATTATCTAGCTATGTTTCGTTTTTTTTTTTTTTTAAAATATCCCGGTTAAACTATAAAGTCATTGAGCATTGGGGAGTGTCTAGAAACCTAAGCACTAAGCTGGAAGACAAAAGAAGAAAAAGTCCCCTAATTCAAAGAGTATACAATGAGGGGAGGGTGGTGGTGGTGGAAGAGATACAGTTTGGCAGAAGGGAAAGAATATGAAATCTGGAAAGGCAAGCTGGAACCAAAGCTTTACTACCAAGCATTTGAATTTCATCTTAAGAGACATTAGGATAGGAAGTCATTTCCTCCCACCTTTATAACTATCTTAAGAGTGTGACACCCCACAAGTCAAAGATGTTAGTCATTTAATACATGCTTATGCCCTTAATTAGAAAATGTCACCGAAACCCCAAATTCCCCCCACCCCTAGTACTCAAGTTTCCATCACCTACTCTGAAAGGCAGCTGGTAAAATGGAAAAAGCACCGAATGTAGAGTTTGAGGCCCTGGATTCAAAGCCCAGTTCATCACTAACTCCCTAAGAGATCTTGGGCAAATCACTTAACCTATTGGTGTCTCAGTTTCCTCACATGTAAATTGAAGTGGTTCATCTTTTATGGTTCCCTGATCAATCTTCAGTGATGGACTGATGGGAGAGAAACACCTTTGGGGCTAGGATTGATAATCTGATGTCTGTGCCATCAAGCCCTGCCCCCAAAGCATCCCAAAGCCTTGAGGGGACATTGGTATTCATTTATCCTATAGTGAAAAGAAAACCATTAGCTGGTGAAAAGCATCTTAAGACATTAGTCAATACTAGTAGGAAGTGGGAACTGGCAACTTTGACTTCAGGGATAGAAAATAAATCACCAAGTTAAGAGAAACTTGTTAATGTGGTAAGAAAAATTTCCTTAGCTTGAAAGCTACCGTGAAAAAGCCACTCAACTACAAGGGTCAACAATTTGCTATTTGGAGTTGTTTGGGGGAAAATTTTATACAAAACTTACAATCAAAATAAGACTTGCTGCTTGATGCGATATTAGCAATATAAGTATAGTCAGACTTATGGTCTCATTTACTGGAAATCTGCACTGACAGTAGCTTTCGTATATAGTATAAAAGTTTACTTAAGAGGATTAAGATATCTGACAGATTAACATATTTCTTTCTATAGTTGTAAGACGGAAAATTAAGATCACGAAACAAAATCTAGCCCACGAGATGTTTCAGCTAGCTATTTTTACATACTCATGTATGTATTTATTTTCTAAAAAATCAGGCAATAAGTCACAATAATTGCCACTTGAAAATGTGATTCCAAGTTCTAAGTCACATATAGTCAGTGTAATCAATACTTGGAACTCTTTATTTCCTTAAAAAATATTAACACATATAGTCAGTGTAATCAATACTTGGAACTCTATTTCCTTAAAAAATACTGTTAATAATACAGCCAGAATGGCTGGAGGGGGATGGGGGAGAACATGAGGGAAGAAAAACAACCAGAGGGAACCCAGGCAATAAATCTTAATAGCATATGTGCTTGAATCTGAAAAACATTTAAATACATAGTAGTGGCAGACACAGTGCTAATATACTTTAGATTGGGGGGGGGGGTAGGGGGATGAGAGGAAGAAGTCTTCAAAAAGCTACGACACCGCTAATTAATCCAAAAATATTAGCACAAGAGAGATTTCCCCCACACGTGTCAGTAGAAAGGAACACGAAAAGATCACTCATTTTGGTCGTAAGACAAACAGAAATTATGTAATCACACAGTAATGTCACCCATGGGTAGGTAAGGTCCAAACAACAATCCAATCTCGTTGTCCCAGGAAGGTAACTGGAGCACAGTACTTAAAATAAGGAAAGGATACCATCAATTTAACTAGGGGAGTAAGACGGGAGATCTTTAAGACAAATAAATTGTCTTTCAGACTTACAGGTCTAGCCACATGGGGCACAGTATCTCACCTACGTTCCAGAATTCAGATCTCAGAAAAGGCAGCAGGGTGTAATGTTAAAAGTCCTGGATTCAGACTAAGTGAGTTAGAATTCCAGATCAGCAGCTTACTACTACTTAGCATGGTTTTAAGCAAGTCCCTGAAACTGTCTTAAGCCTAATTTTCTTCATACGTAAAATGAGGAGGTTGGACATCAGGGTCTTCTTGCTATAAATCTTTAATCTTATGAAAAAAGGGCTGGACTGGACGGCCTCTAAGATCCCTACCAGATGTAAAATCCACGATGCTATGAAAATGAGGAGACTGGAAGACCTCTAAAGTTCCTTCCAGCTACAAATATATATGAGAAGATAAAGTGATTGGACTAAGATCTACGATGCTATGAAAATGTAAGGACTGGGTGACCTCTAAAGTTCCTTCCAGCTCTAATCTATGATCCTATGAAAAAGAAAGGCTCGGAATAGATTATGTTTTAAAAGCCCCTTCAAGGTGTAAATTCAACAGTTTACGAAAAAAGCTTGGGAGTGGGAAGAGTAAAAAAAAAGGCCCTTCAAGGTGCAAAGCCACAATCCCAGGGGAATGAAGGACTAGGAGTGGATAACCTTTAAAGGAAAAAAATCTCTTCCAGCTGTATGTAAATCTTAGGAAAATGAGGGAGGGGCTCCGAACGGTTTCCCCCAGGTCAGATCCATAGGTCCTACGAGAGACACCTGCGCCTAAGAACATCCTTCTCAAGTCCCTTCGGCCAAGTTTACCTGGCTCCGACCCAAACACATACGCACACAGCAAAAGCTGGTCGGGATGGATCCCCCGGGGCGCTTTCATGCGCAGGCAGCAGCGGCTGCCGGGGGGGGGGGGGCAGGCTAGGCCCAGCTTCCTTCTTTCTTCCCCCACTTCCCACGCAGACACCACCCCCTTGCCCCAAGAAAAAAAGAAGCAGAAGGAGCCTCCGCGCTCCCGTTTCCTGTCTTCCTCCTCCCCCTCTTGCGGCACCATCCCATTCTCCCAACCCCCCATCCCGAGAATGTGGGAGCGGGAGGCCAAACCTCTCTGGGGGCCTTCGGCCGGCCGCCGGGCAGCCGCGAGGAAAGTTCTGGAAGCAAGCACTCCCAGCGGCCTCCCCTTCCTGCTCGGCCGGCACCGCCTCGCCTCCCCCACCCTCCGGAGGGCAGCCATGATGGCGGGGCCTGGAGAAGGCCGCAGCGCCATTTTGTCCACACACTTACGCGCACTCCCTCCCCGGCAATCAAACCTCTCTCCTCACGGAGGGGCCTTTCCCTCCCCTTCCTCCGACTCGGCTCCGGCTCGAGGATTCACCACTTACCGCCATGGTTCCGCAGAGTCCCGGCCACTGGGGCCGCGCCTCCACCTGCCGCTCTCACCAGTACCGCCGCCGCCGCCAAGGCTTCGCCGCTGACTGACTAAGCCGCTCGCGCCAGAGACCCGGATGGCACAAAGGGGCTGGGGCCTGAGGCGCCGCAAAGCATCCTGGGGTGGGACGAATGAAGGGGTGGGGACAAGAGTTACTACGGCAACGCGGCTCGTGGCGGCGATTGGTAGTTCTTTCGAAGGGGGCTGGGAGATGGGACCTGAAACAAGGGGCGGGGCTCGAACAAACCAGGGAGGCGGTCTTCTAGGCTGACCGCTTGGGAACTAGGCGGGCCCGCCTTCGCTTTTGGAGGAGCATTGGCCTACTCTGGCCGCCGTAGGGAAGGGCTGGGTCCGGGACTTCTCCCGCCAATTTAAAAGTTGGGAGGGGGTGGCGGTACAGATTCATGGCAGTTGAGAGGAGCGGACGCGGTTTCTGAAGCCCCCCCTACCTCGTTCACGCGGTCTCTAGTAAGGAAGGCGAGCCGTTTCTGCAGAGGAGGTTGGGACCGTAAGCTCCTTGAGGGCAGGGGACTGTCTTTCGCCTTTTTCTGTATCCTCAGTGCTTAGCACAGAGCCAGGTATACAATAGGCGCTTCATAAATGTTGATTGATTGGGAGATGTTGAACGAGGAAAGGAGAAGCGTGCGGTGTGTGTGGGGGAGGGGGGAATAGGGAACATGCCCGCCATCTTCCATGACTTGGGGAAGAAGGATTTGACGTGGCCCCCGAGGGCAGACCCAGGTGCAATGAGGCTAGACTAGAGACAGGCAGATTTCCGAGATGGTTTTCCTCGTTGTTCAGTCCCATCTGACTCCCCATCCATGAGATTTTCTCGGCAAAGACACTGGAGTGGTTTGCCATTTCCTTCCCTAGCGTGTCCCCATTTTACAGATAAGGAAGTGAGGCAAATTGGGGTGAGATGACTTGCCGGGGGTCACACAGTTAGTGTCTGAGGCCGGATTTGAACTCGGGTCCTCCTGACCACAGAGCTGGTGTTCTATCCACTGCACCCGGTAATAGCTCTCTAGATAAGATTAGAGATGTCCAAAAGTGGAATGAGTTTTCCCCCACTGGAAGCATCCGAGCCAGGGCTTGTCTGTATTGCCAGCGTGAGCAATCTTGGGGGAGAGGAATTCTTGTTTTGGGGGCTGCTAGGTGCCCAAGTGGATAGAGTACCAGGCCTGGATTCAGGAAGCCAGGAAGACTTGAGTTCAAATTCTACCCCTGGCACCTGCTTGTGTGACCCTAGGCAAGTCGCTTAACCCCGAGAAGGAAACAGCAAACCGTTCCAAGAAGACCCCAAACAGGTCATGCAGAGTTGAACCCAACTGAAATGACTTCAACAACTCTGTTCAGTTCCATCCGGACTCAGTGAAGTTAAGCTTAAATCTTGGCTCTGTAGTGGCCCCAGGCCAGCCACTTCGCCTCTCTTCATTCTCTGTAAAATGAAGGGCTTGGGCTAAATGGTGTTTCCAAGGCTCCTTCCAACTCTTAAGTCCTGTGATCAAAGCATGTTGGCAGGATGCCCACATGTAATCAGTTACACTCAGTGGGATCTTAGGGGCAGGTGATAAGAGGTTGGTCCTACACTCAATCTATGATTCTCAGAGCTCATAGATTATAGCAATTAGAGCTTTGCAAAGCGCTTTAATGTACATTCTTTTGATCTTCCAGCAACTGTGTGAGATAGGAACTGCAAGTATGGTCTGATTTCACAATGAGGATGAAGTGAGATAAATTATATATGTATATATAGACAACATATATACATACTTATAGTCTCTCTCTATATATATACACTATATCTATCTATCTATCGGTGGGATTTGAATCCAAGTTTTTCCTGATTTCAAGTCACAGTACTCTTATTAGTATACCATGCTGGATCGCAGGTTTAGAATTGGTAGAAACCTTAGAGGTCCTCTGGTCTCCAGAAGAGAAAACCAGTCCAGAGAGGTGAAACATCCTGGTTCAAGTTACCCAGGTAGACAGAGCAGGACTTTGAACTCAGGACCTCTCATTCCAAATCTAGCACCCTTTTTACGGTACCGTGATGTCTCTCAGTGATAGGTTGCCCCGGTATTTGAATGTTTGGAGACCCAGACTCCACATCATGTTGTAACTTCAAAATTTATTCAACAGCGTCTTAACACATTATCACAGGGAGACAGTTTGACAGATATGTGGGATGATATTGACCTTCTAACGAGCGATGACACAGGAAGCGGTTGCCTAAGTATTGGTTCCGGAGAAGAACACGGAACAACTTTATATCAAGTGGATACGTTAGTCAAGATATCCTCTGAGAAGGTAAGACTTCTTTCTGATATCTCCCTGTGCCGTGTATGTAAAATAATTCTCTTTGTGTGAGAGTTCCTTCAGTCCAAAGAGTTCGACACAGTTTGTTGGACATGTAGGATGTGAATGTGGACCATCACCTCAAGTTCATCTTGTCTTAAAATGTCCCACAAAATCACCAGCCCTTTCCAGCTTCTGTACTGCTTTTGATGGTACCGTGCTTCTCATTAGATCACTGAGACGTGAAACCACAGTATTGTCTGTTGCTATTGCTTTTCCGTTTTCTTCTTTCACGCTGTCTTTTTCATGTTGATTGTTTCCTTTCTGAACACACTATCACCAGCCTGATTATCATTACCTCCATGTTTTATAGCATCCTGACAGTCTTTGCCTTCTAAATTCATCCTTTACATAACCACAGCTGAGCCCGAGGGCCATGTCCTTGGCCTTGGGGCCTTTCATGATCCCCAAGGGGGTGATGCCTTGCAGTCCGTTCCCTGAAGTTACTTTGTATTTACTTTGTATATTTTGTATTCACTTGTCTTTACTGTTATTTCTTGGACAGCATGTAAACTTCCCAAGTACAGGGAATGTTTGGCTTTTGTCCCCAGACCCACACTGCCTGTCAATTAGTGGCCACTTAATAAATGCTTGTTTATGGTTTGTTGTTATCACCCAGTATTGGGGGAATTAGGGAAAACCTCATGAGAGAGCTGGCTTGTAAAGGGAAGCTAGGCCTTAGATCTGTTCCTTAAAGTGCTTTATGTAGATTCTCCCATCAAAGCCCCACCACAGCCCTGTATTGTTAGCCATATATACTGTTACCACCATTCTGCAGGTGAGAAAAGAAAAGCTGAGAAAGGTAAGTGGGTTATTCATAGACGCAGCTAAGAGGCAGGGACAAGATTCAGACACAGGTCTGTGTGGCACTACAGCAAGCCGTCTGTCCAGGAATTCAGTAGGCAGGGAAGGAGACGAAGCTTATTCAGAACATAGGACTTGCTGGAAAGATTTGAGAGGCAGGGCATCCGAAGTGTAACACGTGTGGTATGACAGTCTGGAGGGTGTGTTAGTGGTGAAAACCATTCTTCAGACTATGAATCTGGTGGAGATGTGCTGGGGGAAATGCAAGGAGGAGAAACTAGCATTAGGGAGAGCAGTTAGGAGGCCATCACAGAAGTCCAGGTATAAGGTGATGAAAGATATTGTGGAATACAAAAGGGAATTCCAAGATCTGCCAGTCCGAACCATGGAGAAACAATAATTCCTCCTCCACAGCATCCTCTGGCCTTTCTTGCCACTCACTCCCCCTGAGACTTCCCTCTTCTCTCTAGGGTAGCTAAAATCAATAGCAAGTTTTTACTTGCATCTAGCCAGAAACTTCTTCTTTCTACCTTCCACCCTAATACTGTCCTCCAGGACCCCCTGGAACAACTCTGCTCCCTCTTGCACATGAAGACCCTTGAAGATGGCTCTCAATATCCCCTTCTGTCTCCTCTTTTCCAGGTTAATCACTCTTGTTACTTCAGTGGATCCTCATAAAGTATAGCCTCAAAGCCCATTACCATTCTGGTGTAAAATCAAAAATTGATTTTAATTCTACTATTAAGTCAAGCTGACATAGGTTAATAACTCTTTACCCCTGTTATTTCACCTATACTCCCAAGCCAAGCTTTTGTATTCTATCATGAATTGAATCTCCACCATTGTATTGTCTACCTTTGTAACCTCATTCCGACTCTTTGTGACTCCATTTGGGGTTTTCTTGGCAAAGTGACTGGAGTGGTTTACCATTTCCTTCTCCAGCTGATTTTTTTCTTTTTAATTTATTTATTTTTAGTTTACAACATTCAGTTCCACAAGCTTTTGAGTTTCAAATTTTCTTCCTCTCTTTCCTCCTCCCCAAGATGGCATAAAATCTAATATAGGCTCTACATATACATTCATATTAAACATAGTCATGTTGCAAAGAAGAATTATAACCATTGGAATGAACTATAAGAAAGAAGAAACAAAAAACAAAACAAAAAAAAAAGAGAGAGCAAATAGTCTGCTTTGATCTGCATTCAGATTCCATAGTTCTTTCTCTAGATATGGATGGCATTTTCCATCATGAGTCCTTTGGAAAAGTTTTAGGTCCTTGAATTGCTGAGAAGGGCTAAGTCTATCAACATCAGTCCTCACATACCGTGGCTGTTACTATGTACAGTGTTCTCCTGGTTCTCCTCACTTCACTCAGCATCAATTCATATAAGCCTTTCCAGGTTTTTCTGAAGTCCACCTGCTTATCATTTCTTATAGCACAATAGTATTCCATTACATTCATATACCACAACTTGTTCAGGATTCACCAATTGATGGACATCTCCTTAATTTCCAGTTCTTTGCCACCACAAAAAGAGCTGATATGAATATTTTTGCACACATTTTACCTTTTCCCACTTTTATGATCTCTTTGGGATATAGCCCTAAAAGTGGAATTACTGGGTCAAAGATATTGATTCAATATCTTCTTTGGGTTCTGTCAGTTAACCAAATGGGCAGCTGTATTGGTAATTAAGGTGGGACTTTTTTTTACTGTTTTCTCTTTTAGAATGCTAAAGTAATCAAGTGCCTTTGATTAAGTCTTACTAGGTGCACCCCCCAGGCCTACACCCTTTTACTAATTAGGTGCAAAGCCCCTGGCCCACACCCTTTTGCTGATTAGGTGTAAACTAGCATTTTGTCTGAAGCTCTCACCCACTGGAAGAGTGTTAATGTGGAGACTCTGGGTAGCTGCTGGAGCCCCCTGGCTTTGAAGGAAACTGTGTCAGTAAGGCAAAATGGGCTCCTTAGTGCTTAGTTTAACAGGAGTTTTGCTTTTGTTTATCTTCAGTGAAAGTACTTTCAGCTGTTAAGTGCTAAGCCCCAGGCCCAAAGCCCTATCAGGTGTGAAACCTGTGTGGGTGTAGATTGATGACTTGAGAGGGGCCAGCTCGGGAACCAATTAGTCTCTGGTCCTTGAGAATGCCAGAGGCTCACTTCAAGGTGAGCTAAGAGACCAACTACAGCTGAAGCTGAAAAAAGCCAAAGCAGGAGACCTGTGTGAACCCAGGAGTGAGAGCAAGGACTTGAGGCCAGTAAATATGATTGGCTAAATACTATCTTGTTCCTCTGTGGCCTCCTGGTTACTCTGGTGAGGCAGGCCTATTGGGCCTAGGGTTTTTTGGTCAAGATGTTGGAATGGGAAGGCTGGTTCACTAATTTGTTGCTCTGGGGCCTAAATAAATGTTTTGATGCTTTCTACTTAGAGAATCCCTCATACCTTGCGATTTCGAACCATTCAAATATACACATGATTATATTTGAGATTATAAATTTGGCCTTCCTACTACAGAAACCCAGATGTTGGTGCTTCTTTTTGGTAGCTATGTATGTGATGTCTTGATCAGACAAAGCCTGTCTGTTGAGTATTGTTATTTGATCTGTTGATATTTTCTGTTTGTAATTTCCATTTGTATTTCCTCTGAAGTTCAGGGTGCTGGCTTTTCCCCCTGAACTAAGGAAATAATATATGTATGTTGGATTAAAGTGAGATTGTTAACTCCTTAAAGTTACTTCCTTTAGAAAAGCAGATCAGAGAACCTGTGCCGGGAGCAGCTCTTGTTTCTATTCTTGCACCCCTACAGTAGCTGCAAGCAGCATTGTTGTTACAGCAGCTAGGTGGTGCAGTGGATAGAGTGCTAGGTTTGAGGTCAGGAAGGCTTATTCTCAGGAATTCAGATCTGGCCTCAGACACTTATGAGCTGTGTAACCTGGGCAAGTCACTTCACCCTGTTTGCCTCAGTTTCCACATTTGTAAAATGAGCTGGAGAAGGAAATGGCAAACCACTCCAGTATCTTTGCCAAGGAAACCCGAAACGGGGTCATGAAGAGTCACACATAACTGAAAAATGACTGAGCGGCAAAGTCAACCAATTCTGAATGTGATTAATTAATTATATTATTTTGTAGCTCATACCTTTTTACCTTTTCCACAAAAATAGTATGAAAGACTGTCAAGTAGATGAGGGTGATTGATGTTAAAATAAAGTGGAAGGGATAAATGAAGACAAGGGAAATCACCGAACTTATTGGCTCTATGGGCTAAAAGAGAAGTTCGAGCTTGATTCACTAGGCTAGCAATGATCCCATGGATGAAAATCCTTGCTGGTCTAGGATATGTAACTTTCCTGTGGGATAGGTAGTGTTATATGCATATTTTCATCATCACATTTTAACTAAATTCCATTATGATATGATATCTTTGAGTTAATGATCCACGTATAACATAATTCCTATAGAACTGATTGACTAACAACATTATTTTACCTAACGTCATGTTTTTGCTGAACCCAAAATGCTGTGGATTTCAGAGATATGGTTTTTGCTCTTATAGGCCTCATTTTCTCCAAAGTTACACGCATGCAGCTCAAGTGATGGTTTTATCATCGTGGTTGATCAGTCAGTGACGCTTTTTGACAATATTTGTCGGTCTCTCCAACTGCACCTTCAGTTTGGTAAGTGTAATGAATACAGATGAAACAAATTAGAAGTTATCTAGGCTAGGAGATTAGCTCTCTACTTCCACCTAGTCTTGATTTTTTAAATATTTTATCCTATTATGTCTTAGGCAATTGAAAATATTAAGAACCCCAGATGATCAGCTTAGACAGAATTATTCTCAGTGAATTTAGAATGCTTCAGATTTGTGCACAGAACTTTTTGCACACTGTATCATGCATTCAAAATCTTGTACAATATTGTACATTCAGGATACTACAAAGAGTTGCTGAAGTACACACTAAAGGGTGCTTTTTATTAGTCTCGCAGAGTTGAAAGATAGCTCCCCCTTTGCCAAGCATGAATGTCCCCTCTGTTACATCTCTGATATGCAGTCTTTTCTTGAGAACCTCCAGGGAAGGAGAGACTGCCCTTCCTGCTTTGGGGCAGCTCTGATTGTTGGGAAATGTTTCCTTTTAGAGAGCCAAAATATGTCTTTTTGTATCTTCCACTTAGTGGGCCTCATTCTGCCACGCAGGGCCAAGCAAAACAAGTGAATCTGTCGTTATGTATTAGCCTTTCACTGTGTTGGTTTTTTTTTTTAAAGGCATCAGTAAAACCTGAGAATAAAAAATAAATACCCTTTAGCAATTTAAACCTATGAAAACTGATCATGAACCTGCTGAGAATCATCATGTCCTTCAACTAAATTTTGTATGCCATTTTGTACTAAATTTGGGGGCCTTTGCTTTTGTCTTCTAGAAGACACTCCGATTTATTAGTGTTTTTTCTAAAAGTTGATATCTAGAGCTAAATACAATACTCCTGCTATGTTCTGAACAGAGCAAAGTAAAATATGATCATCGCCTCCTTATTTGTGGACATGATCCTTTTATTAAGGTGTTTTCACAATCTGGCTAGCAGTTTCTGTGGGGGGTAAGATCCACCCACAGCCAGCACCCAGAAAGCTGCCAGCACGCCGCAAAAACACAGGTTCTTTTGATCTGCCTTAATAAGGAAAGCAAGGTTAAGGGGTTGGCAAGCTTACTTTAATTCAGCATATAAATATCATTCACTTAGTTCAGGGGAAAAAGCCAGCACCCTGAACTTTGGAGCATATTACAAACAAATTACAAACGTCAACAGACAGACTCAATACAATTCATAGTTACCAACATCTAAGTTCAGCTCGGGAGCTCAGAACAAGGGCTGGCCCAGAGTCACGAGCCACCACTGCTGTGGCAAAGGGCTCCAAAGAAGAGGAGGCCAACCCCTGGTTTTTATATCTTTGTCAGCGTCAGGGGTGAGTCACACATGGGACTCACCCATGTGACCTAAAATCGTCACAAAGAGGCAGACTTAAACCCACGTGGTCTAAGGGCCTCTGCTGTCCCAGACGTGTAAATTAGGCCCTCCCTGGAGTTAGCCCCACCTTGGGCCCCACCTTAGTTGCCAACCCACACCCACATAGGTTTTACACCTAATAGGAGTTCGGGCCTGGGGCTTAGCACTTAGTAAGACTCAATGAAATACACTGAATTACTCAGCAAAAACAAAAGCCAAACTCTTCAAGGGCACTTGTTGAACTAAGTGCTAAGGACCCCATTTTGCTTACCAACACAAGGCAACCTTAAGATTACAGTTTTTTGGACCAGTATGTCATCCTCTTCATTTGTTTTGAACTTGAGGTCCACTAAGATCACTAGGACCCTTCATATAAACTATGTTTCTAGCCAGTTTCTTTCTGTCTCTATTTGTACAGTAATTTACTGGTCTTTTATTCTTATAACATTTCCTCTTATTAAATGTGGCCACCTTTCCAGTCTGTTGGGAGGGATAGGTTATACTCTGAAAGAGAAAAGATGGCTGACCGCTTGTCAGGTGTGTTAGAGTAGGGATTACTTTGTCACTGGGATCCCATCCAATTCCCAAATTCTCTGATTCTGTGAATAAAGTGCTTTCAAAGAGTCGTAGTCTTTGCAAATAAAGTTAAAAGTCTAAAGAAATTTATACTTTGATTTGAAATTTTCAGATACTAAAGTGGACGTAGTTGGCTTGTGTCAAGGAGGACAATTTCTTTTGGTCGGTGAGAGAAGTGGCAACTTGCACCTTATTCATGTGACATCAAACCAGACACTGCTTACTAATGTATGACTTCTTTTATCTTTTCCTTTTCATGAATTAGATTCAGAATCATTTCCTAGCTGGCTATTACCAACTCAAGCCCTGAATAAAATTTTATTTCATAAAAATGACTTTCCTTTTAAGTGGAGAGACAGACTGTTCATGTTTAGTAATGTTAGGTATCATAGCCAGGAAATAAGTTGTATATGAAGAAGTGGATAACGAAGAGATGTTTTAAGGAGAGGAAGACGTTCCTAGTGAGTGTGCCCAAAATAGTTTTAATCATATAATTAAAATTTTCTCTTTTGGGGAAGAATGATTGCTAATGCTACTTCTGGGTTTGAGTTTGAAATATGTCATCTCCCATTTGTAAGCTTTTTTGCTTTTTAGATCCATCATTTAAAAAATTAATTTGTAATTAGGCATTTGTTCAGCAAGCACCAGATGAAAATAAGTGTACTTATCAGGATCTTATCGTAGAACAAGATGGCTCAAAGGAAGGTAAGTTTTCCTGCTATGATTTTTGAACTATACAATCACACTGAGATCATACCCACATCAGCTAACTCGGTTATTTTTATTTTTAAATAGTCACTTGAAACTTAACAGTGAAAATCAATACAACCATTGGAAATTGCTCAATCTCTAGTGATATGTAAATGAATTCATCTTAACCTAGTATCATAACAATTTTTCAGCTCCTCCAAGTCCTCATCAGGACTCTTTGTTTTTTTTCTCTTTCATGTTTCCTCTTTGATGTTTGCCATTACCATGTGGTCCATTCTCCTGGTTCTCCTTTTGTCGTTCCTCAACTAGGGCTGTTGTGGATGGCAGGCATTTGGCCACACAAATTTCCTTCCTTATGTGCTAGTTTTCCTGCATTAAACTTTTTGTAAAAGTAGCCAAAATATGACAAATACTTGTTTTCTAAAACTCTTAGTTCCTTTTCCAAGAGGTTTTACAACGTTCTGAATAGGAGCAAATGTTTTTTAATGACATACTAGGTTCCTTCATACCAGAGATATTGTCTGAGCTAATTAATTGTTTCTATAATTATTTTTCTAAATATAAAACCCTTCTGAGCTAATTAGTATAGTGGCACACTGCTTACTATTTTGAGAATTCAGTAAAATGAATACCTCTGGGAACATTTGCTTCTTGTAAAAGAAAAATATGTAGGTTTTACTACTTCATGATACTTTGTATTTTGGCAAACATAAGCTGACCCTTCAAAGTTCATTTTCTATTTCTATTTTAGGAAAGTGTGATATATTTTAGGAAAAGCTTCAAAGAATCAACTAGCATATATTACTCTCACTTTTGCAACTCATCATTATTTTATCATGAGTACTATTTTTTTCCTGGTTTCGAGTACATATAGTTCATGAGCATAATCTCTTTTTTTGTGTGTGCGTAATGAATGCTAAAGGGACCAATTTGCTTATTTCAAAAAAAACCAAAACCCACCATATTTCTGACTTAAGTTATAGATTTATGCTTTTTTTTTTTAAATGTTATCCTTTGAGGCTAGGGACTGTTTTTTATTTGTATCAGATAAAATTCTGTTTCCTCAGAATCTTTATGTGTAGTAGGCATTTGATGTTTGTTGAATTGTATTTAAGAAAAACAATGATATTTTGAATTTGGATTTGAGCAAATAAAGTGAATTTTAATTTTTTATAGCCATTATTTACCTGTTACTGGGTGTCATCATTACTCTGTATAACTATGTTAGCAGTCACACTTTCTGTAATTGGCTGATTCTTGAAAAATCTACAATTTTGTTTCTGAAAATATTGTGAAAACATTTAAGTTGACTTATTTCCTCTTCCACATTAACAGGTACGTATCACGTATTCCTTCTTACACACAATGGATTGTTTTGCATTATGGATCTGCAACTTACTCAAATTCAGGAAGGTAAGACAAAGGCCCACGCATGTAACAATGACCTATTTCTGATTCGCATCTATATTTACAGTAATCTCCTGATGAATTTTGGAATACTCATTGTAATGAAATACTTTACATTTACTCGTTTAGGCTTAGTGACCCATTCATTCAAAAATAATTATTGAATTATTATTGGAGAACACAAAGAAATATACCTTGTATAAACTATCTCTGCTTTCTTAGACCTTTAGTTTAGTTGGGAAGACAAAGTATACTGGCAAGAGAATGATGTGCAAACCAAATGACCTGCCAGTCAGCAGGCAAAGATCTTTAAACTAAATGAGCAGCCCAAGGAACAGTAGTGTGACTTTGGTTGTGGGAGAGACGGAGAGCTAGACTGGGAAGAAGATTCAGTTGGGAGATTTGAGCCAGGGACTGGTTGTATTTAGGCAGTAGAATGTCCTGAGCAGGCTGAGGCTAGGGGGTGCCAAGCATATTCTTGGAGGTGGAGAGTAAACGAATCTACCCGGAAGGATTTATTAAGTGCCAGCTATGTACCAATTCATTTGATCCTCGAAACAACCCTGGTCTTGTTATACCCATTTACAGATGGGGAAACTGAAGCAAACAGGTTAAGTGACTTGCCAGGGGCGTCCAGCTAATAAGTGTCTGAGGCTGGATTTGAATTCAGGCTCAGCACCTTACTCTTTGCGCTATCTGGCTGCCTCTCAGCTCGAGGCCCAAACAGTATTTATGCAAGGTAACATTCTTGATCAGTGGTAGGACTAGAAATATATCTTAATTTTCTGGATTCCTGATCCATTTGTATGCACTAGATCAATAGTGCCCAGCCTTGCTGGATATCTGACTTTTCTAAGGTAAAGGAAAAAATTCTATAGATGGATGCATAGTGGTAGTTGTATTCTTAGTGTCTATTGTTTGAGAAGTGTTGTTTGTGTCTAAATCTTTATGACTCCATTTGGGGTTTTTCTGGCAAAGATACTGGAATGGTTTGCCATTTCTTTCTCCTCATTTTACAGATGGGGAAACTGAGGCAAATAGGGGTAAGTGATTTGCCCAGGACCACATACCTAAAGTGTCTAAGGCCAGATTTGAACTTGGGAAGTTGCAACTTCCTGACTTCAGGCCCAGCACTTTGCACTATGGCACCAAGTAGCTGCTCATGAGAAATTATGCTTGCTGTGCATGGGAAACCAGGATCTCTTGCATTGGTTTCATGGCTCCCCAGGTGTCTGTGGCTCAGTGGTTGGGAACCACTTGACTAGACCATACGTTTTCTCAATGATTTCTGTGATTTGTGGAACTATTAATTTAAATATGTGAATAGTATGTGAGGGATGGGCCTTGCTTGCATATTGTTTGCTAACACCAATTTATTTTTGCTACTTTTTTGATGTAGCCATTGAGAAGAAGGACTTCAGAGCAGTGAAGGAGGTAAGAAGACTCATGAAGAATAAAACCTTGTTGACCTTGTAGCAAAGTGGTTCCACTTCTGTATTTTGTATAAAATACTCTACTCCTTTGTTTTTTTATTTTTTAGAAGTAATTGAATTGTCATAGGCATTTTTAGCAGTTTCAATTTATATAATAGCTTTCAAAGGGGTTTTACTTATATTAAATTTTAAGTTAGTCCAATTTTCCAAATTTCATTGAAATTTTTGAGTTACACAAACCTCACTTACACTCTTTTAAATATTAGAGATAGTAATTTAACTTTATTTTTTCCTTTTGCAGTTACAAGGACAAACCAAGACCAATTTTATAGCTACTGAAAATTACCATGACCTTGGTTGTTTAAGCTTTGTGATTGGAGATTTAACAAGTGAAAACCATGTGATGATTGGGGTAATTCTTTTTTCCTACATCTCGTTTTATAATATTAGATGCAATGAAGTATTTAGTTTAGTATAGAAGTGATAATTAAATGTACATTGGAGAATCAGAAGATTTTATGGTTTTGAAACAAACTTGATAGGCAAAACTAGCTTTGGATTTTTCATTCGATTCATTTTCTTCATTGTCCAGTTCATTTGTTTAGAGGGTGGTGCTAATCGAGCCAAGGTCATTGATTTAATCCCTGCCTGGGATTTTCTTTGCTTTTTTTCATGAGCTCAAGTTACCTTTCTTGCTCACAAACCTGTCATTGGTTTTTTTTAAAAAAAAGGAAATTGGGCAAAATAAGCTTAATTCTTACACAATAATCTGAAAGAAATGGTTCAAAAACAATCTCAGCATGGGAAAAATTCTTTACTACGGAGAGTGGCCCATAGTGTTTTAATTTCTGGTAGTATAGGTCTTAAATTTTCTGTATTTCTTTTAAAAACTAACATGATCGTTTTTATGGGGAGCGGTAAAATGAATCTTATAAATAGAATGTCAGCATTTTTATTTGCCATATTGATCATACACGTACATACTTTTTGGTAGGATTTGCTAATGAAAGCATTTTTTAATATCCCTTTCCCATTGTTTTGATGGATTTTTGATCTAATTCGTGCAGATATTACCTTTAATGAAGGGAAACCTTGTCCTGAGCTATTTTTGTCCGTATTTCACTGTAGCTATTTCATAGCAGTTCTACCCAATACAGCATGGTCCTTTCTCTGGGTCTTTTAGCATCTCGTGGATATAAACCAGTGTCACACTGACACAGCTCATCCACTGTCTCTCACTTTTCTTACTTCATTGGCCTGTCTTTTGCTGGTGATCACATGCTTTCAGATGCAATCCTTTTACAGTATTTCTTGTTCAGATACCTAGAATTGAGCCTTGGCACCTTACTAGGAGAATTTTAACACTGAAAAGCTGGGCTTTTGTCAACGAAGAACTTGGGATCATCGGAGTCACTACCAATAATTCCCTCTACTCTTCCCATTCAGTTCTGGCTCCATCCCATTAGTGCCCGTTTTGGGAAAATAGAGTATCTCGATGATATGTCATAGTCTCAGTAATTGACATTCTTCGTACACTTGATTCTTCCTGAATGGATTGATAGACTGATCAGTTTTGAGTGTCCCTCGGTCTCATCCAGAAGTCCCTTGAAGCATTCTGAGGTTTGATGTAACCAGAACAATGCCACCTGTAGATAGGAACATCTGGAGAACCTTTCCCCCGAAGGGGATCTCTCTTCCATCTCTTTGTAGAACAACCTCCTTGGCTCTAATGACCCCCTTTAGAAAGAATCTTTCAGTTTTATGTATTGCTCGATCTTAATAATATTTGAATTGTTAAAATTAATTCTGTAGTTGTTTCTGTCAAGGAACCTTGTATGCTTTGCAAGCTGATAGTTCATATTGCTAGATACCTAGATCTCAGCTTGTAGATAGTACCATAAACATCTTTTTAACCTGTTGTTCACCAGCATTTTAGAACAATTCATTGTGCTAAGCACTTATGCAATATTCTCTTGGCTGCAAAACAGGACTATTGATGATTGCCTTAATAATGTCTAAGTTTGCAGTGAGGTCATTAATGAGACTAAGAGGAACCTCCAGAAAGTGTCTACTTCCTCCTCTTGTTTGTCATGCAGAGGCGGAATCAAAGCATCTCAAGGAAAAGCTGTCTACAGGTCTCCAAGGCCCTCTCTTGGTGACCTCTCTGTGTCTCTGTTTGAACCAGTCTTTTTCTTTGTTTTTTTTGTTCTATCTTTCTCTGTCTCTTCTCTCTCTGTTACTCTCTTTCCATAGATAGACATACCTAACATACATAAAAAATTCACCTTAGGGATTTTATTCCCTTTCAATGCACTTGAAAGCAAACTAAAATAATAAAGCAATAGGATATGGTCATTTTTATTTTCTGTCATATTCTAATTGAACTTTGGTGACTGTAGATTACATTGTCAGACTTTTTTCTAGTTGTTTTCAGTTCCATGAAGCGAGTTTGCAAATGATACTATAGTTTCTCATCTTTTTGTTTTAGGGAACTGGTCATTTTGCACTCTCTAAATGGGAGCTGGATCCTGAGAACAAAGTGGCAGCTGTTAAGAATTTTATTGATTCAGACATGATTAAAGGTAAAGCAGGAACCTAACGAAGCTGCTGTTAGTATTTGTTATTGTCTTCCTTCAGTGCAACTCAAACCAATAAGCATTTATTAAGCTCCTACTATGTTCCAGGCACTGCACTAAGCAGAAAACCCAGTCCCTGTCCTTAAAGAGCTCACAGTCTGTTGGGGGAGGCAGCATGCAGACAACTATGTCTGTACAAGGGACCCGCAGGATAAGTTGGAGTTATTTCATTGGGAAGGCACCTGCATTAAGTGTTAGCCAGAGAAGCCAGGAGGCAGAGATGAGGAGGGAAAGCATTTCAGGCATGGGGGACAGTCAGGGAAAACGCCCAGAGGCAGGAGATGGAGTGTGTTGTTCGAGGAACAGCAAGTTCCTCATGTTGCTGGATTGAAGAGTAAGATGTGAGAACCTTAGAAAGGGGGGTGGGGGTGGGGTCAAACTATGAATGCCAAGCAAAGGATTTTCTATTTAATCCTGGAAGTAGTGAGGAGTGAATATCGGGATGGCGTGGTTAGGCCCACACAGTATTAGGAAGAGAGCTTTGACTGCACAGCAGAGCATGAATGGGAGTGGGAGAGACCTGAGGCAGGCAGACCCATCAGCAGCTATTGCAGTAGTCCTGGTAGGAGGTTTGAAGGCTGGCAGCAAGGTGGGGGCAGTGTTAGAGGAGAGAAAGGGCTGTGCACAAGCAAGCAATCTTGTGAAGGTAGAAGTGACAGGACTTGGAAACTGATTGGATATGGAGAGTAAGGAGCTGAAGATACATCAAGGTCATTGAGAAGAGAGGACCTTGGGTTCTTGGAGCCTGTCTCAGCAGAGTTCAGACTCAGTCAGGCATGTCCTTTCAACCTAGAACAGCTTCTTATAGAGACCTGATGATGGACTGGCTACCTGTCGCCTGAAGACCAAGAGAGTCTTGTCACCAGGTTGGCCATAGCCACATAAGCAGACAGTCTACCCCAGTTTAGCCCCATTGAGATCTGTATAAGTAGAGGGTAAACACAATGATGTTACAGATTCATAACTTATGAGTAGATGTACTGAACAAGGACACCTTTTTGAACTAAAATTATTTGTTATAGATTTCCAGTGATTTAATTGTAATGACCTGGGTTTTAGAGTTCTCTCTTTCCTCATTACTACTTGTTTTCAGTTTTGGGGGTTGCCTTGAAAACTAGAATAAGGGACAAATGACCATTGGAACATCTTTTTTTTGGAGTGACCATTATGAAAGGGTTAGCTCATGTCCTGGTTCAGAGTGAACCTGTCTCATCAATGTTTGATCTAATTAAATGACAAAGCTTAACCTTCCTCTTCATGGCTGATCTATTTTCCTGTATAATTCTGATATTCAGTAAATGTATGGAAAAGCTTGTTGGACTGTCATCGTATAGAATCCCCAACTGGAACTCTCCCACATCTTTGCTTTTGTAGGTGTGAAGAAGATTCAGCTTACAGACAATCTGCTCTTCGTTTTGGATACTGCTGTACGTCTCTGATCTATATCTCTTCTTAAAGAACTGTTGTAAAATTTATGATTCCCATTAACTTAAGCACTAAATAGAACTGGCATATTGTTTTGAAAAGAAAGGCACATTTCTGTCCCAAAGCTGTGAATGCTGTAGATGTATATCTGCTTTCTCAGAGTTTAGACATGTTTGTTGTTTTTATTACAATATACCAAAATAAGTCTTCAACTGTAAGATCTCTCTTTTTCAATAGAATATACTGAGCTTATGGGACGTTTATACTCTAATTCCTGTTTGGAACTGGCCTTCTACCTGTTTTGAAGACTTCATTCTCACCACAGAGGCTGATTCTTCTTCATCAGTCACTTGGTAAATTGAAGCATATCATGGATTCCTTCTCTTCCACCTTGCCCTTCCCCCTTTCCTTCTCTTTGACAATTTGGTTAACTATGGCATGCTTACCAAATGCTCCTCTATGACTGGGGCTAAAGAAGAATGACAGATGCTGGAGGGGCTGTGGAAAAACAGGTCTGTTAGTCCAATGATGCCACTCCTAGGTACTCTAAAGAGATCAAAAAAAGAAGGAAGGAACCATGGTAAAAAAAATATTTATGGCAGCCTTTTTTCGTGGTGGAGAAGTACTGGAAACAGAGGGTGCCCATCAATTTGAGATCTGTAATATCTGGAAGGAACACCAGATTAAGTCAGAGTTTTAGATTCTGTCTCTGCTACTTATTAACTGTATGTGACTTGGATAAATTCCTTCTTAATGGATGTGTTATTTGCTCACCTTTAAAATGAGGGTGTTGTCTAAATTTGGGGTGGGTGTGTATGTGGTTTGTTGTTGTTCAGTTGTTTTTCAGCCTTGTCTGACTCTTCATGATCCTTTTTGAGGTTTTCTTGGTAAAGGTACTTGAGTGGTTTGCCATTTCCTTCTCCAGTACATATTACAGATGAGGAAACTGAGGCAAATAAGATTAAAGTGACTTAGTGCTCTAAGTCTGAAGGTTTATTTCATGATTCTGGACGAATGGAGCTTTCCAGAAGGAAGGTTGCTAGCCTCCTTAGCAACCCTAAGTCCTTTCCCTTCTGAGAAGGGGGATGGGGTGGTCTTGTAAGGCCAGAGGGCTGCGTAGCTTCCTCGGAGAGATAGAACTTATCAGAGAGAAAAGAAGAGGGTTATTTTGAGTATTTAGGTGTGTGTTGTTCACATTTTCTATTGGGTGAAATCCAGCCCATGTTTAAATAAGTAAGGTAAAATGAGGGGATTGATCTATGTCATCTCTTAGGTCCTTTCTAGCTCTAGAATTATGTTCCTGAGTCTCTGCATTAATGACACAGAGAACAAGTATGCCATTAAGTTTCTCAAATGAAAAGCTCAGACTCCAGTGAAGGCTGTGGTACCTGGGAAAATTTGAGGGGCAGGATGTGAGGCTCAGCCTAGAACTTGAAGGTTGGGTAAGATTTAGTCAGTCACTATTCTGTGGCAAAGTGGCACATTGATTCATAAATTAAACTGAGGGAGATCTCGATACGTTCTAGTCACATGCCCATTTTCACCTTCATCAGTCATCTTTTTTGAAAGTTGGAATGGAGCAGATGGGGTCTATGACCTGCCGAGTGATTAAATTGAAATGAACTTTGAATCAGACGAGGAGACATAATGTTAGCATGGTGATTTAAAAAGTGATCTGAGCCCTCTTACATGAGATGGCATTTGTTTTCAGACTGGAAATAACACTTTTTCTAATATAACAGTTGGCAAAGATTAATTACTTGACTTAATGAAAGTGCCCCTTTTCCTTTTCAGGCAAGGCGTTATCAATCTGAAGTTAATAGCTCTGACTACTTCCAGTAATCAGGTAAAGATATTTTTGATGCCCTAGTTCCTGTTATGGGTCAGTCTTGAAAAAACATCATTACCAGAACTTAAAAAATGGTGTTAATTAGTGCTCAACGTATCAGCCTAGCTGTCTGATTTTCAACATGTGTTGCAAACCTCAACTAATACAGTAGAACTGCCCTTTTTCCTTCTGAAGCTTAGATTATGATTTTTCTGTATCTTAAGATATATGTCAGGAAGTAGGTGATACTTTATGAGTGTGAGTGTTTTAAACAGCTAAACTGTTAGCAAATCTGTGCTTTATCTTCTGGATCAGAGGGTAATGAAGTAAAACATTTTCCCCTTTCTCTTTTTTTTTTTTGTTTTTGATTTTACTCTTGTTAAGATGAGAAACCTCATGGTTTATTCACTACCTACAATGACCTTGCTCTATTCTTTGGAAGTTTCTGCTGTTTCTTCACTTGTCAGGATGGGAATCAGCTCAGTAAGTTAAAATATGTGTACGTGTGTGTACCCAGGTACACACGCGCGTGTACATATACACACATACACACACTCTCACTCGCTATCTCTGTCTCTCTCCTTGAACAGAAAACCCTTTCAAATTGCTTTCTAATCTTTTTGTGTCATGGACCCCTTTGACAGTTTAGGAAAATCTGTGGACCCCTTCTCAGAATCAGGTTTGTAAATGCCTGAGATCAGTTGCACAGGATTACAAAGGAAGTAAATTAGACTGAAATACAATTATCAAAATAAATATTTTTTTAAAACCCAAGTTCGTGAATACAAGCGCGAGAGCTCTTGCTTTAAAAATCTCTATAGTCTATGCTGCAAGTGGAATGTAATTGAATTTTGGGCTTAGTTTCAGATTAATAAAAATCTTCACTGATTGCCATAATCTTCCAAAATACATGTCGAAGACAGTATTAGCCCCTCAAAATGAAAAGCAAAATTAAAATAAAACTACTTCCTGGAATGCCCGCATATTTATTTTAAGTTTCTTCCTTATTTATAGAAATTAGAGATTGAAGTAAGATAGATTTTTTTCATTTCTCTATTCTATTTAAATTTCTCATAGTTACTTTTTTTTTTTTTCCTGCTTCTCTGTCCTCCCACCCCCAGCTGCGCATAGTGTTTATATGTCTCTGGCAACAGAGTCTAAGCTTCTTGAGGGCAGGGCCACTCTCCTTATTTTTGTTTCCGCAATGCCTTGCACAGTGCCCTGAGCATAGCAGATGCTTTATCAGTGATTACTGATAGATTGATCTTTTGCAGGATACAATTTACCTTCTGGAAGGAATTTACGAAAACGATCACAAGTAGGTAATATTTTCCATTTCTTCAGGCAGTCTGAACTTGCCTTTCTTCTGCGCAGGGAACTAGAGGGTTATTTCTAATGATTCCTGTTGTTTTCAGCTCCACTGAAAGCTTGGTGTCCATTGTAGTACTTAGGTGTCTGACAGAAGCCTTACCAGAAAACAGGTAACTTCCTTTTCACATTGATGAAATGGTCTTTAATTCACTCGTTAACAGTGTTTAATGAATAAATATTGTATATTTTACAGTATTTCTTTTCCAATTCCCAGACTGAGTAGATTACTTCATAAGCACAAGTTTATGGAAGCTGAAAACTTTGCCATCAGTTTTGGACTGGATGTTGAGGTACTGGGCCTCGGTGGCAGAACTCTCAGTGATGGGTAGAAGTTGTAGAGACAGAGTGAGCGTGGATGTTTGGAAAAAACTTCTAGCGGTTAGAGCCGGCCAAGTCCAAAGAGCTGTTTTGGGAGCATTGAGGGTTCTCTCTCACAGGAGAACCTCGAGATAAAACTGAATGAAAGAGGAAGGTCGTGTTTGGCCAAAGAAGGAGAGGCCTCAGTGTTTTCTCTGTGCTTCTGGACTCTTTCTCACTGTCTGAACCAAAGGACACAAGTTTGGCCTGTCAGACATAACATTGGCCACACAAAGAAGACCCAGGAATTCCTGCTGGTTTTAGCTAGCACAGAAATGTTTACATACCTTGAAAATTAGCAGTGAAGCAGAGTTGTAGCATCAGCTTTTAAAACCTCAGCACATATTGTAGCAGGAAAACATGGCAGTATAGCTGCTCTTAATTATATCAGTTTTCTTGCAGATACTCAAGTGTTGGGGTTTCTTTCCCTCCAGTAAAAATACCACACAACCCAGATAATGTTAATTTGTATCTGTTTTGCGTGGTATTTTTATTTATTTTGTTAAATATTTCACAATTAGTATTTTTTTTTTGCAGTCATCGTTGGCTAAGGGCTATGAGTTTGTCTCCTCTACTTTAAGGCCACTAAGAAATGCTATTTAAGATATGCTTGGTGTTAATGTCATTGCATAAGCTAAAATTGTTTTATCCGTTTCACAGCTTGTTTATAAGGTAAAATCAAATGACCTATTGGAAAGAATGGCTCTGTGTTCAGTAGGCACCCATGGGCCAACTGTCTGTCAGGAAGTTGTGGATGAAGCTAAAGAAAGTTTATGTAAAATCAAGGTAGGTTGTTCACACTGTGTATTTAGTGACCCAGCGCGCTTCATCTAAAGAGTCTCAAAGTCTGACAGCGTATCATCTGCAAAACAGGATGACCAGTTTGTGGTGGATTACTGCTTGAGAGCTCAGTGGCCAACCTTCAGGACAGCTCAGGAAATGCTGAATTACGCCAAAGTCAGAGTAAGCTTTCCTACATCTTCTTTTCTGCTTTGTTGTGTGTATGAGGTATTCCGAGAGGACTATCACCTCTGGTGTGAGGGCTTGCCAAGCCCTTTTCAGGGCTGCTCATCCACCTTTGGTGTCTACCTGCCACCCAACTCTCACCTGTGGCTCCAAGAAGCTGTAGCATATGCAGTGGCCACACCCTGGCAAACCGTCTCAGCAGATGGGCTAAGCCAGGTTGAGGGTAACCAAGTTGGGGGATGTCTGCCGCAAGCATGTGAAGACTTCCCAGGTAGATGAGAACAATCTGTTCCGATAACCATGAGGGCTCAGAGCTTGGTCAGACATCAAAGAGTGGTCCCCCACCGCATCTTGGTCCATTGCCAGTTGTCTTGACTTTAGTCTTGCCACTGTACTTTGACGACCTTGGAAGAGAGAATGAGGCTGATGACTTTGTGCAACTCTGCTTCACTTCAGTCCGGGTTCGCTTAACAAGTCAAGATATCACCCTATGATGTCATCTGTCCTCTTAGAAAATGGACAAACACAATGGGTGTCTCTTTAAACAGTATGAGGTTATTAACTTCAATTCTTTTAGCACAAAACATAATAACTAATTATGTTAGTTAAGGAAAAGTTTTCTTTTAATACTTTAAAAACCCCTAAAACATTCTCCTGAAAGGAGACCATCTCATGGCTCTGTTTGGACACATGCTCCTCTAACTTTGCATATTTCTTTTTCAATTGTCTTAGCTTTTGAAGAAAGAAGATAAAATGACTGCTGCCTTTTCGGATAGCTTAACAGAGGTAAGTAATGGATGGAAACAGTATTGGATTTGTCTAAATTAATATTTTTTACTAAATAAGATTTGCCTTACATTCTGATAGCCTTTTAAAATTTGCACTTATATCAAATAAGTGTATCAAATATTATTTTCAAATGCCTGACATAACTTGGTTAGTTATTATAAATTAATCCAATATTTGTCTTCAGCTGAGGAAAACTAGTGCTTATGAACACTGATTTTCCCCTATTGTTGACCAGAAAGATCAGTAATATTTTGTCTAATAATAATAACAGTATTTGCATGACAGATCTCTCTACTACTTATATTATTTTCAACAAAACAGCTGGCCCAGTCTAGCTCAGTTGTTGCCCTAAGTACTTTTATGTAAATCAATGTGGAAACTCTGAAGTAACTGATTTTGAAGGGGCCATGCAATTACTCTATCCTTCATGTGCCATTAATAACATTTCAAAGAGATATTAGATGTGTTGCATTGGGTTAAAATGACATTCTACTTAGTGGGCTTAGAAATAATTTTATTATATCAACATTTTCTATATATAGTTAATTATTGTAATGTTATTTCGCCAGTATGTAGAGTCAAAAATATGTAAGCATATGTGTATGTACATATATATGTACACATGTATATACATATATGTGTACATATGCATTCAAATGTGCATTTCATATATCCTTTAGTGATCTGTAATTTCATCAAAGTGATTACTCCTTCCACAAACTAAGAAATCAGCCCCCTCTCAGACTTACTAGTAGCTAGTTTTAAGAATTGCCATAGCCAAAAGATTAAAGGATTCATCACCCTGATGCCTATTCTGGTGCAGAGTCTCTCTGAGTTTAGCTGGGATGATTCTTGCATAATGTACATTTGGTCCTTCACTGGACCTGCATCCGAAGTCTTTCCAGCTTGGCAGAAACTTGCCAAATTTCGTTTCACCAGCATAGTTTTAAGAACTCGGACTCATCTCTGTACCACAAAGATACATCAAAGTTAGACTTCTAGTGTAGATTTGCTAGAGTGTGTGTGTGTGTGTGTGTGTGTGTGTGTGTGTTCGTCTGCCTTTAATCCAAGGCTTCTGAAATACTGTTAAGTTTTTTTCTTATATCTTTTGGATAGCTATGTCTAAATTTTTAATGTTGTATGGAAATAGTGTATATTATCTTACTTCCATTATAGGTGTTAAAGGCCCGTGCAAAATTGGCTACTTTTTATGGAGCGTTTGGACCAGACAAATTCAGGTTTACTTTTTTATCAATTTTTCAGTTTTCAGTTATGCATTGAATCTATGGGGTGTTATCATAGGTGAATTGTTTTTATTAACTAAACTAGGAAAGGGAAGCAGAATTTGTTTTCCTTTTTTAAGGTTTTATTTAGTATTTTATTTTTCCAGTTACATGTAAAAACAATTTTTAACATTCGTTTTTAAAACTTTGAGTTCCAAATTCTCTTCCTTCCTCTCTCCCCACCCCCACCCCCGCATTGAGAAGGCAAACAATTCCATATAGATTATACACGTGTAGTCATGAAAACATCCATAACAGTCATGTTGTAAAAGACAGAATTTGTTTTCTGGTGGCTCCAGGGTACGTAGAAGATTTTATTTCCTGCTAAATGGTCAACCGAATGCCTTATGAAGAAATTAATAAAAAGATCCTTTTTTGATATCCTTGGCTTGAATCTTCTTTTTTTTTTCCACACTTCCCCATATTTCCTGTCTCCCTTTCCTTGCTAAGTTTCCTTTAGTCCTCCTTCTGTTTTTGTTTATCTGACCTTATCAAATGTGGTTGTTCAGTCATGTCCGACTTTTCATCACCTCAAGTCCCTGGGGTTTTCTTGGCAATGATATTAGACTGGTTTGCCATGTCCTTCTCAATTGTGTCCCCATCCTACAGCTAAGGAACCAGGGCAGCTAGGGTTTAAGTGACTTGCCCCAGGTCACACACCTAGTGTCTGACATCAGATGTGAACTGAGATCTTCCCGATTCCAGGCCAGTGCTGTATCCGTTCACTGTACTGCCTAGCTACCCCACATGTATCTCATTTATAATTCGTGCTCTAGAGTAATGATGTTGGCCCTTTTAGGCACATACTTCGTCCTTTCCTGACCAATCATTATTTTTTTCTTTTCGATATGCCAGTGGAATGGGTTGGATTGAATTTCTGAAAAATGAAGATATTCTGAAGGATATCTATCTTCAGCTAAAGGAGGGAAACCTCTTTTGTGCGCAGTTTCTTTGGCTTCGCCATCGGGTAAGAGATTTTATATTATTATTTGAATGACTCCATAGCTTGCAGAGATATCATTAAACGAACATTGGAGACTAACCTGGCCAGGAGTGAGAGGTTGAATTTAAATTCTTTATCACTTGGAGCAAGCTCTGTTCTGTGCCAACCCCTTAAAAGATGTGAAATTGCTCTCTGGTCATGAAATAGCTCTGTAGGTACAATATGGTTCCATTGTAATTGCTGGATAATTGATTCATTTCTCTGAATTTTTCTCATTTGGCCCAAGAGTTCTTTATTGTTCAAACGTGGATTTGGAGTCTTCTCTCTGTGATGCAGCACCTTCCCCAGTGAGAGCAAAGCAGAATTTTTCATAATCGTTTGAGAAGACAAAAATAACTCAAATGAAGGTGGTTCAATTTGGGAGATTAGTGAAGTAGAGTCAGTGAGACTCAGTGGCTGCATGGTGTGGGGTGTGGAATATCCTGAGACAAGCATTGTTAGCAAGATGAGAAGGTACTCTCCACTGACCTGCCTGGGGGCAGCCAAGGTTCCTGTGGGAAGATGATTTCCCAGAGTCCTTCAGGACAGCGGTCTATAGCCCACCGCAAAGTAAGACAAGCCTAGAATCGTGATTGTTTTGAAGCACATTTAGCTATAAAGATCATAAATTTCCCAAAACAAATAGTGTGAAAACATTTAACATTTAATGTAATGTATTAAAATCAATATACTTCTGTTATGAGAAATCCCCAAATCTGACACTACATTGGGAGTTGAAGGGTGTCCGTTGCATCTCTTATGTAGGAGAAGTTTCGAAAATCATGGATTCAAACACTGAAATATTGAAGTTTTATATCAATAGATAGAAAACTCAATCCTTTCTCTGCATTGGGATTCTATCAGATGTGTTCAAAACTCATCTGTAATATTATTGCTACACACAAAAACAAATAGAATAACTCACCTATCAATGTTCCTGGTTTACAACATCTTTTCTTACAGTGGGCATTATGAATATTCAGTACGTCAGTGCCACCAATGAGGGTACTCCCTCCCTTGGTTCAAATTGCCAGTTTGCTTCATTCAGTCTTCCCAAGAGTTCTCCTTGGAACTTCCACCTAGCATGGCAGAGGCCTTCCTGTGGGGGTCCTGCTGTTGTCCTGGCTCTTGGTACACAGCCAACCATCCACCTGTTTCTGATCATAAAAGATCATCTTTACAATATGCATGTGCCCACAAGTCATTTTTGATGACAAACTGCTGCCCTTTTTTCGTCTCCCCCCGCCTTTTTTTTTTATTTTAACAAATAAGGAAATTGAGGCACAAAAAGATAACATGACTTGCCTCTAGTCATAGAGCCAATTAGAGTCAGAACCAGGGCAGGCATGACAGATTTTGCTTATTTGTTTCCATCTTTCATTAACTCTATCAACAGTAGAATGGTAGAGTTTATTACCAAATCAATAACAAAAAGCATTTGTTACATCAAGCACATTTACATCGTGTCCATCACTGTAAGCTTTTATTAGTTATTGGTCTCAAACCCTAAAAAAACTCAATCTTTGTCCTTCTTAGTGGGCATGATGACTACGTGCTGGTAAGATCTCACAGTTCACATGGTACAGACCATCGTAGAGGAGCACTCAGCAGGGAGCTGGTGGTGCTTGGACATTGTCTAACTTATTTAGCCAGTACTGACAGGTCAAGCCCTTTACTGATGGCTTGCTAATCTCCTGCTTCTCTGTTGATACAGCCTTTCATTTTTGGAAGTCCTCGGTCAGTTTGCATAAATTCATAGGACAAATCCAAATAATTGGCTGTGTTTTTAGGCAGAATTTGAGAGCAGATTTGATGTGAACACGCTGGACAAATTGCTGAACTCTATTAGCACAAGTATCCCCACGCGAGAGCTTTGTCTGTGGCTTCAGAGTGATGTGGTTCCATTTGTGAAAAGAATCTTACCAGATGGGCAGGTAAGTGGCCCCGCTGCCCCCATGTTCATTCTAGTGGAGTTGCGCCTTTCTTTCCTTCCTTGGCTTTCTTCTTGACAAGTCAATTCATTTTAACAGCAGTTTGTTGTTAAGAGTGTTTGGAAATGAGCTGCTTTGGAGGTTTCAGCTCTGGATTACCTATTTTGCGCACACAGTGACAAGCTGGCGTTTAGTTTGAAAACAATCTCTCTTTCAGAGAATCCTTGCAAAATGGTTGGAGCAAGCAGCGAGGAATCTTGAATTAACTGATAAGGTAATAAGAGTGTAATTGATACTGAAAAAGCCTTAGGTTCTGTGTAACCCCTTTGGTGGTTTTGAAGATCTCTCCTGGTGTCTGATATCGTTTATAGGCAAACTGGCCGGAGAATGGACTTGAGGTGGCACGAGTGTTTTTTACATCTGAAAATCCAGATTCCTTAGGGCTGACATCTTCCTGCCATTGTGTCTTGTTGGTATGATGTTTATGTTCTGTGTTATAAATTTATGTTCACTTATGTAGCAGAAAAACCCTGAGAATTTCTGCGAATATGTATATTGGTTAGTCGGGAATCAGTAATATGACTGTCTCTTATTCTGTGTTCACAGCTCTTCTGCATTTCTTCCTGATGTAGATTTTTGAGAGTATTTCATTAACTCATTTTCTTGCCCAGTTGAAGTTAACCAAAAGGACAATACAGATTCTCCCACTGAAAAAACAACATGACAAAATTTACGGGGAACTTCTTCCTCTTAGGAAATATGCTAGATTCCTTTTAAAAAGTGAAATCCTCAGTAGAACCTAAGTTAACATTGGTTTTCCAAGACTGTTTGTCCAGCTACAGCCCTCGTTTGAATGACTAAGCCATACCAAAGTTCATCTCAACATTTCGAAGATCTTGGGAGCTTTAGTGGCATAAAGAACAGGTTTCCAAAAGGTCTCACTGAAAAAATCTTCAATGCCCTTGTCACCTTGTGGACAGCATTGCTGTAAAGTAAAGTTTCATTTCCAGTACACAAACCTCAGCAAGGAGAATTCTTGATCCTATATGGATTTATTTTGAGTTAAATACCTGTATGTTCCTCCTGTCTCTTAAACACTAAGTTCTTGACACCTTATAAGATGGTGTTTTGTACTTCTTGGGGAGAATTTCTTTACTGTCTTAAAAAGGGCTGAAAGGGAGGGAATATGTACTTTTATAGTACCCAGTGTGTGCCGGCTACTGTGCTAAGTGCTTTTTTACAAATATATAATTTGATCTTCACAACATCCTTGTAAGGTAGGCTGATGTAGGTATTAATAACACTATTTTATAGATGAGGAAATTGAGTTTCACTGAGGTTAAATCATTTGCCCATGACTATATACAGTTAGAATCAGGGACCGGATTTGAATGCAGGTCTCTTGTCTTCAAGGCCGGCATTTTTGCCAGAATGTTACATGTATGGCATGATACAAATAGGTGGTTTGAGTTCGCATGTAAGATTTTAAAAACCCTCGAAACTGTCAAATTTGAAAGCTGTCATAATAAGTGGAAGCACCTATAGTTAGTCTAGTTTAAAATATTTTGACAAAAATAGAAGTCTCATGTTGCTGATTTTCAGCTTTTTAGTTCCTAGACTGATAATACTGAGTCTTGTGTGTTCAACTGCAAGATCCAGTGAAATAATATACATAAAGTGCTCTAAAACCTTAAAGCACTATATAAATGTGTCTAAGTAAATGTTGTTGTTAATAACAATGATGATGATGATGACGTTGCTGGTCCTGGAGGAAGGGTCCCTTGATGCACAGAGTGCTGGGTTTGCAATTAAGAGGACTTGGGTTCAGATCCTGCCTCTGACACTTAGTTATATGACATTTTTGTGTGACATTGCTCCATGCATGCTGTAAGCAACTCACTAGGATTCATCTACCAAGTCAGAAACATATGTGATCTTTTCCCCACGATGACAAAATCATGGATTCTTAATATATTTGCATAATTTTAGTCTGGAGTTATCCTGAATCTTCTCAAAATGTAAATTACTTTTAAAATAACCTTTGGCATGTGTAGACAGTGAAAACCATTTTTTTTAATACTACCAGAATGAATAAATGAAGGAATGAGTAGAAAAACATTTATAAGCCATTTGTATGCTGAACCTTGTACTGGGATTGCAGATAAGAGAAGATAGTAGTTTCTGCTCTCTCCACATTAACTGGGGGAAACAATTTGCCACCTATCAAGGAGGTCCGTAGCAGGGCAGATGGCAAGGACTAAATGTCCTTGAGGTAGTTGTTGGCTGATGTGTAAGAGCTATATGTAACTGTAATTTATGAGATGATTTCGTGCTGACAATGCTTCATTTCAGAAGGATTATCAGAACACTGAAGAAATCTGCCATTTGAGGAAGCTGGTGGACAGTTTGCAAGAACTGATCAAACTGCATAGGAAATACAATTGCAAATTGGCTCTCTCTGAATTTGAGAAGGTAGAATGACCAATCCCATGAATGGCTCACCTGGCAGCATTCTACCCTGCTCAGAACTCCTTACATCTGGGCCTTCTGTCTTCTGGCTTTTAGGAGGACACCACCACCATTGTGTTTCGGATGCTCGACAAAGTTTTCGCCCCAGAACTTATTCCTTCTGTCTTAGAGAAATATGTAAAATTGTACATGAAGGAGCATAACCTGGAGGAGGAACCACTTCTTTTGCTGTACATAAAGGTGAGCTTCTGTGCGCGCACACTTGTATTCACTGTGTCTCTTTATCGAGCGTTTGGGAGTGGACCAGGTGTTGGACTCCTCTGGAGGTTCCTTGGCATCAGCTCTGGGGCTTCTGCAGGTGTGCGGTGTTTTCCCACTGTGCTGTCAGCACACTTCTGGTCCTGAGAGCAGACTGAGTTGTTATTCTTGTCTCAAGAATTATGGTGCCTTCCCTTCTTGTTTGTAACCAGCTGATTTTTCTCCCATAATTTATTTCTCATTTTCAGGATATGTTGGAGAGATATAGTTGCAAGTCCGCATCACTCTTTGAAACATCCTGGGAGTCCAAAGCCATGGCAATTATAGGCTGTTTGTCTGATACAGATGTAAGTACCTGCCATGGGGGAGCTGGGATATACTTAATCTCACTTTTTTTAAATAAGTTTATTTTAGTTTTCAACATTCACTTATGTAAGTTTTAAATTTTCTCCCCCTTCCTCCCTTTTCCCTCCTCAAGACAACATGCAATCCAACATAGGCTCTACGCATACATTCCTATTAAACATATTTTCATGTTAGTCATGTTTGTATAGAAGAATTACAACAAATGGGAGTAACCATGAGAAAGAAAAACAATACAAAACAAAAAAAGGAAAATAGTCTGCTTTGATCTGCATTCAGATTCCAATCTTGCGTTTTCTAAAAGAGCTTGGTTATCTATGCTGCACATACCTACAGAGTACCTGTTATGTGCAAGATGCCATGGGAAGCACGAGGATAGACAGAATGTGGTCTCTGCCCTCACAATCTTATAATCTAGTGTAAGAGGTGAGGCCTGTCCATACATAATTCAGTAGAAGGTAATATGAGATAAATGCCTTATGGATAATAGTTGTTAGAACATTTCCGAGGAGGAGCTTGCTTCTGCCTGGAGTATGGGAAGCTTTAGGGAGGAAGCAGCATTCGAACAGGACCTTGCTGGATGGGTCAGATTTTGATAGCCAGAGTCAGTGGAAAGGAGATCCCAGGTACCAGCATGAGCCAAGGCATGGATGGAGGAAGGCATGAGATGGGTTTGGGCAACTGTGAACAAACCAGCGTGCCTGACATACCAGGTTTGTGGAGGAAATTTAAAAAAATAGAAGAAGATAATTTCTGGAGAGGTAGATTAGGGGCAGATTATAGAAGACCCTGAAGTTGCAGAGCTTTCACCAGTACAAATGAGTGTGTTGGAAAACATGTATCTTGAAAAATAGCAATTTCAAAAAAAAAAAAAGAAAAATAGCAATTTCTTTTAAAAGATGAAGCCAGGATATTTGTTCCAAACAAATACAGCAAAATAAATCCAAGGTGCCCATTGCCTGCATGGTGACTTGAAATCACATGAATGGCCTTGTTTAGAAAATTTGAATAAGACTGGAAGACGTGAATGAGTGGCGGGATGAAGTTGAGGCAGGAAGGCCCTACACTGCAGTGTGGGGATCTGTTGTAACAGCAGCCTGCCTCTTCTTGTAGCTCATCTTTGATGCCGTGCTGCAGATCATGTATGGGGCCGTGGTGCCCTGGAGCATAGCTGTAGAACAGCTGGTGAGAAAGCACTTGGAAATGGACCATCCCAAGTAAGAAGCAATTTTGGTAAACCCTTACTTCATTAGAGAAAACATAGGTCGTTTAAATTAAACGGGCGATATTAAAACACTGATGGGCAGCTAGGTGGTGCAATCAGTAGAGTGCCAGCCTTGGAGTCAGGAGCACTTGAGTTCAAATTTGGCCTCAGACACTAGCTATGCGACCCTGGGCAAGTCACTTCACCCTGTTTGCCTCAGTTTCCTCATGTGTAAAATGAGCTGGAGAATAAGAAACCACTCCAGTATCTTTGCCAAGAAAACTTCAGATGGTGTGACAGAGTTGGACATGACTGAAAAATGACTTAACAACATTAACACTGATGTTGGGAGAAGCCGAGGAAAGCCACCGGCAAGTCAGAGGGCTTCCCCCCGCCCCACCCCCCCGCCATGCCAGACCTTTGGGCAAATGTCAGCAAGAGTTCCCCAGGGAGGGCAGGATAGTTAGGGGAATTCTTTCATCACTCTGCAGAGCCTGGCACAGTAAACACTTGCTGATTGACTGAATGAGATCACAGATTTGTCTGAGTGAGTGAGCCATTGTGAGGATCCAGTGAGATCACATTTGTAAAGTGCCACACACAGGGCACCTGGCACATAGTAGGTGCTATGTAAATGCTAGCTATGCTGGTAATTATTGTTGCATTATACAAGAAGATACACTATTCACAATACTATGACATCTGTTTTTTAGAGTCAGATTGTTACAGGAAAGTTACAAATTAATGGAAATGAAGAAGCTTCTACGAGGTTATGGAATAAGAGATGCAAATCTTTTAAACAAGGAGATAATGGTAAGAAAGCTAAAAGACTCACTCTGCCTTCACTCTTTTCAGTTTCTGTTCTTAGCAACGTAACAGAAAATGTAATGAGATTTTTCCTCCTCCAGAGGAGTCATTTGGTCATGCACTACTTTTAAGGGTAGGCTATGGGGATCCTAGTCCAGGCTCTGTCTTGACCTCTGCGATAACCTTAGACACCTCTAGGCCCTACTTTCCTCATCTGTAAAATGAAGCTAGGTGGCGCCATAGTGGATAGAGTGCCAGGCCTGGAGTCAGGAAGACTTGAGTTCCAGTCTGGCCTCAGACACTTACTACCTATGTGATCCTGGATAAGTCACTTAACCTAGTTTACCTCAGTTTCCAAATCTGTAAAATGAGTTGGAGAAGGAAATGGCAAACCACTCCAATATCTTTGCCAAGAAAACCCCAAGTGGGGTCACGAAGAGTTGGACATGACTCAAATGAATGACAACAAAAGAATGAATAGAACTAAATGGTCCCTAAGGTTCCTTTTAAGATTCTTCTAGTAGTTTGTGATCTGTGATTCCAATTTTTAAAAATAGATTCAAAATTACTTTTTTTGTGATTGTTTTAGGTAAAAAATTTCCAACTCTTTACATACATTAGAACCATAATGGAAGAAGCTGAAAGGGTCCAAACTGAGTGGAACACAGACTTTTCAGTAGAAAATTGTAGGACTCTTGATTCTCTTCACATAGCATCTGTTACCCGTACACAGTTTTCATTTACATTTCTATGATGTAGCATACCTGGAATCTGGAAACCCTGGCGCCTAAGACCTTTTCCAACACTCCAGAACTATCACCCTGAGCACGTCCCTTTTCCTCTCCCAGGTGTCTCCTCAGTGAAATCAGGCTTATAATAAATAGCACAGAGTTCTGAGAATCCAGTAAGACAATAGAAGTCAAGTGCTTTCTAGCCAGAAAGGTTAGTAGTTGTTCCTGCGGGGACCGTTTTTAAGACGATACAGCCTCCTGAGGTATTCTGGCTTCTCTTAGTCGGATTTCTTCACCTTCACAGCGTTGTTTTTCCCCCAGAAGTAAGACCGTTTTATGCTTTGTTTCAGAGGGTGATCAGATACATCCTTAAACAAAATGGCCCAACCTCTCTCGAGGATGCTTTAAAGGTAGCCCAAGCTTATCTGTTGTCTAAAGATGAAATCTACAGCTTAAGGATCATTGACCTGATGGGCAGAGAACAGGTATGTTGGCTCAGGAAGCTGGCGAATTATACCAACGGATGCGTGAGCCGTGATTTGGGGGTAAAGGAGAGGCCATGTTCTCGGGCCATGGCCTTTACAAGTAGCTTCAAACCCTTTACATCTAGTGGACCAGAAGCGCCAGATAGTCATTTCTAGTGTCCTTTCTTTGTGCTCACAGATCCAATGATATGGCAGGTCTTGTTTCATACTCGGCGTGTTAGTGGCTCTCTGTTTATGGTGATTATTAAAACTAAAACAGCAGAAACTAAGTTTCATTTCAGCGTGTGGGGATGGACAGGATTGGTGCTCACAAAGTGGTTTAGTGCCTCCTCTGTTTACACAAACTTGGCCTGGTAATCTATTTTTTCTAAAAAGACACTTTTTCATCTTTAAGCGAATGAAAAAAACAAAAGGCAAGGAGTGGGGAGGTGGGAGACAAATTATTTCCGTTGTAAGTGATGTCCATGTTTGACCTTTTCATGTCATGTTCCTAGGGTGAAGAATGCCTGTCCCTCTTGAAATCCCTCCCTCTTGCTGAAGCTGAGAAAACTGCAGAAAGAGTGGTTATATGGGCACGCTTGGCACTCCAGGAAGAGCCAGAGAACTCCCAAGAGGTATCATGCACATTTAGTGAAGCAGCCGGTGAACGGGAATCAGCCCATGCTTGGGAATACTCGTGGCTGTGTCACATAGATTGAGTGATTCATTAAGAGCCACCTTTTAAAATTTCATAGGTAAATTAATGACCAAATTTCTCAGCAGATGTCTAAACTATAGGATAACTGCTCATTTCCACGCCATTTTGGGTTAAGCATAACCCAAGGGAAAACCTGAAGGGAAGGCCAGAGCGGCGCTTTGGACCCTCCTTTCCACCGTATCCTGCTAATTAAATTACAGTGGGAGTCACCTACCACCTGGGGAAGTGGACACGTCCTCTAGTTATAATGCTGAGCTGTGGACTTGTAGACGGCAGGCCTCGGGTTTGAGTCCTGCCTTCACAGTCTCTCTTTGTGACTGGAGGACAGTTACTTAATTTTTAGCCTCAGCTTCCTGATCTCGGAAATCAGCCAATCAGCATAGGAACCAGGGGTATGAAGAAAAATAAAACGGGTCTTGCCCTCAAGGAGCTGACTTTCTTTTAGGAAAACAGCATCTATTTACACAATGTCTACCATTTCTAGTTCAGGTCCTCAATACCTCTCTTTTGGAGACCTCTGAAGTCTGGGGACCAGGGTTCAAATTCTGCCTCTGATGATTACCCGTGTGACCATGACAGTCATTGACCCTTTCTGAGCTTCAGTTTCCTCCACTGTAACAGGGATAGCATTTGATGGCCTCTGAAGTTCCTCCCACCCTGGGTCTATGATCCAATGACCCTAGTCTCCTCCCTAAAGTGAACTTTTGAGAGCCAAGGTTTGACCAGGTCATTACCTTGTTGAAGAAGCTCTAAGATAAAACACTAGCTCCTCTGCTTGGCATGAAATACCCTTCAGAACTGGGCCCACTCACCTGTGCAGACTTTTCAGTGTTACTCTTCTTCACACACTGGATACTCCAACCATGATGGCTTTCTTCCTTTTGTCATCTCCTCTGTCCCAAAGGCCTTGAGTGCACTTCTCCTGACCTTACTTCCCCCCAAAACTTAGCTCAGGAACCATCTCCCACCCCCATAAGTAAGTCTTTCCTGGTCCCCCCAACTGCTAGAGAAATCCTTTCCTTCCAGCCAAACTCATAGAATTGTTGTCAGGACTAATACAAGAGACACTTTGTAAAAATTTTGTAAGCTTTAAGTTTGTAGATGTCAGCTGTTATTTTTACTATTAATATAGGAACAGCCCTTGATAACTGTAGTATCGTGCTGTGGCAGTCTAGGATCATAGAGGGTGGGACTGGGAGGAGCCTCACAAGATCTGAGTTAGTTCCCTCTCTTCAGGCAAAGGAATCTCTGAGCCATCCAGGTAGATGACTTTATTACTTTGAAAAACTCCCAAGATTGGACACTTATCCCAACAGATCACTAAAAGGTTGTAGATTCCTGTGATGTCCCAGGTATGCAGTCATCGTTTCCCACCTAAGGGAATGGAAAAGGTGTATGGTAGTTAGCACCTAAATTGTACTCAGATAAGAATCCTAAAAATAAATAAGCAAAGAAGAGATCCAGACTAGTAACTGAGGCCTATGAGGTTTTATCAGATGCTAAACAGAGATAAGAGTAGCTGGGGGGCTCAGTGGATAGAGCACTGGGCCTGGAGTCAGGAAGACCTTCGTTCACATCTGGCTTCAGACACTGTGTGACCCTGGGCAAGTCACTTAACCCTGTTTGCCTCAGTTTCCTCATCAGTAAAATGAGCTGGAGAAGGAAATGGCAAACCACTCCAGTATCTCTGCCAAGAAAACCCCAAATGGGTCATGGAGAGTCAGGTATAACAAATCAACTAAACAACTAAAACAATCATTTATGAAACACTTTATATACGTTCTGGAGCAGTGGAAATTTGCTAAATTTGGGGTTGGAGGAACTGGGTTTGAATCCAGGCTCTGCTGGGAACTGCCTATGAGTCCTTGCTTTGACCTCATTCTCTTCTATGTAATGTCATAAGAGCGGGATCTCTCCTGCCAAGATAGTTAATGGCAGAAAATTCTCTACAAAGAGAGCTGCGAGGAACAAGTCAGAAAGAGGAGGAGAGGAAGAAGGCAGCCAGCTGATGTCTGTCACAGTAAATGGGAAGGAGTAGGCTCTGTGTTTGGAAGATAAGTAATAATTCACTGCAAGCATTTCCCAGACGTATTAAGTTATAGCAAGCACCATTGGGGCATTAACAGGAAGATTTTTTGCGGGGGGAGATTGCAAAAGAATTATTTCAACAAAACGTACCTAACCTAAAGTATTTATGAACAATTTGTTGAAGCTCCTTTCTGTTGCAAATTTTTTTGAGTTTGTTGTTGGGACCACAATAACAGGACCTTTTTTTTTTGTCTTTAAAACTGTTGTAGATTTCTGTATGCATTTTGCTTTTTATTAAAATCAGTCTAAGATGAAAAAAATTTCAATGGGTCACTTTCGTTTCAGGACAAGATTCAGAGGCTATCTATAGCTAAGACAACTGTAAACATTATAAAGTCTCTACGTGACATTCAGAAAGGCAAGTTTTTCATGGTGATCCTTTTTTCTTGGTCTGACAGAGTGATTCAACTCTTGAATGGAAGCTCGGGGCTCTTTAATGCTGCCGGCTCCTGCATTTACCATCTGTGCCTCCTCAGTATTCCACATCCCCTAAGACCAAACACCTTTTTTGCTTACCTCTGGCCTTCCTACTTACCCTCATCCTGATCCACCTGCCTACCCACCAGTCCCCCCCTTGGTGTTTCCTCCTCACACTCGTATTCCTGTGCAGTAAGACTGCCTTTTGTTTGCTCACTCTCACGAGGTCCTGTTCTCCCTTGCTTCCGCTAAGCCCCTTGGCCTTCCCCTTCCATTTCTACCACATTTCTTGTCATCCTTGAACTCATGCTCTTTCCACCCCCCAACATTAACCTGGACCTGTTCCAGTCCACACCTTTAATGCTGACTCACCTCATCTCACAACATCCTTGGCTGAGCTGACCTGTCCTTACTCCATCCACTCCTTCTAGGCCCTTGCTTTGGCCACCATTGCTCAATGACCTCTGTTGAAGTTTCTGCCATCTCTTCTATCTTGTAATTCTTAGAGTTGTCACCTGCCACCTTTCTGGATATTTTCCTTTCCACCCCTTTCCTTTGCTTCTACATCCTGAGATGTAACTTGAACACCCTGGTTAATAACCCTTCTGTTGGAAACCCTCTGTTAACTCTTCCGTCCTCTAAAGTTCATCCTTGGTCAAGAATCTCTCCCTTCTCTTTCCCTGCTGAATTTGTACTCAGAGTCATCCACGCTCGATTCCACTACTTCACCACCTGCTCACTCTTCCCTTCCATGGACTAGAAGCTTCTTGAGAGCAAGTTTTGCATCTTCCTCTCTTTGTGCCACTCGTGCCTAGTCCTGTGCCTCACCACTTTGGTCTTTAATAAATGTTTGTTATGTTGAGGTCAGTTCCTCAGTTTGAGCCTTTAAAGGAAGTGCAAGATAAAATCTTAATGCTGGCTAAGGTTTCATCATCAGACATGGTTTCTAGCTTTGCTGGTTGCATGGTTCCATGCTGATTCCAGCTGGTTTTCTGGAATCATGACAGTGCCTTAACTATGACAGACTCAAGAGCAACTCTAGTCAGCCTTCTCGTTTACAGGTGAAGAAACTGAGGCCCAGATAGGAACAGTTCTTTACTCAAGGTCACTAATTAAGTTAGGTCAGAACTGATACTCCACCCCAAGTCTTCTAACTTGTTCCAGCTCTTCCCTCCACCCCCCCCTCATTCTGTGCTGTCCCTATTTCTCCATGCGACAGCTGTCCCTTCCCACTGTTCTCCTGACACACTAGGAACGCATATACCTGCAGTCAACTTTTGTGATGATGCTTATATGAATGTTACTTAAATCAGGAGAACCTGGGTTCAAATCCTACCCCTGGCCCTTACTAGCTGTGTGGTGGACCCTGGCCAAGTTACTTGATGTCCCAGTCCTAGCAACACATCTCTCAATAAGCTCCCTCTCTCCTCTGATACTGCCAGTATCCTGGGACAGGCCCATATCGCCCGATGTCTGGATCACTGCAGTAGCTGCCAGTGGTTCTCCCTTCCTCAGTTCTCCCCGTTCCAGTCCATCTTTCTCTCAGCTGTCAAATTGATTGATCTTTCTAAAACTCTAAGAGGCCTATTCACTGAATGGGAGTTTTCCTACTCAAGGTGAGAACTTGGAAAGACCTTAGCTTAAAAAGGCCAAGGTCTCCCACTGCATCCTGGGCCATCTCCATTTGCCCTGGTTGGTATCTGGCCTCTGGAGCAGAAAGTGAGGCTGGTGACTTTGCACAGCCCTTCTCACTTAAATCTAATTCAATCGCATCATCTCCCTGATGTCATGGTCCTCTTTGAGAATGAAGGACAAAGGACAATAATCGATTTTTCTAAAATGTCACACCCCCTACATACCCCTGCCCCCATTCAATCAACTTCAGTCCCTCCTTGCTACCTCCCAGCTCAAATATGAAATGCTCGGCTTGGCTCGTAAAGGCCTTCATAGCCTGGCCATGTCTTACTTTTCCGGTCGTCTTACATCTTTTTTTAAGCTTCCACCGTATTCAACAATCTCATGATACTGACCTCCTCACTGTTCCTTCCACAAGACACTCCATCTCTCCATGGCTACAATTCCCTCCTTTCTCATTTCCTTCTGGCTTCCTTCGAGTCTCAGCCAAAGTCTCACTTTGTGCAGAAAAGCCTTTCCTGGTCTCCCTTAATACAAATGCCTTCCCTCTGTTGATTTTCTCCAATTTATTCTGCTTGTATCGTCTTCGTACATAGTTATTTACATCTACTCTCCCCCATTAAACTGTGAGCTCCTTGGGAGCAGGGACTGTTTCCGCCTTCATAAAAGTATCTTGATTTCTTAGGAGTTATCTATTATGTTGTAGATGGGTTTAATCTGTGTTCATGGCAAAAGTCCACAGGTCCTTCCTGTGTGTGTGTACCTTCATATTGCGATGAGAATTAAACAAGGGGTCCACTGATTACCTAATCAACAACCCAGAGATAGTTATCTGCTGGTTTTATTTCTGCTTGGGCTCATCTGTATGGAAAAAAAGTCAGAGAGCCCAGAATAGCATCATCAGCAATTTTCCACAGAATGTAAATATGCAAGCAGGTGGGGTACGATGGAATTTTACAGAAAGCAGGAAGAGAAGATGAGGGAGTGTGTGTCAAAAAGGAGGAGAAAAGGATTCTCATCAGGAAGGTCAGGGAATTAGCTGGCCAAAACTGCAACTTGAAGTTTCTGTCTCCAGCTTGGCTTTGCAGACTTCTGAGCCATGTACAACATGTTTGCTTCGAGCAAGCAGTGTCAGGAAGCTCAGGAAAGAGCCCCAGGTAGAGTTTTTCTTAGCCCAGTGGGAGCGAGCTTTTGATCCCAGGCTCTTTCCCTGCTATCTAGCCTACTGCAGAGCTACCTGCCTTTTGCCTCATTTGTGTGTGGTCAGGAAGGTGCAAACTCATTATCTTGTTAACCTAAGCCAGGTCATTAGGAAAGTAACCTTGCTCTAAGAGCAAATGGTACAGTTCATAATAAAATTTAATATAGGTGATTTTAGGGTTTTTTGTCCCCTCGTTTCTAATCCTCTGTACTTTCCTTTGTCTCTAATCATACTGGATAATCTAGCGGTTTGTGTTTTATTTCATCCACTCAGCCCTGGTGAAATTCAGTTAAAGATGATAGAAAGGAGAAACAAAGTCAATTATGTTTTTTGTCATCCCTTCTGATCTCTTTAGAATGTGTCGATGTACTCATCTTAAGGCTCTTATAATAATTTGTTGCTGCTATTTTTACAAATTTAATTACAGAAAACCCTCTGAAGATGGACGAATGTGAAGAAAATTTAAAAATATTTAAAACCATCAGGAGCTTACAGGTAAGGAATGGGAGTGGTGGGGCCTTGACGCAGGCTGCTACTCTTAGGGACGGGTACCAGATCTTCCTGTAAGGAGGCCTGCTAAATGCTCCCATATGTACTCTCTGCTCCAATTAGAGTGGAAGCTCCTTGAGAACCAGGACCGACTCACCTCAGTTTCCTTCCCCCTTGATTGGCCCATCAATAAGCACTTTTTCATTGATTCATTCAGCTCCTTTACTCTGAAGAGGGAAGGGATAGTAAAAAGAGATTCCAAGCATTCATTCCTATCATGTACCATTTGATAATATCTTCAAGGACATGGGCTTAGTTGAGTTTTAGCCAATCTATTTTTACTTTGAAATTTAATTTTAAAAATTTGTTGACCTTGAATAATCAGTATCCTAAAATCTGACTTTGAAGATTTTGGCTTATATTAATGTAGAAGTGCTTTGCAAGCAGGAAGGCTGGGGGGCTTGGCTGACAGGCAGTCGGGGAACAGATTTCTTAGTTTTCATGAGTTTCATGGCACTAAAGGCCTGGACAGGTATTGTTTTGTTGCTTCCTGAGGTGGGTGGAGGGAGAGGGAGAGACAGTGGGGAGTGGAGAAAGGGAGACAGAAGAAGAGGGAGGGAAAGAGAGACAGAGAGAGGCCAATCCAAGGAGATTAATTTTAGAAAGCAAGCATTCCTAAAAGACAATTGTCAAATAAGTTTTTAGTTAATTGTGTCATATTTTTCCATTAATTACAGTATCATACTGAGGCCTAACCCTAACTAACTCTCAGAAGCATTTATGTAGAAAAGATTTTCTTCTTAACACTAAGCAGAAATCATGTTTATAAGATTGTTCAAGAACTTTAAATGGGAAAATCATTTGATCATGTTAAAAATAATCAAAGATACACAAAATATAGATAATATATTGGTGCTAAAAGTGCTGAGCCTACATATGTGTCACCAAGCGCTTTGTATTTGACACCAGCTCAAGGGCCCTTAATGTCTTAGGTGCAGGAGCTTCTTTCATGGTGGCAGATCCCGTAGGTGATGCCTAGGCTTCTGTGTTGCCTGAGAGGCTTGGCCATGGGTCACGCAGCTAATGAGTGCCCAGGTGGGATTTGAGCCCAGCTCCTTCCAGGGAGAGCCTTCACTCGCTCCGCTCGGCGGCCTTTCTACATTGAGAACCAGCTCTCAGGGAGCTGTGCCTGCCCCAGCCTTTTCACAGACGCATTTGACTGGTGGACTTTTAAATGTAAGCCATGGGGAGACAGATCTAATCTTATTGGTATAAAACTAGTTTAAATACAGATTCCCTTTATTAATGTATAAAAAATAAAGCTTTGGATCTCTTTGTTATTAGTTGTTTGTCAGAAAGATCTTGCACTTTGTCTGTCTAGCACTGTTTAAAAAAATCCAGCCTCAGACACATACTAGCTGGGTGACCCTGGGCAAGTCACTTCACCCTGCTGGCCTCAGTTTCCTCATCTGTAAAATGAGCTGGAGAAGGACATGGCGAAGCGCTCCAGTGTCTCTGCCGAGAAACCCCCAAATGGGGTGACGGAGAGTGAAACGTGACTGAACAACAACTGAACAGGCACAAGAAGCACCTCCTCTGCCTTAGGCCCTCTGACCATGTCGCTTTCCCACTTCGTAAATTCCATTGGCTTCCCTATTGCCTCTAGAATATAATGCATTGCGGTTTTTCTTTTTTTTTTTGGCTGCAGTCAGGATTACGTGTCTTGCCCAGGGTCACACCACTAGTAAATGTCTGAGGTTGGATTTGAACTCAGGCCCTGTTGGGTTTTTAAAACCCAACGCTCTTTCGAGCTTCCTTGATCTTGCTTCCCTTCTCCCTCTCTGGGGAAAGCCAGACTGACTTTGTCTTGGTTCCTGACGCTCTGCACTGTCCCCCGTCTCTGTCCTCCATGCACGGTGCCTGCTGCCTCCAGTCCCCAATTCCCTGGGTTTCTGAAGAATGCAGTGTAAACATTACCTTCTCAGTGAAGCCCTTTCAGGTCCTCTCAGCTTTCAGCACCCTCTCTCAAACAACCTTGTCTTTGCCTCTTTTTTATTGGTTTGGTTTTATTCTCGATATACTTGTAAATGTCTTTGGGGCCTACCTCACTACAATGTAAATCCTTGTGAATAGGGATCATTTTGTTCTTAGCCTTTGTATTCCCAGGGCTTAGCTCAGTAACTGGCACATAGTAGGCACTTTATACATGTTTGATACCTGATAGGTTGAGGGTAGGAAGACAAAGATGAAACCGTCTTACTTAGCTGGAGCTCCCACCCCAGTGAGAAGTGGGATTCACATTAAAGGTGTCATGAAAAGTGAGTCGAATAAAGGAGGGGTGTTAATACTTGGGGGTCCTGTCTTGTTTTATTTTATCACAGGAGGATTTTGAGCTCTTCCTTCCATTTGAAAGCTACAGGAATCATTCATTGGTAGCTGGACTTCATGAAGAACCCATTAACACTCAGGAAATTTCCCAGGCCTGGCAAAAATCTAGGAGCACCCCAGAAGAGACTCCCACTAACCCAAAGAGTGCATCACTTCGATCGAGTTTGTACAGACAGACTCTGTGTCTGCTGGTGTCGGAGCAAGACTTGGAAGCTGAAGTGGTGTTGGAGACCTTAAATTCAGGGAGGATTGAGGAAGCCCTCCAGCTCTGCAGGTGACTACAGGGAGGCTGTCTGTCCCAGCTCTGTGCAAGGATCTGAAAATGACATCACTTTCCTCCATGGTTCCTGTAACATGGATGGACTCTTTTCTGTAAAAGCATTTTAGTGATTTACATTAGGCTGTTGGTGTTAGGAGGGCTTCTCTACGAATTTAAGGCAATGTATCGGTTTGGCTGATAGTAATAGCTTGGAGCAGGTAGGGGCTTTGTGGATAAGCACCAAGCTTGCCATCAGGAAGACCTGAATTCAGATCTAGCCTCAGACAGCTGTGTGACCTTGGGCAAGTTACTTAACCATGTTTGCCTAGGAGGTGGCTAGGTGGCTCAGTGGATGGAGTGCTGGGCCTGGAGTCAGATGTGGATGCTGGGGTTCAGAGGGTTAAAAGTGACTTGGCCAAGATCATACAGCTAGGAAGTATCTGAGCCAAGAATTAACTTAGGTCCTAACTTAAAATCCTGGCTGCTGCTGTCTACATTCAAGATGTCTGCCCCTTCAGAGATCAGGAACCAGACTTTGTTATCTAACGTGCATGTGTAACACAAGCATGATAGGTCCTTGGCCTTGACTCGCTCAGCAGTTTGTCACTTCATTTTCTACCAAAGCAAGAAATGAAAAAGGAACAACACTTTATAATGTATCCAAGTAAAAAAAAACTTTTACCAGCATTTCTTAGTCATCAGTATTGATAGTGTTCCTTAAATATAAGCAAAGGCAATGACCACAGTTCTTGAGGCCAGTGTTTTAACCTTGGACTCTCCTTTTTTTTTTCCCCCCCAAAGGGATTTGTTTCAAAATCACTGTAATCCCAACACGGGAAGAGTGCTGGTTTTGGCGTGTCAGAAGCTTTGTCAGATGCTGGGGGCTGACGCTCCAGTGACTCTGCCTGAGGGTTTGAATCTTCCTCTGGAGATCCATCAGCTGGCATGCCAGGCAGCCACCATCTGTAGTCCAGGTGAGATGGTAACATCGTTAACCACACAGTGTGGCTTATGTGGCACCGTTTGGCAAGGGAGCTCTGAGGGCCTTCATTCTCACTGCTGTCTTAGACGAAATCAAGCCGAATATGCGTGGGCCCTGTTTTACAGGGTGGGTGTAAGTGAGCTCCTGTTTGATACTTCAAATGTGGATCCTTTTATTGTTTACTCTGGAGGACAGGAGACCCTGCTCTGGACCCGCCACTGGGAGCAAAATCCCAGCGTGAATCATCTCGTGCCTCAGCTGCCTCGCTGTACGTCTCGTTCTTACCTTTGTCTGCCTCCTTTGCTCAAGATCCTGCCCCCCTACCTTTCCAGCTGCCATAGATGCGCTGTCTTCTCACTGGCTCCCGGAGAGCAAGGATCTTCTGTATCAAGTTCTTAGCGCCATGGCTGGCACATAGGAGTGATCTCTTTGTAAATGCTCACTCGTTCTAACTATGTCTGTATGTCTGTCTGTCTATCTATCTCTGTCTATCCAACTTCAGCTTTGTAGGATTGAGAACATTTTTGCCCCAGCTCCTGATTTTCTTTCTATCGTATTTATCTATCTTTATCTATCTGTCTGCCTATTATATCTATTTTATTTATCTGTCTATTATATCTATCTTTATTATATCTATTATATCTGTCTTTATCTGTCCATTATATCTACCTATGTATCTGTCTATGATATCTATCTTTCTATTTATCTTTATCTATCTATATATCTATCCAACTACAGCTTTGTAGGATTGAGAAAATTTTTGCTCCTGATTTTCTTTCTTTCTATCTATCTATCTATCCTCTGTCTTGTCTGTCTACCTGTCTATCTGTCTGTCTACCTCTCTCTCTCTTTATCTCTCTCTCTCTCTTTATCTATCTATGTATCCATCCAAGTTCAGCTTGGTAGGATTGAAAACAGTTTTGCCCCAGCTCCTGATTTTCTTTATTAATTTTTTAACTTTCTAACCAAATTGCTTTAAAAAAATTTGATGTCCTTTGTTTTTACTTCATCTTTATTTCCAACTACATCCCTTTACCTTCACCACACTGGAGAGCCATCTCTTTTAACACAAAATAAAAAAAGAAGAGAAAAGTAAGAAAAAAATAGTTCTGCAAAATTAGCCAAAAAACAACTGTGTCTGACAGTATATTCAGTGTTCTATACCCATAGTCCCCCACCTCTGCAGAGAAGGAAGGGAGAGGGGCAATATCTCATTTCCAAACCAGAGTGTAAGAAAAATGTAGGGCCATATTTCCTAGGAAGGCAAAACTGAATAACCTTCTCCATTCCATTTTTCACCTTGAAAATTTTAAGTGGAAATGGCTGAGTGACTGTTTTAGGTAAAAAGATTCTTATATTTAGACTGATGACACATCTTTTAAATTCTCCCAGATTTTTTATTAGATGCTCTGGAAATGTGTAAATATACCTTAACTGCCATGGAGATTTACAGACAGTGCCAGCTGGAGGAGTGTGGAACTGTAACAAAGGTATTGTCTATTTGAATTTCTTCTTGTTTAAGAAACTTTTAAATATACCTGTTAAGCCAATGGGTTCCATTTTTATTTAAGTGGCCTGCAGGATTGCTTATGCCAGTTCCACTGGGCTGGTAGGGAGGGGTGTGCTAAAGGAGGAGTGGAAGAAGGAAGACAGATCCCAGATTGAGGAGAAGCTAGGGGTAGTAGGTCTAAGTAGCTTTCCTTGAGAGAGTGGGCTGCCTGCCTTCCCTCACCCCCCCCCCACGTCCCCACCCCCACCCCTTGTTTCCATTCTACTCCTGTCCCTAGAAAGGATCTAGGTTTTTCCAGAGTCATCAGAGTAGGCCTGATCAGACCCATCCAAGCCTGATATTCTGTGTGCTGGTAATATAGCAAATGTCCTGGGGTTTTTTGTTTGTTTTTGGGGGGATTTTTTTTGTTACAGCAAACTGTAAGTCAGTAACTTTAACTTTACTCCTGCAAGATTCTAGAAGGTGTTATTAAATAGATGGTTTCTGTGCAGCCAGAACAGGATTCTTAACCCTTTTTTGTGTCCTGCCCTCTCTCCCCAATCTAGTGGCACCTAGGACCTGTGTTCTGTATCATGTTTGTAAATAATCAGAATTCAGTTAGAGGCTTATGAAAACAATGATGTCATTCTTTTTTTTTCCTTCTATTGGACCCCTGCATAAGAACCTATGATCTAGATAAAAAAATCAGTTATGTCACAGAACCAGCTGCATCACCAACAAGTCATGCCAGTTTACCTTCATCTTCTTTATTAATGTGATTGCTGAACTGGTAGATTAAGGGAATGCTGTTGGTGTATAGTTTACCTAGGTCAGGAGTGGGGAGCCTGTGGCCTTGAAGGGCCTCGGGTGCAGCCTTTTGACTGAGTCCAAGTTTTACAGAACAAATCTTTTTATTTAGGGGCTATGTTCTGTGAAGTTTGGACTCAGTCAAACGGGGCAGTTGAAGACCTAGAAGGCCACATGTGGCCTGGAGACTGAAGGTTCCCTGCCCCTGGGATAGATTTTAGCAAACCATTTGCCAGATTCTCTCTCGCTTTATTTGTAGGATAGACAGAGAGAGAGAGAAAGAGATGGAGAGATGGGCTGGACAATAAAAGGATTAGCTGGATTCAGAATTGATTGAATAGATCAACCCACAGAATAATCCTTAATGGGTCAAGCTGGTCATCTCATCAGGTCTCCCAAGGAGTGCCTCAGGGATCTAGGCTTGGCCCTTTGAGATTTAATATTTTCACCAATGACTTGGATGAAGGCACAAAGGGCATAGTTATGTTTGCAGGTGATGCCAGCCTAGAGGGAGTGCTCAGATGGATCACAGAGCCGTGTTCAGAAATTCCTGACAGACTAGAATATTTGGACAGTTTTAATTAGATGAAAATTTGTAGTAATGAGCGTAATTCCTTATACTCTGAACTCCATAAATCACCAACTACGAGATAATGGAGGAATGGCTAGTCCGTGGTTCATCTAGGGATCTTAGTGGACCATGAGCCTTCTATGAGGGGACAGTGATATGGAAACCCATAAAGCTGAGGCAACCAGTAAGAGACTCACAGGGTGTAATACTAGGGAGGTGAGACTGCTTCTGGAGCTTTGGGTCCAGTTCTCTCGGCTGAAGTTTAGGGAGGCCATTGATAAGCTAGAGGCCAACTGGAATGGGCAAAGAGAATGAGTGGAAGGAACTGGGACTGTTTGGTCAGCCTGAAAAAAGAAAGACCCAAAGTGGACTTGTTGCTTTCTTTAAGCATTTGGAGGGCTTTCATGGCAAAGATGAGACTCAGTCTGCTTGACCACAAAAAGCAAACCAAGAGCAGGGGGTGGGATTGCCAAGAGGCAGGTTTAGCGCTGACATTAAGGAAAATCCTCTTGGCAGCTACCAGGGGATGTGGCTGGTGTGTCAGGGTGACCACTTGCTACTTCTTCATCCCATCAAGTTGGATTAGATGTATTCTGAAGTCCCTTCTGACTTCTGGAAGACTGATTCCCTGAATAAAAAGATAAAGGCTTTACCATGGCTTTTTGAAGCCAGACATTATAAGGTAGGCTTGACAGTTGGACTGGCTACCTATTGAAATATTCATTTATTCAAATTTAGAGTACAGGTAGGATTACATACTGATGTTGATTCACACCCCAGCCATGGCCCAAACATAGAGGCAGGGATGGTCCTGTCCATCGTGGAGTTTGTTACACTCTGAGGATCCAACTGGCTGCTGACCAGTATTTATGTCACAAGCTCCGTGTGTCCCATTCATTGATAAATCCCCTTTACGATAGCCTAATTAGTGCCCATTTGACTTCTTGCTTTGCATCCCAATGTCTGGAAGCTGTCACATAGTTACATGTCTCCCATGTTCCACTCCACCCTCTGCCCCTTCCACGTGCCTGATGTAGATAAGAGGTATGAGAACAAAGCTGGTCACAAGCATCTACTAGGCCACACTAGGTCCATTTTGGTCTCCGTGCTGTGCGTAGCAGGGTGCCTGGTACAGCAGCCCGAACTTGCTGAGGTCAGGGGTCTATGCACAGCGGGAGCTGGCTAGGCCTACGGTGGCCCCAGCACTTACCCCTTCTTTCTTACCATGTGACACACTCTCTCATCCACTCAGTCCTTCTCTCCTTACTCTTCCTGGATGCCGGTGCCCTCCACACAGCGCTCTCGTGTGCTGATCTGCCACAGCCAGGCCACTTTCCATCCTCTCCAACATGACTGATGTGCACCTTGAGGCTACTTCCTGAAATTCTTGACTAGAATAATAATTCTATTATTATAGAAATAAGAGACAATAAAGCAGGGAAATAAGCAGCAGCTGTGTGTCCTCATCGCTTCAGAGGCACAGCTGTTCCTTCTTTCTTGGAATCCTGCCTGGGATCTGGGTATTTTGGCCAAATTGTCTACAATGATTATTTATCCTGACTTTCTTCCATGCCCCAGTTAGCATGTAGGAAGAAAACAAGCAAGGGTTCGTTAATTGCCTACTATGTGCCAGCCAGGCACTTAACAATTATCTCATTTGGTCCTCGCCACAATTCCGGGAGGTAGTTGCTATTATTATTCCTATTTTACAGAGGGGGAAACTCAGGCAGACAGAAAGTAAGTGACTTACTCAGGGTCACACAGCTAGTGAGCGTCTGAGGCCAGGTCAGAGCTCAGGTCTTCCTGACTTCAGCCCTGCAGCTCTATCCACTGCGCCACCCAGCTGCCTCCAGGTGTGGTATCCAATAAACCTGATTAACCCAGGCCCCCAGCTCATAAAGCAACTTGTGCTGAAGAGGAAGCTTATTTGAAAAATTTGCTGCTTGTTCTCCCTTGTTTGTGAATTTCCTCATTCTTGAGCAGAAAGAAACCTCCCTCCTGACAGGCAAGGAGAACCAGAGCTTGTCTTTTGTTTTAAGGTATTTTTAACATGTGAGGATGGCATCAGATTCCCCAGCAATGTAAGTGATTCATTTAACTTCATTGCATTCTAGATCTGGACTGTGCAGTCTCTACATATGAGGAAACTCAGGCCTAGGGTGTTTAAGTGATTAACCCAAGGTCACACAGACAGGACAGCCAGAAAGTTGGCTTAACAATAACAGTCTACTCACAAACATACCACACATTGACCTCATGCTGGTTTTCTTGTTATCTGTTCTCTGCCTCCCTCCCTTCTGGGCCTTCTCTCCTTTCTTTTTTTTTTTTTTAAAGATTTTTTTTTATTTGATATTTTTTAGTTTTCAGCATTCATTTCCACATGATTTTGAGTTGCAAATTTTCTCCCCATTTCTACCCGCCCCCCCAACTCCAAGATGGCATATATTCTGATTGCCCCATTCCCCAGTCAGCCCTCCCTTCTATCATCCCTTTTCCCCTTACTTTCTTGTAGGGCAAGATAGATTTCTATGCACCATTGCCTGTATATCTTATTTCCCCGTTGCACGCAAAGACAACCTTTTTCTTTTTTGAGCATCTGCTTTTAAAACTTTGAGTTCCAAATTCTTTCCCCTCCTCCCTCCCCACCCCATCTCCCTAAGAAGACAAGCAATTCAACACAGGCCACACATGTATCATTATGCAAAACCCTCCCATAAATAGTCATGTTGTGAAAGACTAACTATATTTCCCTCCCTCCTATCCTGTCCCCTTTTATTCAGTTTTTTCCCTTGACCCTGTCCCTTTTCAAAAGTGTTTGCTTTTGATTACCTCCTCTCCCTATCTGCCCTCCCTTCTATTGTTCCCCTTTTTTATCCCCTTCCCCCTACTTTCATGTGGGGTAAGATACCCAATTGAGTGTGTATGGTATTTCAAATCTGAGAGCAAGATTCACTCATTCCCCCTCACCTGCCCCCTCTTCCCTTCCTACGAACTGCTTTTTCTTGCCACTTTTATGTGAAATAATTTACCCCATTCTATCTCTCTCTTTCTTCCTCTCTCAATATATTCCTCTCTCATCGCTTAATTTGATTTTATTTTTTTAGATATCATCCCTTCATATTCAACTCACCTTGTGCCTTCTGTATAAATATGTGTGTGTATATATGTGTGTGTGTGTGTGTGTGTGTGTGTGTGTGTGTGTATTCCCTTCAGCTACC
>CM053622.1:29335553-29380630 GCA_028646595.1 Phalanger gymnotis
TCTTTTTCTTGTTTACCTTTTCATGCTTCTCTTGATTCTTGTGTTTGAAAGTCAGATTTTCTATTCAGCTCTGGTCTTTTCACTGAGAAAACTTAAAAGTTCTCTATTTTATTGAAAGTCAATATTTTGCCTTGGAACATTATACTCAGTTTTGCTGGGTAGGTGATTCTTGGTTTTAATCCTAGCTCCATTGACCTCTGGAATATCATATTCCAAGCCCTTTGATCCCTTAGCTTTGAAGCTGCTAGATCTTGTGTTATCCTGATTGTGTTTCCACAATACTCAAATTGTTTCTTTCTGGCTGCTTGTAATATTTTCTCCTTGATCTGGGAGCTGTGGAATTTGGTGACAATATTCTCAGGAGTTTTCTTTTTGGGATCTTTTTCAGGAGGTGATTGGTGGATTCTTTCAATTTCTGTTTTCCTCTCTGGCTCTAGAACATCAGGGCAGTTTTCCTTGATAATTTCCTGAAAGATGATATCTAGGCTCTTTTTTTGATCTTGGCTTTCAGGTAGTCCAATAACTTTTAAATTATCTCTCCTGGATCTATTTTCCAGGTCAGTGGTTTTTCCAATGAAATATTTCACATTGTCTTCTATTTTTTCAGTGCTTTGGTTCCGTTTTATGATATCTTGATTTCTCATAAAGTCACTGGCTTTTATTTGCTCCAATCCAATTTTTAAGGTAGTATTTTCTTCAGTGGTCTTTTGGACCTCCTTTTCCATTTGGCCAATTCTACCTTTCAAGGCATTCTTCTCCTCATTGACTTTTTGGAGCTCTTTTGCCATTTGAGTTAGTCTATTTTGTAAGGTGTTCTTTTCTTCAGTATTTTTTTGAGTCTCTTTTAGCAAGTCCTTGACTTGTTTTTCATGGTTTTCTCGCATCATTCTCATTTCTCTTTCCAGTTTTTCCACTACTTCTCAAACTTTCTTTTCCAAATCCTTTTTGAGCTCTTCCATGGCCTGAGACCAATTCATGTTTTTCTTGGAGGCTTTCGATGTAGGCTCTTTGACATCGTTGACTTCTTCTGACTGTGTGTTTTGGTCTTCTTCGTCACCAAAGAAAGATTCCAAAGTCCGAGTCTAAATCTGAGTCCGTTTTCGCTGCCTGGCCATGTTCCCAGCCATCTACTTGACCCTTGAATTTTTTGCAAAGGTATGACTGCTTGTAGAGAACTTTGTCCCATGCTTTAGGGGCCTTGTGCTACTGTTTTCAGAGCTACTTCTACACAGCAAGCTCTGCCACACTAGCTCTCCTTCCCCAAGAACCGCCAACCTGGACCGCCACTCAGATCCAAGCAGGCTCTGCACTCCCTCTCTGATCTTCTGCTTAATTCCTCCCAGCAGGTTGGCCTGGGGCTGGAAGCAGCCCCAGAGCTGTAACACTTCTGTACCCCCAGGGCTGGAGCTGACTGTGCTCCTTTCACTCTGTTCTAGCAGTTCTACCCACTAACCTCCTCTGTTGTCTTTGGTGTTTGTGGGTTGAGAAGTCTGGTAACTGCCACAGCTGAATGATTCAGGGCCTTATGGCCTATCCCTGCCCCCGGCTCCTGGTCTGGTTGGTCCTGGCGCGGCTCATGCTGGGCTCTGCTCTGTTCCGCTCCCAGCTCTGTGCGATAGACTCTTCCCTGACACCATCCAGGCTTTCCTGGGCTGGAGCCTGCTTCCCTCTGTTATTTTGTGGGTTCTGCAGCTCTAGAATTTGTTCAGAGCTATTTTCTACAGGTATTTGGAGGGACCTGGGGGAAAGCTCATGCAAGTCCCTGCTTTCCAGCTGCCATCTTGGCTCCGCCCCTCTTCTTCTTTCAAGTAATAACTTAGAAAACAGCTGCCCTTCTCTTCACTTTTGCCCAGTATACTTGCACAGGCTTTCATTTTAACTCTTAGGTTTTAGTAAGCCCGACTCCTCTTCCCTAAGTTTAGAATAAGAGTTTACATCATTTTGCAGATTATAGAGTCATCACTTTTGGCATTAGAGACCAATTTACATTAAGAGTTAACAATGTCTATTTGTCCTCCCAGAAAAACCAAGTTCTTTGCATTGGTGTGCCAATCTTGGTTCCTCTGAGAGCGGTTGGGGACTGTGTGGGGCCTGTTTTATTTATGTTTGTTTTTGTGTCCTGTCTTCCCCGCCCCCCCCCTTTCCCCAATCATTTGATGTTTAGACTTCCTTTGGAGCTGATAGAGATCCCTATGAAGAGTGGATTTACAATGACTTCTTCAGTGAGGATGGAATTGTTCTTGAATCACAGCTGGTGCTGCCAGTTATCTATGAGCTGATTTCATCTCTTATACGTGCATCTGGTAACTTTCATTTATATCATTGTTTTACATTTAACTTAATTTCATTTTAAAAAATCTATGAAGTATCTCTATATAATGTAGCATCTCAGTAAACCACATATATTTTTGTAGTTTTTCTCCTGATAATCACTCAAATTGATGTTTTCTTTGTTGTAGGAGGCAAAAGATATCCTTTGGACTCTGCCACTCTGCCATATTGCCCATTTAATAAAGGTATGTGAAAATCAAAAATTTATAACTTTGGTTAATATTTCTATTTATTCTATTTATTTCTATTGAAGTGAAATCTTCAGTTCTAAATAGGAAGCTCACTTTCTTCACTATCATCTTTGTCACTTCTGTTTATTTTTCCAAGGGCCTTGTATTATTCAACTACATAAAAATTTTATGAGTCAAGTTATAAATTTTAATTTCATTTCAAAGGAAAGAGATCTCTGGCTAGTGACAGTTGGTCAACTAAAATAATTGTCGTTGAGCAATTCCTTAGTAAATAAAGTATCATGAAAGTCTTTCATTGTGCCACATTTAATGATGTTGTAGTTCAGATTTTCCTTATATACATAGTCATCAGTATCATTAGTGTGATATCAGGGATCTTGAATGCAGATATTATTGTTTTCCCCCAAAGCAAGGTTAGTGTCACCTGCAAAGTGATTCTTTAAAGCTCTTTGAGCTGTAGAATGGGTGCTGTCTGCATTGGTGGGGGACGCCAGTGAGATCTTAGCTCCAGCCCTGTCACAGCGAAGGAGCTCACCACCAAAGACTGGCTCCAATGCCTCATAGTGGGAGGACTATGGAGGGCTAAGGAGTCTGTGAACTCTTTGCCAGCCGAGGTTCAGTAATACTCTCTGTTAGTTCCCACTAAGAGCCAGCTTATTTAAGTTTATGGAGGCTCATCTCTCTCAAGATCTATCTCAGGGTGATGAATTTTTTTGGCCAATGCAATGCACCAGGACTATGTTGCAAGTTCTGGAGGGTTGTGCTCTTTCCTTGACAGACAGAGTTTGAATGAATGAGTGAGTGAATGAAATAGGTAATAAATACCTTTTAAAACTGCTGCTAACAACCTGATCTGCATTTTCCTGCATTTTTTTTTTTTTGATGGAGAGAGGGGAACATTTTTGACCCAAACTATTTTGTCATTTCCCAGGAGATAATCTTCTTCTACTGATTATCGGCCCTATCTGTGCTGTGCTTCAGAGCCTGCAGGAGTCCAGTCAGTGGGAGCTGTCTCTGAAATTCGTAGTAGGTTCCTTCGGCATCTGCCTCCAGCATGGAATGTCGAACTGCATGAATATCTCCTTGAGTGAGAAGGTAACGAGCCTGGGATATGAGTAAGTGTGGCTGAGAGTGAACAGAGAGCTGGCCTTGGAGTCAGGAAGACTGGGTTCAAATCCATCTCTGCCACATCCTGGCTCGGTGATCTTGGGCAAGTCACTTAAACTCTCAGTGACCCTGAGACTCTCTGAGACCATTAGTGGCAGAAAAAGATGCCAGTCCTCACATGTATTGGTAGGGGAAGTTCCTCTCTGAGAGCTTCCTATATCCTTGAAATCACAGGCCTGGTCCCCCCAAAAGTACAAAACTAAGATCTGTTGAAAGGAGGAATTTGGACACGTTGTTTAATTAGTCTGGGCCCTACAGAGAGAGAATCCAAAGTTTTTTCATTCTCTTAACTGGTAATGTGACCCAAATTCCTATTATAGTTTCCCAGTTGATGGCTTAATTTAAATGTTCAGAGACCTTACAATTCTGAAGGACAAGTTGTGATTGTTACATTGACTGGAGATTTCTTTTATCAGATGGCATTACCAATAGAAAGCCTATTTCTTTAGATAAGCATTTATTAAGTGCCTGCTGTGTGCTGAGCTCCTTTAGGTATTCAGCATTCATTCCTGGAGGAGATTCAAGATTCATTCCTTCTGGAATTGTAGATAGAATAATGAAAGGCCTGGGTTCCAATCCTACCTCTGATACTAGCTGTGTGACCCTAGACAAGTCATTTAATCTTTATGAGTTTCAGTTTCCTTATTTGTAAAATGGGGATATTGATGGCACCTACTCTACAGGGTCATTGCAAAGGTCAAATGAGGTAATTAATCAAATGACTACATTGGGCATCACCTTGAGTGAGGTCTTTGAGGTGGGAGCTGTGGTCTTTAGGGGGTGGGAATAATCACTTCTGGGTAATAATAGTAGCTCTCCTTTCATAGCCCTGTGCCAGTGCCTTGTCTGCTATTCTCCTTGAGTAATCAGTCAATAAGCATTGTTTAAGTGCCTGCTGTTTGTAAGAGCTATTAATTCAAAGCATCAAAGAGGATCCCTTGGAAGCAGCAGGGGCTTAATAAATGCTGAGGTTGATTCAACTTTCATTCTTACTCTGATTGAATTACCTCAGGTGCTAGGATCTTCTTGTGGGCTATTCTTCTCCAAGTTCCTTCAGTCTTCCAAAAAGGAAGCTCTGAGAATACACCCAGTCTTGTGAACTTAACATTTAAGATTGATCTCTTCTCATTACAGTAGTAACTCTGACTCTTTTCTTAAAGCTTTATGAAGAGAGACTGTTAATAAATACAAAAAGGACTGTTGTTGGCTTGAAAGAAAAATCCACAGCCTTAATCAGAAAAAGTGCTACGGCCCTGTTACACAAAGTGAGTGTTTTTGGTGGGAATCATTACTTTGAATTATCTTGGTTATCCCTCTCTGTGTAGCTCTGTGTCTTCTGGACTTTTAAGAATTTATCTTTAAGGCATTTAATCACAAACCTGGCATCATGGATAGAGAGAGGCCCAGTTGAGAGAGAGTTAGCCTTAGCACAGGCCTAGAGGCCAGTCTGGGCAGTCTCGATAGATGATGGACTGTATACCCATTGATGAGCTGGGAATCCTCAGTCCTAGAGAGCTGGATTTGCTCCCTGGGCCTTTCATGGTTGCTATGAAATTATCAGGATTTTGAATTGTCTGCTCACATTAGCCCAAATGTTGAATGCTCCCATAAAGTGGGATTTCTTTTAAAAGAAAAAAAAATCTAAGTAAAAACTGAAAAGTCACAAGTGGGATTTCTTTTAAAAGAAATAAAATCTAAGTAAAAACTAAAAAGTCACACCAATTTATGGACCATACTCTGGTTTCGTTTGGGGGAAAAAGTTGACCTGTATTTTGACCAATATAGTATTTTGTACCATAATCAATATATCTGTATCATAATCTAATAAAGACTAATCTACCAGTTTCTCCTCCCAGTTTCGTAGCTGTCTGCAGATATCATTTATGTCCCTCTGGACAACAGGGTTGTTTTTTTTTCCTCTCATGCTGGGAGATCCCCTACCGCCATATTATGAGCTCCCCAAATTTGGCTTCTACTTTCACTGGCTGGGATCTTTTTAATGTCTTGAAGAGCAGGGGTGCAGTATCTTGTTGGGCCCTTGAATCCATTCTTGCTTTCTAGTCTGAAAAATCCAATCAATTGTCAGTTGTGCGAAACCAATTACTGCCCGTAGACCAGTTCTAAAAATCTGACATTGCCGTCATTGAATCTTTTCTGCGTTGATCCTTTCCCCTGAAGCCCTCCTACTTTATTGTGCTTTTGTCTGTTTTTACAGTATAGAACTTATTGTAGGCACTTTTCATTTAACCAAACACTTTTTAAAAGTTTACTCTATACGGAGCAGCTTGCTCAGCACCAGAGATCCAGAGTTTAGGTAAGAGGGGGTCCATTTCTTCAGGGAGTTTGCAGTTGAGTTGTATAGGTTTTCTGAATGTCTAGTGGGTGATTGAGAACATCAGAATGAGCAAATAACTGCAAATGAGGGTGAATAACTTGTCTTCCTTGTGTTTGGTCTCATAGATAACACATAATTACATTAGTAGCTAAGTGGCTCTTGGGAATTTACTTGTCTTATTGGGAAGATTTTTCTGCTTTATTCCTCTAGGTATTTAATTGTCGTCTGGTTGATCTTGACCTGGCCCTGGGTTACTGTACTCTTTTACCTAAGAAAGATGTCTTTGAAATTATCTGGAAAGTCATCGATACCACATGGCAAAACTACAACAAGATTTTGGTATGGCTAAGAAAAGAAATCCTTTGTTTCATTCACATGTCAATCTTTAAGTATTTGAAGCTTCTACTCTTTACCTGGTGCTAGGGTAGGTGAATCGGGTAAATAAGTAATTAGGGAGAGAGGGTGCTAGTACCTGGGGGCATCAGGAAGGATTCATGCAGAAAACTGTCTTGGAGCTATGCCTTGAAGACACTGAAGGGGTATTGAGCAAAGCAGAGCCAATTCAGTTGTGCGCTCCAGGCATGCAGGAAGGTGAGTGTAAAAGCAAAGAGCTGGGAGATGGTGCCATGGATAAGAAACATACAGAGGGCCAGTTTGGTTGGACTGTGGCATGCTGGGATATGAGATAGCTCGGTCAAGACTGAGGGGCAAAGGACTCAAAGTGAAACTGTGGAGTTCTGTTTTAGACCAGAGGTGAGCCACTCCAGGATAGTAAGTAGGAGAGGGATGGATGGTTAGATCTGGGCTTCCAGAAAATCACATTGGCAGCTGTGTGGATGATAGGCTGGGCTGGGGACAGCTGGAGACCAGTGAGGGGGCTGTGCCAGTCAGAACAGAGGCTGCAGTGCTGACTCCTTTGTGAAGCCCAAACTCTAGCTCTCCTGATTTAAGAAAACAAAACAGAAGACACGATGTCAGATTCCTACCATCAGAAAGCAATTTTGTGGGAAAGCAGAGCTCTTGTGGATGTGGAATGGGCCGAGCAAACAGATAGATAGAGAACTGAGAAATGATGTTAGTGTCTGCACAGGCCTTTCTGTATGGGTGGAAACCTCTTCAGCCCCCTGTTCTACTTTTCACACTAATTGGCCAGTGCCTCCTAGAACCTTCAATTGAAGGAAGAAGCTGGGCCAAAGATAGCTTCACCCCTCTCTTAGCTGGACTGCTAACTGGCCTCCATAGAACTTTCTCTGCCACGCTTTCCTTCCCCTGCTTTTAGATACTTTTTAGGTGTTGTCTTCCCCTATTAGAATGTATTGAGGGCAGGGACTGTCTTTCTGCTTCTGTGTTTATTTCCAGAGCTTAGCACAGTGCCTGGTACACAGTAAGCCCTTAATAAAGCCTTGTTGACTGATTGGTTGCGAGTTGTTAGGGTGGAGAGAAGAGGTCTAAGGTGAGAGATCTTGTGGAGGAAGATGAGCTGCTGATCGAGTATGTAAGATCCTCTGAGGACCCCTTCAGTTCTAAACCCACGATTACAATTAATATTGAGTATTACGCATAGTGTTTCTTGCTTCCCCCTTCTCACCAGCACCATTTGCTCTGAGGAATAGTTCCATTCCAGGAAAGCCAACTATAAAGCGAATTTCAGTGACGGGAATCCATTGAGCTCCTTTATAAAAGCAGAGCCACATTCTAATGGGAGAATTCTCCCATTTGCTGGACCCTTTTGATGAAGAAGCAGTTTAATATTGCAACGGCATAGCTAGCATTTTAGTGTTCAGTCTGTAAATGCACCAAGCATTTATTAAGATCTACTATGCATTTGATTGGGAATATGAGGTGAAGGTGAATGAGGAGTCGAGGATGATGAATCTGGGAGGTCAGAAGGCAGTGGTGCCCACAGCAGAAAGGGGAGTGTAGAAGAGAAGTAGGCTTGAGGGGAAAGATTTATAACGAATTCAGTTCTGGACATATCAAGTTTGAGATGTCTGTAGGATCTCAAATTTGGAATGCCCTATAGGTGGGGAAGCAGGGTTGCAGCTATCCCAAATAAAACCCTGAGAGTCAAGGTTTCCAGGCATTATTAATCAGCTCATTAATTAGGCAAGCCAATAATCAATAAATTAATGGTCAGTGGTTTCTCTTGGTCACCAAAAATGCCAAGGGAGATTCTGAACCACTTTAAATCACGTATATATCTTCTGACAGGGAATTTCCCTCACAAGTGAAGCTCTGCGCTGATTGGTGGACATTTAAGGAGGAGGTGGGCTAACAGTCTTCAGCTCCTCCTGCTGAGAATACAGTTTGATCATGAGACTCAGCAGGCCCAAGGCATCTTGGCAGGGAAACATCTGCATCCTCATCTCTGGCTAGTTTTCTCCATCATGAGCTGGAGAGCCCTGAACTCTAATGGAGGAAATCAAGGACTAGGAGAGGTGTCTGGGGATTGAGACTGGCTTTTGTTTACAGAGTAAACCTTGCCCAGGTAGCTGCCTCAGGGCCAGAAGATTACCTTGTTCAGTTATACCCTTCAGAGACTGACCTTTTCAGGAGTGTGGTCTTAACAAAAATAGGAGGAAAATTAATATTAGTTATTATTAAATAATAATCATTGTTCATTAGCTAGTAATGCTGTAATATTAATTTTTCTCAGAGCTCAAGAGAAACCAAGGCTGGAAATAAGATTTGGGCATCATTTGTTTGGGATGGTAATTAAACCCAAGGGAAACTGATGATGTCACCAAGAGATTTTGGAGACTGAAGTAAAAAAGGGTCTAAGGCATAACCTTGGGGAATATCCACTGTTAAGGGTGTGATATGAACAATGAGGCAGCCACGGAGGCTGAGGAAGGGCTCAGATGGGCAAGAGGAAAATCCAGAGAGCAGTGTCACAGAAGCCCACAGAGGGCCCATGTCTAGGAGAAGGGGGTTTCAGATTGAGGGGCTGTGAGGACGGAGAAAAGATTTTCCAACCTGGGAATGAACAGCTCAGAGGTAGCTTTGGAGAAGGCAGTTTCATTTGCGTAATGATGTCAGGAGCTTCAAATGGCATACTGCAAGAGGAAGTGGAGGCAGCTATCAGAGACAACTTTTTCTAGAGTGTGTCTTGGAGAAAGGGGAGAGATCCCCACTGCATTTTATTTCATTTTCAAAACCGTTTGTTTAGGGCTCCACTTCCATCTGCATGCCTAGTACCGAGCACAGTGCTGGCACCTAGTACGTGTATCATAGATGCTTATAAATTGATGAATGGACTTGGGACTTTCATAGAACAAGATGGGAAAGCCTTCACCTTCCAACCAAATTTTGTCCTATTTTTGCATTTAGGCTGTGTCCCAGGTGGGAGCTCAACTGGCTTATCTCTATAAGGAACCAGAAATAAGGCTGAAGTTCCAGGAATTAGCCACGGATGCCCAGTGGGGGCTCCGCCTTGGGAAACTTGGGGTAAGTGGCCTGAGTGTTTGACTTGCATGCTTTGTTTGGGAAATAGCCTTGCTTTGTTAGTTTAAGGACATTGAGGAGAGAATTCTGTGTCCTTCTTGTGCGCACGCGTGTGTGTGCACATGTGTGTGTACGTGTGTGTGCGTGTATGTGTGCACACGCACTCACCTTGTTTGTGCTTTCCCAACACCCTCCATGGAGTCCAGGCCTAGCCTTTATCAGAAAGGTCACTGGACAGTTCAAGACTGTATCTTAGGTTTGCTTGAAGTAGATGGCTTCATCAAATCACAAGGAGAAGCTGTAGGCTGAAGGGGCCTAACCTAACTAAGTCCAGCACTCATTCTACTGTGTAACCATTTGCATGGTATAAATTCAATAGATTTAATTTTGTGGGTCAAATAAATAATGAACTTTTCTAGAATCCATCCAGGGCATAGTAGAAAGGACATTTGGAGTCAGGACCTAGGTCAAAATCCTAGCTACCAGTCAGCTCCCTGTGTGACCTCAGGTAATTCACTCAACTCTCCAGGACTTCCTCTGTAAAATGAGGGAGTTGGACAGTCTCTAAGGTCTCTTTTAGCTGAAAATCCTGTGACCTAAGTCTTTTAAATTGAATGGCCTCTGTGGTTGCTCCAAGCGCTAGAGCTACGATTCTTTGGCCTCCTTTGTAACTAGGGTAAATGTTTCAGATCTGTTTTCGACCAGCCTTGCCCAGTATACCTGAGCAGCCCCACATGGAATGACCATAAGGTTTTGAGACCATGCTTTGCATGTGGCTCTTCTGGCCAAGCATCACAAGATTGCCCCCAAAATGTAGCTGTTAGGGATGTGGTAAACTGCCGTTATACATACTTAGACTCTTAGAAGGAGTGGTAAGGAAATGGAATTTGAGGAGCTTTGGGGAATTTGGTTTTGCTTTTGCAAAAGTAGAAAAATTATATGTTTGTATGTGTCATTATTTCAAGTCCCGTACCTGTGTTTATCGATTCTTAGGCATTTCTTTTTTTCTTTTTGGTGGTATCTTTTTGCTTTTTATCTCTAGATTTCTTTCCAACCAGTGTTCAGGGAGCATTCACTAAGAAAAAAAGAACTCATGAGCACCCTGGTGAAGAATACAGATGTGGATATGGCTCTCATTATGGAATACTGCAGGTAATCGCTTCAGCTAGATCTTAGAACATTTTATCAGCAGCACGTCTATGTTATAAAAATAATAATGTCCACGTGGCTCAGAAGAGTGCCCTCTGTAGTCCTGATTCTTGAGATCAATCCATTCATATACAGAAGAAACCCCAATCTGTCTTAGTTGTTTCCTCTTTGTTCTTCATTCTAGATAAGTAGGAGAGGCTGAGGGATTAATGGCTCTCAAAAGTGAAAATACAGAAGGCATGGGATTTAAATTTTTAGATGACAAATGAGTACATTCTAAGTGAGTGTCAGGTTCTTTCTTTGGTTCTTCCTTTCCCCCAGGTAAATAGTTTCTCTTCTGACAATGAGAGTGTTTTCAGCAGGCCGCTCTTCTGACCAAGGAGGCAGCCTGGGGCTTTGTCGTCTTGGTTTGGAGGTTCCAGTCACTGTACCTGCCAGCAGCTTTAAGGACTGAGAATTGTGAAGAGTGTATTCGTCTGCTGTTTGAACTTATCAATTCACAGTAGACTTTTCCTCCTCCCTCAGTGGTCTGCATTCAGAGAGTTTTGGGGGTTTTGCTAATGCAGAACACTGTTCTCAAAATTAGCCAGCCCTAGAAATGTCATGTCTATCTTAGATTACATCTCAGATCTGCCACAGGAGAGTATGTGGCAGACATTCATTCCTATGAACTTTGCAGTGGGGGATTGTCTATATATGCTGCCTTTTTGCCCCAGGTAACTTAACTCAATACAGATGCCCTTCCATAGGAGAGAGAATATAGTTCATATGAAAATCTGCCCTTGCAAAGCCTTTCTTGATCTTTGGACTTAAAAGCTGTCAGTCATCATTCTCTGGAGCAGATTTAGTTTTTTCAGTTTTATAGGTAAAACATTACCAGAGATTGAAGGTGCATTATTGTTATTATGTGTATGAACCTTTTAGCCACTTTCAAAATTGCAGTTTGTTCTGCAATGATATCTATAGATATGGGCTGGAAGAGAATGACTATGTTGTCTCATTTATGGACCAGACTAAAGAAGTTTGTTGAAACTCATGTTGACCTCAGTCAATTTTTCAGTCACAACAACTTTTGTAAGACCCTCTGCTAAATCCTGAAGGGGTTGCAATCTTTTCTTTGTTGGTGGAATACCACATCAACATAGGTCATAGGTCCTTGAAGTAGCCGCAGTCTTCACGTTTTCAGACTGAGAGGAGAGAGCCCTAATCCAGGTGCTGGGCCTGCGTCCTCAGGGCGCCCTTCTGCATTTCACTTAAGGGAACGTGGATTTGTACATTGAACCCAGTTTTTCTCTCCTTACAGCACATACGAACTGGACAGTGATGCGGCTCTTCAGCTTTTCATTGAAACCCTGATTCTCCACCATCATCATATCAACAATATTGAGGAAGACAGTGCCATGTATTCTCTGAAACAGCACCACTCAAAAATTCTGGCCAAAGCGCTTGAGATCGTGCCTTTACTGAAAAGCACAAGGAACTTGGTTGTGAGTCTTAGCAGCATTCTGTACAAGGTGAGTGGTCGTTTCATCGTGCCTCCTTCTTCTCCATTGTCTCTTTCTTAGGTAGGTGCTCACACTAACACTCGAAAGGGGACTAATGGAGAGTTTAATACATTCTGCACTTGGAGACATATTTCCCCTTTTATTTTAGTGGGAAAATTGTGTAGCCAGTAAATGTTGGGCTAGATAATCACATCGATTTTTTAAAATTCTATTTTTTCAAGTTCCAAACCACTAAAATTTTTTAAATTTTATTGATGCTTTTTGATTTTTACACTGAGTTCCTGATTCCCCTCCAAGAGAATTCACTCTTGTTACAAAGAAAAGCATTTGTGCAAAACACAATGACTTCCTCCCAGTCAAAGAAAGCACTTTAAATCTTATTTTATACAGTGATTGGCCATTGCATTTAACCTTAGTCGAGCTGCCTTTTACTGTTGTCTTCATTAGCGTTTCATTTCGTTCTTGTTTTCATTGTATTATTCTTTCGATTCTGCTTTCTTTGCATTGAAATAGTTCTTAAGGGTCTTATGTTTCTGGGAATTTCCCATATTTGTTTCTTTTGGTACACTAATATTTTATCACATTTATGTAAATGTTTTGCATGTTTATGTTTCATTTGTTCAGCCCTTCACCAACAGATTGATACATGCTTTATTTCTACCTTCCTTGCTGCCACAAAAAGTACTGCTTATGATTATCTTGGTATATTTGGGGCCTTTCTGTCTAATTATTGTTTGTATAAAGAGTTCGGAATTCTATTTCCAGTTAATAGGCATGGTGTGAGGCATTATGCTAAGCCCTGGGATACAAAGACAGGCAAAAACAAAAGCAATTCCTGTCCTCAAGAAACTTGCTCTAATGGAGGAGGTAACATGTTAATAAAAGGTACATACGTGATACAAGGTTGACGGAAGGTAACCCTACAGATGTAGGTTCAAGTGGCTCAGGGGGCCCGGCCTGTGCAAAGGAATGTCATGTACAGGTTAATAGCAGGTGGGCCAGATGGAGAGGAGTGAAGTTTAGGACAACCGGAAAGGTCCAGGAAGAAGCCAGCTTGTGAAAGAACCTTCATTACCTAATAGAGGACTTGATATATGGTGCTGGACGGGATAGGGAGCCATTGTAGTTTTCTGAACAGGGAAATGACACGATTGGACCTACACTTTAGGAGAATCACTTTGGCAGCTGTTTGGGGGATGGGCTGGAATGGGGAGAGACGGGGGGGGGGGGCAGGCCGACCCACCTACAGGTTATTGCAGTAGTGAAGGTCGGCACTAGGGATGGCAGGGTAAACGGACAAGAGCAGACATATATGAGAGGTGTGCAGGTAGAAACAAGATTGACAACAGATTGGATATGGAGGAGAATAGTGAGAATAGAGAGTCGGGGGTAACACAAGCTGAGCAGGGCTGAAAAGAGGCCAGAAATTTGTTTAGAAATGGAAGTTGTGGACTGCCTTGGTAGACTGTTAACACTCCAGGATTAAACTTTTGAATGTGCTGAAGGTTAGTTACTGAGCTTTTTATGGGGCATCTGCTCCCATACTCAGGGGTCCACATGGTGGCAGTAGAGAGAAAGCCAGTGTAGCTCTTAGCCACTGCTTCCCTTTTCTCTCCTAGAGATATACATTGACCTAAGTAACTCTCACTATGCTGTCTGTCTTATTCTGATCTTAAAAAGAATAATGAGAGCCTTTCTGAGAATCATGCTTGCAGGTCCTAAGTTTCTAGCTTTGCTACTTCCAAGGAATGATCATTATTCACTTTCTTCCAAATTCCTCATAATAAATGGAAAAAATAAAATATTCTTAACTTTAACTAAGAATCTCACACAATTATTAGGTTTAAAGCACAGATGTCACCTTTCCCAGATTTTTGGTTATTTGAAACTATCTTTTAAAAAGCAAACACAAATAAAACAAAAGATTGGAACGGTGTTGGAGAGACTGCAGAAGACAGGAATGCTAATCTGCTATTGGTGATAGTATGAACTGGTCCAATGAATGAGGAAGTCAGTTTGGATTTTAAGTAAGGAATGTCACTAAACTGTTCCTATTCCTTTGATCCAGAGATTAATGGGCATATGCCTCAAGGTGGTCAAGGACAGAAAGCAAAGTCTCTTAGACATGGTCACTTTTTATGGTAACAAAAAACTAGAAACAAGTGGGTTCCCCTTGAACAGGGGATGATGACCCTAATAAATGAATGCAGTGCAATAATGTTAGCACCCTAAGAAAAGACAGTTGAGAGAACCATGGGAATACTTGTTGAAACAGTAAGGCAATAATCACAACATAGATGATAATTGTCAAAATGCCTATGTAGTTCTATATCGCAAAGTATACGAGACTCTCTACATAGAAGGCAGAAGAAGTAAACCACTTATTCAGACACCAGAGAACCCTATCCCATAACCAAATGCTCAGCTCCCACAGCCAGCCAGTCCACTTCATCATAACAGCAAGGAACTGAAAACATTCAATATAGAATATCACTACATGGAGCCTCAACATCCCAAAACCTCTCTGACCCCTTGCTGAGGTCTTCCCCAAAACAAACTCACATTACAGCTAAGTCAGCCTGTTCAGCTGTAACAATCACGAGGGCAGCCACCAGCAGCCGTAACATCTCTCACTCTGTCTCTCTCTCACTCTCAGCATTTTCTGTGACATAACTTCTTTTCCTGTCAGGAAGCTCCTCCCACTGCATATGTCTTAGGCTTCCTGCCACGTAAGCAGGTCACATGGCCTATTAACGGGTGGGAAAGATCTTCAAATCACAATTGCTACTACACCCGTTTGAGCTGATACCACGTGAAGTAAGCCATTTCCAGAGAGCCGTTTAATAACCTCAACAAAAAGAACACTAAGACATGAAGGCAATGGCTCCAGTTATGATAACCACGATTGGCCCGGGTCTCAAGGAAAGGTCCCTGCGTTCTCTTGTTGGAGAGGTAGAGCACGTGGCTACAAATATTGCACAGTCACACGAGATTGCTCATTGCTCGATTGTTTTTGTGTTACAGTGGAAAGGCTCATTGGGTATGTTTGGGTGTATTTGGAAATGACTGTAACAAAAAAAAAAAAACAAAGGGCATCAGCATTTTTCAAAAGGGCGTTTTCTACCCCAAGCTACTGTTTAGTATTTAGATTTTTGTCCCGGTAATGCTGATTTTAGGGTACTTATTCTTTAATTGAGGGCAGCTAGGTGGTGCAGTGGATAGAGCTCCAGGCCTGGAGTCAGGAAGACTCATCTTCTTGAGTTCAAATCCAGCCTCTGACATTTACTAGCTGTGTGATCCTGGACAAGTCACTTAACCCTGTTTGCCTCAATTTCTTCATCCATGAAATGGGCTGAAGATGGAAATGGCAAACCACTCCAGTGTCTTTGCCAAGAAAACTCCAAAAGGGGTCACAGAGAGCTGGACGTGGCTAAAAAAACAACTAAGCAAATTCTTTGCCCATATTTTTATAGCAATTTAAGATTTATGAAAGTACCATGAATCATTTGAGTACGTATGAGAGTGCTTCATATGTAGATCCACAATTTTAATTAATGCATTTGAACTGATCTTTTTTGAAAGCCGTTCCTATTCTCCAGTGTGACTATTTTCATGTCTATATTTCTTAACAGTTGGATCCATATAACTATGAAATTATTGAAGTCGTCTTGAAAATTATACAGAAAGCTGATGAAAAGGTCACCAGTGTCAATATTAATCAGGTATTCCAGAGAATCCATAAACAAATACTAACCCCCTCTGTTAAGGTTTCCATTGGATCATGAGAGTTAGACTTTACACTTCTGAGCAGCCTTTCCTTTGAAAAGTTTCAGAAGTGCTTATAGAACTATTTTCCTTACTGTCCTTGTTTTGCATTTTATCTTAATGTTGCTAAATTGATGTTTTCCAAATGTAAATTAACTTCCTTATACTCCTTTGGGGTCGAAGCTTCCTTAGAGGACTGATCTATCCATTAACCGATCAATAAACATTTATCCAGCACTTTCTATGTTCCAAATTCTAAACCTGCTAGGGATGCAAAAAAGCAAGGACAGGCTCTGTCTTCACAGAGCTCACATTCTAAGGAAGGAGAAAACACGTAAATAAGTGGATGTGTGTAAGATATTTACAGAGTAAATGTAAAGGTAATTTCAGAAGACAAGGTAGCAGCTGGAGGCCCCTGACATGGACCGAGTCCTGAAAGAATCCAGGGAGAAGCGGTGGAGCGTTAGAAGGGAAAATGTCCTGGGCATGGGAGACACAGACAGGAGAGAGGAAATGTTGTGTACGAGGAATAGCCAGGGGACCAGTGCAAGTAAATTGTAGAGAGTGTCAAGTATTTCTTGAGGGGAATGAAGCATAAGAAGACCAGAAAGATGGGAAAGGGGTGCAAAGTCTGAAATCTCAAACCCAGAGGGCGTTTTATTTGTTCCTGGAGCCTCTGGAGTTTATCAAGAAGGGATGTGACATAGTCAGCTCAGAGCCACTTTGTAGCTGTGCATAGGGTTGAATGGAGTAGGCGGAATCTTGAAATAAGGAAACCACTTAAAGGCCGTTTCTGTGTTGAGAAAGAGGTGATAAAGGCCTGGGGGCTATCTCCTGTCATCCCGATCTATACTTTACCACTGGACCCAGATGACTCCAGAGGACAGTGTGAGGCTGGTGACCTTACACAGCCCTCCCTCACTTAAATCCAATTCACTTGCACATCAGGGCATCACCTCCCTGGTGTCATGGTCCTCTTCTGAGAATGAAGGACAAGCGACAACAACAATAAAGGCCTGAACAAGAGAAGTGGCTTTGTGAGGGGAAAGAAGGGGAACGTGATGAGGGAAGGAACTAAACGAGACTTGGCAGTGGATTAGTTTTATGGAGTGAATGTGGTGAGGAGCCGCCGACAATAGTAAGGTGGTGAGCCTCCACCCATGACAGTAAGGTAGCGAGCCTGAGTGCTGCAAGGAGCCTGAATGCAGTGAGGAGCCGCCAATGACAGTAAGGTGGCAAGCCTGAGTGCAGCAAGGAGCCGCCGATGATAGCAAGGAGCCTGAATGCGGTGAGGAGCCGCTGACGACAGTAAGGTGGCGAGCCTGGGTGGCTGAAGGGATGGTAGTGCCCTTGATAGTCATAAGTTGGAAGAGGGATGGGTTTGGAGGAGAAAGAAAATGAGTTTTTTCCTGAACATGTTGAATTTTGAGGTTTCTGTGGGACGCCCACTTCAAAAATGTCTGAGAGGCAGTTGGTGATAATGTGTGACTGTAGCTCTTGAGAGAGACTAGGGCTGGATCTATATTTCTGGGAATTGTCTTCATAGAGATGATAATTGAACCAATGGGAACTGATGAGATCACCAAGTATGGTAACATAGAGGGAGAGGAGGAGGCTCAGGGCAGAGCCTTGGGGAACGCCTCCTTTTAGTGAGTGTGACCTGGATGAATTTCCAGCAAAGGAAACTGCCAAGCAGAGGTCAGACAGATTGGACAAAGACAAAGAGCACGGAGTCCAAAAAAAGCCTAGAGAAGAGAGAATGCAGGAGGAGGCGGGGATCAGCGATGTCACATGCTGCAGAGAAGCCATTAGCCTTGGCAAATGAGGACTTTGCATCAGTGGATGAAGAGAAAAAAAACATAACATGAGACTAAAATGATTTGCTATTGGCCAAGAGAAATGTGTATATCCACTGGGGTTGACGGAGTATCAAGCCTACCCAAAATGCACCCAACTGAGTCTGCTCCAAAAGTTTTAGTAATTCCATGGCAATTTCTCTATTAAATATGCAAAGTATATTTCTTTATTAAAGTACATTTTATTAAGTACATTTCTTTATTAAATGTGCATTTTACTGTTAGTGGGTCCATCACTGAAATTTTTCTAAATCATTTTCCCTAATCTTTCAGTATTCCAAATATCTATTATTTTCTCAGGGGTCCTCCCTCCATTGACAAAATTTGCACCCTCCCCTTAATTGTAGTAGATAGTCTTTGAGAAAAGCTGTAGATTAAAAATTCATCACCTAGCAGTTGACCTTGTGATGAACCTCATGTCCTGTTGTCTAAGGTAAGCAGAAACATTCATTATATTGAGAGGCTTGTTAGATGAGCCAAAAGGAAGGTGGTGTTCAGAGGAAATTTCGGTAAAGCAGGGTGGTCTGAGATAGATCCACAGTCTTTGAGGGAATGTCGTACAGACTTAACTGCCGCATGTTTCCATGATGCATTCCTTGGTGACACTATGAAAGACAGGATCTCATGCTCAAAGGCCTTGGGGTCTGGTCTTATGTGACCTGTTTTATGTTCTTAGATACAAAGGCCAGGAATCATCAATTGGAGTGAAGAGAAGGACCAGGGGATGATATTCTCTATGGGAGCAGTAATCTTCCATGGGGTTCAAACATTTAAAAGCAGAGACATCTGTTCATCTGATGGGAAACCACTGTTTTTTCCATGTAGGGCTTGAGTCTCGTGAAGCATTTGAAATCGTACAGGCGAGCGTCCCCTCCTGGGAATCTGGAACACGAGTACATCATGAACCATGCCATGACCCTGTCCTCAGCTGCTCAGACTCGGCTGCCTTTTCACCTAATTTTCTTTGGAAAAGTGCAGAACTTCTGGAAAATCCTTTGTACGTTATTCACCAGTTTCTTTGATTCAGCATTAAACGTGTCCCTTGATTTCTCAGACAAACCGTGTTCTCCATTTCTCTCGTAGCTGCTGAGCTCAGGGAGGAGTCCTTCCCAACGTTCCTGTTGATCACTAAGCTCATGAAGGTAACTGACAAAACCCCCCGCCAGCCCTCCTCTTAACCCACCAGTCTAGGTGCTGGCTGTGAGCATTTTGTGCTGCTCGTGTACCTTATGTTGGTAACTTGTGGCCCTCCTCCTTTATCGTTAAAGGTTTCCTTGGATTCCTTGCATGTGTCGACAGCCAAGCAAGTGTTTGAAAAAAGCTTGAAGCCAAAGTTGCTGAAGCAGGTGCAGGCTCAGGGCTCGACCCTGAATAACAAGGAAATAGCAAAGACCTATGAGACTCTGCAGTCCTATTTGTTATCCATAGGTAATCCTGAGTGGGCCGTTGCTGTGGCCATCAACTTTGCTCAGGACATTCCAGAAGGTAGGAATCGGGGGGTATTGAAGCCATTCTCCCAATTCCTTGAGGCATTGAAACATTGGCTGAATAGACGTAGGTCCATCATTTGTTTGCTCCCTAGATGCAGGATCCAGATCCTCGTTCTAGCTTATTTGGTTATGCCCCTAAATATCTTGGCATTATTGCAAAAGCCTGTGGATAAACTAGGTGTTGCTATCCTAAAGAAACTATGGGGAAATGCATTCCCATAGGGAAATATGCTGTCTCTAGGCAGAACAATGAAGTGCTCAGATTTCAGTATTTGTTCTAATCACAGTCACTGTGCTGATTATACCGTCATTAGTCTCCCAACTTCGTACCTTCATCTCCCTGCTGTGCTCACCCCTGTCTGTCTTCAATTCTTTACCTCTCCCACATTATCCGTTTGACTCCTCAGTAGCATAAATCAATGGTCCATTCTCCATGATTGGAGAACAGGGTTATGAGAATTGCATGCACGTGTATTCATAGTCCAGGGCTCTCCCTGTGGATACAAGTAATAAAAACTGCCTTGGTTAAGCTGGAGAAATGCAAAGGACTATTCAGATTCTTTTTTTAAAATAATTTTTACTTGGTAGTATTTTATTTTTCCCCATTACATGTGAAGATAGTTTTTCAACATTCATCTTTGTAAGATTTTGAGTTCCAAATTTTTCTCCCTCCCTCCTTTCCCTTCCCCCTCCCCAAGACAGCATGCAATCTGATATAGGTTGTACACATACAATCATGTTAAACATATTTCCACATTAGTTATGTTGCGAAAGACATTTTGTAGGTAATTTATGCAAGATAAAAAGCAATCAACTATGTAAATGAAATAAACTGGAAATGCTACTTTTCACTTGACTGAAAAAGGATCATTTGAGACAAGGTGAATGTCTCCCCTTTTTAGGTTGCTACAAGATAACTACATTGAAATTTTGCCTTTATTTGGCTGAGAAATGGCTAAAGAAGATTCCACCTCAGGTTGGTCCTTTGGCTGTCATCCTCTTATCTTTTGTGTGCATTGTACTTGCTTAAGGTACCCTCTGAGAGGTAACATATCATGGTGGCCAGACCGCCTTAGAGTCAGGAAGTTCTTCCTCTGACACATGGTAGATAGAGGCCATGAGGAAGCCCCTGAACCATTCAGTGCCCCAGGCAACTCTCCAATAGACTGCCGTGCAGACCAGTCACTGGCCTGTACCACTAAAGGGAATTTCTACTTTGGAGCTCCCTCTCCCAGTGAAATCACAGGTCCAGACTAATAGATAAATCGGGACATAAATAAACACCCCCACCCCCACCCCCCCATCGATGGGAGAACCTTTGGTTTGTTCATGGGCTGAGGCACCTGTCTGTAAGTCAGTCTAGGGACTAAAGCTGGTGAGAAGCTCTGGGGCAGCAGCCAGTAGATGGCCCAAAGAGGGGCTGTCTACCAGAACGGCCCTCCAGGCTGAAATGAGCCCTCCTCGGAAGGAGCACATGTGATTGGTGGAAGGAGCAGTGGGCCGGAACCAATCAGAAAGCTGATTTCACCTGTCGGCCCTGGAGCCCTATCTATGGAATACAGAAAGTGACATTTACATACCTTCCTGTGCAGAGTCAGTGTGGAGAAAACATGAAGGTACTGTCCAAATATCACTTGTTCTTTGTAATACAGGATTGCCTTTTGGTTTGTGCTTTTTTATTTTTTTTTAAAGGATGAAACCCATGAGAAAGCTGAGGCCTTGTTGAAGCATCTGAGGCTGCAGTACCAGCGGTCAGGCACCGAAACTGTGCTCATCACCCACCGCCTGAGCTCTCCGGAGCACCTGCGGCTGCTGGGGAAGCCAGCACATCTCATCACTAGTCTGTATGAGCACAGCAGCATCCCGCTGAGGATCCAGGGGCCAGCCGGCCAGGACTGTCCTGGTGAGGCCTGGCACAGAATGAGAGTGCTTGGGTTTCCCCTCTTGTATTCAAAATGCTGGTTAAAAATTGACTTTCTGTTGTGTGCCTGTAGATATTCATGCAGCTGCCAAGGAAATAGCTGAAATTAACAACTTGGATTTGGAAAAAATCTGGGACACGCTTCTTGAAAAATGGTTATGTCCAACAACGCAGACCAGTGAGGTGAGTCATTAACGATCCCATCTGGGAATTCATGATCTCCGCCCCAGTCTGCACATGGATCCAAAGTGCTTCACTGTGTGTGCCTCCAAAGGCACAGATTGCAACCCATCTGGGTATTACTTCTTGTGAGCCTCTCGTCCATGTCTTCACATGAATTTGCCACAGGAGAGCCACCCCCCAGGCCTAGGCTCTTTCTGGCATCCTCTTGATGTCTTAAAGATGCCAATAAGGCATGTAGGCAGTCCATTACCCATTACCTATCTCTTATTCTTGACACATGACTTCTGGCCAAAGATGAAAAGAGCCTTCCCCACATGGGGACACTCTTTTCTTTTAAACTTCTGTGCTAAGTCTTCAGGTCTCACACCTTAAGGTTTGAATAGGGTGAGTTTTGTTGCCTGATAGATTTTTGTCTTTACAATATTATTTTTTATGCAGTTTAACTTCTTAGGATTAAGAATTTCCAAAGTATGATTTTTAAGACCTGAGAAATATTTCTGATTTAGCTTAGGGTTTGCTATCCCAATACTGATTTTTTTCCCATTATTTCTTTCGAATTTTAAAGTAGAACTTAGTGGATATCATCATTAAGAGTTGTTTGTACTGGGAGCAAGCAACATATTCTTCAGTCTGTGGTTTTACATAAGTAATGCCTTAAAAGAGGCATATGGAGTAATGGATAGAGGGCCATCTTCAGTCTGGGGGCCCTGGATTCAAGCCCTGTCTATGCTCATATTAGGCAAATCCTCTACTTTCAGTGTCCCCAGGCAGCTCCCCTAGGATTAGAAATTGCAGAGGGGCCTTGCCTGCTTTGGTAGAGAAAGTTTCTTTACCAGGATTTCCCTACATCATTGAAATAACAGGTTGGGGTGGGGAAAAAAGTCTACCTTCTCCCTCAAGGTTCAGCAAACATTCAGTAAATGCTCACAATGCATGAGCCACTGTGCTTGGAATTGGGGATACAAAAACTAAAGGGAAAAGGCACTGCCTTCAGGAAGCTGATATTCTGAGGGGAGATGGGAGTACCGATGAGGAGAGAGGAGGCTGAAGGAGATGAGAACCCTAGCCACTGACCAAGCCTGGCACTGACTCAGTCACTGGAGAACTCCTGAAAAGGGCACATGCGTTATACTTTAAATTCATAAGAGGGCTTTGTATTGAAATTTAATAAAGCAAAGAATGACTTTTTAAAAAATTTTTCACATATGGGATTTGATTTGAATTTCCTAAATGGAGCTATACCTATACAAACTGAAGGATTTACTAGGTATGTCATTATTTGATTTTTTAAAATTTGATTTTTTTTTTTACCTTTACAGATACCTTCAGAGTTCTTTAATATTCAAGGAGATGAAGCCCTCCAAAGGTACACTCATTTTCTTTATTTATAGCAGATAGTTTTACAAAAATAATTATTTTATTTGTGTCTACAAGTCTGGTGCTGAAGGGGTTGCAAGTTCAAAAAGTGTAAGAAGCTCTCTGGAGGACTTTGAACTGTATCTTGTCACAGGTCTAGACCCTGGAGGGTTTTACTACAGAGTGAGTTAATGAATTGTCATTGAGACGCTCTTGATACAGCTTATGCAGGAATCTTTTTTTTCCCCTAAGTCCATTTCATTGATTTGTTATTTGGTGATGCTCAGCAGATCATGATTGTTTACCATTAATGTACGGTGCACAACTCAGACATCTTTTAAAATATTTTATCAGTATCTTTTCTATTTATATCGTCTTCATTTCTGAATACATTTCCCTCTGCCTTGTCCAGGGAACCATCCCCTTTACATAGCTTTAAAAAAAAGACAGTGAGAAAAAGCGGTTTAACAAAATTAACCAATATGTTAGTAGGGTTTGATAGTGCTGGCAAGGTTCCACACCTTTATTTCCCCACCCCAATACCCCACCACCACCAAAGAAGGGAGGAGGAGGGCTGCCTTTGCTTATCTTTTTAGGACAGAGCTTGGTCATTCTAATCATACAGCGTTCAGTTTCATTTTTTTTTGCTCTTTTCATTTGTATTGTTGTACTCATTGTATATACTGTTTTCCTGGCTCTGATTACTTTACTCTGCATCAGTTCATACAATCTTTCCATGTTGTTCTGAACTTTGAGTTAGACGAGAGGTCTCTTCTAGCCCTGAAATTCAGTGCTTCTTCGTGTTCATCATTTCTTATGGCTCAATAGTGCCATTACATTGTGTACCACAATTTGTTGAGCCATTCCCCAGTTGATGAACATATATCCCTTTCTTTGGCAGTAAATCAATCAATGAACATTTATTAAGCAGTGCTATGTGCTAGGCACTCTGCTTTGTGCTGGGGAGCCAAAGAAAAAGCAAAAACAAACAGTACCTGGGCTCCAGGAGCTCACATTCTATTAAGGGAAACACATTCTACATAAACAGGGCCATACATAGTAGATGGAAGCTGAGGGGGTGGACCCAGAAAGGCCTTCACTAGACGAGGTTTTTGAGCCAAGCCTTAGGGGAACCAGGGATTCTAAGAGGCAGAAACGAGGGGGAGAGTCTTTTATGTTGTCCCTCAGTCATCCCCTCTTTCATCTTCAATCTCCCCTTCTCCACTGGTCTTTTCTCTGCTGCCTTTAAAAGAAGTCCTTACTGTGGCCGGCCATCCCTCCCAGCCATTCCTCAGCCCTCCTCACTTCACCTGCCCAACTCTTCTTGCCAAGGCCAACCTTGTATTTGTGTACCTGATCCCATTCCCTTCTGGCTTCTCTGGCAGATTCCCCCTCAGTCACGCCCTTTCTCACTCTGGAACCTTCCACATCTCCCTCTCTCCCAGTTCTTTCCCTACTGTCTTCAAACATGCCCCAGTGTTCCCTCATCCCACTAGATCCCACCATCCCCTCAGGCTCTTGTCTTTCTCAGTCCAGCTCCTAGAAAAAGCTGTTTACGTTCATTGTTCCTACCTCCTTTCCCATCACTGGCTTCTTGGCCCTTTGCGGTCTGGCTTCCAACCCCATCACTCACCTGAAACTGCTCTCTCTCAAGTGATCTCTTACTTGCCAGATCTAATGGCCTGTTCTCAGTCCTCATCCTTCCTGACTTCTCTGCAGCAACTGACACTGGTGACCGCCCTTTCTTTCTGGATAACCCCTCTCCTCTCTGGGTTTTTGTGAAACTCCTCTCTCCTGGTATTCTTCTAATCTTTAGAAGACTGTAGAAGCAATGGGGAGCTGAAATTTACTGACTAGAGGGAGATGATGGCCGCTTGTTGCCTGACTTCTTCATTGTTCCTCCTTGCTGGCCGTCGCCGTGTTGTGACCCCTTGAGTGTGGGTGGATCACAAAGCTCTGTCCTCGGTCTGCTGTTATTTCTTTTTGGTGACCTCATCAACCCCCGTGGGTAAAAGGATCATTTTTGTGTATGTTATTCCCGTAACCCTGCAACAAGCCCTGTTCTTTCTCTTGAGCTTTATTCCTTCCTGTTGGATTTTTGAACTAGATGTCCCATGGACATCTCCAACATTTCCCCCCCGAAAACCCAACCCTCTTTCAGTGCCTCGAAAGGGTGTCAAGGGTACCACCATCCAAGCTGATCCTCAGCGTCTCACTCTCCCTCATCCCCATGGCCATTCGATTGCCCGGTTTTGTCATTTCCACCCCAGAACATCTCTCAGAACTTTACCCTCTTTAATCTCACAGCCACTACACAGACTTCAGTCTCTCCTCACCTTTAACCTGGACTATTGGGATAGCCTCCTAATTGGTATCCCTGCCTCAAGTCCTCCCCCCACCATTACATCCTATACACAGCTGCCAAAGTGGAGCACATCGTCCCCCTCTACTCAATAAACTTCCCTGTTGTTTGTATGATCTAAATTAAACTCCTCTGGCATTTCCCAACCCACTCGTCCAGCTTTATTATACCTTACTTCCCTTCCTACACATTGTGATCTAGTTTTCTTTTTCCCACATTTCTGTGTTCTTTCTCATTGGTTGTCCCTCATGCCTGAATCCTCTCCCTCTTCGTCTGTCTCAAGCACTCCTTTAAAAATTTTGTTTTATTCAGAATTTAACAGAAAAAGTTGATTACAAATCTCGGTTATATACAGCTTGCTTTTCTTTTACAATATGTAATAAATTCAGTGTGTAATGTTCAAAAGCGTCCTGCATGTCTGTAATGCTCTTCTTTCAGCTCTGTTCTACACGTTTCACTTTTTAAAAAAAAAAAGATATTTCCTGCAGCCTTTATCTTAAGTATTAGTAAGGTTACTGAAGGAAGACCAAAGCCATTTGGGCCCAGTAGCATCCTTTTTTGCTTTCCCCTTTTAACGTCATTAAACGAGTTTTCTTTGCCATTTTTTGATTGTTATACTTAAGGGGGTGTGTGTGTGTACATATACATATACTTTTTATATAAAAATATATATACAGATAATTATACTTAAGGGGGGAAGTCTTATACATTTTCTGATAGAAATTGAAGTCTCCATTATACTATATATAATCTTCTAGTATTTTATCATTTATTTTAAATATAAATGGATTTTTTCTTCTTTGTTATTTGCAGAGTTCTATATCTCCTCCAAATACGTCCCATTGATTATAGTTCAAGAATGTTATTTTTGGCTGCAACATCTGTATGTGTAAGTTTACATAAACTCACAACTGAAACTCACTTTTGCTTCTCATGTTTGAATCTTAAGATCTCAGGTTGGAGCTGCTTTAGAGGGAGTCTAGTCCAACCCATTAGCTGAAAAGTACGCCCCTCTGTGATGTGCCAAACAAGGGATCCTCCCGCCTCTGCTTCAAAACGTCCAGTGAGAGGGAATCCATTGCTTCTTGAGGTGGTCCGTCCACTTTTAGACTTTTAGGAATTTTCTCCCCATGTCAAGCCAAGTTTTGTTTCTTGGCCACTTTCAGCTGTTGCTCCTACTTCTATCTGTTGGGGCCAGGCAGAGCCAGGTGACTCCCTCTTCCCTGTGACAACCCTGCTGATACTCATTTTCTTCTCTAGGCTAAATAGTCCCAGTTTTTTCAACCATTCCTCATGTTAGGGTTTTTTTCACATTTTTAGATTTAATTCCTTTAAGAAATCTGTATGACTCATAATGAAGTCATTGCTTACCGCTGGATTTCTGGAAATTCGTTATAAACCATACGAACAAGGCATATGATTAATCAATATGATTAATCGTTGCTCAATGTGGGCTACTGTCGCCATCTTCACTCCAGTCGCATTTTCTACCCACATCCCTGGCACGGTCCGTGTGTGGTGGTGCATGCCTCTGCCCATTGGCATAGCAGATTATGCAGAAGAAAATCTGCTTTTCCAAAGAGCCTGGGCTGTCATTATCAGTGGGGCTTCCTGGTCTTTGAGCCCTGTTCGGGCTGTGTTTGTTGTCTAAGTCTGAGCAGGTGACATTTGCTGCATCAGGCAAGAGTAAACAGATTCCCAAAACTCTTCTTGCTTTTCAGCCTCGTCCTGTAGATCAGTTGACATTTGCCTATAGAAGACGAGCTCTTCACTGTCTCTTATGTTTGGCAGACAGAGAAACAATTGAGTCTCTCTTCAGAAAACCTTTTGAGGAAGTAAAGTAAGTGGAATTAAATTTGTAGCAGAAACATATGTAGTTGTGACTCCTTGAAAAATCAGTGAAGCCTAATTTATTTTAATGGATTTTTGCCTTTGAGAATTAATAAATGTTAATAAACATGATTACTCATTTGAGGGTATGATGCTAACATTAACAAAAAACTAAAAGCTCTTTTTAGAACAGCTAGGTGGCACCACAGTGCATAAAGCACCAGGAGACAGGAAGACCTATGTTCGAATGTGGCCTCAAACACTTAATATCTATGTGACCCTGGGCAAGTCACTTAACCCTTTTGGGCTGTTTCCTCATTTGTAAAATGAGCTGGAGGAGGAAATCGCAAACCACTCCAGTATCTCTGCCAAGAAAACCTCAAATGGGGTCATGAAGAGTCAGACTGAAACAACTAGCAACGGCAAAAAAAAAAATCTCTTAAAACACCCTCACTAACAGAGTGTGTTTTAGCTTTCTTTCCCACCAGAAGTTCATTTATAACTTAATGTTTAAAATGTTTTTGGAAATCAAAGCAATTTTTAGGAGTATTCCAGTTTTTTAAATGTTGCAGCAATCTACAGTTTTCTCAAATTGCGAATGTTTTCTCTGAAGACATTTAAGTATGGTGGGTAGAATTTTTCCTTTAGAGAGAGTTACTAAAACTCTGTCTTTACAAATACCTCCTTCATTTATTTATTTGTGTATTTATTTTGCAGATGTTTTCTGAAATGCATCACTTTCCTCGCTGCTTTTGAAATGTTGAATATCCCTCTCACATATGAATCATTTCACAACAGTCCTAAAGAAGGGATGATTAAAGGCCTATGGAAAAATCATAGCCATGAACCTATGGTATGTAATTTGAGCCAACAGGTAAATTTAAAACCCTTTTTCTGGAGCTTAAAGGCATCGAAGGCATCTTCTGTAGCCCTAAATTTATTTCTCTCTCCACTACTCCATAATACTTTCCCCTTCATTACAGGTTAAGAACCTTTTGGAGGCAACTGAGGTGCAAAAACAATATTAGTGCATATGTATACTCAGGTTCAGTTCCTTTTTATATAAGATTCAAAATTCTCTCTAATTTGCAAAGGACAAATGAACAAAAAAGCTTTTGTTAAGTACTTGCTTTTTGCAGACGTTGTACTAAGCATCAAGGATGCAAATACAAAAATGACACAGTCCTTGCCCTTCAAAGAGCCTTTTTATTCAAAGGGTAGAAACAGCATATGGGAGCAAGGGAGGGGACAACACATGGGTGGAGAGGCGAGCTGTATCTTGGTTTTTGAAGTTGCAGGGATGGTCTTGAAGCCATATGGGAGTAAGTGGACACACCCTTTCCGGTAGCAGTGGTAGTATTGATTCAATGATGGTTCTAGAACAGAAAGACTCAGATGCAGGTGGCGAAAAGGTGGCGGCACGTAAAGGTGAAGGTGACTGGGCTTGTCTCCATATGGGCACCACAATAGGCCCTCACTATTTGGGGCAGGAGTTTGGTAAAGAGGGTTCATGAGCAGCTGTAGCTGAGGGGGAGATAGTGGTGGGTGACAGCTTGAGTCACTGATAAAGTGACATAATGATAGAATATAAGCACCCTGAGGGCAGGATTGTTTTATTTTGTCTTTGTGTTTCCAGGGCTTGGCACAGAGCTTAATGAATGTCTGACTGATCACATGATTCCTTTTTGGCTTCAGGCTGTGAGATTGGTGACTGAACTTTGTCTGGAATACAAGGTCTACGACACTCAGCTTTGGAGCGGCCTGTTACAAAAGCTGCTCGGCTTCAACCTGGTAAGACTAGTTCCTATTCAGGGGAGATGTTGTGACTTTAGCAGAGAATTTCTTATGAATTTTACATCGGAGGTGGTTGTTATTACCTAATACAGATATGAAAATTTTAAAATAACCTTAATTAAAAGCACCTTCTAGGGGCAAAGGTCCAGACTAGGCTTTCAGAGAGATAGAAAGAAAAATAAGATGCACACTCCTCCACAAATCCCCCTGTTCAAAAAACCTGGAAAGACTCACATGAACTGATGCTGAGTGAAGTCAGCAGAACCAGGAGAACATTGTACACAGTAACGGCCACATTGTGCGATGACTGACTTTGATAGACTTGGCTCTTCTCAGTAATGCAAAGATTCTAAGACAATTCCAAAAGACTCATGATGGAAAATGCTATGCACATCCAGAGAAAGAACTATGCAGATCAACGCTTACCATTTCCTGCTTTTTGTTGTTGTTTTCTCATTCTTGTGGTTTTCCTCTTCTGTTCTGATTCTCCTTTCACAGCGTGACTGATATGGAAATATGTTTGATATGATTGTAAATGTATAGCCTATATCAGATTGCATGTTGTCTTGGGGAAGGAAGAGAGAGGGGGACATTATTAAGTGGTGGGGGGGGGATGGACAACACACAAAAAAGCAAGTCCCTCTGTTTCCTCAAGGAGCTGAGACTTGGCTGCAGTAGGGGAGAAAAAGCACATAGCTATTGATAACTTAGACGTATGATCCTATTCTGCGAAAACTCCATTAGGCAGCCAACCCTCCATAAATGGTGGTAAATCTCTGGTGTTAAATCTCTTGATGCAAACTTGTTTACACGAGCTGTTGTTGAACTTACACTTTTGGTCCTTCACCAAGCTAAGCTTTCCCCAGTCTAAGTGCTTCCTCTGTCAATGAAGATTGCAGTCCCTCTGTGCTATGATCATAACAATAACAATAAGCATTTATATGATGCTCTAAGATTTGCCAAGTACTTACAAATATTATCTCGTTTTATCCTTGCAACAGCCCTGGCAGGAAGGTGCTATTAGCATCTCCCTTTAATAGATGAAAAGCTGAGGGAAACAGACCAAATGACTTGCCCGGGGTTGCACAGCTAGTAAGTGTCTGAATCAGTATTTGAACTGAGGTCTTCCTGATTCCAGGCCTGTTACTCAATCTATTTTGCCACTCAGCTGCCTCTAATAGATTGTCTTCATGAATTGTTGGAAACATCAACCACCTGGTGACCAAACCTCTAGTGATCAGCCCCTGCCCTTTCCTTGGCTGATCCGCAGGTGACAAAGACATGTTGGGGGCCTTTTCTTGAAGCCTTTCAAGCCTGGCCACACTCTAGTTTGTATTGGCACAGCCTCTGAAAGGCCAGAGTCCCCTTTAGGGCCCCCATGAAGCTTTGAAGTAGGCCATGGGAAACTTAAAAAGACATTTGGAGGCAGCTGGGAAAGGCTGGGAGAGCCAGACCTAGACCTGCCTCACATTTTTATTAATGGTGTAATCCCAGGCAAATTAATTCACCTTCACTCAGACTCAGTTTCTTCATCTGTAAAGTGGGGGCTAACATATACCTGCCAGGTTGCTTGTGTGGATTAAATGGGATAATGTGTTTGAAGTGCTTTGCAAAGATTAAAGAGCTGTGGAAATGCTAGCTTTTATTATTAATTAATTAATATGCAAAATGTCCACACAGATTTCTGGGTAGTTTATATACATATATATATATATAATTTATAAGCATACTCTTGATAGAATATATGTTTTATCTTCAGATATCTCATTTGAAATTGTGGAATAATAAATTATTCATTGAAATTTATTTTTTTCCAGATCAAATATCTAAGGAGTGTTTTAACAGCCATTGCCAATATACATTCCTTGTGGCAGGTATGTACTTTTTAAAAGAAAATTTTGTGCAGTAGCGTTTTCCTGGGCTAAGGTGGATATTTTAGTGTGATCTCCACCCTTGTGAGGTATGTGTGGTTGTCTGGTACACTACATTATGTTTTGTCCCAGAATAAGGCCTCTTGTTGGAGGGGTCAGGTCCATGCAGAATGCTCTCTGACCAATGAAGCAGTCACAGTTTGGCTTGAACATCTATGGTTTGGCTCACCTTCTCGGGCGGGTGGAGTTGCCTGGTATGACCTACCCAGTGGAAATGACATTTTCCAGAATGGGAAGCCAGTTAGGAGTTTGTTACCATGGGTACCGCCGTGCAGGAGCTCTGCATGAAGGCCAAGGTTGCAGGTAGCAGGATCTGCTACAGACCCTGAATCTGTGAGATGTGTTTGCTTCCTACAGATCCCATACTTTGGCAGAGCTTGGCAGCAGGTCTCCCAGAAACCGCTCATTTCAGGTACCTTTTTTCTTTCTTTGGCTTTTCAATACCCAGGTGTTATAATTCAGTAAAAGGGACATTGTTATTGTGATGTCCATGTTTTTTATTTGGGTTTTTATATTCTCAGCCTCTTGCCCACTGAGTCCTTCTCAGCTATCTGCCTGTTGTGAGAGTCTCGTGGTTCTTCTGGAGTAAGTAAAGTGCTATTTCTATATTTTCAAGAAAAATTTTTAGTCTTAGGAAAATCTCTAGAAATCCTCCACGTTTGTTTCAAGCCCAAACCTGTCATGTGCCTTTCCAATGGCCTGTCATTCCTCGGAGCTTTTGTGCTGCCCTATGTGGTACCGAGGGCCAGACAGTGGGAGGCCTGATGAATTTGGGATCCGAGGACCTGGGTTCAAATTCCAGCTCTGCCATGTACTGTCCGTGTGCCTTGGGCAAAACACAACCTCATCTCTAGGGCCTCAACCTAGATGATCTCGGAGGTGCCTTCTCGTTCAGGTATCTTTGATCTTCTCCTTTCTGCTCTGTAAGTGCACGTTGGTGGATAAATGTTAGTTATTTAGTCATTCAGTTGTGTCTGAGTCTTCATGACTCCGTTTGGGGTTTTCCTGAGAAAGACACTGGATCATTTCTGCCATTTCCTTCTCCGGCTCATTTTACAGGTGAGGAAACAGAGGCAAACAGGGCGAAGTGATCTGCTCAGGGCCCCATAGCTAGTGAGTGTCTGAGGCCAATTTGAACTCAGGAAGCTGAGTCTTCCTCACTGCAGGCCTAGCATTCCATCCACCGGACTACGTAGCTTACTTTCTGTAAATAAACTAATTATTTTTCCCCAAGGACTTATGGAGCACCAAGTGGTATTTAACATAAGAGGAACAGTACTTTTAGACTTAAGACTTCTAGGTCTTTAGAGACAGATACATTATTTTATCTACAGATTTAGCCTTTCAACCTGATTGAAATAGTCTGTCAGTCAATGAACATTTATTAAATACCTACTATGTGCCAGGCAGTGTCCTAAATGCTGGGGATATAGAGAAAGGCACAAGACTGCCCCTGCCCTTGATGAGCTTGCACTCTGATGGGGGAGACGCTTGCAAACTGCTGTGGACAGCTGCACCACAGACATAACAGGAGGAAACAGGGAGGAGCTGAAGGAGGGAAGGCCCTAGTAAGCACATGGTTAGGAGCTCTCTTTCCTTTCCCCATCTGAGCATCTTCCATCCTTTCTGCATGCGTCTCAGACATTCCTAGTCACTTAGTGGTTGTCTGCCCCGTGAGAATGCTCTCTTCGAGGGTCCAGGAACTGGGTCTTGGCCTTTCTTTTTCTTCCAAGTGCTTAGCTCTGTGCCTGGCACACAGTAGGTGCTTAATAAATGTTTAGTGCCATGATACATTTAGTTGTAAGTTTAGTCTTCCTTTTCATACCAGTCCATGAGCAATATCTTAGATGACTTTGGTTTTCTTATTAGTTGACATTTAAGCCAATAGTTTTTTAATTCTGTTAAAATCTTTTTTTTTTAATATTGAAAAGTTGAGGAGATAGAAAGCAGTTGTGGGAAATCACTAAAGGCAATTAGTGAATTCTTCTGCTCCAGATGCTTCTGTAGGAAGTCATTGCCTGTTCTCTTAAAGGTGTCCTGTCTCCATGGACCTAGATATGGGTGGAATTGCCAAACAGTACAGCCAGCTGGAGCTTCCAGCCTTCACCCTGGCCTGCCTCCTGCTGATGCCCCCCTCTGACAAGAGACACCAGCAGCTTCAGGTACTGAAGGGTAGAGGAGGGACCCCTGACCCAGGAGCCATCAAATCTGGCCCAGGCCGGCCTGGCACATCCCCAGGCCAGGCTTCTGCTTTTATGTTTTAAGAGTTCAGCTATCAGGTCTCATTCCTGCTTCCTGAAAACCAGTGGTCAAGATTGTGAGCAGCCAAAAGTGACTTTCCCTTGACCACATAAACTTCCTACTTACTGGGGGAAAACCTGCATGAAGTCTTAATTTTTCAAGACAGTGGTACTGAAGGAGCTCCCTGGCCCCCGGTCCCCTTCCAGCCCTGGCCCTATCCTTGGCCTTAGTTCTCCTGAGTCCTTCTTGCTCAGAGGGGCCCGGTTCTGGGAGCTGTTGCGCCCGCACTCTGTTCCACCTTGTACTCGTCATTGCCTATCCATGCTCCCAGGCTGCCCTTTGGAGACTCACCGCTCGTTCTCGCTCTGTTCATGGGGCCGTGGTTGTCTTCACCTGATGCACAGGTTCGATCGAGAAGATCAAACATTACCAGTGGCTCATTTCATTTGTCCGTTTCAGATTGAAAACCAATTTTTTTTAAATGTTATTTTCATGGGTGTATTTTGCCTTGACTAGTGTGCTGGATTGGGAACCCCCTCTTGAATGCTGGGTTAAGTGTGTGTTTGGGAGGAGCCTGGGGTAGGAATACTAGACGTGGACGTTTCTAGATGACCCCGGCGGGGAGGGTGGAGGCTGAGGGGGACGCTCAGTTCTCTCTTGGTCAGACCAGGAAGGTTTCGTGCAAGAGCCTCCTTTTAGACTGTTCCCTTGTTTCCAACTCTCCATGGCCCCTTTTGGGGTTTTCTTAGCAAAGACACTGGAGTGGTTTGCCCTTGCCTCTTCCAGCTCATTTTACAGATGAAGAAACTGAGGCAAACAGGGTAAAGTGACTTGCCCAGGGTCACACAGCTAGGAAGTGTCTGAGGCCAGATTGAACTCAGGAAGGTGAGTCTTCCTCACTCCAGGTCCACTGCTCCATCTATCTGGCCTTCTTTTAAATTAGTAACACAGTGTAAGGGGACACGGTGGGTAGAGCACCAGGCCTGGAGGCAGAAAGACCTGAGTTCAAATCTAGCCTCAGACCCTTAAGAGTTGTCTGACTATGGGCAAGTCATTTAACCTGTTTGCCTGTTTCCTCATCAGTAAAAATGGCTATCATAATAGTCCCTATTCTTGGGATCATTCTGGGGATTAAAGGGGCCATCCCTAGACTCACTTCTTAAAGAAGCCTATTCACTGAATTGGGTATCTCTCACAGGGAGAAAAGCCCTGAGCCTACAAAGGCCAGGATCTCCCATTGCATCCTGGGCCATCTTCAGTCATCCTGGTGAATATCTGGTCATTGGACCCAGCTGGCTCTGGAGGAAAAAGTGAGGCTGGTGACCTTGCATAGCCCTCTCTCTCTCAGATCAAAGTCAGTCATGGCATCATCTCCTTGGCATGCCGTGTCAAAGCACCCACAACCTGAGGACCAAGTAAGATGATGATTATAAAGCCCTCGGCACAGGGCCTGGCACAGAGGGAGTACTATAGAGATGGTAGCTAATATTATTATTAGGGAAAGAATACTGACCTTTACTCATAGCCCCTAAACTCGGATCCCAGTTGTGCTCCTTGCAGCCTGTATGACTTTGGTCAAGTCCTTCGCCCTTTCTCGGGCTCAGTTGCCTCTTTTGTAAACTAGAGCTGAACTTGACCACCTTCAAGTCCCTTGCAAATCTAGATGCTGTAAGCCTGTAATCCTCGTCTGAATTGTTCCTTTAAACCATCAGCTTCTTTTTGTAATATTTTGGTAACTGTCTCGATATAATTCATTCCCTTTGTAATCCACATTTTTTGGGTGCATTTAAGAACATAATTCTGAGCAGGGGTCTGTAGCTTTCACCAGACATTGCCCAGGGGGTTCAAGACACCAAAAGGCAAGAATGCGAGTTGGAAGGGATTGTGGCTGCCTGCAATTCCGAGCACAGCCAGCAGATGGAGATTTGTCTCGTCTTCAGTACGGACGCCTCTGTCCATCTTTCCCTATAGGGACTGGTTGGTGTCTGAAGGACCAGAAAAATCCATTCAGACTAACTATATTTTTCTTTCTTTAAATTTTTTTTTTAATTAATCAGACTAGGAGCTAATGGTCCTTGAAAGGAAAAGAAATCTCATTTGAGGCAAGATTCAAAGAAACACATGAGTTTTTGTTACAAAGACAGATTTTATTACTTACCAACTTTCAGTTGGAGCAACTATATAAACAGGTGAAAATTAAAGCCTTCAGGATTTAATTAGTAGCTCAAGACCCCAAGAGAGATGTTACATCATAGTACAGATATTACAGCTATTAAACAGAGCTCAGATGAAGGCGAGATTCCTCCTTACCCGACACTGAAGATCTTTGACACTCTCTATCAAACCTGTCTTTCTGCTCCTCTCTCTTTTACTCTCTTCACACACTTTCCATTTCTGGGAAATTGGATTCTTTGCCACTCCCAGAACCTGTCCCAAACTTGCCTCTGCCTGCACCTTTGTTTTCACCGTCCTGTTCTCCCTTTTCCCAGCTCTAGCTCCTGGTGACCTCTGACCTTCAGGCCTCAGCACAAATACTACCTCCTCTCTGAAGCCTTCACTGATTTCTCTGGGTGAAGTGTTCCTTCTGTTCTCGAAACTTTCATAGCAGTTTGTTCCTCTTTTATGATGTTTGCATTCCACAATGTGTCACCAAATCAATAAATATTTATTAAGTACCTACTTTGTGCCAGGCACCGTGCTAAACACAGGAAATTTAAAGGCAAGGGAGGCAAGGAGAGCACTTGTTTGGACTTACTGGGAAAGCCCACAAGGCAGCAAGTCAGGAGTTGTGCTTTAGTCACACTTTGGCCCACCTGAGAATACCAAGGCTGATGGCACGGGCACCAGGGGAGGGAGCCGGGCAGCACTGAGGAAGAGATTGAGGAGGTCTTGGGTCACAAAGAATCATTTCCATAACTAGATGGGACTTGGGCAGGCCAGACCCCTAGCAGGTGGAGGTGTGCTCCAGGGGAAGGAGTTTGGGGTTCCTTTTTTATATTTGGTGGTAGGAATGACTAACTTATCCATATCACCTTAGGCTTAGTTCAAAGTTACCAGCACTACCCTAGGGTGAGTTCATTTGCATAATGTGTTCCTGGTTTTACTGCATGTACGTGGGGCTTATGTACAGCTTACAGATGGATGGAGGGGCTGTTAAATTAGGCCATAACTTCCTTCCCCTAATTTAGCGCATAATCTCAGGATGTGGCCTCAGTTAATGAGGCAGTTGCCGGTGCCTCTTATGCTCCTGTAAATGTAGGAGACAGTTTTCAAGGAACTATATTCTCTGTCCTTAATTTGTGGAGCCATCGTAAGTGACTTCTATGTTCTCCTTTTGCAATCCATCTTCCTACTGTTGTCACCATATAAACTTACTATACTAACTTTTGGGGGTGGGAAGGGCTATAGTTATACCTTTTTTTTTTTTTAGAGAGAGGATGTTGTTGATATCTTTGGTTTTTAACAACACCTTCATTTCTGACCATATCCTTTTCCGTTCCCTACCTAGGAAGCATTTCTTATGACAGAATAAAAAACATCAAAAAACAAAACCAACTAACATGTCAGTTGTATTCAGGTCCTAAGGTGGTGTGGTGGAGTCAGGAAGACCTGAGTTCAAATCTAGCCTCAGATCCTTACTAGCTCCGTGACCTTGGGCAAATCACTGAGCCTCCATCTGCCTCAGTTTCCTTCTCTGTAAAAAATGGGGATGATAATGGCACCTCCCTCCCAGGGTGGTTGTAAAGCGCATTTAGCCTGAAGTGCTAGTTATGATGGTGGGTATCTAACACCACCTGCAGTGTTCTGCATACAGTCTCCCAGCTCTGCACAGCTGGGAGGGGTATATATTTCTAGCTTCTTTGTGTCCAAGAGGACAAGGAGTATCCCATCTTTTCTTTGTATCTCTGTGTCCAGCACCAAACGCTGCCTGTGCTGGGAACTTAATAGAGATTCATTGAATGAATAAACTTAGGCTGAAGTAGTTCAGCAAGGTTTTGTAAAACATCTCTTCTCCAGGACCCAGGCTGGTCATTTCCAAACACAGCATTTTAAGACAGAAGAGCGTTTCTAGCACTGAGGAGAACACACCAGATTGGGGCGTGTTCTCAGGCTAATGAGACAGAAGGTGACCAAAACCAAGGCTAGCACTTGGCTTTACAATATCACCTGTGCAAGAGCAAGAAGGGGAACACGTGGCCAGGAAGTCACTGAGGTGAAAAACACCCTCATGGTTTTAGCGAAGGAGGCATGAGATGAGAAGGCACTTGAGTATTAAGCAGTTAACAGGATGTGGGATCTTTTCCCCCTCCTTCAGACACCCTGATGTTGGCTAAGGAACCCACCGTCCTTCCAGACACCCTGATAGGAGGTCTGAGTCGTCTCTCTCGCTGCAGTCGGTGGCCCCCATGACATCTCTTCTATAGACGCCCTTTGTCTCTACTCACAAGGCCGGGCCCCTGTTACCTCTCCCCTAGATGGCTGTAACGGCCTCCTGATTGGCCTCCTGCTTCAAGTCTCTCTTACTCCCATGCATCCTTCACATAGGAATGAATGAAAAAGTCATTACTGGGGACCGCTGCTTTCTTGTGATACAAAAACAAAGCAAACTGGTCCCCTGAGAGAACACGTACGGGAGATGGGAACTCACAGAGACAGTGATTAGAACGAGGCCCTCCACTGGCAGGCCTCTTCCAGAAGCAGTGACTGTGTTGGTTACCGTTCCCAGGTAGGAAGAATGACATTGCACGTGCTTCAATCAGCTTGAGGGAAGAAGAGAGCACATGGTCTGGACATGGTCTGGACGTGGTCTTCCTGGAGGGCTCAGCAGCTGCAGCAGCTCCGGAAACAGCTGCCAGAATACCCTTCCTTGGTCACCATATGTGTAACCAAGTCACTCCCCTACTCAGGATGCTTCCTTGGCTCTCTCTTGGTTTGAAGATAAAATTTGACTTCCTCAGCTTGACATTTAAAGCCCCTCACCACCACCTGGCTCCCCCCTATCTATCTAGGACTGTCACATAGTCCTCTCTTTCACGTGCTCTGGTGACTTCTATCCAAGATGGCTTACCTACTCTCTTGGAAATGACCTTCCCCCTGCTGCCTCTGTACTTCTGCACAGGCTGTCCCCTAGCCTAGAATGTCTTCTCCCTGCCTCCTTCCCTCCTTCCTTCCTTCCCTCCTCGCCTTCCTCCTTTGCTATCCCTCTACAAGGCTTAACCCAGGTGCCACCTCCTGTAGGGGACCTTACCTGCTCCCCCATGTGTTGGCTTACTCTTTCTCTTTCAAAGTATCTTGTGTTTGTTTATATGTGTAAATGTCTGCTTCCTCCTTGCTCCCAGGAAGATGTCAGGGATTGTTTCCCTTTGTCTTTGTACCTCCTCTATGTTGCCCAAGAAGAACCTATTAGATTGGATTGAAATGAACTCAGCTATAATTCATCAGTGATGAGCAGTCCTACTGATGAAATCATCCTCTCTTCCACATTTGATTTTCCTTAAGGCTTGGCAGTTTTCAAGTAGAAATGTTCCAAGCCTGACTTAACTTACTAATGAGGATGCTGCTTTGTTTTCATCACTTTTGAATCTCCACTGTTCTTTTTCATACTCCATTTTTTCCCACAGAATTTCTTGGCCCGGTGTAATCCTGTGACTGTTTTAGAACAAATAGATGAACATATGAACACCGGCCGGCTGGCAGGGTTTGCCTGTCAAGTGAGTAACCACTTGGGTTCACTTTTGACATTGCAGATTTTATCTTAGTGGGTGACAACTGGCCCTGAATAAGGACTGGAGTATTCTAACTTCCAGATTGCCCAGGGGTGGACTGGTGTAAGCAGAGAAGATGCTGAACCCAAGTTCACCAGGAATGCCTGGTTGAGCCCCACTGCTGACCCTTCCTGGCTGCTAGAGGGATGGGGGATAGGGGGTGAAGGATGGACTCCTTTCCTTCCCTTCTCTGGGCCTCAGACCTAGGCCTAGGATTGATGAGATCAGCGGAGAAGGCCCTTTCTGTACCCACAACATCCTGGCTCCTTAGAGCATTCCTTAGCACAGTCTTGTATTCGAAATGTGCATCTCTAGCTATTTTATCTATTTAAACAGATTTATTTATCGTGAAATACAAAACAGCAAACAGACACTATTGAGTCTTTGCTGTCATATCGTGTACCACAAAGGACTTAGTCCCCCGAAAAAAGGATTTACTGCAGTGTCTTGTGTATGATTGTTAAAAATGCCTTAGCTCAGGGTGATGGCTTGGGGTCTGTGCCACAATTCAAATGGCGGAAGACTTGTTATTTCACAGGTGAGGAATTTTATTCTGAATCACGTCATAAACAAGAGGCAGTTTGAGATGCTGGCAAACACAAAATACTTCCCACTGTTGAAATCACAAGTGATAAGTACCCGGGAGGTCAAGGAGTTGGTGAACTATCTCGTGCACGATGACAGGTATGTTAGCACAGAAGGGCGCATCTTGGGATGTCTCCTGTGTCTGAAGCAAGAAACGAGACAGAGACAACTGGATGGGGTTGAAATTCCTCAGGTTTTAGACTTACTCTAGGAATCAGGCTGATATTTGAGTCGATAATTGTACGTCAGTGACCCAGAGGATCTTGGTAGAGGAGCACTCTCCCTTCCCAGAGCAGGCTTGGCCAGGATTTTGTTAGGATGCCGAGGCCCGGCTTGCATTTATCCACTTCCTACCCTTCTTCTCTACTGTGACCATAGTTGGTGGTGGCTCTGGGTTATTTGTGTCCCAACCACATATCTCTGAAGCATTAATGAGATCGCTTTTTCTATTGCACAGTTTGGACGAAGCCTCAGTCCTAATAACGGAGTACTTGAAACAGTGTGGGAAACCTGTGCCCGCAGATGCAGCTCCTTGTGACATTGTGAAGGTAAAGATAGCATCTGCAATCACGGGACATGACCTTCACTTCTGATGTGCGCATTCTTGGCGTCCTCAAGTGGACGGTTTTTCTTTATTAAGATTGTGTGTGTGTGTGTGTGTTGTTTTTACAGTCTTTAGCTGCATATGCTTCAGAACTTGCTTATATTTTCAGTGAATCTTTGAAATATAGATTTTGTCAGTGTGGTCTGTTGGAAAGTTGTCCTGCTGAGTCTGGAGTCAGAAGATTCAGCCTCCTCCTTGCCCAGCTTCTCCACTCCCTGGCTGTGGGCTCAGTTGGTCCCTGAGTCTCTTTCAGTCTCTTGTGATTGCTCATGGAGCTACATTTTCAATAGAACAGGTGTTGTATTGATTAGTAAACAGTGACAATGATAATGACACTGGCAGATTGGAGTTTGATGACATGGAGGCCCTGGGGGTGATGGGAAGAGGCCTGGCCTTCATGGGCTGTTCTAAGTGGGCTCTAGTTTCTGTTGGTGGAGGGTGGGACACAGGATCTTGGTTCTAAAGCTGAAAGGGACCTCGAAGGCCATCGTGCCCAACCCCCTCATTTCACAGGTGAGAAAACTGAGGCTTAGGGAGCACAAAGACTTCCCCAGAGTCACCCAGGGATTAAATATCAGAGGCAGGATTTGGACTTGAGCCGAATCTTCAGTTCCCAATGTGCCAATGACTTTAAATCCAAGTGTATAACTCGAGTACAAGCTGGAAGTTTTTGTTTAGAATGGGGTGTAAATGCACCTTTATTAAAACATCTTTGGTCCCTTTTTTATTCTTCATTTCAGATCAGACCAAATACACTCGTATTGATGGTACGAGACTGTTTTTCCTCAAGAAAGGGAAAGTTGTCTCAATAGAGAAACTTAGAAAATAAAATTAGGAAGTAGGAAAATTTGTTTGTCTGGAGATGATGTTTCAACCTTTGCTTTGTCTTGCCTAACCTCCAAGGGTCAGATGAGCTTCTTTGCGTGTGCATTTCAGTAATCCAATTCAGTTTTTAAGTGCTGCTTGAAGTTGCAAAATCTTTTTTCTTGTGGAAAAAAATGATTCAGAAATCAGATTCCCAATTATTTACTCTCTCTCCTTTCTCTCCCTTCAGATGTTTCTAAGTGAATCAAAGTAATCATCACAAACCTTCTACAGGAAGGGAGAAGCAGAGGCTTCAACTTGACATTCACTGACAATGGTTGTTACTGTGTTTAAGCACGTACTGTGCAATAGAGAATGGAGCTGCTTGTCAAGTGAGGCAGATCATCCCGGTGCATCCCTGAGGCTCAAAGGCCACAGACCTCTCTGCCAGGCCTGTGCGCTTCTAGACTGGATCAACGTGAGAATTCTCTTCCCTTTTATTTAAAGGAAAAGGGGAGCAAGGAGCAGTCCTCTGAACGTATGCTCACTGTTAAAGCTCACGTATCCATAAAATGCTTTGTTATCCTCAATATGGTATTTTTGTTGAAGGCGATTGGAAAAATAATGCTTTGTCAATAGCATAAAACTCAGATTCCCTATTTATTTGCCTCTATTTGTAGCCTAAGACATTTGCGATTATTCACATGGCTAAACTGTTAGACTGTAATTTATTTTTGTTTTGCCCACTAAGAAATCATCACTGACTCAATTTTGCATTAAAGACCACATCACATTACAACCTGCTCCGACATTCTTTTTCCCCCTTGTCCCAGAATTCAGTACAGAGAAGTAGGCAGCGGGCTGTGGTTGGCTGTTATTTACCCTTCATTCTCGAAGAGGACTATCACATCAGGGAGGTGATGCCATGACTTGCAAGTAAATTGGATTTAGGTGAGGCAGGAGTGCAAGGTCACCAACCTCACTATCTCTTCAGAGCCATCTGGGTCCAGTGGCCAGATGTAGATCAGGAGGACCGGAGATGGCCCTGCAAACCGGCCTCAGAGCCTCAAACACCTACCTTGTCTCTGACATCCTGTTCTCTGAGTGACCCTCCTGCTTCTAGATTTGTTAATTAGATCAACACTTCTCTTCCCTTGAGCCCTGGGGGACCCCTAGAGATAGCAGAGGCTGGAAGCAGCAGAGCAGGGTCTCTCCGCATTGATAGAGGCAGTTTCCTTTCTGCGGGTTCCCTATGCCACGGAAATAACAGGTTTTAAAAAAAGGACATGTGAAGGATATAAAAAACGATCCAGTTTAACTTCCTTAATACTGCCCCAAGCAAGTGAGGGGAGGGATCCTTTGGTTGCACAGATAATTTCGCAGGTCATGGGCTTTGATCTGTTTTTAAATGAACCTCTTTATAATTGGTAACTTCTCATTGGGAAACTCTTACTCCCATTAAAAGGAAAGGGAGAGAGAATGGAATTAAAGTGAAGTTACTTATCGTGCTTTACTTAGTTTCCCAAAGTGAAGAAGGGGAAAAGGCGAGCCTGACTTGGAGTCATGTAGACCCGAGTTCAAATCCTGTGCAAACCCTAGGGAAGACACTTAACCCTCCTCAGCCTTTGTTTCCTTGTCTGTAAAATGAGGATAATTTGAGATCCAATGCTTAGGGTTGTGAGGATTGGATGAGATAGCATGTAAAGCCCTTTGTAAACCTGAAAGCCAAATGCAAGCTATTATTAATAATGGTACTTTCTTGTCCTCTTAAAGCCAATGCTTTTAGGGTAATAGCAGTGCCTGTAGTGTGGTTGATACTCAAAGCTGACAGTCAGGAAGGAAAATAGGCCCAGAAACCAAGAAACCCGAAGTACAAGGAATGGCCTGGGTCATCTCAGAGCCATCCATGGTTCTGTCCTTCCTCCTTGGTGGCTGGGCTAGAAAACACATGCAGAGAGCCACGCTCCAAGCAGAGGATGGGGGAGACCTGCATAGACTGCAATCTTTATCTAAAAACTGAGGCCTGAATGGAATCCCAGCGTGAGTCAGCAGTGTGATGGGGCTGCCAGGGAATCCTGGTGTGCTCCCAGGCAAAGTGAAACATTCGGAGGCTGGGAAATGTGAAGAGAACGGTATTTAGGCAAAATAATCAGCCAGAGGGGAGCAGGACATATTGCCAGGGAGGGAGACCATCTTCAATTTGGAAGTGACAACCACGATCTGGGTACAAGGTGCTAAGAGCCTTCCCTATCTTAGGGAGGTTGGGAATATGACGGCAGCTATAAAAGATCAGGGACAGAGTCCACAATTATCTGGTGGCGTTTTGCTTTTCTGTGAGAGGCAGCCTGGCCTAGTCTTAGCCTGAGGTCTGTGAAATAGTTAAGGGTTTGTTTTTTTAAATATTTTGATAACTATATTTCAGTATAATTGGCTTCCTTTCTTAGCCTGGGTACTTTATACATTTAAAAACATTGTGAGAAGGTCTTCCCCAGCTGGCAGGGGGTCCAGGACACAACAAAAGTGAGCAACCCCTGACCTAACTGATCTGGAACCAGCGTCAGAGCCAGGGAGACATGTGTTCTTGTCCTACAAGTGACCCTGGTGGGTCATCTGACCTTTTAGGGTTCTGGCCAACTTTCTGAGATGACAAGTTTCAGAAAAAGTGGCAGCCTGCATTTGTAGAGGGAGCTCCTCCCCAAAGCTCCCCACACCTAGAAAATCAAAGCCCATTCCCTAGCCCCATTGGGTTTGCATACCAATGGGCTCATTCAATTATGTAATTATAATGACCAAGCTTGGCCTAAGAGGAAAAAAATGAGAAAATACGCATCTTCTCTTCTTTGCAGAGGTGGTTGTCAAACTCCTCCAGTCTCTTGGTTATTTTGGCAGAATTGCTTTGCTTTTCCTCCTTTATCCTCTATTACAAAAGACGGCTCACCGGTTAAGGGTATGATGTATTTGAAAATGAAAATGATGTGAAAAAAGATATCAATAAAAATTAAAAATTACTTTGAAAGCCCCCAAAAGTGTCTCATTCCTTCAAGGGTTTAGTCTTACTCTGGGGTGCGGTAGGGGAGAATAAAGCTTAGTACAGGACAAGGGTCTCTTCATCATCTTATTTTACTGTGGACAAGTCACATAATCTTTCTGGGTCTCAGTTCTTCCATCTGTAAAATGAAGGTATTGGACTAGATAATTTCTGAGGTTCCCTTCTAAGCCTGTTACTTAGAAGCATTTTGCCTATTAGATCAATACACAGAGACAATAACATCAACTTTTAAAAATTAAGTGGATTGTAATTTATATTACAAGTGAACGTTCGTTTTCTTAGAATTAATGGAAAATTAGAAAGTATTTTAGTTATGAGAACTCATCCCCAAACCAACAAAGAAAATAGGGGGTTTGAGGCTGAAATTTCTTAAGGATGTTATGTGGCCCTCTTCGTGAGTATAGATATTAGGGAAGGAAAGGCTCATGTGGGGGCACTAGAATGCAAGAGATGGAAATGAATCCCCAGGGTTTGGCCAAGTGATTCCCAAGAGCCGAAAAGGAACCAATATTGATTTCTCAGACTGATTGCTCAGCATCCACTCCTGACAGCTCAGCCCCCGTGCATTTGTGGGCTAGAGGCCTCACGTCTTTTGAAATACATATTTATCTTCAGTGTTTGCTTAATAAGAAGATAGTAGATAATTAGCCATAATGTTTATTTTTAGTGTATCCCTGCAGGTTCCAGAGGGAAATGAATGTTTTAAACCCTTTGTTATTTAATGAGCAAATGATAGCACCTGGGGTGGAGCCAAGATGGCAGCTGAGAAGCAGTGACTGGCGTGAGCTCCCCACCAAGTCCCTCCAAAAACCTATAAAAAAAATGGCTCTGAACCAATTCTAGAGCTGCAGAACCCACAAAGTGGCAGAGGGAAGCAGGGCTCCAGCCCAGGACAGCCTGGATGGTCTCTGGGTAAGGTCTGTCCCACATGGAGCTCCCAGCCCCCAGCTGAGGGGAGCTGAGCTGAGCCCAGCGCGCGGGGTGAGAACAGACCAGGAGACAGTGGAGAGTGCCCTGGCATCCTGAATTACTGAGCTGTGACATCCACCAGACTTCTCAACCCACAAAGAGCAAAGACATCAGAGAAGGTTAGTGGGAAAAGCTGCGGGACTGAGTTTGCAGTTCGGCCACTGCCCCTGGGGCAGCGGAGGTGGGGCAGCTTTAGAACTAGGCTGCAGTTGCTTCTGGCCCCCAGGTCCACCAGGTGGGAGGAATTAAGTGGCTGATCAGAGCAGGAGTGAAGAGCCTGCTGAAGATTTAAGCCAGGTCCGGGTAGGGGGTTCTTGGGGAAGGAGGAGTGCTGGTGAGGCAGCGCATCCGCCCAAGCATGGAACATAGAACTCTTTAGTCTATAAGCAGCCACACCCCATTGAAAAATTCAAAGGTTAATTAAGTTGGAGGGGAATATGGCCAGGCATC
>CM053622.1:29381130-29411711 GCA_028646595.1 Phalanger gymnotis
GATGGGGATGAAGATAATCAAAAACAAACACTTTCAAAAAGAGACAGGGTCAAGGGAGAAAATTCAATAAAGGGGGATAGGTTAGGAAGAAGCAAAATATAGTTAGTCTTTCACAACATGAGTATTGTAGAAGGGTTATACATAATGTTACGCATGTGGCCCATGTTGAATTGCTTGACTTCTTAGGGAGAGTGGATGGGAAGGGAAGAGGGAAGAGAATTTGGAACTCAAGGTTTTAAAAAAAATAGATGTTCAAAAATAAAAGTTTTTTTTCATGCAACTAGAAAATAAGATGCACAGGCAATGGGGCATAGAGATTTATCTTGCCCTACAAGAAAGTAAGGGAGAGGGGGATGGGAGGGGAATGGGGTGACAGAGGGGAGGGCAGACTGGGGGCAACCAGAGTGTACGCCATCTTGGAGTGGGGGGGGAGGAAATGGGGAGAAAATTTGTAATTCAAACGCCTGTGAAAATCAATGCTGAAAACCAAACATGTCAAAAATAAATTAAAATAAAAATAAATAAGAAAAAAGAATGATAGCACCTGCTTTCCTTGATTAGCTACAGTCAAATTAAGTTTGTTTATGTTTAATTTTCATGATTTTAGCTAATTCTACTGTCGTGGCTAAATGCTGCCTGGTATTAGAAGTCACTCAGGCTCAGCCCAAGATTTGAGCAGAGTGTAATTGGCCTCGTGCATCCACAGTAGGCCCTCCCAACTTAGAGCTGGTTAAGCGTTCTCTTCGAGGATTAGGTCTGCCAATTGATCAACCGACAAGCATTTATTAAGTGCCTACTGTGTTTGGGGCACTGTGCTAAGAGCTGGAGGGAGAAGGAAGAAGCAAAAACAGTTCTCTGATTGTTAGAAGCTTTGAGTTGGAGCAGATTGCCCCAGTAGGTGGAAAAAAGGTCCTGAACCGGAGTCCCAACTCTTACTTGGAACCTGTGTGATGTTGGACCAGCTACTTGGCTCACCTCTTGACACCTCCCTTTATCTTTGAAAAGAAGGGGATGATTGAGCTGACTTCTGTTAATCAGTGATCCTGTGATTCTTGCTTCCATAAACCCATCAAAGAGCTTCTTCCATGGTCTATGACAATGTGACCTCAGGATCAGTGAATGAAGCCGAATAATATAGGGAAGCGAGTAAGCATGCTGCTTATTACCAGGACGGCTTTGGACAAGTCACTTAAAATTTTCGTGGGTCTGATTCTTCATCTGTAAAATGGCAGAGTTGGGATCAATGAACTCTGAGGTCTCTTTGTACTAGAAATCTATGATTCTTGGCAAATGGTCCTCCAGTTTCTACTTGAACACCCCCTGGGAAAAAGTGGCGGAGTGAGGATTTGAATCCAGGACCTCAAACTGCAAATCCAGCATTCTTTCCACAACTCTACACTGCGACATTATAGCAGGAAGGCTTGCTCAAAACTAAATGGCTCCTGAGGACCCTTCTGACTCTTGAGTCTATAATTCTATAATAATGGTAATATTACTCACATTTGTGTAAGCTAGAGGGGGTCCAGAGAAGACTGAGTAGATCGCTGAAGGGCCTTGAGATCATGGAGATCACCCTCTTCAACCAAACAAGGATTGGTCAAAGAAATGACAGTTTAGCCCTGGAGAAGAGAAACCTTATGAGGGATGTGATAGCTATCATCAAGGAGATGTTTGTAAAGCATTTGGCATATAACAAGTGCTTAATAAGAGCTTATTCCCTTTTATCATCAAAGGAGATGATACTTGTAAAGTGCTAGGCATATAGTAGGTACTTAATAAATGCTCATTCTGTTGTGGTTTGGAGTTGCTGGGAATCCCCAAATGTCAGGGTACAGGGCAGTACTCAAGCCTTCCAGTCAAAGTGACGAGGTTTATTATAAGGCCAATAGTGCAGGCTAGATTCCTAGTGAATCTGCAACTTAATGTGGGTAAGACTGATACTTGTATAAAAAAGGGACAATGAAAAGACCTGGATGAGATTAAGGAGTGGTAAATAGCTTGGGATGGCCCAGATGCAGTAGTGAAAAAGAGTATTAAGTAGTCTGGGGTGGGTCAAGAGTGACTGTGAAAGGACCGTTTGGTATCTAGGTGCGCCAGATGCCTTGGACCAGATACCTGTGATCTAGGCTGCTGAAATATATGGGAAAATTCAGGGACTGGGTTGCTTTCAAAGATATAGTCTTGGCCTTTTTATAGGGATCCCAGCCCCATTAATTCCCTTCTGTCATCAAAGAAGATAATATTTGTAAAACACTTAGCACAGTGCTTGGCACATAGTAGGTGTTTAATACACACCCATTCCCTTCTGTCATCAAAAGAGATAAGATTTGTAAAGTGCTTGACACATAGTAGGTGCTTAATAAAAGCTCATTCCCTTCTATCATTAAAGGAGGTGACATTTGTAAAGTGCTTAGCGCATAGTAGGTGCTTAATGAGGCTCATTCCCTTTCATCAAAGGGGATAATATCTGTAAAGCTCTTAGCACATAGTAGGTGCTTAATATATGCTCATTGACGTCTGTCATCAAAGGAGATAATATTGGTAAAGTGCTTGGCACATTGTGTTGCAGTCTAGGGGTCTTGGGAACCCTGGAATGCAAGGGTAAAGGAAAGAATTTGACCACTCAAGCCTTCTTTCAGTCTGAGTAGTGAGTTTATTGAAACACCAGTTGGGGTGGGCTAGATTCCTAGTGTGTCAGAGCATTTGATAAGGACAAGACTGATGTTTTTATTGGGAAAAAGATTGTGGGAAGATTTGGATGGGATTAAGGAGTGTCAAGTAAGCTGGGGTGAGTCTGGTGAAATGTATTGGAAAATTCGGAGGGGAGCGGTGTCCCAGATCCCACACCCAGTCAATAATTAGTGCTTAATAAAGACAGCTCATTGAGGCAGTGGATGGAACACTGGGCTTGGAATCAGGAAGACTCATCTTCCTGAGTTCAAATCCAGCCTCATCCACTTACTAGCTGAGTGTCTCTGGGCAAGTCACTTAACCATGTTTGCCTCAGTTCCCCTATATGTAAAGTGAGTTGGAGAAGGAAATGGCAAATCATTCCAGTATATCTTTGCCGAGAAAACCCTAAACGGAGTCGAGGGGTGCTTAATAAATGTGCATCCCCTTCCCTCTTCCTCTTCCCCTTCAAGCATTTAAAGGGCTATCATGTAGAAGGCATATTCTCCTTGGCCTTATAATGTAAAACCAGAAGCAATGGAAGCAGGCTTGGACTCAATGGTGCAAAGGAAGAAAAGTTCTTAACAATCAGAGCTATCTAGAAACAGGATGAATGAATCCCTTCTTTTTGGGCAAAAGTAGAATACATACATAAGTTTGTTAGTAATGTCAGAGACTCTTGGTCCAGTTTGGGTTGAATGAGGCTGCCTCTGAGGTCCCTCCTAAATCTGAGACTTTGTGATCTCTTTCTGCATACATAGCCCTTTGTCATTTATTAGTAAGAAAGATAAAGTCAGAGGACACATGCATCAGCAAGTCAGAAGACCGTTACTGAAACTGCCCTCCAATCTGTCATGAGATCAATGAGAAATGTAAAAGACTGAATCTTGCTTAACAGTAGAATAAGCCTGCCACCCTGTTCTTACGTAAAATTAGAGAGTCTTGCCAAAGGCCAGTTTTTCTTGTGTCTCTGCTATAATGCCAGCCAGAAAGTGAGTCACTTGGAGAAGACTGAGGGCAAAATCTTTTCTATCTAAGGTTTTGGGGAGGCATTTTCTTTTTCTCTTAGTCTTCCTTCCTTAGACCATGGGGTGTTTGGAATATATACCTGGGACTCTTTTCTTCATGAATGTTGTGTTCACTGTGTCTGTTTAGAGGTCCAGCTTTCTTCAAAGCACTGGTCAGGTACCTCCCCAGCCCATAGCAGGGCTCACCTGACCTTCCCTGGTCGTCAGCTCTCTGTCCTTTTTGAAATTACATTGTATGACCTTGTATTTCATTATCTGTGTGTTTTTGGTCACATACACAAAGCACACCATGAGCATGTAAGCTTCTTGAAGGCCAGTAGTGATGTAATTTTTGCCCTTGTGTCCTCAGCACCTGGCACAATGCCCGGCATAGGGTTGGCATTCAATATGAGTTGGTTAAATTGAGTCCAAACACCAGGAAATTCTAAAGGACTAGATGTTTTTTTTTAAATGTTTATCTTATTTTGTTCATAATAGCTGACATTCATATAACATTTTAAGGTTTGCAAAGAGTTTTGCAAATATTATCTCATTTGATCTTTATAAATACTCCAAGAAGGTACCATTATAATTTCCATTTTACAGGTAAGGAAACTGAGGCAGACAGGTTAAGTGACTTCCCCAAGGTCACATAGCTATTAAGTATCTCATGTAGGATTTGAATTAAGGCTTTCTTGACTGCAGGTCCAGTCCATTGTCCTTCTTCATTTTGGAATATATCCCTCCCTCCTCTACCCTATGAGCCCTTCCTCTTAACAAAGGTTTTGAAAGTGAGAATAAAAGCAGTTCAGCCAAACTAATCAATACAAATAAATTTGCTAAATGGGTGAAACCATCATGGACTTGCCAAATCCCCACAGTACAAATCCTAGACTGGACACAAGAATCAACCAATGGGAACAGAGGCTTTCTTGGGGGGAAAGGAAAGTAGCTTGCTACAAAAAGCTTTAGAAGGGATGAAAGAAGAACATGCCTAGATGTTAATTATCATTAAAAACTTGAATTCCTACAGTGCTTTAAGTTTTATAATGAACTTTCCCCACAATTGCAAAGGGCCATGGACAGGACACATTTTCTTTCCTTTATTTTGTGAATAGAAAAACTGAAACAGAAAAGCTAAGGTCCGTGCCCATGGTCACACAACTAGGAAAGATCCAAGGGTAGGATTCGAACCTGGGTCTTCACATTATCCACTATCCCTCACAGAGCTTCTTAAACTGTTGGCTGCAACCCTATGGAGTTGAGGCCCACAGTTTAAGAAGGGCCGAAGGGGTCGAAAGTGGGAAACATTTAAGAAGCCCTGTGTATATGCATAGCGTCAATTGATAAGTCTGTAGTAACCACCTCTTGTCAAGGTGCCTGGCATGATGCTCGGCACTGGAGATACTAAGGCAAAACCAAGTCCAACCCTGACCTCAAAGATATAACATTTTAGCCCAGGAATAATAGCCCTTTTTCTTCAAATGAGCCACAAAACAATTTAGGAGAACACGGTGTTGCAGCTAAAGAATAATTAGCGCCGACTCATTTCGTTCAGCATTCTTTTTATAGACTCAGTATTTTTGGCCTTAAAGAGATAGATTACTCATAACTCATACTGTTTTTCCACACAGGCAAATGAAGAAGTTGCAACACACAAGGAGTTCCATTTCCGATTTGGTCATAGACCATTTAATTATTAGTTCATTGTTGTATATGATGTAACAACAAAACTGGACATCTTACTGACACACTACATGTCTTCCCCTGACTCTTGAGCATATGTACTGTATGAGATACGAAGCACAATCCAGAAAAGGATGGACGAGATCAGGGATTCTTAACCTTTTTGTGTGTGTCTTGGACCACTTTAACAGCCAAAATCTTTAGACCTTGTGAGAAACGCGATTTTGGGGATCACTGGACTTCCCCAAATTGTGAGAAAATGCAGTTTTGGGGATCACTGAACTTCCTAGGCAGGGCCAAAGTCCTGAGGAAGAACCCTGTGATAATCCCTAAGGAAGGCTGTGCAGACCACAGGACTCCCAGAGGAAGACCAAGTGGTAGCCCCCTTAATCTGTGGGGATTATAGGGCCTCTAGGGGTCAGACCCTAAGGAGAACCGAAGTAATGGCCCCTTAGAATGGCAGTAAGATCACAGGGCTGCCGAGACAGGGCCAGAAGTCCCAAGTGCTGTCCTCTTAAGAAGGTTGTGCAGAACACAGGGATCCCCAGGAAAACCCCAAGTGATCACCCTCTTAACACTGCAGTGGGGATCCCCAAGGCAGGAACAAGCCCAAGATAAGCTTCCACTGCTCATTGCTTTCCTTTCTTTAACCTTAGGAAAGTCCATGTCATTTGCCCATTGTCACCCAAAGAAGTCAGGACCAGAGTGGGCAGGTAACTGGAACACTCACGCTGATACAGCTGCAGGAGCAGGGGTAACCATTCTCTCCACTCCTGCTAGAGTTATGGTTAGTTTATAATCTTTATTTTTTTACATAGTTTTCCTAGGTTATACAGTTTATATAGGTAGGATAATAAGGATACAGAAGCAAAAGTGAAGTTAATTAGATTTTCCTTGTCTTAGTTTAGGATTAAACTATATTATTTTACTTCCCCTACTTTCCCTCTTTAACATATGCAAATTATGCAAATCAGTAGGCCTGGATTCTTGATCAAGATAAGACCGGAGATAAGCTTGAACTGGTTCAAGCTGTTTGGCCTTTCTAATTCTCCTGACTGCCTTCTCAAAAAGCATGTGCGTGTGTACAAGCCTCTGACCTCTCACCTGACCGACCTTGAGGCCTGGTTTCTACTAAAGCTGGGGGTGCGGGGGGGGGGAAGTACACCTTTAGTTCTGTGGAAACAAAACTCCTCCTCCCATTTCTTACAACCTCTTCTCAGAATTGTTTTTAAATGCACAGAACAAAATAGACTGCCCATTAGATTGTAAGCTCTTTGAGGGTAGGGACTTTGCCTTTCTTTATATCCCTAGTGCTTAGCACAGAACCTGGCACCTATAAGGTACTGAATATACACTTGTTTCCATCCTTCCTTCCCTATTAAATTGTGAGCTCCTTGAGGGCAGGAACTGTCTTTTGCCTTTCTTTGTAACCCCAATGCTTAGCACAGTGTCTGGTACATAGTAGGTGCTTAATAAATGCTTGTTGAGTGATTGAAAAATACATATGGTTACAAAAGAAACCAATTCTATTGAAATATAGTTTATCTATCAATCAATCTATCTTTCTATCTATCTATCTCTCTATCTACCTACCTATTACATCTGTCTGTCTATTATATCTATCTATTGTGTCTGTCTATTATATCTGTCAATTATATCTATTTATCTACCTATCCATTCCTTCATCTATCTGTTTATTATATCTAGCTAGCTATCTAAGATATCTGTCTGTTATATTTGTCTGTCCCTCTATCTATTATCTATCCATTTCTTTATATATATGCCTGTTATATTTATCTATCCATGCCTTCATCTATTATATCTATCTATCCATTCTTTCATCTGTCTATTCTATCTATCCATTCCTTTATCTGCCTGCCTGTCTGTTCTATCTATCTATCTATCTGTCTGTCTGTCTGTCTGTCTATTCTATCTATCTACCTATCTTTTAAAAATAGGATTATGGACCCCAGGTCCATCAGACTAGACTCTCAAGAATTTTGCCACAAAAGTAGTAGTAATCCTTTCCCATATTTCCTGCCCCTATCTAGCCCTTATTCCCTAATCTTTTCTCTGTTTACCTTGGGAGGTGACATCTTTCTGGGAGCCAAGCGAGGTATGTCTTTTTGGTTTGGTATACGAAGTGGAGTTGTTGGTTCTGGGTTTTTTTTTTTTCACCCTGTTTTAATTTTTACTTTGGGCTTTTCAAAAAAAAAAAAGGAAGCAGCACAGCAAAGAGGAAAAATAGGAGGTCAGTGTTAATGAGGAAGGAAGAAGACAGACAAAACATAGGAAGAGAGTTGGTTGAAGAGTAAAGTGGGGGGGGGGGAAGAGACATTCGACCAGCTGTAACCCATTAGGGTTAATTGGTTAGATGATACTATTCCCCCCATTCCAGCTTTACAGTAAAAGGTCAGTGGAGAGATCACAAGGGACAGTGTTCATTTCCTACCACCTATGGCCTCCATTTCTAAACTCCGTTGTCTGGCCATCTTCCTCCGGCCACCTGGGGACACCGGGCTCCAATAGGAGTTGCCTTCTTATCTTGCCCAGAATCAGACCATAATACTTCCTGGACAACCCCAGACAATGCGGCCCGGCACCTACCTTTTCCCCTTCCCCTATCCATCTTCTTTATGTCTTGTCTTCCCCTATTAGAATGTAAACTTCTGGAGAGCAGAGACTGTTGTACGTACTTCCATTTACATCCCTAGCACTTAGCATAGTGCCTGGCACGTAGTAAACACTTTTTTTTTTTGGTAAAAATTTTTTTGTTTTAAACTTAAATACAAAATAAGAAAAGAAAAAAGAAAAAATTTAAATACTAAAGCTAAAGTAATACAAAGTAAGAAAAGAAAAAAAAGCATTGCCATGTGCACAGCAAAACGTGAGAGGATTCAAGACATACAGCAATTAATTTCCGTTTCAAGAAAGCCTATATCATACATAAATACTACACATTGTGTTCAGAGCAGTCCATCTTTTCTTTGCTTCCTTCTAAGTTTTCTTTTGTTCTCTGCTGTGCACTTTTTACTTTGTTCCTTTTCCCCTTCCCCCTCCAATTTAGCATATATATGCATATATACATATACACACATGTATGTACATATATGTATATATAAGCATATATAAACATATACATACATGTATATATAAGCATATAGAAGTGTAGACACACATGCCTATATAAGCAAATATAAGTGTATACACATGTGTATATATAAGCATATATAACCATATACACATGTATATATGCATGTATGAGCGTGTATACACGTTATATATAAACGTATGCACGCATGTATATAAGCAAATATAGGTGTATACACGTGTGTATATATAAGCATATATAAGTGTATACACATTATATATAAGCGTATACACATGTACACGTGTATGTAAGTGTAAATAAGTGTATGAACACACATATACACTCATACATAGACCTACATACACAAAGATACACATATATACACACATATACCTACTTATACATATACTTAGATATTTATAATCATACTCATGTATAGACACTCATTCACACACATCTGTGTAAGGCCATACTATCCTTATTTGTCCTCTGTTTCTCTGAGGGTGAATAACCTCTTGTAAACACTTATTACTACTAATAACAGCTAGCACTGATATGGTGTTTACCATGTGCCAGGCACTATGCTAAGCGCTTTTACAAATATGTCATTCGATCCTCACAACAACCCTGGGAGGGAGGCACTATTATTATCTTGATTTTACAGTGGAGAAAACTGAGGCAGCCAGAGGTAAAATGACTTGCCCGGGGTCACCTAGCCAGTAAAGAGGCTGGATTTGAAAGCAAGTCTTCCTGTCTCTAGGCCCAGCTCTCTATCCCCTGCCCCACCTAGCTGCCTGACAATTATTAAATGCTTTTTTCATTCAGCCATTCATTCATTCACTTGCTCATTCATTGCATTCTCTTTCTGCCTTTGGGAAACCACAAGTCCATTCCTTGAGGGCCTGAAATTTCTTCTTTACGTAAGTTGCATTGTCTGGAACTTGGTAGATGGTTCTTGAGAGGTGGCGTTATCTCATGCACCTGCCCTGTGGTGGAGCCCGTCTTCCCAGGCTTATCTCAGGTCTCTGCCAACATTCGGCCTATCCTCTGGTCTGCACTCAAAGCCTTCCAGCTCGGTGTGGGGCCGGCCAGACAGGTGCAGAGCCTTTGAGAATCCAGGGTCATAGCCATTCCCAGATGAGCCATCAGAGGAGGACTCTGGGGCAGGAAACTTTATGTATTCTTTTTAAATACCTTGAACTTTATACTTAAATATTAATGGGAAAAAGTAGAGCTTTATGTCTAGAGGCAACTAGGTCATGCAGCAGAGAGAGCACAGGACCTGGAGTTAGAAAGACCTGAGTTCAAATCCAGTCTCAGATACTAGCTGTGTGACCCTGGGCGAGTCCCTTCACCCTGCCTGCCTCATCTTCCTTACCATAAAATGGGGATGATGATAGCACCTACTACCCAGTTGTTGTAAGGATCAACTGAGATAATATTTATGAAACACTTAGCACAGTACCTGGCACATAGTAGGTAGTATATAAATGCTATTATTAACTATTATTATCTATGATACTAGGGTTAAATCTGCGTTGGAACTAGGTGTTTCCTTGCTGGGCATTCTCTTCACCAGTAAAGCCATGAGCAGTTTTCCATTCTCCCTCTCCCCCACAAAAAATTACTAAAGAAGGCCGTGAACTCATCCCATCTTGTATGTGGGAAAAGGCGAAAGCAGTCTCAAGTTACATGAACAGGGAGACAAAAAGAATTTGTGTACAAGAGACAGGTTTTCCAAGGCTTTTTCTCCTCCCTCCCACACTCTGGCTGGACCATGTCATTGGCAAGTGGATAGCCCATTGTCACCCATGCTGGGTTTTGTCATTTAGATGCTGCCAAGGTGCCTTGCCCCTGTATCTGGCTCTGCATCAGCAGGATTTCATGTTTTGCTGTGGGTTTTTTTTTCTTTTAATCACCCTTGTTGGTTGTTTTGGAAACAACTCACATTCCAGTCGATTGAAGGCCCCTTGAATAAGCAAACCACCTCTTTTCTAGACCATACATATCAGAGATATTGAGTTCCCTGATGGGTGTGAAAAAACACCCCATCTGGAGGACTGAGTGGAATTTGCATGCCTTCTTCCTCTTCCCCTTGATGTGGAGTTCTCTGTGGAATCAACTGCAATTCAAATGAGCCAGGCTGAATTCCTTAATGCTCGTCATATAACCAGCACTTATTAAATGCCTTCTCACTGCCCAAAATGTAAGTGACCCAATGAGCAGCATGAAGAAGGAACCTGTTTTTCCTAATCATTTGACTTTGACACAGGTTTAGGCCGCAGGTGACTTGGTCATTTGGTTTTGCAGTTTACATGTTATACATGTTACACTTGAGAGTTAAGTGCCAGAGTTTACTGAAGTGGAGAAATCTACTGAAAACAGTGTCAAAGAACAACAAACCAAAAAAACACTCATAGTCCACCTCTTACTGTCAACATCTTTACCCCAGCTCACCCTGCACCCCCAGTAAAAACTCTCTGAAACGGCTCCACTTCCAAACTCTACTGGGAGTTGAGAGAGAAGGGTATGGTAGTAGAAAAAAGCATGGGCTTCCATACTCTAAGCAGAACGTGGACTGATAAATGTTTAACAACCGGCTCTCCAGAAACCCATGCCACCCTTTTAAGCTGAATCTGCATTGTTAACTTTTTCTCCATGGCTTTCTTAAGCCTAGACCATCAACAAAACAGTCAACCAAAGTGCCAATTTGTAGCATGTGTCTATTTCTGGGGTGCAAATGCGACGCTGAAAATTTAACAATTGGCTTTCCAGAGCCGATTTGTTCTGGTTTCCAGCATACCCTTGAGATCTGAGGAATTCTGAGGATTTCAGGGAAAGGTGCCAGAATTAGAGTCACCTTCCTACCTTGGCTGGCTGTCCACCATGTTCCCTTTTCACCTCTGCCTCTGGAATCCTTAGATTTCTTCTGGGCTCAGCTCATGCACCATCTTTACATGAAGGCTTTCTTGATGCCTCCTTGGATGTTATGGAGTGAACCCCTCATTTTACAGATAGATAAACTGAGGCACAGAGAAGTTAAATAATGTGTCCAAGGTCAAATAGTTGGCAAGTGTCTGAGGCAGGATTTGAACATTTCTGACTCCAAAATTCAGTGCCCTATCCACTAGAGCAGACGTTCATACTCTTTTGTGTCCTGGACCCGTTGGGCAGTGTGGTGAAACCTAAGAACTCCTTCTCAGAATCATGTTCTTAAATGCATAAAATGAAACATAGGATCACAGAGGAAACCAATCATATTGAAATAACAGTTATCAAAAAAGATGTTTTTTAAGTCACAATCACAGTTAAGAACGTAAGCTCCTTGAGGGCAGGGACTGTTGGCCTTTTGTCTTTATGTCCTCAGCACTTAGCACAGAGTCAGGCACATAGTAGCACCTTAAATAAATGCTTGTTGATTGAGTGATTGATTTCTTGCTGTATTTCTCTTCAGCCCCTCCCCATTTCTGACAGAGGGTCAACAGGGTATCTATCTATCTATCTATCTATCTATCTATCTATCTATCTATCTATCTATCTATCCATCTATCTATCTAGTGTAATAGTAATACTTATTAATATAATTATTATTATGCTTTATGTAGTGAAGTAAGGTTCTCAGAGTGCTTTATAAACAATGTCTCATCTGATTCTCACAACAACCCTAAGAGGGAGATGCTATTACTATCCCCATGATACACATGATGAAACTGAAACAGAGAAGTGACTGGCACAGGGTCACAAGGCTGCATTTGAACTCAGTTCTTCCTGACTCCGGGTCTCCCTCTCCATCTATTACATTACCCGGCTGCCTGCTAGAAAGAGTACTATAATTGGAGTTGAGAAGACAGAGGTTCAAATCCTAACCCTAGTACTTGCCAGCTGTGTGACCCCAGGCATACCACTTCCCTTTTTCGAGCCTCAGCTTCTTCATCTGTAAAGCGGAGATAAACATACCTACAGCCTCCACCTCTCGGGGTTGTTGTGAAACTCAAATGACATCATGTCTGTAAAGGCCTTTGCAAACATTAAGGCCACATATAAATGACAGTTGTGGTTTGTTTATCCAGGTCACATAGAACTTGTTTTCCTGAATTTTCTACCATACTCTCTTGCTCCAGTGTTAGTTATTAAGCTTCCATTCTTCCTCCTTCCCCATTTCCACCCCTATGAATCCGCTCTTGACTCCCCAAGTAGAAAATGATGGATTCCAAGACTCCATCCCCCTGGTCAATGGGTTGAAAGGGATGCTTGCTCAGAAAACATTTGTGCCAGAAGCCTGGGAGGTCCCTTTTAGCTCTGAGATCTTGAGATTTTTTTCCCTTCCTTGGACCTTGTTTACTCCATTATGCCTGTTCTGTTCTAGGGCAATTGCTTAATTGCTCCAAGCCTCAGCTTCCTCTCTGTAAAAAGGGAATGAATGAAAAATCATTAAGCACTTATTATGTACCAGAAACTAGTGCTGGTCACTGGGGACACAAGAGTAAGAGATGGAAGAAGGAGGAGGAGGAGAGAAGAAGGAGAAATAGGAGGAGGTGAAGGTGAAGAAGGAGAAGGAGCATTTACATAGCACTTAAAGGTTTGCTAAGCACTTTACAACTATTATCTTATTCCTGGGAGGTAGGTGCTATTATCATCCTCATTTTACAGATGAGGAAACCAAGGCAGATAGAGGTGATGTAACTTGCCCAGGGTCAAGCAGCTAGTAAGTGCCTGAGGCTGGATTTGAACTGGAGTCTTGCTGATTTCAGGTCCTGTGCTAGAAGGAGTAGGAGAGCTTGGGTATCTATGGTGTGCTTTGGAAATGGCCGAGAGGTGACAACACCTGCCCCTACTTCCTTCATGGAAGTGTGAAGAAAGTACTTTTTAAGACCTTAAGGCTGTATGTGAATATGAGTTATCATTGTGACTGTATTAGATGTGGCTAGAACGCAGGTCTTGAAGTCAGGAAGAGCTGGGTCCAAATCCTGTGTCAGATACTGTCTGTGTGACCCTGGGCAAGCCACTTAACTTCTCTGAGTCTCGGTTTCCTCATCTGTAAAAAGGAGAGAATAACACCATCTATCAAATGAGATAATTTATATAAAGCACTTTGCAGATTTTGAAGGCGCAACGTTAAATGTTAGCTCTTACGGCTAATATGAGATCAGAGCTCCGTTGAAGTAATATTTCTATATGAATGTAGTTATATATGCATAAAAATACATATGCGTGTGTGTGTGCATGTGTGTGTGTGCACACGCGCATGCGTGCACACGTGGTTGTATCCTCCTGTTTTACTCTCTGCTCTCTTAGGGCCATGTCTTAACTATGTTTGCGTGTCCCCCCAATACCTAGCATCACGCCTTGAACAATGATGCTTAAATAGTTGTTGAAATACTATTTATTATATGGAAAGGCTGTCTGGAAGGGGGGAAAGAAAGAGATGCCTGTCGAAGTTCCGGAGATGTCAAAAATCAAATATGTTGCTAAAATATATTTGAACAGATTAATAGCTCCTGAAGGAAAGAGTGGGAGAGGAGAGGTATTAGGCTGCCTACTAAACTGAAGGGCTACCAGCCATTGTGCTGACCTCCTTGTTGTATGCCTGTGAAACCTGGACAGTCTGCCAGCACCAGGCCAGGAAACTGAATGGCTTCCATTTGAATTGTCTTAGGAAGATTCTGAGGATCACGTGGCAGGATAAGGTACCAGACACTGAGGCCCTTTCTTAAGCTGAACCAGCAAGCATTCAAACTATACTGCGCAGGGCTCAACTCTGGTGGGCTGGCCAGACTATTTTGCAGAGCACAACACAAGCACGCATGGAGATACAATGACACTCTCAAGGTCTCTCTGAAGAATTTTGGAATCAGTTATGAGACATGGGAGACATTGGCACAGGACCACCCAGCATAGTGTGCCAGCATCAGAGAAGGAATCGTGCTCTATTGAATTGCAGCAGCTCAAAAGAAACTTGAGATACCTCCACTCCAAATGTTCATATGGCTATTTGTGTCCAACATGTGGTAGAGCCTTCCAAGCTTGCGTTGGTCTGATCAACCACAGCTGGACGCACTGTACCTTGACCCCAACATAGTGATGTCATTTTGGTCCTCTTTAAGTATGAAGGACAACAACCAACCAACCAACCAACCAATCAATGTTCTTATTTTCAGGATTTCATTCTTGAGTATCTACCATCCCTGCTGGGCTGAATTCCCCAATGGCATTTTAATCCATGGATTCCTAACCTATCTTTTCTCAGAAGCCTTTGAAATCTGCTTCTCCCGGTTCTTATCTCTGTACATATTGGTGCCTTCCCAGTTCATTTGGTGGAATGAGGAGGGAAACAGAGGATAACTGAAAGTTCTTGGGATTGATTTCAGGGTCACTCGTGGCTCATAAATGGACAACCCATAAAAATACATTCTTACAGAAACCTAGGAAGGGAGCTGAGGCATTCTCACTCAGGTCGGGTTGGCTAAGTTCGCCCTTGTTTCAAACTTGGAATGTTTTCACAGGAGGCAGTTTTATAAACCCAGGGATCCTTTGAGCCACGCATTGGCTATGGGCTGTCAGATTTCAATTTGAGTAGGTCTGGTGTCCCCACAAGCTTACGATGAAGCTTATGCAAATTCGGTGGATAAAGTTAACCACTTTCTGGTTAACAATTTTCATGACTCTAAGTAAAATAGAGCAGCAGCAAAGCAATCAAAACTAAATCAAACTTGGTTCCTAAGGAGAGAGATGAGAAAGCTACATTCTCCTTTCTTTGCAGAGAAGGGAGACCAGGGGCGTGAATCACTACTTCGACATCAGACTTTTTAGATCCATTGGTTAATTTTGCTGGTTTTTTTGTTTCGTTTTGTTTTGTTTTTGCTCTTTTATTCCGTATTTGAAGGGCTAGCTTTCTGGATAGCAGAGGAGGAGGGATATATTAGTAATGTAATGTAAAAACAAAAGGGATTTGGGGCAGCTAGGTGGTGCAGTGAGTGGAGCACCAGCCCTGGAGTCAGGAGGACCTGAGTTCAAATTTGACCTCAGACACTTGACATACTTATTAGCTGTGAGACCTTGGGCAAGTCACTTAATCCCAATTGCCCTGCCTTCCTCTCCTCAAAAAAAAGGGATCAATAGAAATTCTTTAAAATATATGTATTGCTTAGAGACATATACTGGGGGCTATGAAAGGAAAAGAGCTCAGGTTTTGGAGTGGGTTCAAATTACCCCTCTACTTCTTGTTTGGGATCACACACAGAGAGGGAAAGGAATTTAAAAGTCCTTTATTCCTGAGGTGTCACACTTCTGCAAGGGGCTAGGAAAGTAGTCTAGCATGCTAGAACCAGTCTAAGGTTTAACTGGGAAATGTTTAACAGAATAAATAAATAAAAATGCGCGATACATTGTTCCAATTCTTCATGACCCCATTTGGGGTTTTCTTAGAAGAGATACTGGAGTAGTTTGCCATTTCCTTCTCCAGCTCTTTTTACATATGAGGAAACCAAGGCAAACGGGGTGAAGTGACTTGCCCAGGGTCACTCAGCCAGGAAGTGTCTGAGGTCCAGTTTGAACTCAGGTCCTCCTGACTCCAGGATTGCTACTCCAACCACTGAGCCACCTAGCTGCCCCTCAAGTCACATCTTTTAAAAGAGGGAAGCAGTAAGTCAAAGTGGGGAGAGAGCTGGCCTAGAAGCCAGGAAACCCCAGATTCAAATTCTGTTTCTAATACATACTGACTGTATGACCCTGGGCAAGTCACTTGACTTCTCATTGTGATGGGCTAATATAAATTGCAGAGAAGGTGCTGACCTGCAGTGGTAAGAAACTTTCTTCATCCAGAAGTTCCCTGTACAGATAAAACAACAGGTCTAGAACCTATACCTTTAAAATAAAAAATAGATGAGCTTTTAGTTAAGAATAATAATAAAATTAGATATATTGAGGTAGATAGGTATTTGATTTTTTTTTCTGGAGCAGCTGTATTATTTATAGCAGTCTTACTTTAATTCCTTAAAAGTGGGGGGAAAATTAATAAGTATTAGCCAGCTAATGTTCAGCTACCATGGGAACCCCAGAGGGTGAGCTCTTTCTTTTGTTTATCACAAAAGGTGGCCAATAAGAGCTGTTTCTCTGGGATCCATTAATTTGCATCCTACGTAGCTCTGTGATTAATTTCCCTCACTAAAATAAAAGGCAGGTGGAGGAAAGGAGAGAGCATTTGGACATTGTTTGCCTATGGAAAAATCAAGCTGTTATTAACATTGCCCTCCTACCCTTCCTGCAGCTGAATTTTTCTGCTGTGTGGTTCACCTGAAACTCTGCTCAGATTTGGGGTTGATAAGTGGTTTTAAATAGATATATTTGGCATGCTCTGAAAACCAACTGAGCCAATTGGGAAACCCAGGAAAGACGTGTTGGCCAAATTAAATGGACCTATGAGTGGTACATGCTACACCATCTCTCATTTCCATGGGGTTATAAGAAACAGTTGGCAGGCGTCTTTATCATATGGTGAAAGGTAACGAGAAACAGTCAGTCAATAAGCATTTATTAAATCCTTAATAGGTTCTAGGTACTGTGCTAAACGCCAGGGATACAAATGTAGTAGCTTTTAAAGACTCGGGGGAGCCTTCTCCCACCTTGGACCTGAGAAGACAGGTAGCCCAAAACAAAGCTGGCTACATGTCCTCTTCAGGCTTTTAGGGGTTCCCTGGAGGGGATGTGGATCTCTTTCTCTCTCTCTCTCTCTGTCTCTCTCCCTCTCTCTGTATATATATACACACACACATATATACATATATACATGTGTATATTTAACATATATGTATGTTAAATATGTATATGTGTACATATGCACACGTGTACATATATACAGGCATGCATGTGTGTTCATGTATGTGTATATGTGCACGTGCATGTATATGTAGATATTTATATGTATGTATATGTATATATACACATATATGTATATGTGTATATATGTATTGCCCCCATTCCAGTGTTACAGTAAGCATCTACTCTATATCATTGATTGACCCACTGATTCGCACCCAGTATCATTTAACCAATTAATAGCAATACTTTTTACTAAGGGATAATGTATAGGTGAGAAGATATAGCCAGAAGAGATGTTTCAAAAAATGGCTATACCCTCTCCCCCTATATCATCTCAGTGCCTGGGGAGAGTGAGATCAAACTTACTCAGCATCCCTCCTCCCTCCCTGACCAAATTCACTTCCAAAAAGTGGCATGGCTGAACAAAGAAGTCACTCCAGCATTTCATTGCCCTGTCTGATGTGCCGCTGGGTAGGGCTGCTACGGCTCATTCCTCACTGGGTTTGGCTGCTGGCAAACTGTGACATGGACTAAAATTCTTGGACTTCTAGAAGCTCAGACTTCTGACCTTACAAAGCTCACGAATTCACCGTCATCTCCAAAACTCCTTCACCTAAGATCTGGAAAGTATAGAAACAGTAGAGACAGAAGGAAAAGTAAGTCTCATGGGTTCTCCCTCTCCCAGAGCTCCACAGCATTCCATCCTTCTTACTCAAATGTCAACAGGCAGGAGGGAGACCAGGCTGTCTCTGTGAGAGTTTTTTTTTTTTTGCATGTGCTCCCAGCTCCCACTTAGCAGTCCATCAAAAAGGCAGGCAGTGAGCAAACCAAAAGCAGGCATAGGATACCTGCGTATGCTCTAAAATGGAAGGGAAAGTTTTCTAGTCCACATAACTGGAAGCAGCCTCCCCAAACATCCAGGAGGGTCTCCTGCACATACTCCTGAGACTGGGCTCTCACTAGCCAGTTCCCTGTTATATAAGAAAAGTAAAAAATATTGTCCTAAGAATGAACACACACACACACACACACACACACACACACATACACAATCAAAAGGGAATGTAGAAAAATTATGAAGACCAAGCATGACTCCAGTGAAAAGATAGGAGAGAAACCCAACCCCACCTCCATGGATGTGGGACACATATTTGCAGATTGTCAATGGATTGATCAATTGTGCTGATTTTCTTCTTTTTTGTCATTAAAAATACCATTTGTTATGTGGAGTGGCTCTCTGAGAGGAGGAGGAGAAACAGAAGACATCAATAAAAACTTAAGAAAAAAATTTAAATACTATCCTTGCTGCACATGTATAACCTATATCAAATTGCTTGCCTTCTCAATGAGCGGGAGGAAAGGGAGGGAAGGAGGGAGAGGGAGAATTTGGAACTCAGAATTTTATTTATTTTGAGTGTAAATAGTATTTTTTTCTGATTACATGTAAAGACAATTTCCAAAATTCATTTTTATAAGATTTTGAGTTCCAAATTTTTCTCCCTTTCTTCCTCTGTCCCTCTCCTCCCTGTTCACCAAGATGGCAAGCAATCTGATATAGGTTACAGTGTGCAATCATATAAAACATATTCTGACAGAACTCAGAATTTTAAAAAAAAGAATGTTAAAAATTGTATATGTAATTGGAAAAACTATTTAAAGTAGTAAATATATACATATATGCATACACATATATATCCCTTACCTTCCAAGGACTCAAATTCTCTTTGAGGTGGAGGGGAGGAGACAAAATGAACACAGTATCTACAGTGTTAATGAGAGGTGGTCTCAGAAGGAAGTCTTGTGGGGGTAGAGGTAGGAGTAGGGATGTAGTACTGGGAAAGCAGTAGGCAGGATTTGACCTGAATCTCGAAGGAAGCCAAGGACATTTAAGAGTTAAAGGGGCAGAATCTGATGACCCTGAGCCCCAGAGCTTCCCTCCCCCACCGCACCTCCGGGTTCCCAGACCACCATTCCTTCTTCTGGCCCTAGCCATTATCCAGAGAATCAGCCTTTTTGGAGATGTAACCTCCGACTGCCTCTGTGGTCCCTCCCTCCTCAGTAGCCAGAACTACTAAAAATTCAGAAGAGAAAGTTTTCCCCACCAAAGTCCTTGGCACTCTCAAATAGCACATTATCAGAAATGATGAAATCAAGAGAACATTAAAGATGCATTACTGCCTGTTTCCTGATGCTCCCTAAGGATCATGAGATCTTTCCATCTGACTCCAATGTATCTTCTTTGTACATAACTGTTTGCATCTCGTCTCCCCCTTTAGACCGTCAACTCCTTGAGGGCAGGGGCTTTCTTTTGTCTTTCTTGAGATCCCCACCACCCTGAACAAGATCCCCAGCCCTTAGCATAGGGCTTGGCATATAGGCGGCACTTAATAAATGTTTTTAGACTGACTTGAAGCTGAGACCACCTATAGGTGTCGTCTCCTGTCAGAATGGGAGCTCTTTGGGAGCAGAGATCATAATGCTTTTCTATTTTTCATCTCAATACTTAATGCAGCGCTTAGCACATAGTAAGCACTTTGTATTTTTAAAATCAATCAACGGCAGTTTCAAAGGATAAATAGAGAAATTCGATGAAAAACTGAGACCTTCCAAATTAAATCGACACACACAGTACCTGGTGACTTCTATGCAAAGGTGGGAATGAGTTAGGGTCTTTGTCCCAATATATTTCACAGCTCAAAGGAAATGCAGGATGTGTAAGTTTAGAGAATATGCCCCAAACGTTCACACAGACTATTTGTGCCCGACCTGTGTTAGAACATTCCGAGCTCGCATTGGTCCCATCAGCCACAGTCGGACACATTGAATCCTGACTCTAGCACAGCGACGTCACTTTGGTCCTTTTCCAGAACGAAGGACAACAGCCAACCAACCTGATCTCTTCTCAGGTATGTTGCAAGGGGATTGTTTTCAGGTGTGAGTTGAAGTAGACTCCACTGGAATCCCTTCCATCTCTAAATTCACCGATCCCGTGATCAGAGCCTCGGCTCTGGTTCGTACCACCCGTGGGGGCTTGGGCGAGTAACTTATCTCCTCTGGCTTTCGGCTTTCTCTTCTGTAAAATCGGGAAGTTGTGGTTGGACAAGATGATCCAGAAAATCCCTTACAGCTCTAAATGATAATCCTATGATTAGATAATCTGCCCAGCCCGGGTTGGCGAAGCAGAGTGACATAGCATAACAGATATTGGAATCCAGAAGACCCCGGTTCAAATTTTGACACATACTAGCTGTGTGACTTAGGAGTCATCTCCCCTCTCTGAGCCTCAATCTTCCCATCTGTACAATGTGAAAGTTGAACTCAATACTCTCTAGGTCTAGGAACCAATGATCTCAATCCCAAGAGCTGTGCTGGAATTTACAATAGAACTTAGTTTTGTTTTCTTAATAAAAATGCTAAGTTCTATTTTTCAACATAGCACCCAAAGGACAAGAGCTCATTTTTAGCTGATATTTGTTAAGTTCAGATTTTTTTTTAAATGGGTGGAAGAGGAAACATCATCTCCAAAGAAATGGCGTTTCATAATCATCTTGAAAGGAAAACCCTTCTTTTTTCAACCAGCATATTTTCTGTTAGGTTATATTTCTTTTCAAGTTGTATTAGGAATACTATATCCAACACCTGCTACTCGTCGATAGTAATGAATTTATATTATAGGGGTGGCCAGCATACTGAGTAGATCCATATCGGTGAAAAAAAGAGGGGATTTGACAAGATGGTCTCCGAAGTACTTTCCAGTACTAAGGCCATGATCCTAATCCCTCTTCATATGGCTGCCTTTCAGACCTTGTCTTGAGTCTTCTCTTCACCAGTCTAAATATCCCCTTCCTTTAATCAGTACTCAAATATCACATACTCTTAAATCCTTCATTATCTCAGTTGCCCTCTTCTGAACATTCCTCAGCTTCCTCATGTCTTTCTTAAACCTTGGAACCCTAAACCAAATATAGTAGTCCAGATGAAGCCCAATGAGGGAAAGTACAAAATCCAATTCCATCTTCATAGTCAGGAATCTGACAGCAAAGATAGAGAAATGGATTGCCAATGCCAAGTTTGTTGGCAGTGCCCCGCTCCCAACTTTTCATATCTCTATGGTGGCCACATGGACAGCTAAGTGGAGCAGTGGATAGAGACAGCCAGCCCTGGAATTAGGAGGACCTGGATTCAAATCTGGCCTCAGATGTTTACTAGCTGTGTGATCCTGGGCAAGTCGCTTTGCCCTGTTTGCCTCAGTTTCCTCATCTGTAAAATGAACTGGAGAAGGAAATGGCAAACCACTCCAGTGTTTTTGCCAAGAAAACCCCAAATGGGGTCAAAAAGTTGGATGTGACTGAACTGACTGAACAGCAGCAACAAAACAAAAATGGTGGCTGTGGTCTAAGATTTCGAGCGCGATCATCAGTACCACAAACCTCAGATGTTGCTGACTTATCTTTGAGTCAGCCAAGAGAGCCTGGAAAGGAAACTATAAGGTATTTTAGGCCATCAGTTGTTAACTTTTTTCATCTCGGAAATTTTTACAATCTTAAAACCGGTTGAGGACCCCATACAGCTTTTATTTATGTGGGTTATAGCATCTACATGTTAGAAATGAGAACTGATAATTTTAAAAATATTTATTAATTCATTAAAATAATAACCCCATTACATGTTAGCATAAATGACATATTTTTAGTAAAAAAAATATTTTCCCAAACAAATTAATGAGAAGAGTAGCACCATTTTACATTATTTTTGCTAATCTCTTTAATATCTGGCTTAAGAGAAGAAAGCTGGATTCTCCTATCTGCTTCTGCATTCTATCTCTTGTGATATGTCATTTTGGTTAAAGTATATGAAGAAAATTCAGCCTCACATGGCTATGTAGGTGGGAAAGGGTATTTTAATAGGAAATGAAATTTTAGTATTACTATGAAAATAGTTTTAATCTTGTAGATCCCTTTAAGAGGGTCTCAGGGACTCTCGGGGACCTAGGGACCACATTTGGAGAACCAATGCTCTAAGCCATTCTGTGAAGACATCCAGTTTATCTGCTGTATCTAGAAATGTCATCTAACTGCCCAAGATCACTGGGAAAGGTGTTAAAAAGAAAGAAGGAAATGAGTATTTATTAAGCACCTACTATATACTAGGTACTTTCAAATGTTGTCTGGAAACTCTGGAAAAGGTAGGTGATATTATTATCCCTGTTTTACAGTTGAAGAGGACAGAGGTTAAGTCACTAGCCAAGAGTCACACAGCTAGTAAGTGTCTGAGGCTGAATTTGAACTCAGATCTTCCTGATTCCAAGCCCAGCACTCTGTCTACTTTGGCACCAAGATGCCAGGTTTGGCCTAGCCGATAAGAGTCAGGAAAACTTGGGTTCAGATCCTTCCTCTGACACTTGACAACTGTAAGACCTTTGGTAAGTTGTTCAGTTTACTGCAGCAAGCATTTATTAAGCACCTCCTGTGAGCCATCCACCGAACTAGTAGTTAGGGTTACAGACACACACAAAAAAAAGGAGAAGCAGTACCTACTCTTAAGGTGCTCACATTCTACTGGCCCCTTCCGAGTATCAATTTCCTCGTCTGATAGTGAAGGCGATGATACCTATAGTAGCTATCTCACAAATTCATTGTAGGGATCATTAAATAAGATAATGTAAATAGTGTTTCACAAATTTCAGAGCCCTATGTAAATGGCACTTGTTATTATCCCTAGCTTTGTATAAATTATAGCATCCCTGCTTGAAACAGCCTATGCAATTCCTTCTGGTGAGCTCACCCCACCTCAAGAAGAACACAGAGTGCTGAGGGTCTTGGAGCTGTTGGGCCATCAGAAGCAGCTGGGTCCAACCTTCTCATTTTTACGGATGAGGAATCGAAGACAGAATGAGATTAAGTGACTTGTACAGGGTCACACGTCTGAAGTGGGATTTGAACTTGGGTCTTCCTGACTCCAAGATCAGCGCCCAATTTATTATACTGTGTTACTTGGAGAAGGTCCAGAGAAATGTTATTAGTATGACCACGGGAGATAGCTAGGTGGTGCAGTAGGTAGAGTGCTGGGTTTGGCGTCAGAAAGACCTGAGTTCAAAACAAGCCTCAGGAACTTACTAGCTATGTGACCCTAGGTTAGTTGCTTAACCCTTTTTACCTCAGTTTCCTCATCTGTAAAGTGGTAACCTACTTCAGTATCTTTGCCAAGAAAACTCCAAATGGGGTCACAGAAAGCCAGACATGACTGAACGACGACAACATGAGCAAGGGAATATACTAAAAAAAAATAGACAAGATGAAGTCTCTCTTAAAGTTTATAAAATTATGATAAACATAGCATTTTTCCTCAGTGTTTGGAATACTAGAACGAGGGTGTATCATTTTGGTGCTTGGAAAAGAGATCGTTTAGAACAAATAAAGTCCTACCTTATAAAGAGGACAGTTAATTTAACTAAACCATGGACCAAGAGGAGATATCCCAAGGGGCAAATAGTTTCAAGGTCAGTTTAGATTATAACTCCTATGGATTATAGACTGGTGACTTTATTGAAAGGAGTTCAATATATTTGAAAAATACTGTGATTTATTTTAAGTTGTTGTCATAGTGCAGTACTAATCACACCCTCCCACAAAGTATCCTTCCATTTTACTGCTGGAGACTTTCTGAAGCCAACAAAATGTCTCTGGAGGGATCAGTCGAAATGGATGATAAGAGAAAAGAAAGAAAATTTATTTTCTGCCTTGCCTATTTCTTTTGCTCAAGGGAACGGATCTCCCTCTTTGCATGGGGAATGGTTTTGTAGACACTTGTAGACTCACGATGTTTCAAGCATTAGAAATTTCTGAACCTCATTCCTCCACTGAGTCATGGATTCTGAGTTAGGGAAAGTCCCTGGTGTTTCCCAGGGCACCAGGCTCTTCCTCTTTCTAAAAGAGATGATTTGTGTCCCTTTTCACTGGTTGTGTGAAATTCCAATGCCGGGAATATTTTCCCCAAGCTCCCTCCACCTCTTAGAATGTAAAGCGAAAGAACAATAGAAAATGAATGTCCCCAAATTACACAGAATAACCTTGGCCCCAAAGAAGAGATATGCGAAAATACCTCCCCTCATTTCTTTGCAGAGGTAGGGACAGAAGTGGCATCTGTGTAGAACATTGCACGGAATGTCAGGTTTCTTCAACATATCAGCCGGTTTTGCTGAAATTTTGTTCTCTTCTGCCTCATCTTTTACAAAAATTGTTCAATATAATGGGGTGTGGGAGGAGAAGAGATAACAGGGGGAAACGTAGGTAATGAAAAAACAAAAGCTATGGCTAAAAATATGCCTAATTTTTAAAAAGACAAATCACCTGCACGCTTTTGCAGGCAACCTTTCTCAGTCTTCCAACTCTAACCCAGCTGCTAGTGCTTTCCCCTCTAGTATTACTTTGTATCCATTTTGTATGTATCTTATATACTTTTTTTTTTTATGTTCATATGTATCTCCCTGTTAGTATATGAGCTCCTTGAAGACAGGGTCTAGTTCACTTTTTTCTCTTGGTTGTCCCAGAGCCCAGCTTAGTGTCTCACACACCCTTCACAGAGGAAGGGCTTAAATGCTTGCTGATTGGTTGATTGAAGTGCAATCAAAGTCCCCTGACTCCTTTGCAGAGGTGGGGGCTCCACAAGTGTGGGTCAATCATGGGTAGGGAGCATTTCATATATTATCAGATTTTAAAAAATATGTTAATCAGTTTTGCTGATCTTTGTTTCTCTTTTTTCTTTTCTTTCATTATTTGTTATTAGGGATGACTCTCTTGGATTGGGTAGGGGCAGGGACCCGGAAAATTTAGATGATGTAAAAAACAAAACATATCAATTACATTTTTTTAAAAGAAAAGTAACTAAAGGTAATTAAATAGAAAGAACACTGGATTTGGAGTCAGGGGACCTGGGTTCAAATCCTGTTCTGCCATTTATTACTTGTGTAATCTGTCTCTGTCTCAGGTTCTTCACCTATAAAATTTGGGGTGGGGAGAGAGGATTGGACTAGATGGCTTCTGAGGTCTCTTTCAGCTCCAGATCTACGAGATAATGATCTTGTCACCTCCCTAGAGGCTCCTCTGTAAGTGGTGAGGTTGTCCTCTAAGGCCCCTGGGTTCCCAACAGCTCTAGGATTCTCAGAAGTGTTGCAAGATGAGCACATCCTGGGGAACCTTGAAATACAGAGATCATTCTCACTATTTATTTATCTCTGTTCAGGTATATAGGGTGGGACCATCTGTAAGTTTCCTATCAGGATCTAAGGAGATCAGGGACAAGCTTCTACTCGCCAAGGAATCCAGGAGTGCCTGAGAGCCAGAAAAGAGCTTAGCAGAAACCCAGGTGACTAATACCCCACAAAACAGGACATTTTCTTACCATGTCAAGATTCGGAACTGAAACCATCAAACTGGAAGCTCCCTTTTCCCCCGGTGAAAAAATGCTTGTTCTTGTTCTGTTTTCGTTTTCCCATCGTACACATTCAATAACTTGGAATAACAGCTTAAAGAACAGACAAGCATTTCTGTGACCCAGACACATGCAACACAAGCTGGGACTTTTTCTATTAAAGTTTATTAAAGTAGTGAAATCATGCTAGCTACTGGACAACAGAGGTGGTTAAAAATACGCACAAAGCACATAAACCCCCTTCCTTTGACACAGAGGTAGTAGCATTTTCCCTTTAAAAGTCAAAAGCAAACAATTAAGAGGCAGCTTTCTTCTGAGACTGGAGAGGGTGGTTTGTTTGTTTTTTCCAGCTACTCAACCCTCAAGTGTAAACAAGCTAGGGATGGATTAGAAGCCCATTAGCTGTCATTTAATATCACTTAGTATCACTGTTCAGTTTCCCACCTTCTAATGGGATCCACATTTCCTTGTGTTCCTTCTCTTCCTTTCACCACTGGAGAACATAAATATTATTCAATGAAGCTAGAGAGCCTCTTTGATCCCAAATGGACTGGCCCCACCTAAACCCAGGTTTTGCTGGCCTGGCCAGCTTCTGGAAGGACCAGGCTTCCCTCCTGTCACTTGGTTCTGCATACAGTCCTGCTGGACATTGCTCCTGAAACGGAGGACCTCCCCTCCCCCACCATCTCTATGTCCACATGTGGAGGGAAAAGGGGAACAAGATGCAAGTTCTGACCAGAAGCTCTACGGCTGGGAGAGTGCCTGGCCAAGATTTATGGCTTCCTCTGGCCTCAATTCCACCGTTGTTGGCTTTGGGATCTAGAAGATGCTTTGAGATGCATAAATTAAGTCGAGCTTTCCAGAAGATGAGCTTTGCTCCTATCCTTTTTCCTAAAGGATTTGTGGCAGCATATCAGAACCGAAAGCCACGCCACTGTTTTTCTTGTTCCATTTGAGCCATCAGCTCTGAAGACAACAGGTATCTATGGACCAGTCTATTGGTATTGGTCCATAGACTACCACTAGAAATCTTAGTTCTAGTAGCCTCATTCTCCCTTCTCTGCCATCCCCTGGATCGTTTAGGGAGATGTCGGGGCCGTATTTACAGGGTTCCATGCCACACTGGAGTCGGTCATTAATGCATCTGGCAGACTCGGTCTGGTGGTGGTATTTCCACAACTGGCATTGGGCTGGCAAAAGTCCCCTGTGAGCTCCACACTGGTGCTGCGGTTGTTATCCGTGTCCCCTGCTGACTTTTGCCAAAGATGGCAAGTGATCAGCTTGGAGAAGAAGTTGGGGAAAGATGGGCTGGAGAAGTAGTATACCAGGGGGTCCAGCATGCTATTCATGTAGGTGAAGCTGAGGGTGATATAGAAGGCCAGGTCGGCCGAACGGTAGATCTCACAGTCGCCAGTGCCCTGGGAGTGGAGGAGCCAGAAGATTCGTATCCTCACGGCCACACTGGGCAAAAAGCAGATCACGAAGACGATGGCGACCACCATGACGAATCGGATGGCCCGCTTGATCTTAGCCTGCTTGTCCAACTGCCTCCTCCGAAGGCTCCAGATGATGCTGGCGGAGCAGAACATAATGATGCCAAGGGGCAGGAAGAACTCCAGGAGAAACATGGCATCGTGCCAGCCAAAGGTTGGGCAGATGGCAAAGCTGCTGCAGAACTGTGAGTCCCCCATCTTTTTCACATGGGAGGTGACAAGGAGGTGGCCAGTTAGGGCAATGGTGACACCCCACAGTAGGAAGCTGATGACGGCCGCTGTCCTGTTGGATAGCTTGTTCAGCGCGTGATGGGGGTGCACCACCCGAAAGTATCGGTCCACAGCCACAACCGTGAGGAAGATGATGCTGCCCTGCCGGTTCATGGCCAGCATGAAGAGCATCAGCCGGCAAGGGATGTCACCAAACTTCCAGTCCCATTTCCTGACATAGTTATCCGTCAGGAAGGGAAGACAGAAGATCAGAAGTAAGTCAGCCACAGCCAGGTTGAAAAGGAAGATCCGGCTGGATTTCCAGGACTTCAGGGAAAAGCAGAAAGCCCACAGGGCCAGCCCATTGCCAAGGGTTCCGAACACAAACTCCAGCCCCAGCACCGGGGGCAACACCCGAGGAATAAATTCATCGCGGAAGACACAGCAGTTTTTGCTGCTCATCGCTTGGCTTTGCAAAGACAGAACCTCCACTGAGAAGTTTCCTCCTTACAACTGGCAGGACAGATTGCCTGTCCTAATGAGCACTTAAGGAAAGAGGCGTGTGTGAGGGTGAGTAGCTGTGGGCCTGCCTTTATGTTAGGTCAGAAGTGTCGAAATAGATGACTGAATGGTTACCAGGAAACTACGAAACAGGTTGAAAAAAAAAACAGCAAGAAACAGAGCAAAGAGCTTATGCAAGCTTTCTGTGACTGTTTGCATAAACAAATAATAAAAATCCCCGAGATCAATAGAACCCACAATACTTGGTGAAAATGGAAGGGTAAATTTAGACGGATTGCCATTTGATTATTAGGAATGTGAAGGATATCCTCTATGGGAAGATTGAGTCTGTGTAGCCAGTTCAGGGCTTCTAGGGTCAAAGCCTCAAATCTTCTGTCCCTTACACCTTTGTGTCAATTTGGGCAAATCACTTAACCAACCTGAGACTCACTTTCCTTATCTGTAAAATGAAGAGGTGGGTCTCTAATGTCCTTTCCAGCTCTATGATCCTGTGTGTTTGTCACTATGGAGAGACAGAGAGAGAGAGAGAGAGAGAGAGAGAGAGAGAGAGAGAGAGAGAGAGAGAGAGAGAGAGAGAGAGTAGAACTATTTTACAGAAATTATTAGAGATAAATGATGAGTTTATTTATGCTGTTGGCAAAAACACATTTGCTAGACTAAACAATATAATTTTTTTTGAAAGCCTCTAGAACTATTTGGATGCTCCCCCCTGCCTCTCCCCCACATCCATTTGGATCATTTTTTTGGAATTCTGAGAAAATAGTAATGGACCCTTTGCAAGAGCAAATATTTTGAATTTTTCTTCACTGTACCCTTTGATACACCTTCCACAAATATGGAATATGCTTCATTAATAGGTTAGTTTCTAGTTAGAAAAGTATGCTAAAAAATGAGTTGTTTTGTTTGCTTGTCATTTGTCTGGAGGCCTCTCTGGCTCTCCGGTGAGGCAGGAAATGAATTACAGTGAACTTTTCTTTGTTTTCCCAACAACAAAAAGCAGCATCTATTCCACGTCTGTTCTATGCCAGATGCTGTGCTAGGTACAGAAGAAAGCAAAAAAGTGAACAGTTTCTAAAGATCTCTCATTTTAAAGAAATTGAACTTTTTAGTGGCAAGACCCTATTAATAGCATGTAAGTGAAATTTCACAAAAAAAGTCAGTCAGAAAGGACCTCAGGAACACAGGCTAGCTGGCTAGAGAGAGGGACCTGGAGTCAGAAAGACATAAATTCAAATCCAGGCCCAGATACTTCCTAGCCATGTGACCCTGGGCAAGTCACTTACGCCGTTTGCCTCGGTTTCCTCATCTATAAAATGAAGACTATTATAGCACCTACCTCATAGGGTTGTTCTGAGGCTCAAGTGAGATCACGTATATAAAGTCCCTAATAGGTACTGTATTATTATTATTGGGGGAAACAGCACATATCTACGATAAGTGGCCAGAGAAGGGAGCTCTGATTTGGCAGACGTGAGAATTATAAGCAGAGGAATGGAGCAGTAAATTGTTTCAACCTTTCCGGTAGCAATGTATTAATTTTATTATTGATACTTAAGCAAGGGTGGGGGTGGGGTATAAATGGCAGCAAGGAAGGTGACGAGATATCTACACTGGATGGATGCTGGTGTCCTGGTACATTGCTGCATGGTCTAGACGTCTATGGGATGGGGAGGGGTGGGGCAGTGAGATAAAAAATGCTAAGGTGAGGATTGACTCAACCTAAGATCGCCCCAACTAGAGATGAGTTCCAGAATTGAGGGGATTAAATTTCCTCTTGTTGAGGGTGTGGGAGGGAAGTGAGAGAAGAGTCTTTGGAGGCCCCAGTCTAGAGGTCCTAGAACAGAAAGAGCCCTGACTCAAGAGTGAGAGGAGGAACTGAGTTCGAATCCCACCTGTGCTGTTTACTACATTACTACTGGGTGACTTTGTTGTCAGGTCATGTCTGACTCTTCATGACCCCATTTGGAGTTTTCTTGGCAGAGATACTGGAGTGGTTTGCCATGTCTTTCTCCAGCTCATTTTACAAATGAGGAAACTGAGGCAAACAGGGTGAAGTGACTTGCCCAGGGTCACACAGCTAGGAAGTATCTGAGGTGCGATTTGCACTCACGAAGATGAGTCTTTCTGATTCCTAGCCCAATGTTCTGTCCACTGTGTCACCTTTCTGCCCAGGGCGACTTTTGGCAAGCCAATGAATCTCCATGGGCCTCGTTTTCCCATCTGTAAAATGAGGAAGTTGGACTAGATGGTTACTGGGGTCCCTTCTAGAGCTAGGATCCTAATCAGGAAGTGGGACATTGAGGTAAGGTAGATGATCAGGCCCTAGTGTCCTGGTAGATGAACTGTAGGATCTGTGTGGGACAAAAACTAAACCCAAAATTAAACTCAGAGGCTTCTCAAGTAGAAAGTAGAAATGAATTTTATGATGATCCCACAGGAAAGGGCGGTTTCCTATTGGTAGGGAGAGGTGGGCCGAAGGGCAGAATTTGGCTTTATGGTCTAACGTAAACAACCTGTGTTGTTAAGCAAAATTGTCTCCTTAGCATGGCTTTTGTTTACTTTGAGTGAAAGTACTTTCAGCTGTTAAGTGCTAAGCCCCAGGCCCAAAGCCCTATCAGGTGTGAAACCTGTGTGGGTGTAGATTAATTACTTAAG
>CM053622.1:29412211-29452382 GCA_028646595.1 Phalanger gymnotis
TTCACAGAAAGGACAAGATCCAGATTCCATGAGAGGGCTTCACCATCCCACTCAGAGCTGAGCTAATAAAAGGCAAAAAGAAATCAGTATCTGACAAATCTATACAAAGGAGTGTTATTATTAACGTTCTTAGAAATTATAGTCTTATTATTGGTCATCGTGCTCCATGTGGACCCCCGAGACTACCATCATGGGAAGGTTCCAGTGAATGGAACCATCTTCTTCCTTACGGGCCATCAGGTAATGGCTACTTTCACTCATTTCGGTTCCTTTGAATTCAAACCAACCCAATTCAATTCAATTCAGCAAGCATTTTTTTAAACACTTATGAAGCTCAAGACCTTGTGCCTGCATGTCTGCCCTCAAGGAGTTTACATTCTAACAGCGGGGTTGTGACATGTGCATAGGTAAGCATGATACCAAGCTCCCATTGGGAACAAAAGAGAGATCCAGACAAAGTGCTCTGGAGGAGGGAAGGAACATTTAACATGAAAAATAGCACCTGAGCTGAGCTCTGAAGGAAGAGATTGGTTGGTTGATGTCCTTGGTTCTCAAAGGGGACCAAAATGATGTCACTGTGCTTGAGTCAAGATTCAGTGTGTCTGACAGTGGCTGATTAGGCCAATAGGAGCTCAGAATACTCTACCACAGGTCTGGCACAAATAGTCCGTATGAACATCTGGGGTGGATACAGAGAACATATTTCATGCAAGGGAGTGGAGGAAGTGGGACAAGGCTGGACCAAAGAGTATATGAAAGGGAGTAAGGGAAATAAGGCTAATTTTCATGTGAAATAAGGAAAAAGATAAGTTGGAGATCAGAGTGTAGTTGACTTAAAAGGTCAAAGGAAAGGGCCCGAATTTCTATCCCAGAAGCAGTAGGGAGCCAAGGAGGGCTTATGAGCAGGGGAGTAACATGATCAGACCCATGCATTGGAAAGATGATTTTAGTCTCTGCATGAAGGAGGATTTGGGAAGTGAAATCTGTGGAACTGACAACAACCTCCCTTAATTCTAATGCTGTCTCTCTGTTGATAATTTCACATTTATCCTATCTATAGCTTGCTTGTACATGTTTTGTATGTTGTCTCCCCCATTAGATATAGTGAACACCCTTGAGTGTAGACACTGGTTTTTGCCTTTCTTTATATCCCCAGCACTTAGCATGGCACATAGCACATAATAGGTGCTTAGTAAATGTTTAATGATATCCTCAGAGACATAGCAGGTGCTCAGTAAATGTTTAGTGATATCCTTAGAGACAGGAGACAGCATGATGGGGTGGAAAGGGCACAGGATTTGGAGCTGAAAATCCTGAATTAACTCTAGCCTCTGTTACTCACTATGTGACTCTGGGCAAGTCATCTACTCGCTCCAGGCCTCAGTTTGTTTATCTGTAAAATGAGAGGCAATAAACCTCTAAGGTTCTTTCCAGCTCTAATTCTATAATGCTGTGAGCTTTACTCCATTCTTTTTAGGGGAGGTTCTAGACTTAACTCTGCTTCTTCTTAGCTGCGTTTCTGGGATAACATCATCCCCCTTTCTGGGCTTCAGTTTCCTCATCAATAAAACAAGGGGATTGGGCTAGACCACTAAGGTCCTTTCCCACTCTGTGATTCTAAACAAAAATTCAAAACTCTCCAGAAAACAAATGACTCCTTCTGTCCTTGGATTCTGGGGGCCAGTTCTGGAGAATTTCTTACCCTAAAGGAAGATTGGAGGCTTGTTTCATCTTGCTTAGGTCTTCCTTCTATTCACCAGGCTCAGGAAGCTTGTCACAGTGAATCATTTAAAAGACAGAAATCAAACTGGTTGAAACCCCATGGAAAGTGAAGTATTCTCAGTGGTTCATCCCTCAAATCTTAGTCAATCTGCGCCATAGGTCAACAGTGGTTTGGTTGATGTTTCTAAAGCATCCTGGTTAGAGTATGTGAGAGGCTCCATTTTGCTTATCTACTTAAGAATTTTTTAATTTAAACTTTCTTGTTTTATTATAAACAATTGTGAAGATTTCCTTATACAGAGAACTAAAAAAAAAAAAGATTCTATATGAAACCGTGGGCAGCTAGGTGGCCCACTAGAGCCCTGGCCTGAAGTCAAGAAGAATTATCCTCCTGACTTCAAATCCAGCCTCAGACACTTCCTAGCTGTGCAACCCTGGGCAAGTCACTTCACCCTGTTGGCCTAAGTTTCTTCATCTATAAAATAAGCTGGAGAAGGAAATGACAAACCACCCCAGTATCTTTGCCAAGAAAACCCCACGAAGAGCTGGACGCGACTGAAATGACTTAAATATTTGTTGAATTGAATTGATTTGGGGAATGAAAGCAGAGCATGGGTTAGTGGAAGGAGAGTATTTAGTAAGCTAGGAGGAAGCTGGTTATCTTGACACAGAGTGGGCAGAGGAACCCATAGAAGGAAAGGGGAAGTCCTGGAAACCCAGATTATTTGCTGGAAGTTGACCAAGCACCCATTTGTGTTTTTTTGTCCTCCTCCCTGGGGATGATACATTTCTTCCATCTATTCCTCATCCCCAGATCTCACCAGAACAGAGATACTTAACCTTTGATTGTCTCATGCAAAACTTTGGCAATCTGGTGGAGCCTGTGGACCCTGTTCTCAAAAGAATGCTTTTAAATAATTTAAGCAAAAGCTACATTTCAGTTAAAGGTTAAGGAAAATTAAGATGTCATTCTTTTTTCCCCATCCAAGTTAACAGATTCCATGAAATCTACACACTATGAACTAGTGTAGAATTTGATATAACATGGGTTTGAAGAGAGAGGAAAGACACCATGGTATACTGGATAAAGCACTATACTTGAAGACAGGAGGACCTCAGTTCAAATCCTGCTCAGAATATCTAGTTGTGTGACCCTATATGTCATTTAACCTCTTGTGCCTTAGATTCCCCATCTGTAGCTCTAAATCTATGATCCTATGTCAGCTAGGCCTTAGACATGCTTTGGGGTTCTCTTTGTGGGCCTCCTTTATAGATCTCGACCCCTCTCTAATGTTGTAAGTGGGGTTCATGAGGAACCATGTCCAAAGGCAGTTAGGTGGCACCATAGTTCATAGGCATGGAATCAGAAAGAACTGAGTTCAAATTCGGCCTTATACCTTACTAACTGTGTGACCCTGGGCAAGTCACTTAAACTCTTTTTGCATCAGTTTCCACAACTCTAAAATGGGGATAATAATACCTCCCTCAAAGGGTTGTTGTGAGTCTCAAATGAGATCATGTTTGTAAAATGCTTAGTACGATGCCCAGCACATAGTAAGCCATCTTATAAGTATAAAATACTTATTCCTTTCCATTCTTCCCCCATCCCAAATTCAGCTCTCTATGTCCAGTTAGATGATAACCAGTTCCAAACTCAATCAGATGGATCCTTAGCAGACATGCAGGCCTAGAAGGAAAAGCCTTTTCCTCTGAGGCCATAGAAACCATTGCCTTCCTTTTAAGCCCTTGGATTCAGATAGAATGTTGAGATAAAACAATTTTGCATTTTTTTTGCCAATTAAATTGCCAAAACAGCTGGCATTTGAAAAAGCCAACTGAGAAAGTGACTTGACAAAAAGTCCTTGTTTGTGTCAGGGAGAAGGTGTGTGTTGTATGTGTGATCCTTGAGGATTGCTCAAAATCGACTGGATTTACTGTGGAGGGAGACTCTTCAGAGAGAAATCTGGAGAGGAGCTGATGAAATGTTTTCCAGTCGTGATTGGGGAGCCGCTGTCTTTAAGAGAAAGGAGAAGAAAAGATGTTTCCGGAGGAGATTCTTTTCCACTCTCTTATCACAGTGGATTTTTGAGAAGAGGTTTTTGGGGGGTTTTTTAGTTGATGACTATGAAGAAAATTGAATGGTGTAAGAGGAAGTAAAAAAAACATCGACATATAAATGGATTTAAAAGCATTTGTTATGCCCTTACTGAATGCCAAGCACCAAGTTGAGGACAGCAGGAAAGGCGGCCATGGAGGAGAATTTTGGTCAGGTAAGTCTGAGGAAATGGTGACTGGAGTCCTAGGAGGAACCAGTACAAATAAGGGAGTGGTGGCCTGGCAGAAGTGGTTTAGTATGGAAAGTTATAGGGATGTGAGTGAAAGGAACCACAGAGGAATAGATTGACATAGCCTTTCCATGAACAGTGACAGAGTTGATTTGATTGTGGTTCCTGAACTGAAAAGTTGGGTTGGGATGGACAGGAGTCTACACATGGTGGGGTTCCTCACCTGTAAAATGAGCTAGAGAAGAAAATGGCAAACCGCTTCAGTATGTTTACCAAGAAAACCCAAAATGGGATCACAGAGTTGAACATGACTGAAGAAATGACTAAATAACAAAAATAAAAATGTACCAAACTACGTTAAGCATTGGAGATACAAATCCAAGCAAGCAGGACAGGTCTACCCTCAAGGATCTTATATTTTAATGGAAGACGACAAAACATATAGTGGAGTCATGGCCATGTTTTGGGCAGGAAAGTCAGAGGGAATACTGATTGGAGTCATGGGGAGAGGCGCCAAAGATGGGTGATCACTAGGGAGGGGACTAGGATGTCAGAAAGGAGTCGTGACTGGGGTCATAGGTCAATCAATCGATATCTCCTTTAGAGGAATGGTAGTGCTGGTTTGTTTCACGTTATTAGAAGGAGAAGTGGAAAGAGAACTCAGGGTACTTGCCAAGATGGCAGGCAAGTGGTATTGAAGCCCAGGGTACCAGAGTTCTCAGTTGGAGGTGGAGGCTGGAGCACAAGTAGCTGTAGAGATGGGTTGGGTTAACAATCTGGGTGTCTTCTGTAGCTGGCACTAAGCACGGTCCCCTAGGATTGGTGATTAGTAAGACTATGGCATATTTTTGTTCTGTGCTATCAATCCAGGCCTCCACTGCCATCATGCCTGAGTCAGGTTAAATGACTTAGTGTTTAGGAGCTAAGCAAGCAAGACAGTTGAGGCCCTGGTTTGTAGTCTTGGCCAATCCAGTCACTGACTCACTAACTTTCAGACCTTATTGTGTCCTGGCACAGGACTCTTAGTTGAGTCAATGGCACCCAAATAGCCAGAGGACAGCATGGTGTAATGGAAGTCTGGAAAAGGCAAAGAGGGTACATTACCTGCATTAGTAGAGGGGATTTCCTCACCTGGGTGTTCCTTATACCAACGAAATCACAAGGCCAGTCCCTATTCCTATCTATCCTATCAAAAATGATACAATTCTACCTATTAATTTTGTATCTGCGATTCTTAACACACATTTATTTGTGATACTGGAACCTAAATCTAAGGCCTTGCTTTATGATGCCTATGTGGGATCCGAATGAAGAAGCCAGGATTGTAAAATTCTTTTTTATTGAATATTACTTCCACCAGACTCTTCTTTTTTATGTTTTCCCAAACTGTTTAACCAATCTGGTTTTCTTTAAGTGAACAAACTCATTTACCTGAGCTGATAGTAAAACAGAAATCAGAGAAGGTATGCATATGAGAATGTACCAGATAATACAGAGTGAAGGAGCTCTCCCATTGGGAGTGAGATAACTTGGCTCAACAGAGAGAAACAGAGAGAAAGAGAGAGACAAAGAGATAGATAGAGAGACAGACAGAGACAGAGAGAGCAGAGAGACAGAGACAGAGAGGAGAGAAACAGAGAGAGAGTGTGTCTCAGATTTTGACCAAGGGGAAATTTCTTGAAGTCTCTAGTGTAGTAAGCTGGGGATAGGGTGTGGTCAAGGCACCAGTTCTTCCACATTGAGGCTTCTTCCCAGTCTTTCTCTCCGGTCTGTTCCAAGATTATTGGGCAGCTGCTGAAATGGGGAGAGCTTTACCTCGTCCCTCTCAGCTTCAAGCACTTAGCCAAATCAGACTTCTCTTTAGTTCTTAGGATTCCAAACTCCGTGAATTCATTCTTCTTTCTGACGCATCAAGGTTGGTGTCAGTGTTTAAGCTGTATGATCCCTTGAGTCTCCAGGGCACTCTCCCCTTTGTACTTGGCGCAGGTGTCAAGAGTGGTTACTGGACCGATAAGAAATCTCCTGTGCTTTGGTGTGCTTTTCCTTTACACCATTGTGGTCATGGTCAATGTTGCTCATTGACGTCTCATCAGTAAGCCCCCCATTAATCAGAAGAGTTCTTTCCTTCTACAGTAAAAAAAAGAGTCTGAATTTTCCTTTTTTGTGTTTAGATACTTGGAAAATGGACAGAAAAGCCAGCAACATATTCTTTGGCTGGGCAGCCTAGTGAGAGAAAGCTGTCCAAGAATCACAAAGTTGTTGCACAGTCATTTCCAACTCTCTATGACCCCATTTGGGGTTTGCTTGGCAAAGATACTGAAGTGTTTTGTCATTTCCTTCTCCAGCTCATCTTACAGATGAGGAAACTGAGGCAAACAGGGCAAAGTGACTTGCCCAGGATCACACAGCTACTAAGTGTCTGGGGCTGGATTTGAACTCAGGAAGATGTCTTCTTTATTCCAAGCCCAGTGCTCTGTCCACTGCACCACCCAACTGCTGCCAGAATCACAAAGACCTGAATTCAAATGCTGCCTCAGATATATAGTGACTATGTGGCCCGAGGTAAGTCAGTTAACCTCTCTTAGCCTCAGTTTCCTCATCTATGGAAGGCACGGGCTGTGCTTGATGGTGTCTAAGGTCCCTCCTGGCTCTAAATCTATCATCATCTGATCCTTAGTCTTTTTCCCTTCCAGTGTCTATTTTCTCATCTGTAAAATGAGAAGGTTGGACTAAATGACCTCTAAGGTTTGTTGTGAGTATCAAATGAAATATTACTTCATTTGTGAAGTACATTAATAAGTGCTAGCTCTTATGATGATCGGCTAACAAGTGCTTGGTGATGGATCGGCTAGATTACTCGGGGCCCCTTCCCTCCAGAGTGACAGCAATTCTATCAGAAATATATCTCTTGATCAATGTGTTATCTGGGGACTTGAAAAAGTGAATTTAATTTTGTTTTTGTTTTCCCCTTGTGAGAACCGCTTGGCCTCATGGAGCTTCTGGGAAATGATGGTACTTTTTACCCCTAGGATCCTGCTGTGAGCCACGAGGCTGAGTGAGGGGCCGGGGCCGAATGGAGGTGACTTGCCTCTTTACAGGAACTCGTCACTCACTGGGCACGAGGGTCTGAACCAGTATCAATATGTATTAAGCTGAAGTAACGGAGGAAGAACCCTGAAAACAACTGTAACTAAAAATAGAATGAAAAACAGAAGTAAGGGTTTCCACAGATTGGTATCTTGCAAATGTCCAGGTTTTCAAATGCTGACAAGTATCCAGTGTGACTCTGAGGTCAGAGGAGGAAGAGGCTATTCAGGGGCTGTAAACTCCAAGGGATTCACTTCCATGCCTCAACTTCTCCATGTGTAACATCAGTTAGATGAGGAAACCATCCCGCTTTAAATCAGAGGGATGTTGTTGTGAGGAATGAAGAAGAAGAGGGAAGAAGGCTTCAGGGCCAGGAAGGTTAAGGAATAATAATCAAATTATTCATACTACAGTGGAGAGAGTCAGAGGAACTGAGTTCAAATCCTGACTTTAATATGTACCACCTTTGTCACCTTGGACAAGTCTCTTCCTCTTCGTGGGCTTCAGTTTCCTCATCTATAACATGAAAAGAGTTTGGTTTTTTAGTTTGTTGTTGTTTTAACATTTACATAGAACATACTATGGGCCAGACAGTTTATCATTATTTATAATAATTTATAATTAATTGAAATTAATTTTATAATTTATAATTAATTTATAAGCACTTTATCATAATTATCTCATTTGATCCTCACAACAACCCTGGCAGGCAGGTGCTACCATTATCCCCATTTTATGAGTGAGGAAACTGAGGCTGACAGTGGTTAAGTGACTTGTCCAAGGTCACACAGCTAGTAAGTATCTGAGGTCTTCCTCCAGGTCCAGCGCTTTAATCATTGTACCACCTAGCTGCCCGGTTGGACTTCATGACCTTTAAGATTCAGCATTAAATCTAGGATCCTAAGTCTCTTCCCTCCCTGTGCCTCAGTTTCCCCATTTGTAAAACAAGCAGGTTGAATCTGATGGTCTCTAAGGTCTCTCCTAGCTCATTGTCCTAACTCTCTTCCCTTCCCTCAGTTCCCTAATTTATAAAATGAGGGGATTGGGCCAAATGACCTCTAACGTCCCTTCTAGCTCTGAGTCTAGGGTCCTAGGTTCCTCTTCTCCAAAATAGGAGAATTTGTATCAGAACAAATCTTTTTTTTCCCATGGCTTTGTGACTTGTGCATAAAAAAGAACTCAGAATAATTTTTTTAAAAAGAAAAATGGAGCAAAAGTTGACTTGGATGCTTCTCCTTCCTCTTGGGAAAGCACCACATGATGCCACTGCAGAGAAGCTTCTGTTCCCCCTCCCGGCAGCCCCAGCAGGCTCTTGGACCCTTTGTGCACAGCTGGGGCCTCCCCAGAGAGATGCTCACCCTTTCCCACAGCTATTACTTTCCCAAAGATCAATGCAGGTCCTGTCCTACTAATGGAAAAGCCCTCGTGTGGGCAGAGATCATGCTAGTAAACCTGTCTAGTAAATAGATGGGACTGAGGCTTGGGGGCAAACAGCTCAACCTCTCTGGACAACTCCAACAGTTTTTAATCTCATTGCTATGTCTTGACCGAGCCTCCTATTAATAGCACACATTTACATAGGGTTTTAAAGTTTGCAAAGCCTTTTACAGATGTTATCTCATCTGAGCCTCACTACGACCTTGGGAGGTAGGGACTGTTATTATCCCCACTTTATGGATGAGGAAAAAGGCAGACAGAGGCTAAATGACTAGCCCAGGGTCACACAGTCAATATTTCTTTGACGCAGGATTCTAACTCAAGTCTTCCTGACTCTGCCACCTAGCTGCCACACCTAGCACAACTCCCAAGTAGAACGTAGGCTCCTTGAGGGCAGGGGAAGTTTCGCTACTGTGTTTGTATCCCCAGGATTTAGCACGGTCCCTGGTACAGTAGGCACTTAATAAATGCTTATTAATTGATGGATCTCATCACAATTCAGCAATTCACGGTATCTCAGGGTTGGAAGAGACATGAGAGGGAAACTCATCCAAGCCGGACCTAGCCATCCCTACCAGGTGGTCTTCCAATCTCGGCTTGAAAACCTCCAGCTAAGGGGCACCCTTTAATACCCAAAGCAGCCCATCCTTCTTTTGGAAAGCTCTTGTTTGGAGCATTGTAGATTTCAAGATGGAGGGGACCTTTGAAATCATCCAGCCAGAGGATCATAGTTTTAGAACAGGCTACCCCTCAAAAAAATGCAGCTAAGGGTTATGGTAAATAGAAGAATGGACTTGGAATCAGGAAGACGTGCATCTAAATCCTTCCTTAGACATTTGTCAGCTGCACGATCCTGAGAAAGTCAGTTAATCTCTCAGACTTTATTTCCATCTCTGTAAAGAGGAATGGTTGGAATTGACAACCTCTAGGGTACCTTCCAGTTTTAAATTGATAGTTCTATGACTCCAACTCCTTCATTCACAGGTGGGGAAACTGAGGCTTTGTTGTTGTTGTTGTTGTGTTTGTCCGTTTTTGAAGAGGACTATGACATCAGAGAGATGATGCCATGACTTGACTTTGATTTGAGGGAGGGAGGGCTGTGCAAGGTCACCAGCCTCACTTTCTCCTCCAGAGCCATCTGGGTCCAGTGGCCAAATATTCATCAGGACAATTGGAGATGGCCCAGGATGCAGTGGGAGACCCTGGCCCTTTTAGGCTAAGGTCTTTTCAGATTCTCACTTTGAGTGAGGTGATGCCCATTCAGTGGAGGGAGACAGCAGTTAAGTGACTTGCCCAGGGTCACACAGCTAGGAAGGATCTAAGGAGGGATATGAACCCACACCTTCCTGACTCCAGGTCCAATGCTCTGTCTACTCTGCCACACTGGATTTCCAACCCACCTTGTTTTACAGATGAGGAAGCTACGTACCACAGAGGAGAAATGACTTGTCCAATGTCATGTAGAGGACATGACAGAGCTAGGATTTGAACTCAGGATCCTCTGACTCCAAATACACTATCTTTTTACTACTCCATAGCAATTGTGAAGTTTTCTCTTCCACTAATCTGAAATCTGCTTTTCTATGCACAAAAATAATGCATACTTAGAGTATATTTTACTTATTCGAAAGATACTCAAATACTAAGGGGAACTACCACTACCTTTGGAATTCTGGATTGAAGTGGCTAGGTGGTTAAGTGGGTAGAGCACTGGGCCTGGAATCAGGAAGACCTGAGTTCAAATCCAGCCTCAGACATTTACCAGCTGTGTGACCCTGGACAAGTCACTTAATCTATCTCTGCCTCAGTTTCTTCCTCTGTAAAAGAAAGATAATAACAACACCTACTTCCCAGGATTATTGAGAGGACCGAATGAGATAATAGTTGCAAACTTCAAGTGCGATGTAAATGTTGGCTATTCTTATTATCATTCCTTTAAGTGTCAGACTTAGAGTCAAGTCGATTTGAGTTCGAATGTGGACGAAGTCACTTCCTAGCTGTGTGACCCTGGGTGAGTCACTGAACTCTCTCAGCTTCAGTTTCTTCTTCAATAAAATGAGGATAATAAAAGTCTCTACCTCAAGGAGCATTGTGAAGACCCAACAAGATGATAGATATAAAATACTTTGCAAATTGTAAAGCGTTATAGAAATGTAGTCAATTATTATCATAATTATCATAGTTCCTCCACCTGGCGTGCCTTTCCTTGCTCATCGCCCCTTTTTCAAGTCCCACCCATCTTGAGGCCAGTTCAAACTCTAAATCCCTGATTGACTAATGAACATTGTTATATAACACCCTAGACCAGAAGCATTTGTACTGGAGTCCCCAGCGAAATAAAGAGATTGGACCATGTGGCCCAGAGGGCCCTTCCAGCTCATTAACTCTGACCCTTTGACCTTGAGAAATTCACTTCAACTCCCCGAGCTGGGAGGGATGGACTCGATGGCCCTGAGAACCTTTCCAACCCAAACTTCCTGATCCTCTGACCCAGTAATGGTTCGAGTTTCCAGGGCCGCAAATTTCCTTGCTGTCCCCAGGTAGGATTGGAGAATGAGGGCTGGGCTGAGCCTGAGAAAACACATCTGCCAGCACCCGATTTGAAACGCTTACCACGCAGCTGGTATTGACTCCAGATAAGATTGTTTTACTCCCCTTCTGCCCCAGACACAGAGAAGCCATAGGAACTCAAACCAGAAAGGGCTGCTGCTGTTCCCTAGGGCTCTCTCCCCTTGAAGGGACAGTGGAAATCTGACGCAGCCTTGACAGCAGTCACTCACTTCCTCTCCAAGGGCAAATTATGTAAAGGGAATCAATGGCAATAAAAATCATAATAAGAAATAGCCAACTCCATAGAGCTTAAAGGTTTGCGGAGCTTTGTCATTTCTTAGCTCCTCTGATCTCTACACAACAGCCCTGTGAGGTCGATGGTCCCAAGATATTATCCCCTTTTTGTAGATGAGGAACCCAAGCCCCACAGAGGTAACTGTGACTTGGCCACGATTCCACACCTAATAAATGCCGGAGGTGGGATTCAAACCTGGCTCTCTGCTCGTTCCAAATCCAACATTCTTTCCAGTCTATGTAACTTCAAGGGGAAGATCATAGACTGGTTTTTTTGTTCTCAGCTATTCAGTGATTTCATTGACTCTTTTATCTAATCGTACTAGCACCCCTGCTCCGTTACTGCTGTCCTCCCCACCCCCACCCCCACACACTTGTATATACTTTCCGGTCACTAGTAGTATATAAAAAAGACTCACTTCAGGCATCTGGAACATGGCAAAAGGTTTTAATAGTGGGGATTCCGTCCATTCCTTGGGGACATACCTAGAGAAGGCAGCGTTTTCAAAGATAGCCTCCTCTTCTTCCCCCACTCCCACCCTCACTTCCCACAAATCACTTTTATCACACGTGTCTCTTTGGCGTCCTGATGAATTCAGTCAGGGCATGGCATTCAGAATGTTTGGAGGTCTCGCTGAACATCGGAATGGCTTCTGGAGCTGTTTTCCATACCGATACAACTCTTTGGGCAGGGTTTTGATGCTGACATTCCTTCTGGATTCTGTGTCTTGGATTCTCCTGGGCGCTTGGGTCTCAGGCCCCAGATCTTAAACTTGCTATAGACTTTTGGGAAGGATGGGCTTGAAAAATAGTACACCAGGGGGTCCAGCATGCTGTTCATATAAGTGAAGCTGAGGGTGATGTGAAGGGCCACGTGCACAGACCTATCACAAGCGCTTAATGGGACAGTCCAGAGAAAGTACAATCTGGCTGAGACACTGGGCAGGTAGCAGATGACAAACACAGCAGCTACCACAATGATGAACCGAGTGGCCTTTTTCATCCGGGTTTGCCTGGTCAGCTGCTGCCTCTGCCTCAGGCTCCCAATGATGTTGAAGGAACAGAAGGAGATGATACCCAGGGGCAGGAAGAACTCCAGCTGGAACATGATGTCATGCCAGCCATTGGCAGACTCCATGATGAAGCTCTCGCAAGACACTGTGCTGCCCTGCGTGCACAGGTGGCTCTCAGTCAGCAGAAACAGAGTTCCCACAATGACCATGGCCCAGAGGGCACAGGCGATGCAAGCTGCCGTCCTGTTGGAGATGGTGTTCAAGGTGTGATGGGGGTGCACCACCTTGAAATAACGATCCACAGCTACCACTGTGAGAAATACAATGCTCCCGGCTCGGTTGGTGGCCAGCATGAACAGTACCACTCGGCAAGGGATGTCTTCAAAAACCCAATTCCGATTTTTCCGGTAGTAATCAGTCCGAAAGGGAAGACATACCATCAGAAGGAAGTCTGCCACGGCCAAGTTGAAAAGGTAGATGGTGCTTGGTTTCCATGACTTCATATGAAAGCAGAAGCCACACAGAGCCAGGCCGTTGCCCAAGGCTCCGAGCACGAATGCCAGGACCAGCAGGGGAGGCATCACCTGGGCGATGGTGTCCGCTTTGATGAGACAGCAAGTATCATTCATGACTGGGAGAGAACCAGGGGGCTGGGCAATTCTGCCTGTCTGATAGCTGAGCTGAAAGCTGTCTGAGCCTCCCTCCGCAGGCATTGGCCAGTCTTTTACCACCGTGGGATGCAGGTGTCTCACATCACACACATCTCATCTCTACCACCGCAAGAATAGGCATATTAATCAGGAAATGACAGAGTCAGAGGGGCCTCCCTTAACTCAGCTCACAAGCTGGTGGCTTCCCCTGGAGAGAAGCGGTATGCAAGGGCTAGGACTGGAAGCGCAATGAGCTTGCCAGCTACGTGATCCTTTCCCAGGGAGCCCCCAACAGATCCAGAGCGATTCTTGCTGCCGATAACGATGTCTTTTTTTTTTCTTGCCCAAGAAGTGGTTGGGATAATTTTCATTTTCAGCTGGCCTGCTTCTCCCTTGAATCACTCTAGACTGGCTAGCACAAACTGCCTGAAAGGCACCAAGATCTTGTTTGCCATCCCTCCTGGAGGGGAAAGGCAAACATTTCCTGGAGCTGTTCCCTGCCCCTTCTCTTGTGTTCCTCCCCTTGACCTTTGACTGACTGCCCAGTTCTTTCCTCCAACCCCATAGGGAGCCTGCATGGAGTAATAGAAGGAGAGGAGGGTCAGCTGTCTGCAATACCATGGACTGATTCCCATGTTCACATCTATGCACATGGAGCAGGGATGGAGGACAGGAAATTAGAAACTAATTCTGAGAAGTCATTCTTAACAATCAGAATTGGTTTCATTGCTAGGAAAAGCCACCATGGTCACCATGGCCACTTACTCTCACAACCGATGCCATATTCTCCTTCTGCATGTCCTTCCTCTGCCCCAGAAAATTGCACAATTTTTTAAGGCTGTGAAATGGGATCAGGGATCTTTTCTCATAGGTCTACCTTATCTCTTTGGGAGTCAAATCCTCACACTCCTAGGAAGGGGAGCCAGGTATGTTTGCAAGAGAGGATCAGGCTCTGAACTTGCCACGAATGATTCAGACACTCAAAAGCAGAAAAATATTTTGCTTGTGGGTTTCACTCAGTCAGCAGGGGGCCGGTAAAGAAAGTACTGTTGGCACTGAGGGATGTGGCCAGTTTGTCTGTGTATTCAAAATGACCAGAAACAAAAGTGGCCATAGTGTAACCCAGAAAGGCCCCTCTCCTAAAGACTCTGGGGACACACGTGGCCCTCTAGGTCCTCAAGTGTGGTCCTTTGACTGAATCCAAACTTCAAAGGGCTGCACTTGAGGACCAAGAGGGCTACACGTGGCCTTGAGACCACAGGTTCCCCAGCCCTGGTCTGGCATCATATGAATCAGGTCTGGTCTTGGGGCTCTGGCCCAACAGGATCAATCTTTCTTTGCAGCTCATTGTCCCCACCTTGAGTTGCTCTAAGAAAATCTAATATTCTCAAAGAGTATCTTGTGTCTAAGTTCCTCCAAATATAGGTAACAGTGTCACCCACCTTGCATACAAATAATTTGGGTAATAAATGCATATTGAGCACAGGGAAGCTTTGTATTTGCCTCCACTGAAAAGGTAGAAGAAAACACAGGAAGTTATAAATAGATACACAAATGTTATGTGTTTGTCTTTTGTTCTCAAAGAGGACCGTGTCATCAGGGAGAAGATGACATGACTTGAAGTTGACTTTGATCTGAGTGAGGGAGGGCTGTGCAAGGTCACCAGCCTCACTTTCTCCTCCAGAGCCATCTGGGTCCAAATGCATAAAGCACCAAAAAACCCAAACAGATCCCCTCAGAAGGGAGCCAACCTAGCATTGCTATCAGGGTAATCCTTGGACACTCCAGTGAGTCCCCTCTTCCACGCAAAGTCTTATCTAGTTCCCAGGGTGTGGGGGAACCTATGGCCTCAAGGCCACGTGTGGCCCTCCAGATCCTCAAGTGCAGCCCTTTGACTGAATCCAAACTTCATAGAACAAATCTTGTTTGGATTCGGTTGAAATTTGGATTCAGTCAAAGGGCCACACTTGAGGACCTAAAGGGCTATTTATTCTGTGGAGCTTGAATTTAGTCAAAGGGCTGCACTTGAAGACCTAGAGAGCCACATGTGGCCTCGAGGCCACAAGTTCCCCACCCTGGCGGCCCTAAAGTTGCACAGCTAGGACGGAATAGAATCAGAGTTGGAACCCAGGGTCTTGAACTTCACACCCCATACCCTTTCGATTATACTATGTTGCTTTTCATAATCCTAGTGGAGACCCTTAAGTATGTGGTTTCTCATGCCTAGAAGGCTCTCCTTCCTCATTACTGCCTCCTGGCCTCCTGGCCTCCCTGGCTTCCTTCAAAGCCCAGCTAAAATCCCACCTTCTGCAGGAAGCTTCTCTTGACTTTCCTTAATGCTAGCCCACCTCCCCCCACCCCCTTGGCCCACTGCTGTTCGTTGTCTCCAATTTATCCTTTCTATAGCTCCTTTGTATGTAGTTGTTTACATGTTGTCTCCTCCATGGACTGTGATTTTCTTGAGACTGTCTTTTACCTTTTTTTTTTGTATCTCTAGTACTTAACACAGTGCCTGGCACACAGTAGGTGCTTAATAATGTTTGTTGACCGACTGACTGACTGACAGAACCTAGAGACAATTCAAATCCCACCTCAGATACCAGGTAAGCAGTCCTGGGCAAATCATTTAACCTTTTTGCATCTCGCTTTCCTCATCAGTAAAATGAGGACATTGGAATCAAAGGCCTCACACATTTCTTCTATGATCTTATGAAGTACTTTTATCATTTCAGATTTAGAATGGGACTTTTTCAAATGGAGCTAGGGGATCTCCCAGTCATATCTGATAAGCAGCAAGCTTTGCTTATGGAGGGAGGAATGAGCAGAGACTTTGCCTAATGTCCTACAATCTGGAGAATTTGCCAGATTTCTTGTATGATGGATATTCGACTCTGGATAAAGTCTGTTTAGGCAGCAGGGTGCCGTGGAAAGACTTCTGGGTTTGGAGTCAGAGAAAATGGATTCAAATACTGGCTGTGTTACTGACTGCCTGGGTGACCTCAGACAAGGCATACTTTCTCCATCTGTAAAATGAGAGTTGGGACAAGATGACCTCAGATCACACTTCTAGGCCAAGTCTGTGACCTCCATGGTCTTGGTATCCTGTTTCACAGTTGGCCAAACTCTTTCCCATAGTCTCTCATTATGTTGTTCAAACAGCAACCACCACCACCACCACAATGATAAGGATTTTTATAGCACTTTAAGGTTTGCTAAGTACTTTACACATATCGTGTTACTTGATCTTCACTACGAGCCTGGGAAGTAGGTGCTATTTTTATCTCCAATGTATAGATGAAGAAACTGAGGCAGAGAGAGGTTAAGTGACTTGCCCAGGGTCACACAGCTAAATTGTCTGAGACTGGATTTGAACTCAGGTGACTCCAGGCCCACTGCTCTATCTTCTATGGCACTTATCCAGGAGGGTTGATAGGTTGCAGTGTCTGGTTTCTAGATAAGGAAATTGAGGCTGAGAGAGGTTAAGTAACTGGCCAAAGGGAGGGAGGGAGGGAACAAGCACCTACTATGTGCCAGGCATAGGCTAAGAACTTCACAAATATTATTTCATTTGATATAATGTGACAAAACTATTAGTGGTAGAACCTGGATTTGTGATTAAGTCTTCTGAGTAGAGGGCTGGATTTAGAGTCAGAAGACCCAGGTTCAAATACCTCTTCTGCCACTTACTACCCAAGTGACCCTGGGCAAGTCATTTAACTTTCCTGGGCCTCTTCATCTATAAAACTAGAGCATTGCAACAAAGTATCTTTAATGTCTCTTCTAGTTCTAAATTCTATGACCCTAAATCCATGCATTTGTCTGATGGTTCCTGAAGTTTCTAACTAAATGTAACCAATCAGAAGGATTTCTAGAAGGGTTAGAAGTTTGTGCAGTTTCTTCTTTGGGATCCAGACTCTTTCAGTGAATCCTATGGTTTCTTTTTCCAAGTGCCACTTACTCTGTGAATTTACTGCACTACTTCTACTCATTAAGGCCTCTCTCCATCTGTCTGTTGGCAAAATGCCGCCAATAGCCATAGAATCATAGTGTAAGGGTATATGCGTCCACTACAACACCAATTCACACAATCACAGAAGGCCCAAACTTCTTGATTGAATCCATCCATCGAAAGTATAAACAAGTCCTTAATTTGGGAAGAGTATGTTGATCATTGGATGAAGATAGATAATAGCCGCAAAACAAAATGTTTTGTGATTGCCTTAAAGAATCAGACACCCGTTCAGTCTTAGGCAAGACAGGGTGAGAAAATTCAAAATCTCACATCGCAGTGAGCCATAGTGGCCAAATCCATTGATGTTGGAATCTTAAGTTGAGGAAGAATGAGTTTCTCTTCACTATCTCTTATATTGACCAGGTGATCACCTTGTGATGACCTTGCGAACTTTGAAAGGTTAGAAAATCTGAAATTCTCATCACAACCGGTAGTAGAAACAGCAGCAACTGAAAGCAATATCTGTATTTAGGAGCTGAGAGTCATACTATGGATAAGCTAGATACAGCGAGGAAGAGCAGGTTTAGGACTCTATAAGGGTATTAGTCCTTAGAGTCCAGAAAAGAGATATACCTAAGGAGAATTTCATAAGGATTCTATGAAGGGAAAAAAAGGCCTACCTTTGGCCACATGTGCTTCTGTTTGAGTACATTTTCCCCAGGAACCTTGTGTGTGCAATATGAGAGTGCACCCCCACTTTGTGGGGAATATTTCTATAATAATTACACACACACACACACACACTTAGTAAATACCCTTTCCAAAAAGTCATTTTGGCTGGTAATCAATGGGGAGCACACTGGTGGGGGCTCATGAGCAACAATACTAGAAAATTCCCATTCCCCCTCACACCCTGGAGTTTACATTCCAGGGATGCACTGTGGGGAGAGGGATATCACATATAAACAGGAAAAGAAATAAAAGGTGGTCTAGAGAAGAGAATGCAAACCACAAGCAGTGGCCTTGAAAAAGTTCAGAATAACATCATCCCGGCTTTGCAATGCCCCAGAATGATTCTTGTGGCCACAAAGGCTTCCCTTTTCCTACACAAATAGCACCTGCACTTCTTCCTCAAGCCACTTCTCAGTTTCACTAAGGTCTGGTCAATTGCTTCCTCCAGTCTCCTCTGCCGTCATTCTGGCCAAGAGCCAAAGGATTAGGGGAATGAAGACAGATTTTCTGTTCTCTGAAGGCTGCGATGTCACCCACCTATTGTGCCCACACCGATGCTTTTCACAGACTAACGCACCTATGGGGGCTTACAAATGATGATGCCATAATGTTGCGGCTATAGCTAGTCCAGCTTCATTGCTTTACAGATGAAGAAACTGAGTCCCAGAGAGAAACAGGACCTTACCTGAGGTCACAAAAGGAATCAGTGGCATGGCTGAGATTTGAGTCCATGCCCTTGAACTCCAAATCTCGTAGTTTACCCACCACACCCTGAAGTCTTAATCTGAGAAAGACAAAGCAATAGCAGAAGGAACACTAAAATAACAGTAAAAAAAATTAAAAAACAGTGAGTATTTGTCTAACGATTTAAGGTTTGCAAAATGCTTTACAAATATTATCTTAAGTGATCCTTGCGACAACCCTAGGAGGTAGGTGTTATCGTTATTCCCTTTTTACAGACGAGGAAATCAAGGTAGATAGTGGTTAAATGACTTGCCCAGGGTCACATAGCTAGGTGTCTGAGGTGGAATTTGAGCTCAGGTCTTCCAGACTCCAGGGCTCTGTGCACTGTGGTGCCCCCTAGCTGCTCTCACAGGTCATTTATCCTCTCTGTCTCTCAGATTCTCCAACTGTCTTATAAAAACACTTCTCTGTGAGAATTGTAAACCTCAAAGCTCTATGGCAGCATTAACTTGTTCTGGGCCTGTGATTTCCGCAGTGTGCCAAGGTCCCTATGAGGAAATTCCCCATCTCATCGGAGACCCGCAATTGCTCCCATCTGCCCAGTGACACACGGACAGTATGTGTGTCAAAGGGAGGACTACCCCTAGGCTGTCATGACTCCAAGAATGCTGGTCTATCCTTGCTGTTTTTCCCTGTGTGAGAGACAGCTTGGTACAGTGGTTAGGACCTTGGGCCAAGTAGCAGGAAATCCTGGGTTCACACCCAGCCTGGTGACATAGGACAAGCCATCTAACTTTGTTTGCTCACCTGTAAAATCAGAAGGTTGGGCTTAGCCATCTCTAAAGACATTGGCGCTCTGGATCTGTGGTCCTCTGGAATGATTATTGCCCTTCCCGTAGTTGGTCAGACTCAATGACAAAATTGTTCTCTGGCTCACGGTTGTTTTCTGTCCCAAATTAAAAATCATTCACCTAAATGTCTCATCTGTCTGTCCTTTGTCTAACCGTTCCCTTCTCCAAATTTCGTTTCATTTCATTCTTCCATATCATTCTCATCACTTGAAATATTTTCTCACTTCAATTTTGGCAAATTTCCTTCCTTCCTCCACCCTTTCTTAGGAGGCCTACAATCCCCACTGTGATGAAGCCTGATTAACACACATATACATACACACATTCACACACACACACACACACATACAACTCATACATGAACACACAAACACATGCACACACATACACACAAACAATATATGTGTGTTACACATCAGTATACACAAACATACAATGCACATATACATGAACATATATGTATTTACACATATATGTGCACATATATACACATATACATGGTTATATTTAGAACTTCAATAAGCAGTGGGTTTTCACAGTGTGGTAATTGGGCCTCAGTCCTGGATACAAAATGTGCCATTTTGTATACTGTCTTCTCTCATTATACAGTGCTTAGCATAATGCCTGGCAAACCATAGGTGCTTAATAAATGATTACCGACTACCTGGGGCGTAGGGCATGCTCAGGGAAGACTAGTACCTCTGGCATGAGGGCTGCCAAGCCTTTTTCAGGGCTGCTTTTCACTTTTAGCATCCACCTGATCCACCCAACTCTCACCTGTGGCTCCAAGAAGTTGTACCAGGCACAGTGACCACACCCCAGTAAACCATTTTGGCAGACAGGCTAAATTAGATTGAGAGGATCCAAAGGGTCCCAAACCCATCAGTGAAGTAGGGAGGTGCTTACCCTAAGTACGTGAAGAATTCCCCTGGTGGAATTGACTGATGAAAACAATTTGTTCCAACGGCCATGAAGGCATCTGAAGCAGGTGCTGTGGAATGCTTAGAACTTGGTTAGAGATGCCAAGGTCATCCACTGCATCTCAAGCCATCACCAGCCATCTTGACTCTGTCCTATCACCGGACTGTGGTGATGCTGGGAGAGAGAGCGAGGTCAATGACTTCATTCAACTCTGCCTCACTTAAATCCAATTTATGCATGAATCAAAAGACATAACCTTACCATTTTTACTTATCTCAAAGTCCTGTGATGACAGGCAAGTAACAAAGCAGCAGGTATGGATACACTGGGAGCTGTAGTCACAACCCTACACACAGGTGGCCCACACCATAGGGTTGTCTTTTTACTGGAAGCAGCAGTGATATTTGGCAGCCCCCGGGTGCCTTTTCTTTTTTTTTTTAGCATCGTTAGTTGCAATAAAACTTTAGACAAGCATGATATTAATCAAATAACAAAATAATCTCACATTGCTTGAGGAACATTTACAAAGTGAGCCCTAAGTGGCTTGCATGCATTTCTACCCTTGTTCATAAAACTTCACCAAGTTGGTAAAAAAAAGTCCTTAAGTAACACTAATTCCAGAGTATTGTAATAAACAAAGTTTCTAGTTATAGCAGAATTCTTAGATATCACAAAGTTTCTTAGTCAAAAAGGTGTTGTAAAAGAATCTCACATTGGTAGCAGTAAGAGACTGATCACAGGAAAAATACTACTATTCTTAGAATCCTTTTTATCTATTGTACATAAACTTGCAATTTCTCAGCAAGCCAAGTTCATTGTTTAGAATTTACATAAATCAAACAAGTTCTTTTCCAGGGCTGATGAACCAGCCCATAGACATGGTTTACAGGGGTCTTGGCAATTTTACAAAATAAGGACCAGTAACATGGATCTCAGGAAGGGGTTAATAGAAAAACCTTGGGCCTGTCTGCTATCTTTTGCCTTTTCTCTGAGCATATTATGCAAGGTGGAGGCTTTCTAAGAATCATGCAAAGGATTTTGCAAAACTTTTCTTCATAAACTTATTTCCCTTTCTCAGAAACAGCTTACAATTTATCCTGATATTATTATTAATTTCTAAGTACTAAACAGTTCTTAAATTTGATCACCAAACCTTTTCCACTTAATTGAAGAAAAAAAGAAAGAAAACTAAACATAGTTTTGTAAATACTAGACTTAAGCTTAATTAAAAATCTCATAAATTTCCTAAATGATAGCAAAACAATTAAAGACAAAATTTGGTAATTTATGATTTCTTAAATTATGACACTATAAAATATTATAAGACATGGTCAGTTAGAATGATTTAAAAGTTTTCTAACTAAGTACAATTCTTAGCCTAATAACATTTAGATTACAAAAGAAATTGGTTTTCTAACAACACAGATGATATAGTTGCTTACCAAGTTATGCAATAAGGAAAATTTTAGAAATATAACAATATAATAAACAATTACCATCTACTTAAACTTTAAAGCCACAACCAATTAATCACCATTCCGATGGCTTTACCTCAGTCAGATGTGATCCCAAATTGCCTGATACAGAGAATCTTTCACCTCACATTGAAGAAAATTCACATAAAATTAATGAATATGAAGCAATTATATTCAACTTAAAGCAATCTATATTCAAATTGCATTTATTTTATGCCAAGTATTGTGCTAAGCACCTTTACAGTCATGCCATCTTTGTAATATCCCTGGGAATGAATTCCACCGCTATCCCCTTATTGAACAGTAAACTTAAAGTAAATAGAATTTTCTTGGGGCTATATAGTTAATAAATTTCTCAATGCCAAATAACAATATGCACTTTTTAAAAATTATTCAAATATACATTTCTAAGTTCCATTCACATTTTTCTTGGGAAAGTTTTACAAACAGTTTGGAATCACCTATTATAATTAGGTCAGTTTAAAATGTGCTGGGCCAGTATTCTAACTACTTCTTTTGGCCCAGGTAAAAAAGAAGCCTAAGGAATTTGAATCATTGCTAACAAGGTATAGTCAGTTTTCCCCTTTAGGCAGAGGAGTTTGATAATTGAACAGTAATAATAATAACTCACAATAATCAACATCTTTACCCTAATCAACACCCATATAAGATTTAACAGAACCCACTCACGAATCTAGCCCAGAAGGCGTGAATTCCTGGTTTTCTAAATGGCAGTTATAAAACATAAGAAGACAGGGTTATCAGGGCTGAGAAAGTAACTTAACTAGTTTTACACAATTGTTTTCATTTTTTAGTTTCAACAAAATTCAGATTAAAAATTTCTTTGTCTAACACTATTTTTAGCTCATAACATTCACTCAAGTTTTACAATATATGAGAATTTTACTACAATTTAGAAGTACAATAATAATACAAACAGAAAAATTTCAGATGACATTAATTGCATTCCCAAATCATTACATTTATTGGGCTTGCCAAGCATAGAGGTTTTTCTTCTCTCCCCACAGTTGCAGAGCTTGGCTGTGGACTGGGGGTGGTTGAGCCGGGGATTTGGGAAAGGGGAGGAGGACTAAGGACCAGAGAGTGCTGGGAAGCTGTAGAGTCCAGTACCTGAATTAAAGGTCTGAGGAGTCATTGAAGAGGGTCCCTGAGGAACCTCTGCTTCCTAATAGGGGTTGCTGGGCTTTGGGAAACTTGGAGCAAAAATTCCAGGTTCCAGGGGTGTGGGAGCAAGAGGTTGGGGACTTGAGAGGAGAGGTTCCTCTGCTTGCCTAGAAGTGCGGACATCAGGACACCCAGGGGTGCAGTGCTGTTGACAGCAGGGTATGAGAGGGCAAAAAAGTAGCAAAGTAGAGAACAGGGTATAGAGCTTTTGTTGCAACATGTATTTTAATTTTTGCAGTTTCAATGTTATTATAATTTAATTTACATAGAGACTAGGTGAAAAAAACATCAAAATAAAGGGCCTAAAAATAAGAAAAAGCAGCTAGTAAATGGGGCAATTATTTTGAAAAGGAGCCAACTCTCTATTGTATGTTCACAGCCGAACCACTTTTTAAACTTTCCAAGTAGCAAACTTAGGAAGACCGCAGCAAGCTAAATATATATATATATCTATTGAGATAATTCCTATTCTAAGAAGTATTTTTTGTTTCTCAGGAATACAGTAACAGTCTTTCCAGTCAAATATGTTCAGATTGGCTCTCATTCTCTGCTTTTATTTTTCTATTTTGGAAGCTTTGAGCCACTTGTTTCAAACTCAAATAGGAATGAGGGTCACTAAATTGCACATAAGGATCTCTGTAGTTGTATATTAAAAAAAACTACTTATTAATTCTATTTATTTATTTAATACCTTTATGTTACTAAGTATTTTCCAATTCTGTTTATAGGATCATTACTAAAGTTCTCAATTCTAAAAATCGTGCCATTTTGTATACATTCTAGCACATTCTAGATTTTTTTAAAGTCCTTTTCTCAGTTTTTTATTTATACTAGTCTCATGGTGATTCTTATTAACCACACAAGAAATAAAACATCTTTGTATATACTTCTGACATTGAGCTGGAATTCTTAACCTCCCCAAAGGAGTCTACAGATAGATTAGAGGGGGATATAGAAAAAATGTATATCTTTTGTCATTTAAACTAAATTTTCTTCACATTTATAAGTGTATTATTATTTTGAAAAAGGTTTCATATGCTTCACCAGATTATCTATGGTTAACAGAATCTGCTAAAGAATTTTTAGCTGCTCTAACATTTGTTGCAGCCCTGAAAAGATCTTAATAGTTCTAATTTTAACTCGAGTAAATTTTACTTCTGTGTTCACTCCTTAAAAACTTTTTTGAAAGTGAGAACCTTGAATCCTCCAGCCAAGGTGAGTGGGACTCTGGAAAAGATCCAGTGGCGCCTTGTCCCTTCTCCCCAACTCTGGGAAACTCAAAGTGTCTCTTTTTCAGATCTATGCATTTTGCAAATTTGCCTTAATGCCAAATAGTATAATAAATTCTGACTTTATCTTAAACATCAAATTTAGGAGTAACACATTTCACTTAACTCTAAGGCAAAAAGATCCCCGTTTTCTTTCTTATCTCTCTTCACATTCCAAATTTGGCCAGAATTGGAATGAAGGGAGAAAGAAAGAGCATTTTCTTATTTCAACGACTTTAACAACAAAGAGTCAGATAACATACTCTCTTTGCACAGAGACACATAACACAAAACAGATACAGACAGAAAATGACAGGACACACAAAAAAGATTTCTAGAAAACCAGCATTTTTCTTTTCCCTTTCTACTTTGGTAACTCCCAATTAGCTAGTCTACTCCCTAGTGAGTTATTGTCATCCATCCCTGGGCTAGGCTCGGAAGATCTCACCCCAACCCCAATATCATGCTTAACTGATCTTTGTACCATAGAAACTTTTCCTTCTGGAGTAAGACATATTTTTAAAATGTCCCATATGGAAAAGGCTGACATTGAGAACTGTTCTGGTCCATCTTCCCTTAATCTTTTACTCATTTGTTTTCTGATAATCTCCCATCTTTCTAAATCAATTGTACCTTCTTGTTTTTGCTCTTCTGTTATACAAAAACCTCTTTCTTAATACTTGCAGATATAGATCCCTGTCTTTAAATTGTATCTGTCCCATAGGTAAATTTTCTAAATCTACTTTTCTAACTCTCCAAATCTCTAAAATTTCTACAATCTCCCAGTAAGCCTAGTGGCGTAATCCTCTAACCTCTTGTTTGAATATGCTCTGGAGCCTGTATTGGTAAGATGTTACTTCACTTGTGAAGTCCTTGACTTGTTCCTGGCTCCAGCTGTGCCCGCAGTGGTGTGAATATATGATGAAGTAATTGACACAAAAAGACAAAGACATGGGGCTAGGCAAGTCATATAGTCAGGCTGTAGACTGATTTTAATAGAGTTACTGACAGTATTTTATACAGACTAATTGCTGAGTCACCCAGACTTCAAAGAAGAGTATAATAAAGCATTGGTTAAGTTCTTTATCTCCTTGTTCCTAGGAGTGAGACACTATTTTTCCTGAAGGCTAACCAAATTGAAACATTTATGTTCTCTCACATATAGATAACCAGACTGAAACATTTCTGTCATCTCCCATGTGGGTAATCAGCTACAAAGGTGGGTTTTCTTTGCCAAGTCTTCTTATCCTAAAACTGATCTTGCTGTGCATAGAACCTGTTCTTAATTGACCCTACCTTGCAGAGATCTAAGAGGCCTAAGCAGGATATAGCTGGCTCCCCACACCCACCATCATCAGCGCCTATGCTCCCACCATGATGAACCCTGAATGAGGTCAAAGAAAAATTTTATGAAGACCTGGACACCCTCATCATCAATGTGCCAAAAGAGAACAAGCTTATAATTCTGAGTAACTTTAATACTAGAGTAGGCTCAGACTACCAGACATGGCAGGGAGTCCTAGGGAGGAATGGAGTTGGAAACAGCAACACCAATGGTCACTTACTACTGAAGACTTGTGCATCTCGTGACCTCATCACCAACACTGTCTTCCATTTACCTAAATGCAATAAAACTTCATGGATGCATCCTTGCAGTGAACACTGACATTTAATAGACTATGTCATTGTGAAGAGAAGAGACAGACAGGATGTGAGAGAGATGAAGGCAATTTGTGGTGCAGAGTGCCAGACTGATCGCAGACATCCTTTCCAAGCTAAATATTCACATTCAACAAAAGTGGTAGCCCCAAGGCAAGATGACTACAGAAGAATTAACATCAACAAATTGGAGCTCTTCTCTGAGTGGGAACTGTTTGTTGCTAACTTAGAGCGAAGGTTGAGCCAACACACATTTGGCTACAGTAGAGCGGAAGAGGAGTGGTCAGTTTGCAGAGATCTGGTGCATAGCACTACATTTACTCCTCTGGGTCAGAACACTAAACATCGACAATTACTGGATAAAAATGATGGGGAAGTTCAGAAGCTGCTAAATGAAAAACAAGAACTTTACAGGGTTTATCAGTAGGATAGTTCATCTGTCTCTAAGAAGGCAACGTTTAACTCCACTAAAAGTAAAGTGCAAGCAAAGCTTAGAAAGATGTAGCATGCTTGGCTCAGTAAGAAGGCAGATGAAATTCAGTTTTATGCTGATAGTGATAGTCTGAAGCTCTTTTATGATGCCCCGAAGGCTTTTTATGAGCCAAAGACCTATGGTGCATCTCAGCTATTCAGTGCTGATGGAGCCACATTGATTCGTGATGAGGACATGATCCTGGAGAGATGGGCTGAACACTTCCATAGTGTTCTCAACAGACCATCATCAATCAATGTTGAACCATTGACTGTTTACCTCAAGGTGAAGTCAATTCGTCTCTAGACAAATTTCCAACTGAAGAAGAGGTTTTCAATGCCATTGAGCTCTTCTCCTGCGGCAAAGCACCTGGTGCTGATTCTATTCCCACTGAGATTTACAAGGTGGGGGTCCATTGCTCGTATAAAAGCTGACAGACATTTTCTGGGTTCTATAAGAGGAGATTATCCCCTGGGAGTTCAAGGATGCCTCCACTGTCTATCTCTATAAAGGTAAAGGAAATAGGTTGCCCTGTGACAATCATGGGGCGGGAGGGAGGTTGCGTCTCTCTCTTAGTCATTACTGTCAAGATTCTTGCCAGAGTACTCTTTAATAGGCTGATCCTTCAAAAAGAAGATGGTCATCTACCTGAGAACCATCCTGGCTTCAGAAAGGGCCGAGGAACAGATGACATGGTGTTTGCTGCCCGACAACTCCAGGAGAAATGCCAGGAGCAGAAAAGACGTCTATACACAACATTCATTGATCTAACCAAGGCCTTTGATACTGTCAGTCATGAGGGCTTATAGAAAATCATGTCAAAATTTGGTTGCCCAAAGAAGTTCATCCATCATCAGTATTGTATGTCAAGTTCACGACAGCATACTTGCTTGGGTTCTGGATAATGGACAATGCTCTTATGTTTTCCCGATCACCAGTGGAGTGAAGCAAGGCTGTGTGGTTGCTCCCATGCTTTTTAGCATGACGTTTTCAGCTGTGTTGTTAGACGCCTTCAATGAGGATGAACATGGCATCAAGGTCAGCTACTGCACTGAGGGTCAATTATTTAACTTGAAAAGATTACAGCCGAGACTAAAATGGAGGGAGTGTTGGTGCATGATTTTTTGTTTGCAGATGATTGTGTACTCAATGCATCCTCTGAAGCTGAGATGCAACAAAGCATGGATAGATTCTCTGCTGCTTGTGCTAATTTTGGCCTAAAAATTAACAGTAAGAAAACACAGGCGCTTCACAAACCAGCACCACACCATCTACACATAGAACCACCAGTTGTAGCAAATAGAGAAGTTTTGAACAGTACAGATAAGTTTACTTAGCTTGGTAGGATTACTTTCTAGGGATGTATGCATTGCCAGATCTAACTCAGTGTTTAAGAGGCTCTGAAGGAAAGCGTAGGAGAGAAGAGATATTACGCTAACCACCAAACTGAAGGTCTACGGAGCCTTTGTGCCAACCTCATTGTTGTATGCCTGAGAAACCTGGACAGTGTACCAGTGTCATGCCAGGAAACAGAGTCATTTCTACCTGAATTGTCTTAGGGAGATTCTGAAGATCACCTGGCAGGATAAGGAACCAGACACTGAAGTCCTTTCTTAAACTAAACTGCCAAGTATTCAAACTCTGCTTCAGAGAATGCAAATATGATGTGCTGACCACGTCGCTCGAATTCAAAACGTACGCTTGCCAAAAAGACTATTTTATGGAGAACTCACACAGGGCAAGGGTTCATATGGTGGTCAGAAGAAGCAATATAAGCACATTCTCAAAACCTCTCTTAAGACCTTTGGAATTGATTGTGTGACGTGGGAGACACTAGCACAGGACCGCTCAGCATGGCGTGTCCACATCAGAGAAGGTGCTGTGCTGTAGGAGCAAAGCAGCATTGAAAAAGCTCAAAGTAAGTGCAGGATGTGTGTTAGGAGTATTCACCCCAAATGCTCACACTGACTCGAGTAGGGGAAAAATGACATCTTTATTTTCATAACCTCCAAATGAAAATAGCATTTCTTTCACTTGTGAATGTAGGCAACAAATGTCAGTCTGAGATAGAATCCGTAGGCTTTGCCAGTCTGAGGAAAGGGTCCATGACATCAAAAAGGTTAAGAATTCCTGGTCTATGCGAACTTTTCCTGACCTCCTCAGCTGCTAGTGTCCACCTCCTACCCTGTATACATTTTGCCTGCATTCTGTATGTTGTGTTGTTGTTAAGTCATTTCAGTTGCATCTGACTCTCTGTGACCCCTTGTTGGATTTTCTTGGCAAAAATACTGGAATGGTTTGCCATTTCCTTCTCCAGCCCACTTTACAGATGAGGAAACTGAGGTAAACAAGGCTAAATTACTTGCCCAAGGTCACACAGCTACTAAATGTCTGAGGCTGGATTTGAACGCAGGTCCTTCTGACCCTAGGGCCAGTACTCTATCCACTGCACTACCTAGCCGGTCCCATATTCTGTATGTACATGTATAGAAAATCATAACATCACAGTGTAATCACGGCTGGGAGTTAGAGGCATTTGGCCAAGGGCAGAACTAGCTACTCCTCTCTGAGCCCTACTCTCACACTTTTCCCCACGTCCTCACTTCAGAGATAATTTCCTCTTTAGCAGCCAACCTAAGCTCTGAGAAAAAAGTTTCTCCTAACTAAACCTAAGTCAGCTTAACAGTCCTGATGATTCAAGTGAGTCCAGGGAATCCATGATGGTCCAGCTTCACGTGGCTTCATCTTTTCCTTTCTTTGGGGGGATTAAAATAATATTTATAAACAAATCTCTTTGGTTTGTTTCAAGCCCCCAGCTGGGCAAACTCCAGCAAGTTAGAAAGAAAGCTTCCTTTGTGTCTGTCGTCAGCCATAACCTCCCTCTCAATCGCTCTTGAGCAAATGAAATAATACAGATCACCATGCATTGGGTTAACTGCATTTTTATCTTGATACTTGCTTTTAGAGACTTGGTGGATAGCAATATAAAATATACATTTTAAAGAAACAGATCTAAGTTCAGAAGACATAAACATACTCTTCTTGGAGTGGAAGGAGAGGGGATTTTCATTCTTTGTAGGCTCCAGCAGACAAGGATGACAGAGTTTTATGCTGCAGCTCAGGATGGTCCAGTCCAGCCTCTCATCCCCGATTGGGAAGGCAGCTACAGTAGCAGGAGTGGAGGCGGTAACAATACATCTAGGCTCCCTCTTGGTCACCCCAAGGAAAAGCTGACTATCTACCATCCAGCTGCTGATCACCCTGTGGCTGAAGCACTTTGGCATCCCTGCTATAGTGGGGGGAGCTGGCATTAGCCCGTTTACTTTCATATACCAAAGAAGGAATGCGCTCTGGGCTCTTGACCAACTTAGTCCTCAGTAGGCTTACATACAGTTCCTGCCTCTCCTAAGATTTCAGCTGTCCCTCCCATTCTTTCAGGACGAGAATGAAGAAGTCTTTTCCTGGGGGCAGTACCAGCTCCATGACTCCCAGAGACTTAAGTAGACAACCATTAGAGACAGAAGATTTGCCAGTAGTCACTGGTGTCTCTCCAATGTCCTGATATAAAAAAGACCATAAATTCAGAGTCAGAAAGGACCTTAAACATCTTTAAGACATATTGTCTCCCCTGTAAGAATGTAAGCTTCTCTTAGAGAGGAGCATGGGAAGTCTTATATGAACAGAAGCAAAGAGAAGTAAGTAGAACCAAGGAAACAATATATGCAATGACTGCAATAAAGAAAATAGAACAACCACAACAAAACTGAATCCTGTGAAATTATAACGACTAAGTTTGCCTCCTCAAAAAAGATATGAAAGGAAACCTCACTCCACTTCTTTGCAGTGGTGGGGAGCCACGGGCACAGAATACTCTATATAAGGTGAGCCTTTTTAATAGCTTGGTTGATTTTGTTCATTTGGGGAAGGGGTATTTCTCTTTTTATTTTTTGTTATTAGAAATGACTGGGAGGAAGAGGAGGAGGAGGGATGGATGGATATGGTGGGAAATATGAGTGGTATAAAAACCAAAAGATATCAATAAAATGTGCTTTTTTAGAAAAGGAATGGAAGCTCTTTGAGGACATAGACAATTTTCATAGCACCATCACATACTAGCATATTAAGAGTTATTTTCAAAGAAAATCTGAGAAGAGACTCAGCGGTCAATATCTCTTCACCATAGACAATCTGAGGGCAGGGATTATCTCTCGGAGGGAGGGAGGGTGACCTCTAACTCAGACATGTTTTTAAAAAAAAATCAATTTTTTTTCCATAAAAAAGACCATAGAGAAATAATGATGCTATAAAAATTCGATTTATACCAAATTCCTTCAGGCTCCTGAAAATTACAAGCACTATGTACCTCCTTGGTGAGATGCAGTTTGGGATGGAAAGGGACACTCGAAAAGCTTTTTGAACATTTCTGCAAGGTCAACCTAACTCTCAATAAGTAAATAGTAATGGCAGTACGCTATGTATCCTTAGTCTTGGGAACTGTTTTTTATTTCTTTTTGGACATTATGCATCACAGGATCAGGAAGTCTGGGCTTTGGGCTTCTCTTGCGGGTGGTCAGGCTAAACTCTCAACTGTGAGTTGCAGTTAGGAAGACATTAAAAGATGTGCTGATTCTTCTGTGTTCTGCCCTAGTCAGACCATATCTGAAGGATTTTGTTCATTTCTGGAAATTACATTTTAGAAAGGGTGTCGATATTCTAAAGAGTATTGTGGAAGCCTCTTCTTCTAGGAAATGTAACAAAAGGAATATTATGACAACGTCCTGGTGTGAAGCCTGTTCTGAATGAAGGCTTTGCCTTGTTGTCCATGAAAAACCTTATCAGTCTCCCTTGAATAGAAGATTTAACCAATGTCCTGTGTAAATACATCCCTGCTTAGTCCATCAAATTGCATTGGTATATTGGATTGTGGGGTGGGGTGGGGTTGTCACTTCTACTTCCAGGCTTCTAGGGGTTACCCTATTTAATTCACAGCTCCACCAACAGCATCCTGTCTTCTACAACACCTCCAGCGCTCATTCATCACATTTTTTCTCATGTTTGACAATTTGCTGGGTGCAGAGTGGTACCTCAGAGTTCTAAGGTTTTTTATTTCTTTTTTTTTTTGGCAAGGCAATTGGGGTTAAGTGACTTGCCCAAGGTCACCTAGCTAGTACATGTTTCAAGCGTCTGAGGCTGGATTTGAACTCAGGTCCTCCTGACTCCAGGGCCGGTGCTCTACTCACTGCGCCACCTAGCCGCGCCAATTTCTCTTGTTATTAATGATTTGAAACAATCTTTGTCATGATTATAAACAGTTTTCAGTCCTTTTAACTGAACTAGCTGTTGGCTAATGTTCTTTGTTTATTGATTGGGGAATCAATCAGCAAGAACGTATTGAGTGCCTACTATGTGCCAGGCACTGAGTTAGGCAAAAATGAAAGTTTTCTCATCTGCAAAATGAGGGTAATAACAGCACATACCTTCCAGGGTTGATGTGAGGATCCAATGAGATACTATTTGTAAAGTTTAGCATAGTGCCTGACACATAGTAGGAGCTTAATAGATGTTGGGCATTATTATTGTTTTTGTTGTTAATAGTAGATCTGTGATCAAGAAGTTTACATTCTAACAGGAGATGACACTACACACAGTGCCTGAAACACAGTAGGTGCTATATAAATACTGGTTGATAGTAGTAGTGGTGGTGGTGGTGGTGGTGGTGGTGGTGATGGTGGTAGCCCTTATGATCAAGGAACTTACTTTCTAACGGGAGATGATATTTGTAAAGCGCTTAATACAGTATCTGGTATATAGTAGGTGCTATATAAATATTTGGTAGTAGTAGTGGTGGTGATGGTGGTGGTGGTGGTGATGGTAGTAGTAGTAGTAGTAGTGATGGTGATAGTGGTGGTGGTGGTAGTAGTAGTAGTAGTAGTAGTAGTAGTGATAGTGGTGGTGGTGGTGGTAGCCCCTATGATCAAAGAACTTAATTTCTAACACATGATAATATTTTCAAGGCACTTAGCACTCAAGGCACAAAGCACTTATCACACAGATAATAAGTGTCTGACACATAGCAGGGGGCTATATAAATATTGGGGGTAGTAGTAGTTGTCATCGTCATCCTTGTGATAAAGGAATTTACATTCTGATAGGGGATGGGTGATAATATGTACAAAAATAGTCATATACAAGATGCATACAAGGTTTATATAGATATAAGATAACCGTTGAGGGAAAGGTACTAGCAACAGGGCAGAAATAGAAAAGGTCCCTGAAAAAGCTGGCAGTTGAATCTTGAAAGAATCTAGCGATTCTGGGGAATGGAGAACATTCGAAGCATGGAGGAAGGCCAGTGCAAGTTAATGGACATGGGAGGTGGCACACTGTGTGTAGAAACGGCTAATTGTTTGGCATGGCTGTGCTGTAGTGTCCACGAAGGGAAGGAAGATATAAGGAAACTGAAAAGACAGGAAGGGGCCAGGTTGGGAAAAGCCTAAACTGGGGAGTTTATATTTGATCTCCAAAGGAAGGGAGATCTGCAGGATGTATGGAATAGAAAGGTGACAGGATCAGAACCGTGCATTAGGAAGATCACTTTGGCAGCTGTGTGCAAGAAGGATTGAAGCGGGGAGAGACTTGAGGCAGGGAGACACACCCACTGCAATTGCCCAGGCGAGAAGCCTCAAGGACCTGAATGAGGGTGGTGGTTGTATTAACAGAGAGAAGTGAGCTTAAGACAAGAGATAGAAATTAACAGATGTAGCAACTGATTGGTTTTGTGGGTGATCGAGACTGATACAAGGTGACCCTGTTGGGGGAAAACATTGGAAAGTGAGGATCCAGAAATGATTCCCATGCCCCCCTTGCCTCCCTTCTCACCTCCACCTCTAAAAATCCAAAATTTGCTTCAAAGTACAGTCAAGGGCCACCTCCTATCCCAGCCCTTCCTCATTCCTCCAGTTATTAGCACTCTCTTTCTGGAACCTGTTCAATTGTTTCAGTTGTGTCTGACTCTTTGAGACCTCACTGGGGGCTTTTCTTGGCGAAGATACTAGAACAGTTTGCTCTTTTCTTCTCCAGCTCATTTTACAGATGAGGAAACTGAGTCAAAATAGGATTAAGTGACTTGCCCAGCGTCATACAGTTAATAAGTATCTGAGGCCGAATTTGAACTCAGGTCTTCCTGACTCCAGCTCGCATGTTCTATTCATTGCACCATGTAGCACCCTGTTTCTGAAACTGTTGTGTGTACATTTGGTATTTAATTTATTCACGTGTAGCCTCTTGATAGAATATAAGAATCTTGAGGGCTGTAAAAGCTAGGCCATCTTTATTTTTAGATCCCTAGTACCCAGTACCAATACATATTAGGATGCTTAATCAACGTGTGTCAAATTTAATTTATTTTAATTTGTTGTTAAAAGAGTGTTTGGACACAGGACCCTTTCTGGAAACACATCAGACGCCCACTTTCAGCTAAAATTGAATCAGACTAAGCACTTCTGCTTTGTGGAGCAAGAAGGTTCTCAGAAAGTGGATGTTGGAACTTGGAGCATCCCTTTTCTTCAAACTCACTGTTCCTCTTTCAGGAATGATGTTGCTTCTCTGTCCATGAACTTCTCCATGCTTTTTCATGTGGCTGCATGACGAAAGGATCCCTTGTTACTAAAGTTCCACCCTCTTACCTCTCAACCCGGAAATCTCTTGCATCATCTTGAAAGCTTCTGTCTGACCTCAGGGTCCTCACATCTCTGATGTCTGTTATAGGAAATCTCTTGTTTTCCTACCTACCCAAATCATCCATTCAATTCAATGATAGCAGCTCCCCAGAACCAGGAGAACAAAAAAGAAAAGAAAAGAAAACAAACAAACAAAAAAGAACCAGGAGAACACTGTATACAGTAACAGCCATATTGTGCAATGGTCAATTTTGATAGACTTAGCACTTCTCAGCAATTCCAAGATCTAAGACAACTCCAAAAGACTCATGATGTTGAAAATGCCATCCATGTCCCGAGAATGCAGATCGAAGTACATTTGTTCTTTTTTGTGGTTTTTCCCTTTCGTTCTGATGCTCCTTTCGCAACATGACTAATGTAGGTATATATTTAATATGATTGTATATGTATAGTCTATGTCAGATTGCAGGCCATCTTGGGAAAGAGGGAAGAGAGAGAGGGGAAAATTTAGAACTCAAAATCTTATAAAAATAAATGTTAAAAACTACAAATTAATTAATTTTTAAAAAGAAATTAAAAACAAAGATTAAAATTTGTTTTTGCATGTAATGGAGAAAAAATATAACAAAATAATTCTTTGAAAAAAATGATAACAGTTTATATCCTTTTATTAAAGTCACCTCAGAAAGGTGTTTCTTCCTCAAACTACTAGGAGAGCGGGAAGTGTAATTATAAAAAATAATTTTCCTAAGTCACTCTCCTGCTCCATAAACTTCAGTGACTCCCTATTTATTACCCCTAGGCCCAAATATAAAGTCCTCTGTTTGCCATTTAAAGCAGATCCCAAGCTGCCTTACCAGCCTCAGTACACTCTGTGATCCAGCCATGTTGACTTGCTTGCCGCTTCTCATGCGTGATGATCAAGATGATGCCAATAGCTAACATTTATAGAGTGCCTGCTATGTGCCAGGCACTGTGTAAAATGCTTTACCAATATTGCGTTTGATCTTCGACACAACTCTGGGAACCAGGTGCTATTATTGCCATTTTGTAGATAAAGAAACTGAGGCAACCGGAGGTTAAATGACTTAGTCAGGGTTACACGGCTATTGAGTGTCTGAATTCAGGTCTTCCTGACTCTAGGACAAGTGCTTTGCCCACTGTGCCCCCTAACTCATCCTATTATTATTTCTGTCTCTTTGCACCAGCTGTGTCCCGTGCCTGAAATGTTCTTCATCTTCACTTTCACCCCTTAGAATGTCTACCACTTTTCAAGACTCACTTCAAGGAATCCAGCATCAGATTCTTGCTAGTTGTGTGACCCTGGGCAAGTCACTTAACCCCCGTTGCCTCAAAAAAAAAAAAACTCACTTCAAGGGCCACCTTCTATATGAAGTCTTTTCAGATCGCCGCAGCCATGTACATCTTCTCCACCAAAATTACCCTGGATTTATTTTCTATTGACCTATATGTTGTCTTCTCTAACTGAATGTAAAGTCTTTGAAGGCAGGGGAATGAATCGCTTTTGTCCATCTGTCCGTAGCATTTGGACCAGTTGATGGTGAGTAGTGTGTATTTAATAAGGCTTGCGGATTGATTGATTCCCACTTTGTAATGAGGATATTGAGGTTCAAGAAATTGACTTCGCCAAGATCACACAGTGAGTAAACAGAAGGGTCTGGGCTTGAATTCAGGACTTCTGGCTCCAAGTCTATCGCTGGCCACTCTATTATTAATAGAAACATTCTTCTCAAACTTTTTGGCTTCAGGACCCCTTATACTCTTAAAAATGGTTGAAGACCCTCCCCCCAAAAGCTCTTATTTTGTGGGTTATATATAGAGATACCATATTTGAAATTAAAATACCTTAATATTGTTATGAAACTAGTTTTCGACTCACAGATTCCCTGAAAGGGTTTTGGGGGCCCCCAGTGTTCCCTGGACTACACTTTGAGATCCTCTATGTTCCACTATTCAGTTTGCCCTCAGTGTGACTTAGGTGCGCTATCAAATTTATCTTATCAAATATATGGCTGCAATTTTCTGGTAGATGACAGCTTAAGAGGGTAGTTTTTGTGGGCCAGGGAATTGGTCAGAGATCCTTTCAAGGAGTCAGGTGTGATAGAGGTCATGGGGAGCTTCCCTATTCAGCTTAGAAAGTCCCCACAGAGGAGCCGGGGTCAGAGAATTTGAGAGTTAAAAGCCACAGCTGTGCCCAATGTGGGGCATGAACTCATGACCCTGAGATTAAGAGTCTCTTGCTCTACTGAGTGAGAGCTACTTTAGTCAGCCTTCTCATTTACAGAAGAAGAAACTGAGGCCCAGGTAAGAACAGTTTTTTTACCCAAGGTCACTTATCAAGGTAGCTTAGAACTGATACAAGTCTTCTAACTTGTTCCAGCTCTGCCCTGCCCCACCCATGGTGTCCCTATTTCTCCATATGACAGCTGTCACTTCCCACTGTTCTCCTGACAGACTAGGAACGCATATACCTGCAGTCAACTTTTGTGATAATGCTTATATGAATGTTACTTAAATCAGGGGAACCTGGGTTCAAATCCTGCCCTTACTAGCTGTGTGGTGGCTCCTGGGCAAGTTACTTAATGTTCTAGTTCTGGCAATACATCTCTCATTAAGCCCCCTTCTCCTCTGATATTGCCAGCATCCTGTATAGGCCCTTGTCAACTGATGTCTGGATCACTGCAGTAGCTGCCAGTGGCTCTGCCTACCTCAAGTCTCTCCCCATTCCAGTCCCTCCTCCTCTCAGCTGTCAAATTGATTGATCTTTCTAAAATTCTAAGAGGCCTATTCACTGAATGGGAGTTGTCCTACTCAAGGTGAGAACTTGAAAAGACCTTAGCTTAAAAAGGCCAAGGTCTCCCACTGCATCCTGGGCCATCTCCAGTCAACCGGATTCACATCTGGCCACTGGACCCAGATAGCTCTGGAGGAGAAGGTGAGGCTAGTGACCTTGCACAGCCCTCCCTCACTTAAATCTAATTCAATTGCATCATCTCCCTGATGTCATGGTCCTATTTGAGAATGAAGGACAAAGGATAATGATGACAGGCAACTAGAGCTAAAAGCTCCAAACTTCTGCCCTTGGGAGACAGGCTCTGTCGTCTAGATTAGGATCAGAATTTTTTAGATATAATAAACTAGTAGAATGGAAGATCATGCCAAGCACTTTAGAGTCTGGCACAGGAAAAATGAAAGAGAAAGAAAGAGAGAGAGAGAGAGAGAGAGAGAGAGAGAGAGAGAGAGAGAGAGAAAGGGAGGAAGAGAGGGAGAAAGGGAGGAAGGAAGGAAGAGAGGAAGAAGAAAGAGAAAGAAGGAAAGAAAAAGAAAGAAAGAAAGAAAGAAAGAAAGAAAGGAAGGAAGGAAGGAAGAAAGGAAGGAAGAGAGGAAGGAAGCTAACATTTATATAGACCCTACTATGCACCAGGCACTGTGCTAAGCGCTTTACAATTCTTGTCTCATTGGATCCTCACAACAACCCCGGGAGGCAGGTGCTGTCATTATCCCCATCTTAGAGATGAGGAAATTGAGGCAATGACTTGCCCGGGGCCCCACAGCTAATGTCTGAGGCTGGATTTGAAGAATATTAAAAGCTATCATGTATAAGGTACTTGCTATGCACCAGGTACTGTGCTAAGTGCTTCACCATTACTGTCTCATTTGATCCTTAGAACAACCCTGGGAGGTAGGTATGATTATCATTCCCATTTTACAGAGATGAAAATTGATGCAAGAAGAGGGTAAGTGACTTGTCCAGGGTCACACAGCTAGTAAGTGTCTGAGGCTACGTTTGAACTCAGGTCTTCCTGACTCCAGGCCCAATGCTCTATCTTCTGCGCCACCTAGCTGCCCAAATATATAGCTTTCAAACTAACCGACTCTTAGGTTTCTTAGTTGGCAGCTAGGTGGCGCAGTAGATGGAGCATCAGGCCTCGAGTCAGAAAGACTTGAGTTCAAATGTGGCCTCAAACCCTTACTAGCTGTGTGACCCTAGACAAGTCACTTCATCCTGTTTGCCTCAGTTTCCTCATCTGTAAAATGAGCTGGAGAAAGAAACGCCAAACCACTCTAGTATTTTTGCCGAGAAAACCCAAATGGGGTCACAAAGAGTCAGACACGACTGAAATGACTGAACATTATTATTAGGATTGTAGAAACCTACAAGTTGGGAGGTATCTCAGAGGTCTAACTCCTCTGTTTTATTTTATTTTATTTTTTGGGAGGGGGGGAAGGCAGGACAATTGGGGTTAATCGACTTGCCCAAGGTCACACAGCTAGTAAATGTGTCAAGTGTCTGAGGCTGGATTTGAACTCAGGTCCTCCTGACTCCAGGGCCGGTGCTCTACTCAGCACGCCACCTAGCTGCCCATTAACTCCTCAGTTTTAGAGATGAGGAATCTGGGGCACGCAGAGCTTTGGTCATTTGTCCATGTTCACACAGGACTCAGCAGAGCTGGGCTTTGAGCCCAGGCCTATGACTCCACGGCCGTTGCATTTGCGTGGTACCATGTTGCCTCCTTTGCTAAGCACAAGCTCATGACCCCAAGCCATTCAATCTCAGTGACTCTCGGTTTCCCCATCAGTAAAATTGGGCTCATTAGAACCCCCTGTAGTGGTTCAGTTACATCACGTCCAACTCTCGATGACCCCATATGGGGTTTTCTTGGCAGAGATACTGGAGGGGTTTTCCATTTCCTTCTCCGAATCATTTTCTGATGAGGAAACTGAGGCAAACAGGGTGAAGTGACTAGCTCAGGGTCACAGCTAGTAAGTGTCTGAGACCAGATTTGAACTCAGGTCTTCCTGACTCCAGGCCTGATGCTCCATCCACTGTGCCGCCTAGCTGCCCCCACATGACTCCCTACTTCACAAGGTTGTTGGGGAGAAATGTTTGCCAACCTCAGAGCTAGAGCAGCTTTACAGAATCGAACTCAGTTCTGGTCAAGGTCTAAAAACTCTCGATAGTTTGTTCCAAACAAGCACTGCCGCAGAAAGCCCCCGGATATCCCCATAGGAAAGAGCGAACGACAGCTTCGTCACTTAGTATTTTTGTGACCTTGGACAAGTCACTTCTCTCCAAGCCTCAGTTTTCACATCTGTAAAATGATGGGGTTAGATTGGATGGCTTCAAGCTCCAACTCTGTACTCCTTATTGACCTCAAGGAAGAGAAGGTCAGAGCAAGGAGGACAGATCAAAGTGACCCTAGGACCTTAGAGCAAGAGGTGAGAGGGATGTTAGAGATCTGGTTTTGTTGGGTCCTTTTGGACGTGTCTGACTCTTCATGACCCCATTTGTGGTTTTCTTGGAATGGTTTACTATTTCCTTCTCTAGCTCATTTTACAGATGAGGAAACTGAAGCAAACAGGGTGAAGTGACTTGTCCAGGGTCACACAGCTAGGAAGTGTCTGAGGCTGGATTTGAACTCAGGAAGATGAGTCTTCCTGATTCCCAGCCCAGTGCTCTACCTACTGAGCCATCTCAGGGAGGTGAGCTTACAGAGATGAGGTGACTCATCACGCAAGTTGGGATGTTCCTGGGACCTTAGAACTAGAGTTAGGAGGGACCTTAGAGGTCATGTAGTTCAACCCTTTCATTTTACAGGCAGAGAAGCTGAAGCAGAGAATTAGCCGGCTTGTTGGGTATCACAGAACGTGATGGGAATCGCGAGTAACAAGTTTGAGATTCTGGCTTCCTTGGGCCTTCTAGACCAAAACCCAGTGTCCTTTCTATCACATCCTACTGCCTCCCCGGAGTAAAATAAATTAAGAAATCCCAATTTGGAAAACAGATACTACTGGGGCCTTCTGAAGGAGGAAATGAAACAGAGTTTCTCTCTCTGCGGAGACCACACCCAAGGCGGCAGGTAAGTGACTGGCTAGGCAGGTTGGCCTTTAGTCACACCAGGATGTGGCCCAGCCAGTTGTGGAATGTTTGGGAGTGTGGTGTAATCAGGGCAGTCAATGCTGACTCAAGCACCCCAGGCAGGGGAAAAGAGCATCAGGTTGAGGTACTTCTGCTGCTCACTCCCCGTCTGACCTCGGACCAGTCACTGCCCTCTCCTGTTTCCACAATCTGGCTAGCAGCTTCTGGTGGGGGGGGGGAGATCCACCCACAGCCAGCACCCAGAAAGCTGCCGGACAGCCAGAAAGCCCAGGTCCTTTTAATCTGCCTTAATAAGGAGAGCAAGGTTAAGGGGTTGGCAAGCTTACTTTAATTCAGCACACAAATATCATTCA
>CM053622.1:29452882-29468601 GCA_028646595.1 Phalanger gymnotis
ATTTTGGAAATGAGGCCTTTATCAGAGGCACTAGTTGTAAAGATTTTCTCCCAATTTTCTGCCTCCCTCCTAATCTTTGTTGCATTGGCTTTTTTTATACAAAAACATTTCAATTTAACATAATCAAAATTATCCATTTTGCATTTTATAATGCTCTCTCTCTTGTTGGGTTAAAGGCCTCATTTCTAAAACATATAGGGAATTGAGTCAAATTTATAAGAATACAAGTCATTCTCTAATTGATAAATGATCAAAGGATATGAACAGGAAGTTTTCAGATGAAGAAATTAAAGTTATCTATAATCATATGAAAAAATGTTCTAAATCACTATTAATTAGAGAAATGCAACTCTGAGGCACCACATCACACCTATCAGAGTGGCTAACATAATAAAACAGGAAAATGATAAATGTTGAAGAAGATATGGGAAAATTGGAACACTAGTGCATTGTTGGTGGAGTTGTGGATCTAGCCATTCTGGAGAACAATTTGGAACTTTGCCTTAAGGGCTATAAAAATGTGCATACCTTTTGACTCACTTCTAGGTCTATATCTGAAAGAGATCATAAAAATGGGAAAAAGACCCATGTGTATAAAAATATTTATAGCAGCTATTTTTGTGGTGGCTAAGAATTAGAAATTGAGGGGATGCCCATCAATTGGGGAATGGCTGAACAAGTTGTGGTATATGAATGTAATGGAGAACTATTGTGCTATATAAGAAATGATGAGCAGAGAACTTCAGAAAAACCTGGAAAGACTTATAATAACTGATGCGAATGAAGTGAGCAGAACCAGGAGAACACTGTACACAGTAACAGCTACATTGTATGATTACTAACTTTTATAGACTTGGCTCTTCTCGCCAATGCAAGGATCTAAGACAATTCCAAAAGATTCATGATGGAAAATGCTATGCACATCTAGAAAAAGATCTATGGAATCTGGATGCAGATCCAAGCAGACTATTTGCTCTCTCTTTTTTGTTTTGTTTTGTTTCTTCTTTCTCATGGTTCCTCCCATTGGTTCTAATTCTTCTTTACAACATGACTAATGTGAAAATATGTCTAATATGGATGTATATGTAGAACCTATATCAGATTGCACACCGTCCTGGGAAGGAGGGGGAGAAAATTTAAAACTCAAAATCTTATGGAAGTGAATGTTGAAAACTAAAAATAAATAAATTAATTTTAAAAAGAATAAGTCATTTGAGCTTAACCCTGTTTTGCTTTTTTTTTTTTTCTTGCTAAGGTGACCATTTTAACAAAGCATTTGGCAAAGTTTCTCATGCTGTCTTTGTTAACAAAATGGAGAGATTTGGGTTTGATGATAACAGTTAAATGGCTTCAGAAATGAATACATGGCCAGATCCAAAGTGTAGTCATTATATCCCCCCACCCCATCCCCATCCCTAGAATGGAAGCTGTTTGTGGTCAGGAACTATGTGCCTTTTGTCTTTGTATTGCCGGCACCTGCCACAGTGCTGGCACAGAGTACATTAGTTGCTTAATAAATGCTTATTGATTGGCTGATTAAGTCAATGTTAATGTGGAATGATGTCACCCAGCAGAGCACCCCAGGGATTAGTCCTGGACTCTGTGACTCTGTGCCGTTTAGTGTGTGTGTGTGTGTGTTAATCAGTTACTTGACCCAAGGCATAAGTGGTGTGCTTATCAGATCTGCAGATGACACCAGGCTGTAAGGATAGCTAATGTTGGCTGCCAGAGTAAGGAACCAAAAAGAGATTGAGAGACCAGAATGTTAGGCTGAATCTAATAACATGACATTATACTGGTAAATTGAAAGTCCTACATTTGGATAGAGGAAAAAAAAAACAACTTCGCAAGTTATAATGGGGGAGGCAAGGATAAATAGTGCTTACTGTGAAAATGATCTGGGGGTTCTAGTGGACCACTAGGGAAAGCTCCACAATCTTGGTGTCACATAGTCTAAGAGAGGTGGTAGTCCTTCTGATAAATTGGAGCTCACCTGGTGTCAGGCCTCAAGATCCTTCAATACAATTCAACAGAATGCATTAAGTGCCTACTATGTGTAAGCTACAGGGCTAACTAATCATGTCATGTAGGGTGGTTAGGGTTAAATGAGATAAAGTTTGTAAAGTGTTCAGCACAGTGTCTGGCGCATAGTAGGTGCTATGTAAATGTATGTTCTCTTACATCTCACACCCCCATCCTCACCCTCACCCCCCATACACACAGGAGAAACTCAGAATTCAGAAGCTATGATCTTTACCTGGAGAAGAGAAGACTTAGGGGAAAATAAAACTAGCATTTATTACTTTAAGGTTTGCAAAACACTTGGCCTATGTTACCTTTCTTGATCCTCACTATAATCCTAGGCGGTTGGGGCTCTTATTTTCCCCATTTTCAGATGAGGGAACTCAGGGTAGTAAGAGTTAAGTGACTTGCCCAAGGTCACACAGATAGTGTGTGTCTGAAGTAAGATTTGAACTCAGGTCTTTTTTTAAAATTTATTTTTTTTATTTTTAGTTTACAACACTCACTTCCACAAGTTTTTGAGTTCCAAATTTTCTCCCCTCCATCTCCTCCCCCCTCCCCCCAAAAACAGCATATAAACTCATTAAACTTATTTTCACAATAGTCGAGTTGTAAAGAAGAATTATAACCAATGGAATGAACCATGAGGAAGAAGAAACAAAACAAACAAAAAAAAGAGAGCAAATCATTTGCCCCAATCTGCATTCAGACTCCATAATTCTTTCTCTGGATGTGCATAGCTTTTTCCATCATGACTCTTTTGGAGCTGTCTTAGAACTTTGCATTGCTTAGAAGAGCCAAGTCTATGAAAGTTAGTCCTTACAGACACTGTGTGTCTATAATCATGTATAATGTTCTCCTGGTTCTGCTCCCCTCATTCAGCATCAGATCACATATAAGTCTTTCCAGGTTATTATGAAGTCCATCTACTCCTCATTTCTTTTGTTTGTTTGTTTGTTTTGTTTTGTTTTTGGAGGGGGAAAGGCAGGACAATTGGGGTTAAGTGACTTGCCCAAGTTCACACAGCTAGTAAGTGTGTCAAGTGTCTGAGGCTGGATTTGAACTCAGGTCCTCCTGACTCCAGGGTGGGTGCTCTACTCACTGTGCCACCTGGCTGCCCCACGCTCCTCATTTTTTATAGCACAATAGTATTCCATTACATTCATATACCACAATTTGTTTAGCCATTTCCCAATTGATGGACATCCCCTTGATTTCTAATTCTTTGCCACCTCAAAAATTGCAGCTGTAAATGTTTTTGTACATACAGATCCTTTTCCCCCTTGTATGATCTCTTTGGGATACAGCCCTAGAAGTGGCATTGTTGGGTCAAAGGGTGTACACATCTTTATACCCTTTTGGGCATGAACTTAGGTCCACTTCACTCCAAGTCTAACATTCTGTGGAGTCTCTTAGCAGTACCACCACCTCTAAGCACCCAAGTTGCTCTAATCCAAGATATATTATGACACTCCCCCCAGGAGAAAATGGCCATGACCTCCCATCCACCCGCACTCCACCCCTGCCACCAACTCCCAAGCTGATCCTGACCTGCCATGACCTGAAAACCATCATGGCAGCATCTCTAAACATATCCTTTCCTTGCTCTTCCCAGTGTTACTTTGGAGGTGTTAGTCCCATTCCCAGTGTGAGAGACATGGGTGGGCAACACCAGTTTGAAGGTATTTGTCCTGGCCCCAGGGAGAGTTTTTCATTGGGCTTCCCTTAGATTTCGTCCTTGTTCCTGCCTTGAACACCTTTGAGTATCTACAATTAAGTCACATGGGTTTTTCTTTCAGCCCTTCCCGTAAACAAGTCCAATAGAGCTTTTATCATCCACTCAGTGAATTTTTCTGCCCCTTTAATCTCAGCCTAGGAACATCCCCATTCTGCCTGGACTCAGAAGGCAGAAGACTCAGAGATGAGTTAGCTCTTGTTACCAGGTCGTTGCTGGGAAACCCTTCCTATCGACCATTCAAAAGTGGAACAGATGGGCTGTCTGCCGGAGGACGAGGGTGTGCGTTCTCCCTCACTGGAGGCCTTCAGGTAAAGATCAGATGTCCAACCGGCCTCTACAGCTGCTGCCTAGAGTTCTTACCCTCAGACGCCCCTGGGGTAGGATGGGGTACGGTTGCTGAGAATTTCATCTGTCTACCACTGTCTTTCCAGTCTTTGCAAGTCTCTCCATCACAACAGAAGCAAAGCTCTGCTATTGGCAAGTATTTTCACCTTGGCCTGGCCTGTTTGCAGGAGAACAAAAGCTCAGACATAGAAATCAGAACCAATGAGCCTATCTTGGAAAGCTCTTTGATTTAGCATAGGGCGATATGTTAGCTGGATCCCATCTTCCTACGGCCTCCCGTGTAACGGTGGCTTTCAGTGTTTCCCTGGGCCAGCTGCTGACAAAGGTGTCTGGTATTTCTCAATTTTATCATCTCTGGCGGTTTGAAAGGTAGACTCTTCTCCTTTGCATTTTTTTTTAGAGGCAAGCATGGTTAAGTGACTTGCCTAGGGTCACACAGGTGGTAAAAGGTAGACTATTTTCAAAGGCCATAGTGACATCCGTGATAGTGGTGCTACCGTTCTTCTTGTCCTAGATTACTAACTAATCAGATTTTAAAGCCTAAGTGCTGGAACTGTTAAATTTACTTGAAAATCAGTTGTTGTTTTCCCAGCATCTTGATGACTTTTACCTAGTCTATTTAAAATAACATCCTGCTATTGAGTAACAACTCTACTCTGTGGAGGACTTTATTTGGTACATTTCATTCAGTATCTCACACCAAGGACAAAGCTTATCTCCAAACCCAAATCTCCTGGCCCCATTCAATGGGATGTCATCATGAATGAATCTCAAGTCTATGGAATAAAGAACCCCACCTTCACAAAAAAAAAAACTGGGGCCATAGCCATTGAGGTAACAGAATATGCTTTTTATCCCCCTTTTTAAATTTTATTTTCAATTTATGGACTAAAACAAGTACTTCCATAACATAGTATAACAAAAAAGATAATTACACCTGAAACTGCAAATCTATTATGTATAACTTACTATTTAAAAAAAATTTATTATAAAGTTGCTCTGAGCGAATATGTCATTTTGACTATTAAAAACATCTGAATTAACTATAAAGGACATATGAAAAAAAACACTATCTGCATCCAGAGAAAGAACTGATAAATAGAATTTTATGAGTATGTGTGTGTGTGTGTGTGTATACCTATTTGTGTCTAATGGTGGCTATCTCTAGGGTAGATGGGAGGAGGAAAGGGAAAAAAAAAGAAATTTACATGGTAATAGAATATCTTTTGGCCTTCTTTCCTTTCCTCCCTCCCTCCTTTCTTTTCCTCTCTAATCTCCTTCTCTTTTCTCCCTCTGTCCACTTAGGGAATCATATCCTTACTGTGGATGCTTTGGCCAAAGGAATATAAATTTTGATCGTTATAGTCTTGTGAGATTTCTTGGGGCTTATGAGATAGATTTCTTTTTTAAGGACCATGCCTCAAATCCAAATCACTCTGGCTCTTATCGATTTACCAGCAAAAGGTCCCAGCTCAAGCCTCACTTGGTCATTGGGCACCAATGGTTCAGAGTAAGTGTAACTAGAAATTGTTTCTGTTTTGGCCTGAAACCATAAAGGTCTTTACCTCCCAGAATGATTTTGTTTTTTGTTGGTTTGGGTTTTTTTGACTAGGTAAAAGAGGCCATTCTTTGCCTCATTTCTTACCTAGCCTTAATCACTAAAGGGGCCTTGCCTCAGTCCGACTGAGGCCTGTTAAAGCCCTTAGCTTGAAAAGGCCAAGGTCTCCTACTGCACCCAGAGCCGTCTCCAGTCGTTCTGATCTATGTCTTGCTACTGGGCCCAGATGTCTCAGGAGGTGAGGGTGAGGCTGGTGACTTTGCACAGCTCTCCCTCACTTAAACCCAATTCACTTACAAGTCACGACATCACCTTCTTGAAGTCATGGTCCTCTTTGAGAATGAAGGACAAACAACAATGAACCCTTTTTGGGTTTGCAGACTAGCTGCTGTTTAAAGTAGTATCTCAGCACTTGTTTCAGGTTCTTCTCCACTCCTTTTAGGGCCAACAGATTGCAATTCTGCCCCAGGATCGAGAGAGCATTATTTACTTTCCACTGAACGGGAGTTTTACCTGACAATGGTTAGCTGCAACCTACTGTGTCCTTATTTCCACATTCTTCTTCCCTAAAGCCATTTAAGTAAAAGGCAAGGTCTTCTGGCTGAGAGTCATGTTTCATTCTGTTCCTCACCATAGGAATTAAAGAATGGTGACAGTTGATACAGATGGATTGATGACAGATGCATGATCCTATGTGCCACCTGACTAATGCCTGCTGTTTCAGCATGCAGGTTCGTCTCTCCACCCCACTCACATTTTATAGGAGAGATACAAGGACTCAATACTGGCATTTTGGGGGGAGATGTAGACATTTCTTGGCATCTTTTAAAAAATATTCTTTTTCCAAGGTGGAATGAGACACAAGACAAGATAGAAGAATCGACTGCATTGAGTTTCTTCCAGGGAGTCAATTAGACTTGTCCACAAGGCCTAAGTCTGTAGTCATGTTGGCTATATCATCCTTGGTAGAATTTTCAGTATGGAACCGAGGTAACAGGAGGTATTTTCCTCAGACATCACTGACAGTCTCCAATTTTGTATTTGAAGTACAGAACATTGGGATCTATTAAAATGTAATGCTGGGAGAGCAGAACCAAGATGGTAGAGTAAAGGTAGGGTCTCTCCTGAGCTCTCCCCCCAAACCCCTCAAAATACCTTTAAATAATGACTCTAAATAAATTCTAGAGCAACAGAACCCACAAAAAGATGGAGTGAAACAATTTTCCAGCCCTAGACAACTTAGAAGGTCAGCAGGAAAGTTCTATTTCACCAGGGTGAGACAGGAGCACAGTCCACCAGTGGAGACTGGACACCAGCAAACCAGGAGGAGGCCTCGAGGCAACTGAATCACCGGCAGCAATGGCTGTTTCCAGGCCTTTCAGCCCACAGATGCCAAAGACAACTCAGAAGGTCAGCAGGAAAGGTCTGTCACACCTGGGGGAGAGAGGAGCACAGTCCAGCACAGGGTTTGCCAACACAGCCCCAGCCCCAGCAAACCAAGAGCAGACCTTGGGAGCCACTGAATCAGCAATGAAAGTGGCTGCTTCTAGAGCTTTCAGCCCATACACAGTAAGAGGGCTGAACAGCTGGTCAGAAGGAGATTACAGGGGTCTATTTGCTGGCACTGAGGCAGGACTCTGTTGCTTTGCACATACTTGGATCCTGGTCGCAGTCCTAGGTGGCAGTCCCAGGGTGAGGAGGAGCACTAGCACACCAGAGCTTGCAGCTACAATGGAGTAGGGACCCTTGTCACAGTTCCAGGGTAGAAAAGAGTGCTTGTGGTCATTCATGGACCAGAGCACAGCCTAGGAGAGTAGTAAACACCTCTCCTTATATTACACCACCTTGGAAGAACTGAAAACTTACAGGTCTCTAGAACTATCTCTGAAAACAGATGCATAAAACCCCTGAAGTTTGGAACAGAGTACCCTCCACTCTGGAAGCAGAGACCTACTTTAACAAAGAGTTAAAAGTCAAGTAATTGGTTGGGGATATGAGCAAACAATGGAAAAAGACTCTGACCATAGAAAGTTACTGTGGTGACAAGGAAGATCAAAACACACTCTCAGACGAAGATAAAGTCGAAGCTCCTAAAGCCTCCAAGAAAAATATGAATTGGTCTCAGGCCATGGAAGAGCTCAAAAAGGATTTCGAAAATCAAGTAAGAGAGTTAGAGGAAAAATTGGGAAGAGAAATGAGAGTGATGCAAGAAAATTGTGAAAAATGACCACTTGGTAAAGGAGACACAAAAAAAATATTGAAGGAAATAACACCTTAAAAAACATACTAGGCCAAATGGTAAAAGAGATACAAAATGACAATGAGGAGAAGAATGCCTTAAAAAGAATTGGCCAAATGGAAGAAAAGGCACAAAAATTCACTGAAGAAATAAACTCCTTAAAAAGTATAACTGGCCAAATGGAAAAGGAGGTACAAATGCTCACTGAAGAAAATAATTCCTTAAAAGTTAGAATTGAGCAAATGGATGCTAATGACTTTAGGAGAAATCAAGAAACAATAAAACAAAACCAAAAGAATGAAAAAATAGAAATATATCATTGGAAAAACAATTGACCTGGAAAACAGATCCAGGAGAGATAATTTAAAATTATTGGACTACCTGGAAATCATGATCAAAAAAAAAAAAAGCCTAGACATCGTCTTTAAAGAAATTATCAAGGAAAACTTCCCTGATATTCTAGAACCAGAGGGTAAAATAGAAACCAAAATAATCCACCTAGCACCTCCTGAAAGAGATCTTAAAATGAAAACTCCAAGGAACATTATAGCCAAATTCCAGTGTCCCCACGTCAAGGAGAAAATATTGCAAGCAGCCAGAAAGAAACAATTCAAGTATTGTGGAACCATAGTCAGGATAACATAAAATTTAGCAGCTTCTACATTAAAGAATCAGAGGGCTTAGAATATGATATTCCAGTGGGCAAAGGAGCAAGGATTGCAAGAATCACCTACCCAGCAAAACTGAGTATAATCCCTCAGGGGAAAAAATGGATATTTAATGGAATAGAGAACTTTCCAGCATTCTTGATGTAAAGACCAGAGCTGAATAAAAAATTTGATTTTCAAATATGAGACTCAAGAGAGGCATAAAAAGATAAACAGCAAAGAAAAATCATAAGGGACTTAAAAAAGTTAAACTATTATTCTACCTAAATTAATTTACTTATTCAGTGCCATACCAAACTACCAAAATTGTTTTAGAAAAATAGCTAGAAAAAATAGTATCAAAATTCATCTGGAAGAACAAAAGGTCCAGAATATCCATGGAATTAATGAAAAGAAATGCAAGGGAAGGTGGCCTAGCCATACCAGATCTTAAATTGCATTACAAAGCAGATCAAAACTACAAGGTACTGGCTTAGAAATAGAGGGGCAGATCAGTGGAATAGGTTAGGTACACAAGACACAGTAGTCAATGAGTATCGCAATCTACTATTTGATAAACCCAAAGACCCCAGTTTCTGGGGTAAGAATTCACTATTTGACAACTGCTGGGAAAAATGGAAAATAGTATGGCAGAAACTAGGTGTAGACCAACATCTAACACCATATACAAAATAAAGTCCAAATAGATACACAATTTAGATATAAAGGCTGATACTGTAAACAAATTAGGGGAGCAAGGAATAGTTTATCTGTCAGATTTATGGAGAATGGAGCAATTTATGAACAAACAAGAGATAGAGCACATTATGAAATACAAAATGGATAATTTTAATTACATTAAATTCGAAAGTTTTTGCACAAACAAAGCTAATGCAACAAAGATTAGGAGGGAAGCAGAAAACTGGGAAAGAATTTTTACAACTACTGTCTCTGCTAAAGGCTTCATTTCTAAAATATATAGAGAACTGAGTCAAATTTATAAGAATACAAGTCATTCCCCAATTGATAAATGGTCAAAGGATATGAACAGGCAATTTTCAGAGGAAGAAATTAAAGCTATCTAGAGTCATATGAAAAAATGCTCTAAATCACTATTGATTAGAGAAATGCAAATCAAAACTTCTCTTAGGTACACCTATCAGAGTGGCTAACATGACAAAACAGGAAAATGATATATGTTGAAGAAGATGTGGGAAAGCTGGAACACTAATTCATTGTTAGTGGAGCTGTGAGCTGATCCAGCCATTCTGGAGAGCAATTTGAAACTATGCCCAAAGGGCTATAAAAATGTGCATACCCTTTGACCCAGCAACACTGCCTCTAGAGCTGTATCCCAAAGGGATCATACAAATGGGAAAAGAACCCACATGTACAAAAATATTTATAGCAACTCGCTTTGTGATGGCCAAGAATTGGAAATTGAGGGGATGCCCATCAATTGGGCAATGGCTGAACAAGTTGTGGCATTTGGATGTAATGGTATACTATTGTGCTATATAAGAAATAATGAACGGGCAGACTTCACAAAAACCTGGAAAGACTTACATGAACCGATGGTGAGTGAAATGAACAGAACCAGGAGAACATTGCACACAGTAACAGCCACATTGTGTAGTGACTAACTTTGATAACACTTAGCTCTTCTCAGCAATGCAAGGACCTAAAACAATTCCAAAGGACTCATGATGGAAAATGCCATCCACATCCAGAGAAAGAACTATGGAGTCTGAATGCAGAGCAAAACAGACTATTTTTTTTTGTTTGTTTTGTTTTCTTTCTCGTGGTTTCTCCCATTTGTTATAATTCTTTTATACGACATGATTAATGTGAAAATATGTTTAATAGGAATGTATAGATAGAGTCTATATTAGATTGCAGGCCATCTTAGGGAGGGAGAAAATTTAAAACTTATGGAAGTGAATGTTGAAAACAAAAAATAAATAAATTGTTGAAAAAAATAAAATGTTGAAAACTAAAAATAAATAAATTAACCAATAAAAAAAAGAAATAATCTAAAAAATAATGTTAAACTGTTTACATTCCTACATGAAAAGATGATACCTGTATCATCTTCAGTTCAGTTCACAAGAACTTCCTCATTACTAGGGCAGATAGGAGTGTATATAAACAGAGGGCACAGGTGTGAGTTGATTACGAAGGGATGATATCTAAAAAAAAAAAGTAAAATTAGGGGATGAGAGAGGAATGTACTGGGAGAAAAGGAAAGGGAGGGGTAGCATGGGGTAAACTATCTCACATAAAAGAGGAAAGAAAAAGCTCTTACAGTGGAAGGGAAGAGTTGGGAGGTAAGGGGAAGTGACTGAACCTTACTCTCATCAGAATTAGTTCAAAGAGGGAATATTATACACATTCAATTGGGTATAGAAATCTATCTTACCCTGTAGGAAAGTAGGAGGGGAAGGGGATTAGAGAAGGGGGCTTGTTGATAGAAGGGAGGGTGTAGTCAGAGGCAAAACACTATTGAGGAGGGACAGGATGGAAGGAGAGAGAAAATAGAATAAACGTGGATGGGGAATAGGATAGAGGGAAATGTAGTTAGCAATAGTAACTGTGAAAAAAATTTGAAGCAAGTTTCTCTATATTTCTCAAATATAGAGAACTGAGTCAAATTTATAAAAGTAAGAGCCATTCGTCATTTGATAAATGATCAACATATACGAACAGTTTTCAGATGAAATAACCAAAGCTATCTATAGCCATATGAAAAAATAACTCACTATTGATTGGAGAAATGCAAATTAAAACAGTTCTGAGGTACTACTTCATACCTATTACATCAGCTAATAGGATAGAAAAGGAAAATGACAAATGGCAGAGGGGATGTGGGAAAAATGAGGCATTAATACCCTGTTGGTGGAGTTGTGAACTGATTCGATCATTCTGTAGAGCAAATTGGAATTATGCCCAAAGGGCTATAAAACCATGCATGTCCTTTGACCTAGCAATACCACTACTAGGTCTGTATGTCCCCCCCCCAAATATATATATATATATATACACACATATATGTATATATATATACACATATATGTGTATATATATGTGTGTATATATATATATACAAATATGGAAAAGGACCTATATGTACAAAAATATTTATAGTAGCTCTTTTCTGGTGGCAAAGAATTGGAAATTGAGGAGATGCCCATAAATTGGGGAATGGCTGAACAAGTCGTGATATGTGATTGTGATGGGTATTGTGCTATGAGAAACAATGAACAGGATGCTCTCGGAAAAGCCCAGAGAGACTTGCATAAGCCAATGCAAAGTGAAATGTACTGTGTACAAAGTAACAGCAATATTGTAAGACGATCAGCTGTGAATGACTTAGCTTTTCCCAGCAATACAGAGATCCAAGACAACTCTGAAGAACTTACAATGAAAAATGCTATCCATCCCCAGAGAGGGAACTGATGGTGTCTGCATGTTGATCGAAGCATACTTTTTTTTACTTTATTTTTCTTGAGAGTTTTTTTTGCCTGTTTTCTTTTACAACATGACAATTTTGCATATGTTTTGCATGAATACACATGTATAACCTATATTGAATTGCTTGCCTTACCAATGAGGGTGGGGGATAGGGAAGGAGGAAGGGAGAGAATTTGGAATTCAAAGTTTTAAAAACAAATGTTAAAATTTGTTTTTACATGTAACTGGGGGAAAATAAATACTAAATAGAAAAAAGATGTGATTCTGGTTAGAGTTTTTAATCTTTTAGAATTGTTCTTGTAACCAAGAGTATTCTGGTCCCCGCAACCTGAAGACCAGGTACTGTGTAAATGCCTTTTAACCCAGGGATAAGCTACCAGGTCTATTCCCCAAAGAGAGCAAAGTAAGAGGAAAACAGTTCATATGTACCAAAATATTTAAATAGCACTTGTTGTAGGGGCAAAGAACTGGAAACTGAGAGGAATCGCCAACTGGTGAATAGCTGACCAAGTCAGTGTATTTGAATACTATGTGATGTATGTATGTCACATATACATCCTTATCATGCTATTATGCCATAAGAAATTATGAAAGAGATAGTTTCAGAGAGACCTGGAAAGATGTGCAGACTTGCATGAACTGATGCAGGGTTAGGTATGCAGAACCAGAATGATTTAAATATTATCATCAATATCGCAAAAATGAATGTATTGTTTAAAAAAAAGTGCTGACTTTGCACATGATCAGATCCCCTACACTGGAGGCACCCATGTGAGAGATAGTGGGGACTTCCTTCTGGGAGAAGATAGTCCGCTTTGGCCTACCATGTGGGTGGGAGTAGCCTTTTTCCATTGGCTGCTTTCCAGAACAGTCTCTGTCTCTGTCTCTTTGCTCCTGTCTCTCGCTGTCTCTGTCTCTTTCTTCCCCAACACCACAGTGGCAACGTCTAGGGGATGAGGGTCATATTTACCCACAGATCAGGGAACATGAACTAAGTTGGGGGCAGGGGACAGAGAACTACCTTCGCTCTCTCCCTTTAGGCCCTATGGCTCTGAGAATTGGGTTCAGCTTTGGGATTTTAATCTTGTTTGCTTTGTCTTTTTCTGTTCTATATACAGATAGGACAGCTTGAGCCACAGGGGACACCGAGCTGGGATTGCCGACTGGATGTTGCTGCCCAGTGTAACACAGAAGCCAGAGTGGCCAGGATGTAAGCCTGGGGAACTTTGGAGTTGGAATTTGGTACACCATGCCGTATAGGAACTGATTTCAACTCCTCCCCTCTCCAGAGACAGATAATGTAAAGTAGGTTTATGCCATCCCCTAAGTGTGTGTGTGAGAGTGCTCTTACTATATACCTTTGAAGTTAAAAATTCCTAAAATCTTCCCTGATTTTTAAGTGGTTAAATGGTATTGGGGTACAGGGACCCATCAAATTAGGGAAACACAATCAGTGGGAGCTTGAACCAAAGGTGGAGACTAGATACTCCCCAACCTTCCTTAAGGGGCCTGGAGAAATGTAAGCAATCTGGCCTTCAGGCCATGGGGACCAGGGCACTGCTGTTGCACAAACAATTCTGAAAGACTTAAGAATTCTAATCGACATGTTGACCAGAAACCTGAGTCACAGAGGAGCATGCTGCCCCCTTCCTGCCAGAGACGTGATAGATTCAAAGTGCAACTGAACACGCATGGACAATGTGGGGATTAGTTTGGTTTGTGTGTCTGGTACAAGTTGTTTCTCTTTCTTTTTCAAGGGGGCTAGAGAGAGCAGGAGAGAGAGAACAGGGGCTTTTCATTAATAGAAAAAATAACTTGGAGAAACAATGATACTTTTCTTAAAGAAAGGGACTTTCTTGCTTAATTTGTATCACTAGCACTTAATACAGTGCCAGGCACATAGTGAGTACCTATAAATGTTCCAACTATCTATCCATCCATCTGTCCGTCTGTCTGTCCATCCATCCAGCCATCTGTCCGTCCATCTGTCTATCTATCTATCTATCTATCTATCTATCTATCTATCTATCTATCTATCTATCTATCTATCTATCTATCTATCTATCCTGTGTATCTATCTATCTATCTATCTATCTATCTATCTATCTATCTATCTATCTATCTATCTATCTATCTATCTATCTATCTATCTATCTATCTATCCTGTGTATCTATCTATCTGTCTGTCTGTCTAGACTTCGCTAGGAATTTGAGCAAGTGTGAGCACTGGGTGTACGAGGGCTGAGCTTGCTGCCTCTGTGCCAGATCAGACCTGTCTGCAACCATATGCTCCACTGAGACTGAGCCTAGCTGGTAGGGGACCATCCCCAGTTGTCCTGATTTATATCTTGCCACTGGACCCAGATGTCTCCAGAGAAGAAAGTGAGGCTGGTAACTTTGCATAGTCCTCCCTTACTTAAATCCAATTCACTTGCAAGTCATGGCATCACCTTCCTGATGTCATGGTCTTCTTTGTGAATGAAGGACAAACGACAATATCGATCAATCTATCTGTTTATCCATCGACCTATCAATCTTATCTCTCTCTCTCTCTCTCTCTCTCTCTCTCTCTCTCTCTATATATATATATATATATATATATATATATACATATCTTCAAGCCTCAACTTTCCCATGAAGCCTTTCCTGATCCCCTGATCTGGTTATGCATTCCTTCTTAAACTTGCCCTATATTTAATTACTTTGTATTTATTTTCTTGTATGAATATATACATATATTATATGCACACAAATCATTTAGTGCAGTGGACAGAACACTAGCTCTGGAGTCAGGAAGACCTGAGTTCAAATCCACCTTCAGATGCTTACTAGCTCTGTGTTCCTGGGAAAGTTATTTAATCTGTTTGCCTCAGTTTCCTCATCTATAAAATGGGATGATAAAAATAGCACTGCCCTCTCAAGTTGTTGTAAGGATCAGATGAGGTCGTGTTGGTAAAGTGCTTAGCCCTGTGCCTGGCATATAATAAGAACTATATAAATGTTAGCTATGATTACAAATATTCTCTGAACTTTGGCATCGATCGTGTGACATGGGAGACGATGGCACAGGACAGCCGAGCATGGTGTGCCCTCATCAGAGAAGGTGCTGTGCTCTATGAGCAAAGAGGAATTGAAACAGCTCAAAGGAAAAGCAGAATGCGCAAGTTAGGAGTATCCACCCCAAATGTTCACACGGACTATTTGTGCCCAGCCTGTGGTAGAGCATCCTGAGCTCAGATTGGCCTGATCAGCCACAGTCGGACACACTGTAACTTGGCTCTAACATAGTGATGTCATGTTCGTCCTCTTTGAGAAAGAAAGACAACTATTATCATTATTATTTTTAATTATAATTATTAGAGACAATAGAGATTGTTTTATTCATTGTAGTTCTGTCTCTGGCCCATCAGTGGATGCTTAACCAATGCTTCTTGACAGAAGGAAGGATGGATGTCCAAAGGATTCTGGGTCAGGAAATTTCTGTGACAGCACGCCATCCAAAGGCCTCCTTTTACGGAGGAGGGAAAATGAGCCCCTGGAGATGTGTCGAAAAGGCAAAATGGGCTCCTTAGCACTTAGTTCAACAAGTGCCCTTGAAAAGTTTGGCTTTTGTTTGTGTTGAGTGATTCAGCTATTTCATTGAATCTTGCTAAGTGCTAAGCTCCAGGCCCAAACCCCTATTAGGTGTAACATTAACAT
>CM053622.1:29469101-29592938 GCA_028646595.1 Phalanger gymnotis
TTCCTGGGCCCCCCCCCCCCCCAGCCTCTCCCTCCTTCACATCTTCTCCTTCGCCATTCCCCTGAGAGAATCACCCTTTTCTGTTGTGCTCTTCATACAAACGTGCACCTTTTTCTCTGATTTCTGGTACTCTCTGCCGCCCTCAGACCTCCGCCCTTCTCTTCCTCACTTTCGCTCTTCCTCCATTCCTTTAGACCCTCAGTTCTCTGTCCTTGTTTCTGGTGCCTTCTTATTCTCTCATGCCTGGACCTCCTCGTGTCTCATTTGTAGAATTAGGGGCTGGTTGGATTTGAAGGTCTCTAAGGTCCTTTCCAGCCCCAGCTTTGTGATCCCAGCCTCACTCTGCCCCCTCTGCTCACCTCCCTTTCCTCCCATCCTCGTTTCCCCTTAGCCCCCAGTCCTCCCCAGCTTCTGCTCTTCTCTCCAGTCTTCAGACCTCCTGCTCCTCTTCACCTTCTTTGGACATCAGGTCTCCAGTCCTTCAGGCCCTCAGTTTTCTCTCCATCCTTCATCCCTTCTCAAGAATACACTTCATGCAGTTGGTTCATCCCTCACCTCCTCTGATTCCCCTTCAATCTCTCATAGCCATTCATCCCTCTTTTCTCATTCTTTACTCAGCTACCCTTTTCAGCCTCTCATTGAACAAGTTATTCAGCCTATTTAGGGCTTGAGATTGGGGTGCTGTGGTTTTTCATGATTTCTTATAGGCTTTGAATCTTCCACATCCCACCTGCTTCTTTCTTCCGCATGCTCTTTGAGAGTCTCTGCAGCTTCTCTCTTTATATACTCTGGTCTCTCTAAAATGGATTAGATCAGGAGTTTTTAAACTGGGGTCCATGAATTGTTTTTAATATATTTTTATGATATTTTATTTTTATTTATATTTAATGTTTTGATAAATGCATTCTTTTGAAATCCCGTGTATTTTATTTTATACTTTTAAAAGTGCAGTTCTGAAAAGGTTCCCCTAGGCTTTACCAGAACTGGTGGGATCTCTAACTTAATATTAAAATTCTAAAATTCTCTGATCCCTTCTCTCATCTTTTCCCTACTCCCCACCCCCCTTACAGCTTCTTTTTCCCATGCTCAAGAAGCCGTCAGACCTTCATAGGATCCTAGATTTAGAGGTGGGAAAGACCATCTATTCTAACCATCTGGTTGTACGGAGGAGGAATCTGAGGCTCAGGGATGTTAAATGACTTATCCAAGATCCCCTGACCCTTGTCGCAGAGCTGGGATTTGGACCTATTCCCTTGCCTCCAGATCCCACCCTTGCCTGGTGTCCTGCCATCCTTCCCCTCCTGTCTTGCTGGTTGGGTTTGTCCTTTCTGCATGCATCTCTTTATGACCCCGTCCTTAGCCATTCTCCTTTCACAGACTCCCTAGACTAGAGAACTGAAAAGAACCCGAGAGAGCACATAGTCCAGTCTCTTTGAGGCCTAGAAAATGGGGAGTGAGACCCTCTTCCTTTACATTGTCTTGCTCACTTTTGAGTCTTTGAACATTTCCTCCCTCCTTACTTGGCTGATTTTCCTCCCTTGTCCAGCTCATGCTCTTGTCTTCTTCCTCTTTGCCCCCTTCATCCTTTTTGTAGTAGTTTGTTTTATGTGGTTATAGTTTTTAAAAGTTAGAGCTGGAAATCCAGTCTTCTTATTTTACACATGATAAAACCTGCCCAGAGTGGTCAAGTGACTAACCCGCTCTGTTACCTCTTCATGTGTGTCCTGCTATGTCTCCTCATTTTTTGTTTTTAGTGTTCTTTTATGAGCCTCATTTAGTGCTCAGTAATCCCTTTGAAATGGATAAATGTGGGAGGGAAGTGGATTACTACTTTTGAGTGTTTGGTGTTCTAAAGAAATTCATTGAAAATCATGAAACTTTTCTTTTTCCCTCATAGGTTTGTGAGATGGCTACAGACTTTCCAGAGTCCACTGCCCCTGACTGCAAAGGAGACCTGAAGAGCAACACCAAGCTAGACACAGATTACCCGCTTCGGGTCCTTTACTGCGGAGGCAAGTGTTTTCAGTCTGTGTTACAGCATTTGTTTCCCTGATTATTGTAATCAGTACTGTTTTTCATTTTCGTGTGTCCTAAATTCCTTCAGAATTTTTTATTTTTTAATTGAAATCCTCTGCTAAATTTCTACCTGGATGCCTTAGTTTGATGAAGAGGTGACCCTGGGTTCTCAAATACTGTTCTGGTAAACCCTAATGAAAAGATTTCCAAGACATACTTTGTTAACTGATTTCAGGTAGGTCCATCACCTGCTTGACCCCAGGGTGAGGAATATTTCCGCCATAGGTCACCTGAGGAATAAAATAGCTGACATTTACATGGTACTAATAAGTCCAGAAAGCACTTTACCTATATGTCCCATCCAAACTGGACAGCAGCCTTATAGAGGAGGTGCTACAAATATCATCCCCATTCTACAGATGGGGAAACTGGGCTGAAGACAGGTCGTTGTTTATGGTCACCCAAGAACTTGTGATCTGTGTCTGTGGAAGAAGGACCTGCACTGGCCCAATCCCAGATCTTCCAAGTATTGTCATTAAATTAAAATAGTTAATGGATGGAGTTTCCTATATGAGGACACAAATCTTTGGGGTTTTTTTTGTTTGTTTGTTTTTGCTTTGTATGTTTTCAGTCTAACGTGGAGATAATTGTGAATGGGATGTGCTTTTGAAGTGTTGTCACAGTGGATAGAGTGCTGGGCCTAGAGTCAGGAAGACCAGAGTTCAGATCCAGCCTCAAGATTCTTGCTAGATGTGTGACCCTGGGTGAGTCACTTCACCCTGTTGGCCTCAGTTTCCTCATTTGTACAATGAGCTAGAGAAGAAAATGCCAAGAAAAGCCCACATGGGGTCGTGAAGAGGCAGATATGACTGAAATGACTGAAAAACAACTCTGAGGGGGACCCAAATTATGCCAGTCCTGAAAGGCTCCATTCCTCACCTAGGCCCTCTGAGTCTCCATTTGCCCTTAGACCCTCACCTTTCCTTTGTCTTTCACACTCAAAATTTTGAAGGAATTTAGGACACAGGGAAATGAAAAGTCCAGGGAGTCTGGGGTTGATAGAGCAGGTGTGCTGTCAAAGGGGAAGCAGCTTGGGATGGGAAAAGATTGCTAGCCCTAGAGTCCAAGGACTCGGGTCCCACTTCTGTTTCTGCTGCTGCTTCTCTGCCGGGTGACCTTGGTGGAGTCACTGGCCCCTGTGGGCCTCCACTCCCTCATCTCTGAGGTGAGAAGACTGGCATGGCATGGCCTCTGGGGTTTCTTCCAGCTCCCTGTCTCTGAAGGTCTTGATAGGGAAGAGGCACAGTGCAGAGAGAGGGAGAACCCACAGGCCGCAGAAAGTTACCGTCACCCTGCTTTGTGCTCCAGAGAGCTCAGATCAGGGGTATGGCCATGGACATGGAGGAGGCAGGAGGCAGATTTGAGAAACAGCAAAGATCAGACTGGATGTGCCTACAATTGAGAACTAAAAAAAGGACTGAAAAAAGCGGGACTAACCCTAAAATGGGGCATCTGGAAAAGGGAGGGCAAGCTGGTGAATCTGACTTGAAGTATTTTGCATTTCAGATAACATCCAAGTAGAGAAATCCACTGGGTATTTTGAGATTTGAGTGTGTGTGGAGGAGGAGGTTTGGGAGGCCTTAGTTTGAGGTAAGAGCGGTTGGGATCTACAATGAGATTAGGAGGGAACAGCAGAGGGCCTGAGCCCTCTGGAGGAGGCGCTATCTTCAGTGCATCTGCTGGAGAATGGCAGAGGCGGGAGGGCCCTCTGCTGGGCCTCTGATGAGTGATCCCGGCCAGCCTTGGAGACCTCCTGTGGTGCGCCACTCGTGGCTTACCGAGGCTCTTTCATTTGGAGCCAGAGCGCCTCAGCTGGTTCTGATCCCTCTTCAGCATGTTCAGGATACCTCGAACAGGAGAAGAGAATGATGAAATTGGGCAGAAGAAAGTGTGGCCCATGTTTCTTTAGATATCTACCTTACTGGGCAATTTCCATCGGAGGACAATGCTGTCCCACTTGTAGGCTCTCTCTAAACATAACCAGAGGCCTTGTCCCTTGGGAACCAGGAAGAGCCGGGCTGCCTCTCCCATACACAGGCTGTGTGGCTCTGGGCAGGACCCTCAACCTTTCAAAGGAGATATTTGGGAAGGCGACATACAGAAAGCACTTAATAAATGCTTGTTCCCTGTCTCTCCCTCTTGGTGATAACGTAGGGGCAACTTCCTAAGACTGGAAAGTGCAGACCTGAATTGATTGGGAAAGGCGGGGGTTCCTTATCTCGGAATTCGCTATGACGATAAAATCATTGGTCCAGGCCTGAGCTCTGTGTCAGTTCAGTAATGATTGTTCACGTTTACATGGAGTTTTATGACTTGCAAAATACCGAGCTTACCTTGTTTTGTTTGAACCCGACAACAACCTTGTGCGTAGATGCTGTTCTACCTTGTTTTTTAGATGGGGAAATTGAGGCTGGGAGAGGTTAGGTGACTTCCCCAGGTCATACAAACTAATTCCTGATTCTAAGCTTGGTGTGATGTGGAAACTTGAGATAAGGATAGGTGTGTTGTTTTTTTTTTATCCCACTTTTCTTGAAATCGTTTTTTTTAATAACTTTGTTTTAGCCTGAGTTATCTGGGCAACTGTGCACATGCATGTGCACACACACATGCACAAACCTTGCATGATGTAGAATAATAGGAATAGAGACTGGACCTTTGGCCCCTTCTCAGCAAGTTATGGTCTTAGAGCTTTGTCCAGAGCACTGAGAGTTAAGTGGCCTGTTTTGCGGGGTTTCAGAGGCAGGACTCGAACCCAGGTCTTTCGTCTTAGCTCCTAGGCTGTGTGTCTATTCACTAAGCTGTGCTGCCTCTCCTGTGTAAGATGGTACTCAAGAAAGGGTTACAGATGATTGGAAGGATACAGAAGTGAAAAGAGGAGAGCAGCCTAATGGGGGGGGGTGGTTCTGACTAGTAGTGTATATTATGCCTTGAATATTGTTGGAGTTAATACACCTGATGTTTGACATTTAACTGGCTTTTTGTAGCATGCAGTTTTTTAATAGTGGCCATTGTTCTGATACCAAAATATGTTCAACTTAGCCAGAACATAAAATTACAAAAACTTTACAAGCTTTACAAAAGTTTTAGTGAGAAGTTTGAAAGCTTAGAGAGAATTTCAGCTTTGTCTTTCTAGTGATTAAATTTGGTGATAGAAGGAGAAGTGACCAGAGATAAAATTCCTATAACATGATAGTCTTGAAGCTAAGGGCTCTCCAGGGGTCACTGGGGACACGAGTTATTTCTCAGAATCACATCTGGGTCCTGCCCAGAGAATCTCCACTGTCCCGTGCTTGATGAGTGGTCATCCAGGACCTCCCAAGGGAGCCTGTTTTACTTTTGGACAGGGCTAATTGTTGGGAAGTTTTTCATGGCATCTCCTCTAAGTCAATTCCTTTCCTTCTATCCATTGCTCCTGGGTTTTGCCTTCCAGGACCCAAGAGGCTAAGTTGAATCTTTCTTCCGTGTGACAAGTCTTCAAATACTTAATAACAGCTTTTGTCCAACTTAGTCTTCTCTTCAGGCTAAACATCCCTAGTTCTTTCCACTGATTTTAAGATGACATGGACCCGAGGACCCTTCCCAGCCCTGGTTGTCTTCCTCTCTGCGTCCTCCGTCACATCAGTGTCCTCACACTGTCTTGCCTAAAACTGAACACAGTATTTGAGGTGTGGTTTGACTAGGCGTGTAGAGGGATCGTCACTTCCTAATTCCTGAAGCTATGTCTCTCTCAATTCAACCCAAGATTGTATTCACCTTTTAGCTGCCATGTCACATTAATGATTCATTGGGCTTGTTAGGCCACTAAAAGCCCCAGATGTTTTTTCAGACAAACTGCCATCTAAGTGTAAATAGTACTTGTGAAGTTGAATTTTTTAACCTATGTATAAAATTTTATACTTATCCCTATTTCATCTTTTTTGGTTATAGCCTTGAGCTCTAGCCTGTCAGGCTGTTTCTAAAACCTGACTCTGTTGTCCAGTGTGTTAGCAGTCCCATCTTGTCTGAGGATTGGATGAGGATGCCATTTCTGCCTTTATCCAAGTCATGAATAAGATCCCTGGAGTACTCCGTTGGTGATCTCCTCCATAGTTGACATTGAGCCCTCAACTACTGACCAATCAGCGAATTATAGATGATCTCAGTTCACTTTCTTTTAGTTCACCTACTATTCCATAACAGTAACAATAGATATTTTCCTCAATCCTTTGCTGGAGTGGAGGTAAACTAGAGCAATTGTATTCTTACACTTAGTAACCCTGTTAAAAAAAAAAAAACAAAAGGCTCTCAGGACCTATACTTCATGAAGCCATGCTGGCTCCTTATAATCACCATTTCTTCTTTTAAAGTTAATTAATGAATTTATTAATCTAACATTAATTAAATTCCAATTTAATTGATTCAAATTTAATTAATGAAAACCCACTTTTTCTTTCTCTCATGTCCCCCTACCCTGTGGAAAAAGAAAAACCAAACACTTGTAACAATTATGCACAGTCAAGCAAAACAAATTACCACATGCCAAAAAAAAAATGTCTTTCAGTCTGCTCTGAGTCTGTCACCTCTCTGTAGGGAGATGGGTTCCATGTTTCATCCTGAGTCATCTGGAATCAGGTCAGCTATTTCCTTCAAGGTTATATTTTGAACATTGTATAAATTGTTCTCCTAGTTCTGTTTACTTTGCTCTGCATCTGTTCTTACAGGTCTTCCTTTTTTACATATTGATCACCTGTCTAGAATTTTCGTAGGAATTGAAGTCCAGTTCACTGGCTTGAAATGCACAAACAGTTCTCTTTCCTTTTTGGAAATCAAGACACATGCCCATCTTCATCTCTCTGGTGTTCCTGTGGACTTCATGTTTTTGTCCAAGATTTGGTAGTCCTTTGGGTTTTTCTTTTGAGCTAGTTATCAACCCATGTCTTGACTTGAAACCAGATTCTCTTTTCTCTGTGCCGTACTGTGCCTCTACTGAAGTTGGAGAAGAATTCCATGGCAGTATCCCTTCTATTGAATCCGTAGGAGGTTATGAGAACACCAAGAGAATGTGTAGAGAGAAGAGTTGAGGGCCTAGAACAGCACTTTGGGGGCCTCTCACAGGTAAGTGGTCTGATGAGAGGGAAATATGATGGTCCCGCAGAGGAGACTGCGGAGAAACAGTCTAGGCAGAGAGCCGAGAGAGTTGTCGTGGAGGCCAAGAAAGGAGCATCCAAGGAAGGAGGTAGCTGACTGCGTCGTAAATTATGGTGAGGTCAAGAAGAATGAGGACTGAGAACAAAGCCTAGCAGTTAAAAGATTGGTGGTGGTCTTGAAGAAAGCAGTTTTGTTAGAGTGGTCGGAAGTCAGATTACGAGGGCTTTAGGAAGTGAGGAGATGGAGGCCAGTTAGTGGAGCCTACCTTTTCTAGGGCTTTAACTGAAAGAGAGAAGAGGTAAAGGACTCTAATTTGAGGGAGTGGCAAGGGAAAGGCCGTGTGGTTTTGTGAGGGATTTTTTAAAGGATTTGGGGAGAACTGGGCACGGTGTAGGTAGAAGAGGGTTGTGCTGATAAGGAGAGAGTGAGTATGAGACAAAGCCGTGATAACCAGGGCAAGCTGCCAGAAGAGATGGGATCAAGAAGCCAAGTTGAGGCAGGCTGGACTTTGACAGTGAGAAACCTCAAAGGACTAGAGAAGGAGAGGGAGATGGTGGAAGTGGGGAACAGGGGAGAAGAGGAGCTGTGCCAGCCTTGGTATTCTCAGCAAAGCAGGAGGCAACGTCCTCTGCTAGGGCTGGGAAGGGGGCGGGGGGAGAGGCTCTGTCTGAGGTACACGGGTGTTGTTCAGAAAGAACACAATGGAGAGTCTGCCAGATAGCATTAAGAGTTGTGAAGCCATGAGGGCTTCCTTGGGATAGAGAACAAATCTGGAGTGGACCCAGGGAGCACTGCTGGTCATCTCCAGCAGGGGCCAGTATAGTGTCAGCAGGAACTGAGATGGAAGGAGGGAAGCAGCCTTGTGGTTTCCAAGGCACGAGTGATACTGGAATCAGTGAATCAAACAAAACATACGGGCAGGATACAGAGGGAAGGAAGACGGTCAGAGCAGGGGTTAGAGAGTGGGAGAATGGCGCAGGATGCAGAGTACTGTTCGAGGGAGAGACGCAAGGAGAGAAGGCTGGGGCTGGAGCTGGCTCATGGGGCTGCAGGAGTTCTGGGGGATGAGGACATCTCAGGTGGAATGATGGTGGTTGAAGATGTTAAGGAGTCGGGAAGCTATAGTGTTTGAAGAGGTGTGAGAGCATATTGTCAAGTGTCCACGTAGGAGGGCAGGGACAGAGAGGGATGTTGTTGTTTGTCCTCTGTTTTCAAAGAGGACCAGTGACATCAAGAGTGACGAATTGTGTATGAATTGGATTTAAGTGAGGCAGAGTTGTACAAAGTCCTCGGCCTCACTCTTCCTTCCTAAGTCATCAAATTCTAATGGCAAGACAAGAGTCAGGATGACTGGTGGTGGCCCAGGCAGCAGCAGATGACCTTGGTGTCTTCAATGTCTACCCAGGCTCTAAGTGCTCCACAGTGCTTGCTTCAGCTGCCTTCATGGCTGTTGGGAAAAAATGTTTTCATCTGCCCATTCTGCCTGGGAAAGTGCTTGGTGTAGACAACCCCCCCAAACCCCAAACCACTCACAGGTTTGAGGCCTGTCAGTTCCCTTACCTGGCTTAGCTCGTCTGTTGAGACAGCTTGGCGGGATGTGGTCACTGTGCATGCTACAGCTTCCTGGAGCCACAGGTGAGAGAGTTGGCTGAATTAGGTGAAACACTCCATGTACCTCAGGGACAGAGAGGGATACAATGAGTCAAGTGTACCAAACTTGGAGAAATGAGGGGAAATGGGCCACAGGCTTGTAGTTGGCTGTAACCAAGGTTTGAACAGGGTGTTTTAGACTGATGGAATGAACCTCAAAGAAGGAGAGGCACAGTGGTGGGGACAGGGGGAGAGTCGAGAAGTGGCAATGAGAAAGAAGTTACCTTCCTTGAGAGAAGAAGCACCCTCTCTGTCTTTCACAGTAGCAGGCTGCCTATCTGACCTTGGACAAGTCACGCCACTTCTAAGATGAAGGGATTGGACAGGATGGCTTTCAGTTCTAGATCTGGAATCTTCTTTATTCTCCCTCTTGCCCTGCTCCTCCCAGAAGGGAAAGGTACCACAGTGTAAACTTGGGTAGGGCTGGCTTGGGAGGTGCTAGGCTGACATGGGGCAGGTGGGACGTGTAACCTTCCAAGTTAGGCCTAATAGGTAAAAGTATTCTGTCTTGTCCCCAGGTGAAATAATACAATGAGCCAAGGTTGGGTTTTTGTCCTTCCTTTTCTGAATGAATCCATTGTTCACCTGTTTTGCCTTCTCACCTGCTTCTGACTTCTTAGTCTCATGCTCTCCTCTGGCTGTTTGAAGTCCCTCATCCCCACCTAGGCTTGCTTTCTCTTTTCTATCCAAATCACCATTCCAAAAGTTCTGGGCTAAAATAATTTGTACTAAGGTATGAACAAGGCTTAATCTCAACTAAGGCATTCGCATACTGAAAGAAGGGAATTTGTTAGCCCCAAAGCATCTTCAACAGGGGGCATTAAGTGTTCTTACCTCCCTCCTACAAGCCCAGGAAATCAAGCTGGTCTCTGCCTAGCATTGTTTCTTCTTTGCTAAGAGCCACAGGGCCCAATAAAGTGAAGGTTCATTTATTGCTTAGAGAGAGACAGAGTGCATGCTTGATTTGAGGTAGCGCCTTTCTAAAGATGAGGATGGAGCTTATCCTGGAGCTGTCCTTGGGTCATTCAAATAGGGATCTTGTCAGGTCTGGAGGTCATTAGCGTTTTGTGGCCATAGGTTTCTTCTGGCTGGAATGAGAGGGAACTTTCTAAATTTTTGGTTAAAGAGATTGAGTGTCTTGGGTTCGAAATTATGTTATCGCTTTTCATTACATTACTGATTAATAAATGCAAAATAGGCATATATGGTTCAGTGGTTTCATTATTCACAAAATCTCATTGATCTGTGTTTTTCAACCCTTGGGATTATTTGACACTGTCAGTTGCATACATTTCTTTTTTTTTTTTTTTCCTTGAGGCTATTTGAGAAGGGGCTTGAGTTGCTGCCATCACCTCCTCTTCTCAGGGTGGCGCTGAGTCTCATCCTTTCAGGGATTTCTGCTTGTTAGAGTGGGAAAGGCTTCACCATATGCTATGCAGTGTCACAAGCAAGAAAAAGCAATCAGTTAGCCCCTAGGCCGGGCTGGGTATCTTGGGTCTACTGTTTGCCATTTCTTTGTTGAAGAATACTTGTTGCATGAGCTCAGGGCAGCAGGGGTGAGGCATTGATCAGTGCACATGTGTGCACTTCCTCTAGCCTTAATACTTTCTCAGACACTAGGGGACAGTGTCTACCATGAAAATTTTCCTTTTGCTTTGTAACTATAGATAGAGTAGAAATTTTCTAATATTTTTAGAATACATTAGAGTAAGTATTCGAATTTATTTTCTAGTACTATTTAGGGTTAGCTCAAAGTATTATATTAAGCAATTTAGCACCAACTGCTTGCTGATCTAGCTACACTATGTATGTGGTAGTTACGCTCCTGAATTCTAGAGCTTGTAGGCCAGAAGGCCAAGGGATAGTAATGGTGTCCACATGTTGGGCCACCCAGTGTTATAAGAATAACGAGTTGACATTTCCCAAGCCCTGTAAGGAGAAAGACAAAGAAGTGTGAAGGTGATTAGGAGACCTTCAGAATTGTAAAGAAAGCCAGAGATTGAATGGGAAGACTTGGGAAAACCTGAGGGGGAAAAGTTAGGATGAAGGAGAAGCCCGTTATGCTCAGTAGCAGCAGCACGATGATGTTAATAGAAAGAATAATAGTTAACATTTACATAATGCTCATTGTGTGCCAGGAAGCAGCTTGGCAATTACAAATTCATTTGATCTTGAGCTAAAGGAGAAGAATGGTTAGAAGAGAAGGAGGATTCAAGGGAAAGTTAGCTAGACAAGGTAAGAGGTGAGAAAGAGTTTAGCTGCTAAGATACTCACGCAGTGCCAAAGACCAGCAGTTTGACACAGATGTTTTCCAGAGTAGCTCCTACAAGAAAAAGATTAGGACTGATGTCTCATATTTTGTAAATATGGATAGCAGAGAGAATTTGGGGGCAATCAGTATTGGGTATGTGGTGTTTGCATTCCTGCTAATGCTGGCTTACGAATAAAAGATAATCAATAAACATTTATTAAGGGCCTACTGTGTGTCGGGCACTGTGTTAAGTGTTGAGATAACAAAAGGGATAGTAGACAGTCCTTGTCCTCGGGAAACTTATAATTGAATGGAAAGGTAACATGCAAATATATATACAGAGCAATCTATATATAGGATAATAGGAAAAAATTAATGGAGGGAAGGCAATAGAATCAGGAGGGATTGGGGGATGCTACCTGTAGAAGGCGGGACTTAAAGAAAGGATATTCCAGGCATGGGGAACAGCCAGAGAAATGCCAGGAGCTGAGAGATGGGGAATCTTGGTTGTGGAACAGCCAGCAGGCCAGCTACACTGGGTAGAACTGTAGGAAGACAAGCAGCTTCTTAGAGCGTCCACCTCCCTCTTCTGGTTGGCTTTTAAGCTAGAATTGTAGCATTCTCCTTTCCTTCTGCTTCCTCTTTGGATTATGCTCTCCTGCCCTCCCTTTTCCCCATTGAAGCCGTGTTTGTGTTTCTTTTAGGAACATCAGTCCTCCTGGGGTGTGGAGAGGCAGTCTCTGCACCTTCTCTTCCAGGAAGGAGATTACACTACACTTGTAACTCCAATAACAGTCATTAGACTGTGGGAGAAGTACAAATATCACCCGCTTGTGCGGTCACTGCACAGTTTCCTCTTTCCATAATGCTTGTAGTTTTTAACTACTTGTAGGTGCACTCACACCTACTCTGAGCACCTGGTTAATATGAGCCAGTGTTCATTTTCGACTCTGGCAGCCATACGCATCAACCCCTGCCTCGCACCATTTTCACCTGCCCATCTATTCTGCTCTTTCAGTTTGCTTTACCCTCGAATAATTGTTTCATTTCCCTTTTCTTAGCTCGCCTTGTCTTACCAACAACCTTCCCTTTCTCCTTCTTGAGTCTCCCTCCTCAGGAGCTAGTCTCTAACCCTTCTTGGTCTTCCTTAATCCTTTCTAGCCTTGGTCCTGCTCTTTTTTCAGCCCTGATGTAGAATCTGGGCCTAGAGATTGTCCTTTGCCTTCTGCCCACTTCCCCGTGACCCTCATTTGTCTAATCCCCTCTCTAGGTTACTAGCATAATTTCCTTTTTAGTGCAAGTCCTTTTGCTTCTCCCGTTCCTTCTCCCTCAGAACCTGGAAATTGAACGTCCAGCAGAGAGAGGAAGTAAGAGTGGTCACTAGCTCACGTGCAGTATTTGAATGCTCACTGTGTGGAACAAGGGATAGAATTTTTCTAACATCTCATGAGAGCAGGATGGGAATGTTTGATGGAGCTTTCAGAGGCAGATTTAGTTTTGATGATGAGAAAAAAGCTTTAAATGATTTTCTGTCCCAAAGTAGAGTTGACTTGTTGGGAGGTAGTGAGTGGGCTCCTCTTTATTAAAGAGGTCTTTAAGCAAAATCTGCGTCTTCTCTGTCAAGTGTGTCAAAGAGTGAATCTTATTTCAGTATGGCTTTCTTTAGACGACTCTGAGTTTCTTACCCCAAAATTCTGTTAAAATTAGTTGGGCTCTTGTGTATCTTCTGAAAATGGAACACGAAGATTGTGGAATTAGCTGAGGAGATAGCATATTGGGGAATGGAAATCATAACCAGGCTAAGAATCGAGAAACTCTGTATTATTATGGTCTTGGTACTGCCACCCACCAGTGTCCCTGGTCCGGTAACATGTGGACAAGTCTCTTAAATTTTGTGGGCCTTAGTTTCGCCATCTGTAAAATAAGGGGTCTGATTTGATATTTTATTCATCTTATTTCACCTCTGCAATTCTGATCTTCTTTATTCAGAGATAATGTGAAGGATTAAAAAAAAACCAATACACACACATGTATACAGACATATGTGTGTATTAGAAGAAACAGGAGTTGTATTAAAGGTGGTTCCATACATGTATCTCTGAATAGAGAGGCAGTGAGTGAGGGCTGGCTTTCAATCCAGGAATCCTTACTCTAACTCATCCTGGTGGGGCGGGGGGTGCTCAAGATCCACTGTATAGGAGACTGTGGCAGAGAGGATGTCAGACTGCAGGTCAGGGACTTCCTTACTAGGGAATATCCCTGGAGCCCTAAAATCACAGATCCCGCTACTTGGGAACCAAATGTGAGGTGATTTGGCCCTGCTTATCTAACAATAGGATGTCGCATCAACCTCCTGTGGTCTTTGTTAGAGGGAAGAGTTTGATTTAGCTATGTCTGGGAGTCATTGGAATAATTATGACAGGATTTTAGTGGAGAAGACTTATTTCCTGGTCTGTCAGTGGAACTTGACTTAACTGCTCATTGGACCAGATTTGAGAAAGATGTTCTGTACACTTTGTCTTCAAACTAACAGGAAGATTTGAGAAATATTCCATAAAATTCATGAAGGGGAGGGGGCGAGAATGAAATAAACTGAAAGAAAATTAATTCCATTTTTTTTCTTTCTCCAGTCTGTTCATTACCAACAGAGGTAAGTCTTTTTAATATTCTTATGATCTTTTGCTACTGTGTTTTTCAGTTGTCTTGTTTCTAGTCATCTTAGGAATTTTTAATTTTCTACCTTTGTGTTGGTCAGTAGCATTAACCCTCTGGAGTAGTTTCATGGTCTTAGGGATTTATGAAGATGTTTTTTCCCTTAGCTTCTGAGTCATAATTCCTTTGTTCCTTTTGCCTGTGCAGTTAACAGTTTTTTAAATGAAACTTGGCAATAGCCAACTAGGAACGGTGGTGGTGACTTGAATTTAACGCAGCTCAGGTGGTGGAGAACTAGGCAAATAAGAAGACACTGAAAATTTAGGAAATATTCCTGTTTTTTTTTGTGTTCCTCATGATTCTCTCTGATCACTGATTTCCTTTAGGGCTTTCCTGTTGCAATCTGGGTTTGGGGCAGATGAATGGGAAAGTAACTGTTTCCTCACTGAATATGTATGGCATGTAAATTAAAATAATTTAGGAATATGGAGAATTGACTCTTTTAACAGTGAAATTTGGTCTTTCTTCCTTCAGTACTGTGAATATATGCCTGATGTTGCTAAATGTAGACAGTGGTTAGAGAAGAATTTTCCAAATGAGTTTGCAAAACTCACTGTAGGTAAGAACATTTTTCTTTTTCTGTCTTCAAAGCTTATGAGAGGTGTGTGTATATGTGTGTCTGTGTGTAAGTAAAGCCTAATAACTTTTAATACCATAAAGCTTTGGTGGGATAGTGGGATAATACCAGACTACCATTCAAATAGACTATGTAGAAGATATTGTTAAAGCCAAAAATCTGGGCTGAGTGTTGTAAAAAAATAAAATTCAGTAAGGGGTAGATATTTTATAAAATTTTGGTTTTAGTAATTCTAAAACTTTGTGCAAGGGAACTTGTAGTTGGGAAGTACTCATTGCTCAGTATTTCCGATCTTTTTGAAATAGGATATATCAGCCTAGTCCAGGGCTGGGGAACCTATGGCCTTGGGCCACGTGTGGCCTTCTAGCTTTTCAGGTGCAGCCTTTTGACTGTGTCCAAGTTTTACAGAGAAAAGGGCTGTACTTGAGGACCTAGAGGGCTACATGTGGCCTCAAGGCCACAGGTTCCCCACCCCTGGCCTAGTTAGCATAAGAAGGGAAGTTGATGCTTTGACAGGTTAAATGATTTAGGCAGAAATCTAAAATCATATTTATGACTTCCATCCAAGATTGGGACCAGTGTGGGTTGGTAGCTGGAGGAGAAGAAGTCTGGATTAGGTGTCCAAAGGCGGTGGTGCAGACAGTCACTTGGCATACATATGATTGGTGCCTGGCCTTCTTGGGGCACAGGAGTTGTAGCTCACAGGGCTAGGATCCTTTGTGCTGTCCTACTAATCAATGCCTGCTGAGCTCTCAGCCCTCTGTGTTTAGGAGAGGGGGAAAGAGGGAGCTACCTGGAGGAGCTGGTAGGTCACTTCTGAGCTTGACTCTGTGCCCGCTGTGCCTTGTTCTGGCTCCTAGGCTCTAGATTCCCAAGTATTCTGTGGGATTTGGGGCACCCATTAAGCAGGACTAGAACCCAATCCCTGTGACCTCGAAGTTCTGTTAAATTTGATGTCTCAGAGAAGGTGCTGTTACATCTGATCAGAGGAAGCAGTTCTTCTACACTGCCATGCAGAGGAGCATCTTTCCTTCTAAAGTATTGCCTCTGTACAGAGCCTGGAGTCCTTTTCTGGCTTGCTTACAGTCTGTTTTTGGAAAACAAAACAATTAGTCATCAAAATTGGCTCAACAAGCATTTACTAAATCCCTGCTCTCTGAGACTTCACTTGTTTGACTCTTTCTCCTGTGTTATCTATACCTGTAACTTGAAGAGCTTTCAGAATTAGGGGCTTAGGGGCTCATTGATTTGTATTACCAATAGTAGACTCTCTTTAATGTAGGCATAAAATAAAAATTCCTGCTTTATCCATAGGGTCATTTTTGCCCTTCTGGAGGTGCACAAGGTTTTTTTTTGGGGGGGAGGGGGTTGTGTGTAAATGTTAAAAGATATTAATGCTTTCATGCTTCTTTAAATATAGAAAACTCACCTAAACAGGAACCTGGAATTGGAGAAGGCCCAGGAACAGCAGGAGAAGAGGAAGAGAAGAAAAAGCAAAAAAGAGGCAAGGCCTAAGTTAACCCTCATTTGGCTTCATTCTTTATCCGCTGCCCATTCATTGGTGGAAGTAGAAGGAAGGGTAATGCAATGACAAGATCTCTAGTTTGCAGGCCTTTCGTTAAGATAACGAAAGGGTTCCTCAAATTAATCATTTCTGCCGTTGGTTTTTATAATTGCTCATGCATGATGTTATACAAGGAATATGATACCACAGTCCCAAGGGAGGAATTGGATCCAGTCTGATTTGGGCCCACTGGTCTCCTTCCCATAAGCCAAATTGGACCTTGGGAAACAAGCTTCCTTTGTACGTGTCAGAGATGACCAGCCAGCTTGTTTATAAACTGAAAGATTCCAGCTGCCTCAGTATTATTCAGACAGCCGTGTAGATTAGAGTCTGGTTGGTGCTGCTTTTGTTTTTATGGGAATGCATTTTAATTAGAATGTGTCTGTACAAGATTGGACTTTGTCTTTTCAAATTCTTGAGTGTGTGGCTGAGAGCTTTTGCGTGTTAACTGCTTTTGGAGAGCACCTGTGTTTCCAAAATAAGCAGACAGCTGAGTATTAAAATTCCTTTAATATATAGTTCACTTACATTTAATAAAAGTTGTTTTTAGTTACTTGTTTCACGTAAGGCAAAGTAGGTGAGAAAGTAGGTCATGGCCCTTCTGTTGGGTGGGGTCGGCTGTGTTGTCATCGTCATCGCTGTCGTGTTCTCCCCACCCCCAGTAGTGTCTTCCTGGTCACTGAGCACAAATGCTGTTGAATGGCTATCACGATTTAACTCTTGTCAATGATTATTTCAGGTTTCATATATTTTAAAATGATCTGCCTTTTAAATTGAAGGCTCACCTGTTAGTCATAGATTGGAAAAGGGATCTTAGAAATCATGCAGTCCGTCTGTCGTCCCCCCCCCCCCCCCCACCGCCCTTTTTATTTTATGGCTAAGGAAACTGAAATTCAAAGCTAATTTCCCCTTATTTAAAACACAGAAAAGACAGGTGAACCTGAGTAAACCTTGGAAATCTGCTTAATGTTTCTTTTATATTAAGGAGGGAAGCATTAGCAAAACTTGCCCTGATAAGTGACTTCCTAACTTAATTCCATTCATCATTGCTTTGAATATTGGGATGTTTGTAATAAGTCTCCATATATATGTGATCATATAAATTCTGTAACAAGGAAAAGAAATTGGAAAGCCTCATTCTTTTCAATAATTTTCTTTAGTAAATTTTAAGAATTTTAATTGGTACTTTAATTATTTTTGCCTTAAAATCACAAATAACATGGTGTTCTCTTGTTAAAATAAAGGTGGAAGAGGTCAGATAAAACAAAAAAAGAAGACAGTTCCACAAAAGGTTACGATAGCCAAAATTCCTAGAGCAAAGAAGAAATACGTGACTAGAGTGTGTGGCCTTGCAACTTTTGGTGAGTTTGGGTTTAAACACGTGTCAAAGAACCCAAGTTGAACTGTAGTCTTATCTGTTTTGTCAGCTATTGAGAAACAGTCACAAGCCTGTATTTTTTTTTTCTGAGAAAATAAAACTCTGATTTTATAAAATTCTGGTTTAAAAATTGGCACTTTTTGAGAAATTGGAAGTCTTTTTGCATTGGGGGCCATTAGGAACTCTTTCCTTCCTTGAGGGTCTGATTAAGGGGAAGTTTAGCTCAGTATGAGGAGGGCCAGCTAAGATTCCTTTTGAAGCCTACCAATGCTGCTCCTCTGTCCTCTACAGGGTTGGTGGCAGAGGGTTGCAAGGTGGCTCATCCCCTCTGTGAGTGGCAGTGGAGGGTGAGGGAAGGCGGGTAGCAGCAGAATGGCCTGCCTTCACAGCTCCTTCAGTCCCTGGAGGCCTTGAACAAGTAGTGAGACTGGGGTGAAAAATTTAACCAAGGTCTCTTCGTGTGACAACACGGATTGCAAAACAGTGGCTTGGACCTCATTATAAATATTAAGGTCTGTTTCTCTCCTGGGAATGTTTCCTCTTTTTTTCCTTTTCAAGAAAAGACCAAAGTAAACAAGATATTTATTCTGATTTGGAGTGTATGTAATCAGTGTGTCCCTGAAATTTAGTTTGCTCTTACTGCATATATTCTATATATGCACACCTAGATAGGTTTATGTGTGTGTGTGTACATCTGGTGTTGGTGTTTTTCAAGTATTGAGGTTTCATGTGACCTTAAAAATGTATCAAATCATAAAAACTGGTCATTGCAGTTCAATGATCTCTTTTTAAAAAGAGGAAAATGGAATGCATTAAGTAATTAATACAGTGGATTAATTGATATGAAAACACAGATAAATTGTTTTTATGAATTTTAAGTCAGGCTAAATAATGTTAAAATAGAAAACATTTCTTTGTGGCACCCAGTTACATTCTACTGTCTTCTCCTTTTTTTGACAGAGATTGACCTTAAAGAAGCACAAAGGTTTTTTGCTCAGAAATTCTCCTGTGGTGCCTCAGTTACAGGGGAGGATGAAATCATCATTCAGGGAGACTTTACAGATGACATTATTGACGTGATTCAGGAGAAGTGGCCAGAGGTGAGTATATGAAGTCCTATATACTGGAAGACAAACAGGGGGACTCAGGGGAAAGAACGCTGACCTTGGGCAGATTACTCCCCTTCCTGCGCCCTGTTCCCCAATCTCCGGCCTCAGAGTCTTCATCTTAAAGTAAGAATGTTGTACTCAGTGATTGCTTTAGCTCCCTTCCAGCTCTGAAAGGATTTGATTTTACTGGTTGGGTGACCTTGGGCAGGTCACCTCCTCTTGTCCCCACCCCTATCCTTGGCTCAGTTTTCTCACTTGTAAAATGAAGATACTGAGTTAGATGACCCCTAAGACTCCTTCCCGTTCTAAATCTTTGATCTTATCACTAAAAAAAGCATCCAAATGCCTTAGTTTATTCTAAAACTCATGAAATACAATAATCTTTGCTTTACAGGTGGATGATGACAGCATTGAGGATCTTGGAGAAGTAAAGAAGTGATTTTAAGAATTTGTCTGTATTTAATGACCTGAAGTTATAGTTGATGTAGCCAAAGGGAGGGAGGCCTTCAAAAATATATATATTTATCCTACAGTGAAACTGTAGACTACCCTTATCCTTGGCATTTCACTGTTCTGTACAAGGCTGCTTGTGTTTTTTCTTTTGTTTTATTTTTTAAATTGCCAAAGTCCAATAAACTGGGGAAATCCATCATGCTTATGCATGAAATAGAGATTTAGTTAAATAAATAAAAAATTTTGGTCATATGGTACTGACTTTTTTTTTTCTCAGCACACTCTAGACTTTTTGTGGGGAGCATTTTAATTCATCTGTTGCCATTTTAATTCACTGTACAATTTAAAAAAAGAATTTGGATGTCTCAGTACCAAAGCCAGGCTCTTTGCTTCTCGCTTAAGTCTCCAGCGTGCTAGCCTTCCATTGGGCAGAAGGCAGCTTGTAGATTTCTTGTGGACTTTACTCTTTGATTATCAGCAAAAATCCATTTAAAATGCTTGTTTTGACTCTAGGGCCACTGAGGTTGAAAATTCTTCCCAATGTCTACAAATGAAGTAAGAGTGAGATTGTCACAAAACTCTAATAACTGTTTATACTTAGATCAAAAATTTCAGTCTGGGAAAGAGCATTTAGCAATGTGGTTTTTTTTCCAATAGGGAACCATTAGTGGTAGATTAAAACAAATTTATACTGTTTTTATGAAGGCCCTAAGCCAGCCATTGCAAACTGGAAAAAAGAAAATGTGTTTTAGGTCGCTACTAAATTTAGCACCCATGGAAAAAAATGCCAATTGTATTTTTTTTCCATGTAAATTGAAATCCTGAATGTACTGGCCTTTTTCTGATTAAGATCTTGAAAGTAATATATAGTGAGGATGTAAATTAAGAAAGTAGACGTCTATTAAGTACGCATTCCACGAAACAGCCACTTAAGAAGCAGACATTCAGGAGACCCACCCAGCATGTGCGGTGTGTGTGTTCCGTTGGTGCTCAACGATGGCTCTGCGTGGCCGTGTGGAATCGTGAACTTGATGTCCGGATGCTCAGTGTTCAGGGTCTTAGCAGGCATGGCGGTTCGTGTTTGGCCAGCAGTGGATGTCACCGCGGGAAATGCAGGATTAAAGGGATCCTTGCCTATACGATCTGTGTACTTTTGAGTCTGTGACATTAAAACGAAGTTTGGTTACCCTTTCTCATGGCCTTAGTTGTGAATAAATCGGTGACCGGCCCTTGAAGGGTCATTGCCATAAGTCCTGCCTAGCGGCAGCCCCCCGCGGCAGTTGTCTCCGCTCCTAAGAGCTAGGAGCCGGCAGCCTCCAATCCGGCTGCCGCTCCGAGCCGGGGATCTGGGGGTCCCCGGGGCCCTAACTGCGGTCCTGAAAAGTTCCCTTGGAAAGAGTGTCCTTTAGCCAGCGCGCCCAGCTCAGGGTTTGGGGGACGCCCTCGCTTCGGAGTTCAGCCCAAGGTTTCCTCTTGGAGAAACCGGCCGGGAGCGGCGGGGGAGGGGCAGCTGCGGGGGGCGGGGCTCTTCCTGCCCCGCGGCCTCCGCCAATGCCCTTCGGTCCCTAGCCGAGGCGCGCGCGCATTCCCGGGTCCAGGATCTCGTGGGCCGCCGGCTCTCGCGAGAGCCAGGTTCGTCCTCCGGGCCACGTTTGAGTAAGGAAGGCGGTTTGTGAGCAGAGTTGGGCGGGTGAAGGCGGAGGCGCGGCCGCCGCGACCTGGCCGGCCGGTCTGGGGAAGGCAGGCCAATGGAGCTTCCAAGGTGAAGCTCGCCGACCCTGACTTTGTCCCGAGGCGGACGGGAACCACCAAGCTGCGGCCACCTATGAACCCGACCCCATTCTCCCGCATGGTACGTGCGGCGCGGCCCCGCCCCGGTGCCCCTTGCTCGGGTCCCCGCCTCTCTGCGGTCCCGCCCTGTCGCTCGTTGCTCCGGCCGTCCCCGCGGCGGTCAGGCCCCGCCCCGGCGCTCATCGCCCGGCCCCGCCCTGACGCTCATTGCCCGGGCCCGCCCCGCCTGGCTCTGCCGCAGCCTAGCCTCTCCGCGGCCCCGCCCCTGGCCCACCCTCTGTCCGCTGGGCTGGCCCCTCCCACTCCTTCGCGGTGTCCTCCTCTCGTCTCTGTCCAGCCCCGCAGGCCTTTCCTCTCCTGAGCTCTCCTCTGGTCTGTCACTCCCTGCCTTCCCAGCCCCCATTATTAATCTTGGCTCCTTCCGTCTGAGCGCAGGCCCATGTGTCCTCTCCGGTTCTAGTTTGTGCGTGGAGTCCCCGGTTAGACTGTAAGCTCCCTGAGAGCAGGGCTTAGCACTTCCCGGCACTCCTGCAGCGACCGGCCTTCTTTCCCGTCCTTCCCTCTCTCCCGTTAGAATGAGAACTCATTTCCGGGAGTCTCGTCATGCTCGGTTGTTGCGTACCCACAACTTCCCTAAGCCGGGGCTTGACAAATGCTTCTTGTTTATCGATCTCCTTCCATCCCCTCTTTTCTCTCCACTTTCTCTTTCTCTTCTTGCCTTCTGAATTTTCCCCGCCCTCTTTGCTGTTCCCTCCCATCCTTTCTCTCCTCCCTCCCCTCCTTTCCTTTTCCTGTCCTCTTCCGTCGATTAATCCACAAGCATTTATTGAGTGCCTTCTGTGTGCCAGGCACTGTGCTTAGTCAGGGGCTGCCTGCCTTCTCTCTGCATTAATTAATGCATTTTGGTTTTATGTACATCGTTTCCACCACCCGGTGAGTGTCGCCTTTTAACAAAATTAAGAAAAATCAACCAAATAGCCGCTGCTGACCTATAGCACCTGTAATATTCTGGACCCACCGTTCCCAACCACGCCAAAGAAATCATAATAGTAAATTTCCTTATCTTTTTTTTGGGGGGGGGGTCGATTGGTCATTACAACTGTATAGCTTTGGACTTAGTTTGGGAGGGGGAGTGGGGCCTTCACCTCTGTGACTTCATTGGGGTGGGGAACTCCTTGCATGGAAACTCCCTCCACCAAGGAAGATGCACATGTTGGCTGTACCTCAGTCTTAGAGAGTTGTATGAAGACATTGAGAAATTAAGTAGCTTGCTTGCTCATGGTTAAAAAGCTGAATGTACAGATCTCAACCCCTCTTCTTCACCCCCTACCTACTCCCCCATCGTTATGTATTTTTTGCCCCTGATTCTGCTTACTTTACTCATAGGAGGGAGATGCTGTGGTATAATAATAGAAGGATGCTGGGCTCAAGTCTTGTTTTTGATGCTTACTACTTGTGTTTCATTATTTATAAAGTAAGAGAGTTGGACTTGATGGCTTGAGGTTTCTTCCAGCCCCGAGGCTCAGATCCTAACTCTTGCCAAATGTCTTCTCTCTTCTCTCTCCTTTTCCTCCTTAAACACCCCAGTCTTCTCTCCCTGCCCGCTTTCTTTGCCTGATGGTTTCTCAGGTTTGTGTCACTGGAGGGTAGATTATTGGAAGGACTGGGAATGATTAGCCTGGAGAAGAGAAAACTGGGGCAGGAGGGATAAAATGGCTGTTTTCAAAGTATTCAAAGGTTTCGATCTGCTCTCTTTGGCTCTGGAAGCAATGAAGGGAAGTAACCAACCTGCATATTTAATCTGTGTAAAAAGGAAAACCCCCCAAACATTGAGAGCTGTTCAAGAGGGTGGTTCCGGGTGCCCTCCGACTGGGGAAGCCTTCGAGCAAAGGTCGGAAGGCCCCACACTGGTGAGATTGTAGAGAAAGAGTTCTTGTTCAGGCTTTGATTGAGAGCTTCTGAGGTTCCTCCCAGCTCATGTTCTGAGGGCCATTCCCACAGCGAGCGCTTAATGAATGCTTGTGACTTGGTTTCCTCCATTCTCCCTCTTCTCTCTCTGGTTGTCTGTTGTTTTTTCTGTCCTGTTCCCCCTTCTGGTAGTATAAGCCCTTCTCTTTCTGGTCCAGCCTCTTTTTTTTTTTTTTTTGGTCTGGCTTTCCCCCTTCTCTCTTGCTTTCCCCTTCCCTCTGTCTTCTTTTCTTTCTAGGCTTTCCCATTTGTCCTCTCCTTTACATCTTCTTAACTTTCTCTTTCTCCTCCTCTTATTATCCTTCTCTCTCTCTCCTCTCTTATTCCTCTCCAGTATTCTCCTGTGGTTTGGTTTTTTTTTTTTATCAATTCAATATTAAGCACCTATAACTGACAATTTAAAGTTCATAAAGTACCCAGGTTTATGCATTTGAGCATTGAGTGTATAAGCACCATTGTTCTCAAACTGAGGCTCAGAGAAGTGAAGGACTTGCTAGTAAATGTCAGAGGTGCAATTGGAACCTAGATCTTGCTGACTGTGGCCTGCTCTACGACAAGATGCTAAGTTCTGGGGATATTGTTGTTCTGTCCTGTCTGACCCTTCTGAACCTGGTGGACCATTCTGTCCTTGAGGTTTTCTTGGCAAAAATCCTGGAGTACTTTGTCATTTCCTCCTCCAGTGGATTGGGGGCAAACAGAAGTTAAGTGACTTGCCCAGGGGTAGTGAGTGTCAGGCTGCACTTGAACTCAGGTCTTTCTGACTCCAGGCCCAGCATTCTATCCACTGAGCCATCTAGCTCCCCCGGGGCATACAGAGATCAAAAGAAAACTGTCCCTGCTCTCAGGCAGCTTCTGTTACATTTTACACACACACACACACACACATACACATATGTCATGGATATAGTAAACAGTTTGGAGAAGGAGAGATCATTTACAATTGTGGGCATTAGGAAAGGCTTCCCTGGGAATGTGGCTTTGAATTCCGTGGAGCTAAAAAGAGTGAATTTTTAGACCTGAGTGGGTGCATGCACAGATGTGTGTTAGAGGAAAAAATATTAACACTGTGCTCTAAATTTAGGCACAGAAATAATTTATCATCTATCTGGTATCTAAGCCATTTTTAGCCTGGGAGGAAGAGGTGGAGGAGGGAAGGAGGGAAGAAGGAAAAGGTAGGGAGAGTGGCGTTAATTTTTCTTCTTAAGGACCTAGTGCCCTGTGTTTGTCCTTGGTTCTGACCATGACATCAGAGACATGATGACATGACTTGCAGTTGACTTTGATTTGAGCGAGGGAGGGCTGTGCAAGGTCACCAGCCTCACTTTTTCCTCCAGAGCCATCTGGGTCCACTGGCCAGATATTCACCAGGACTACTGGAGGTGGCCCAGGATGCAGTGGGAGACCCTGGCCCTTTTAGGCTAAGGCCTTTTTGGGTTCTCACTTTGGGTGAGGTAAGGCCCATTCAGTGAATAGGCCTTTTTAAGAAGTTAATCACGAGATTAACCCCAAGTGTCCTAAACCGTGCTGAATAACCAAGTTGTTATCTCATTCCCCCAGGGATCACTTTCCCCACAGCCTAGAAGTTAAACAAAGTGACCTCCTCCTTCCATTTTTATCTTAATCCTTTCTCTTTGGAGAAAGGGAAGGGGGAAGAGAAAGAGAATAAACTTATTTAGGCTTACTCTGTGCCTTACAACTGCTCTGGGAAGTGGTAGGTGCTGTTATGATCCCCATTTTACAATTAAGGAAACTGGGGCAGAGGGCAGAAGTTAAATGACTTCCCCAGGGTCACATAGGAAGTAATTGTCTGAGGTCTGATTTGAATTCAGGTCTTCCTAACTCCAGACCCAGAGCTCTCGATCCATTTGGCTACCTTAGTCACCTTAGATCTTAGTCGCTTCCTGGGAGGGAAGATCTCTCTTCTAGACAAGAGTTAATTTGGTTAATTAATACAACTCCCTAAGAATGGCCTTAGCTAGATAGCAGTGGATGGAGTACTAGGCCTGACTTACCTCCTTGAATTCAAATCCAGCCTCAGATACTTACTAGCTATGTGACCCTGGGCAAGTCACTTAACCAAGTTTGCCTCAATTTCCTCATCTATAAAATGAGCTGGAGAAGGAAATGGCAGACCACTCCAAGATCTTTGCCAAGAAAACCCCAATTAGAGTCACAGAGTCTGACACAACCAAACAACAACAGCGACATAGTTGAACATCCAGTGTTGCCTTTCAAACAATTCTATTGAAATAAGAGTAATATCCATTTAATTAATATAAGCATAATATGGTGCTTGGATGTGCCACATTTTAAAAATTAAATTTAGAGGTGTGGCAAACAGATTTTTAGCCCTGAAAACTGTTAGCAGATCAAAACTATTGCTAGGCCAAAGGCCATCAACCACTAAGCATTTTTGAAGAGCTCCCAAGTGCTGGGGACACAGTAGCAAAAGTGAAACATTTCTTCTCCTAGAAGAGCTTACAGACTTTGGGGGAGAAAATCTAGGCGTACCCCAAATAGACACAAAAGAGATGGAGCATTCAGAAAAGGGGCTGTACTTGAAGGAAACAGTCATGGGGACTGGCCGGTTCAAAGACCTCGAGGGGACAGGTGGGCTGTTAGTGACCTCTCTAGTGGTATTTTTTAAAATTACATGAGCATTTATATATTTTTAAAACACTTGGAATGCCGGTCAGCCCTGCTACTGGGGAGGCTGGGCCTGCTTGGTCTCTTGAGCTCTGAAGTTCTGAGCTGAAGTTTAGTAAGCCCGTTGGGTGTCTGTGCGAAATTCAGCATTTGTACTATGAGTCCTCAGAAAGTGAGAAAGGGGAGCACCAGAATGCCCAAGGAGGTGCAAACTGGCTGGCTAGAACCTGAGCAGGTGAAAGTCCCGCCAATCAAGGTAGGTCCAAGCTATGAATAGCCTCATGTCTAGCCTAATTGTGATGGATAGAAACCATGTGTTTAAAATTTTTCTTTAATTAAAAAACAAACATTTGATAATTTCAAGGCAGCGTTCTATATCCTGGAAATACAATGGTGAAAAAACCCTCAACATGGTCCTTGCCCCCAAGCAGCTTACAATCTAATAAAGGGAATGTGACATGTGCACAGATAACTCTGAATCAAGGTAGAATGTGATAATGGCAAAGAATAAATGCAGAAAAAGTCCTTAAAGAAAATATGAAGTGGGAAAGATCGTACTCTGGTAGGAGAGGTCAAATGGAGGAACCAGGGCAAGTTTCTTGGAAAGGTTGGTGCCTTGAGGAGAGCCATTTTAGTGGGCAGAGATGAAGAGGCATGACCTATACCTGGAGCCTAGCAAGTGAAGAGTGAGCTGAGGGAACAGCTACAGGGCCAGTTTGACTGTGTGTGGGCCTGAGAAAGAGAGCTCAGGGAGGGAAGACTGGAAAGCTAGATCAGAGCTATGTTGTGGAGGGTCTTCACTGCTGAAGAGTCTGCTGTAGGCCACTGGCTCTCCTATTTGCACTCCTAAAAATTATTGAAGATCTTACTTTTTGTTTCTGTGGGTTAAATCTATCAATAGTTACCATGTTAGAAATTTAAATGAATAAAATATTGAAATAGTTAATATTCCTTTAAAATAACAATAGTAAACCCATTATGTATTAACATAGATAACATGTTTGTAAAAAATAACCATATTTTCCAAAACAAAAAAATTAGTGAGAAAAATGGCAGTTTAACCTATTTTTGTAAACTTTTTTAATGTCTAGCTTAATAGAAGGCAGCTAGATTCTCCTCTGTGCTTCTGCATTAAATCTTTATGTGATAATGTTGTTTTGGTTGAAGCATATGAATAAATATAGTTTTAGATATGTAATTAGAAGAGAAAGGAGTATTATAATAGGTAAATGATATCTTAGTAAGATGATGAAAATAGTTTTGACCTCATGGCCCCCTGAAAGGATCTCAAGGACTCTACTTTAAGGATAGCTATTTTAGGCCATAAGGTCTCAGGGACTTCCATGGGTCCACAAAGAACTCATTTTGAGAACTACTGCTCTAGGTAATAGGGTCTTGGAGACTCCCATGAGTCTGCAGACCCCTATTTGAAGACCACTGCTCTAGGTAATAGGGAGTAACCAAAGGTTTTTGAGCAGTCACATATATGCATTAGGAAGATTATTTTGGCAGCTGGGTGAAGGATGGATTGTTATGTGTGCTTTGTCCTTCGTTCTTGAAGAAGACCATGATATCAGGGAGTTGATGCCATGACTTGCAATTGAATTAGTTTTAAATGAAGGAGGGCTGTGCAAAGTCACCAGCCTCACTTTCTCCTCCAGATCCTTCTGAGTCCAGTGGCCATAGATCAGGATGACTGGAGATGGCCCAGGATTCAGTGGGAGACCTTGGCCTTTTTAAGCTAAGGTCTTTTCAGATTCTCACTTTGACTGAGGGAAAGCACACCAGTGAGACCAGGTAGGAAGCTCATCCCAGTAGATCTGGAGAGGAAAAGAGAGATGAGAGAGATGGTAGAATACCACTGAGGAGGTCTTCACAGCCAGGTGGATGTGCGGAGTAAGGGAAAGAGGGCAGAATCCTTGATGGAAGTTTCAGGCCTGGGCAGCCAGAAGATGATGGTGATGTCAACAGAAATTGGGAAGAATGGAAGATCTAGGGAAGAAAGATGAAGAGTTTGATTTGGGGTGTATTGAGTTCATGGCATTACAATATCCAGTTGACATGTCTAGTAGGCAGTTGGACATTGAAGGCTGGAGCTCAGGCAAGGGTTTGATTGGGGCTGGATTTTAGAGATGGCTGCTGAAGCAGTGGGAATGAATGAATGAACAAAAGAAAGAACAAATGAATGAATGAATGAAAAAACACTTAGGTGTTTACCATAAAGCACTTTTCAGAGTTCTAGGGATAAAAAAAACCAAACACACCAGATAGCCTCTGCCCTCTAAGAGCAGATTTGGGGAGCAAGAGTGAAAAGAAGGAGAGGGTACAAGTCCTTTGCCGTGGCAAGTTGGGGAAGTCTGCAGTGGGTCAGAGCCCAAGGCCTCAGAGGTGGAAGTCCAGGGGCTAGAAGGAAAGGCCAGTTCAGGCAATTGGCTTAGTGTAGATGGGAGAGGAAAGTGTAGAAAGGTGAGGTCTGAGCCTTTGAAGGGGACTAGATGTAGTAGGAAGGCCAAATTTATGATCTCAGAAAGGATCATATGTATATCTGAATGGTTCGAAATCGTTGGGTATATAGAATTCTCTAAGCAGAAGGCATCAAAAAATTTATTCAGGGCCCAGAGCAACAAATTTGCGAACCAACCTCCCCATTCCAATATTGTGAACACAAGCCTCCAGGCCCAGTAGGCTCACCTCACAAGAGTAGCCAGGAGGCCACAGAAAAATAAGATGGCATAAATCACATTCACTGGCCTCAAGTCCTCGCTCGAACTCCTGGGTCCACACATGGGTCGGCTCTGCTTCGGCTTTTTTCAGCTGTAGTTTCTTGCCTACTCCTCGCAGCCAAGCCTCTGGTGTTCCCAAGACCTGCCTCAACGACCAGAGACCCGAGTTGGCCCCTCTTAAGTCATCAATCTATGCCCACACAGGTTTCACACCTGATAGGGCTTTGGGCCTGGGGCTTAGCACTTAACAGGTGAAAGTACTTTCAAGGTATACAAAAGCCAAACTCCTCAAGGGCACCCCTTAAACTAAGTACTAAGGAGCCCATTTTGCATTACTGACACACTAGATGAGTCACAGCTGACATTTATATAGCATTTCAAAGTTTGCAAAGCATTCGAGATATATTATGTTGTTTGAACGTCATTATCAACTGAGCGAGATCAATACAATTTTCACTTTGTCTTTCTACTCTCTCTACTCATCTAGCCCAGTGCCTGGTGCATAGGAGGTGCTTCATGGTTGTTATCCTTTGTTCTCAAAGAGGAACAAAATGATATCACTAAGCTTGAGTCAAGATTCAGTGTGTCTGACTGTGGCCAATCAAGCCAGTACAAGCTCGGAATGCTCTACCACAGGCCAAGCATAACTAGTCTGTGTGAACATTTGGGGTGGATACTCCTAACTTGCGCATCCTGCGTTTCCTTTGAGCTGTTTCAATTCTGCTTTGCTCATAGAGCACAGCATCTTCTCTGATGTGGGCACACCAGGCTGAGCTGTCTTGTGCCACCGTCTCCCATGTCACAATCAATTCCAAAGTTCTTGAGAGAAACCTTGAGAGTGTCCTTGTATCGATTCTTCTGACCACCATGTGAACGCTTGCCCTGTGTGAGTTCTCCATGAAATAGTCTTTTTGGCAAGCGTACTTTCTGAATTTGAACGATGTGGGCAGCCCATCAGAGTTGTGCTCTCTGAAGCAGGGTTTGAATGCTTGGCAGTTTAGTTCAAGTAAGGACCTCATCCTGCCGTGTGATCTTCCGAATATTCCTAAGACAATTCAAATGGAAGTGATTTGGTTTCCTGGCATGGCGCTGGTAGACTGTCCAGGTTTCACAGGCATACTACAATGAGGTCAGCACAATGGCTGGTAGACCTTCAGTTTGGTAGTCAGTCTAATGCCTCTTCTCTCCCACACTTTCCTTCAGAACCCCCCAAATACTGAGCTAGCTCTGGCAATGCATGTGTCAACCTCATTATCAATGTGTATATCCCTGGAAAGTACACTAGCAAGGTAAGTGAACTTGTCCACAGCATTCAAAACTTCTGCATTTGCTGTAACCGATGGTTCCATGTATGGATGGTGTTGTGCTGGCTGGTGAAGCACCTGTGTTTTCTTGGTATTAATTGTTAGGCCAAAATTAGCACAAGCAGCAGAGAATCGATCATACTTTGTCGCATCTCAGGTTCAGAGGCTGCATCGAGTGCACCATCATCTGCAAACAGAAAGTCATGCACCAACACCCCCTGCACTTTGGTCTTGGCTTGTAGCCTTTTCAAGTTGAAGAATGTACCATCAGTGCGGTAACTGGCCTTGATGCCATGTTCATCCTCATTGAAAGCATGTGACAACATGGCTGAAAACATCATGCTAAAAAGCACGGGAACGAGTACACAGCCTTGCTTCACTCCCTTGGTGACTGGGAAGGCATGACAGCATTGTCCGTTATCTAGAACCCCACGCCAGCATGCTGTCATGAAATTGATGTGCAATGCTAATGAACTTCTCTGGGCAACCAAATTTTGACATGATTTTCCATTAGCCCTCACGACTAACAATACAATTTGCCTTGGTCAGATCTACAAACATTGTATACAGACATTTGTTCTGCTCCTGGCATTTCTCCTGAAGTTGTCAGGCAGCAAACACCATATCGTCTGTTCTTCGGCCCTTTCTGAAGCCACACTGGTTCTCAGGTAGATGACCATCTTCCAGGTGATGGGTCAGCCTATTAAGGAGGACTCTGGCAAGAATCTTGCCAGCAATGACTAACAGAGAGGACCCCCCCTCCCCCCGCGCACCTCCCTCCCACCCCATGATTGTCACGGAACAACCTATTTGCTTTACCTTTATAGAGATGGGCAATGGAAGCATCCTTGAACTCCTGGGGGATAATGTCCTCTTGCCATGTAACCTGGAAATTTTCAGTCAGCTTTTGTATGAGCAATGGACCCCCTACCTTGTAAATCTCAGCTGGAATGGAATCAGCACCAGGTGCTTTGCCACATGAAAGGAGCCTGATGGCATTCCAAACTTCTTCAGTTGGAGCTTCAGCTAGGGAGGGATTGACTTCAACCTGAGGTAAAGGGTCAATGGCTTCAGCATTGATTGATGATGGTTTGTTGAGGACAGTGTGGAAGTGTTCAGCCCATCTATCCAGGATCATGTCCTAATCCATGTGGCTCCGTCAACACTGAGTAGTTGAGATACACCACATGTCTTTGGCCCATAAATAGCCTTCAGGGCATCGTAAAGGCACTTTGGATTGTTACTGTCAGTACAAAACTAAATTTCATCTGCCTTTTTACTGAACCAAGAATCCTACATCTCTCTAAGCTTTGCTTGTACTTTACTTTTGAAGGAATTAAACGCAGCCTTCTTGGAGATGGATGAGCTATCCTGCTGGTAAACCCTGTGGAGTTCCTGTTTTTCTTTTAGCAGCTTCTGAATTTCCCAATCATTTTCATCAAACCAGTCTTGGTGTTTGCGCGTGTTCTGACCCGGATAAGCAGATGCAGTGCTATATGCCAATCTCTGAAAGCTGCCCACTCCTTTTCTGCTCTACTGTGGCCAACTGTGTGTTGGCTCAATTTTCCCTCCAAGTTAGCAACAAACTTTTCCTGCTCAGAGAAGAGCTCTAATTTGTTGACATTAATTCTTCTGGTAGTCATTTTGCCTTGGGGGTGCCGCTTTTGCTGAAGGCAGATATTTAGCTTGGAAAAGACAAGTCTGTGCTCAGACCAGCACTCTGCACCACACATTGCCTTTGTCTCTCTCACATCCTGTCTCTTCTCCTTACAATCACATAGTCTATTAAATGCCAATGTTCGCTGCGAGGATGCATCTGTGAAGTTTTATTGGGTTTAAGTAAATGGAAGACAGTGTTGGTGATGAGAAGGTCATGAGATGCACAAGTCTTCAGTAGTAAGTGACCATTGCTGTTGCTGTTTCCAACTCCATTCCTCCCTAGGACTCCCTGCCAAGTCTGGTAGTCTGAGCCTACTCTAGCGTTAAAGATACCCGGAATTATAAGCTTGTCCTCTTTTGGCACATTGATGAGAAGGGTCTCCAGGTCTTCATAAAATTTTTCTTTCACCTCATCAGGGTTCATGGTGGGAGCATAGGCAGTGATGATGGTGGTGTGACGTTTTCCTGTAAGTAGCAATCGCATTGTCATGAGCCTGTCGTTCACAACTTTTGGCAGACATACACGCTTGTTGACTAGATTAGTTTTGATTGCAAAACCTACGCCAGCTTCACAATGCTCCCCTTCACTGTGGCCAGTCTAGAAGAAGGTGTATCCAGCTCCAACTTCAGTAAGCTGGCCTTCATTCGCCAGCCTCGTTTCACTCAGGGCTGCTATTTGGATGCCTACTGAGTTCTTTTGCGACAAGAGCTGTTCGTCTTTCAAGTCTACTGGATTTTGTGTTGTCTATAAGTGGGCATACATTCCATGTGCCAGTGGTGAGTGGACATTTTTGTATATTTTTTTGTGTTTCAACCGCAGAGTGGGATTCCCTGCCTGCCGTGTAATCAGGCCAAGGTTGGGTAAGCAGATAATTTTTAGGGCACCTTTTCCAGCCCCTTCCTCACACCAGGAGGTGAACAGTTTGATCCTTAAAAGGCTGCTCAGGCACCCAGCGGGCTGCAGAATCCCACTGCTGCTTCCGGTGAGAAACAACCCTATGGCTTGGGTCTCCCATGTGAAGGGTTGCGACTACAGCTCCCAGTGTATCCACACCTGCTGCTTCGTCACTTGCCTGTCGCCGTGGGACATCGGGATAGGTATAATGGTAAAATAGTATCGGCGATGTCTTTTGATTCATGCGTAAATCGGATTTAAGGGAGGCAGAGTTGCAGGAACTCTCTCCTCCAGAGTCATCGTAGTCTAGTGGCAGGACAGAGTCAAGACAACTGGCGATGGCTCCAGATGCAGTGGTGACCTTGGTGTCTCTATATCTAACCAAGCTCTAAGTGCCCCACAGCACTTGCTTTAGCTACCTTCATGGCCATTGGAACAAGTTGTTCTCATCCGCCCATTCCATCGGGGAAGTTTTCACCTGCTCCTTAGTTACCCTCCACCTGGTTCAGCCCGTCTGCCGAAATGGCTTGCCAGGGTGTGGCCGCTGCTCATGCCAAAGCTTCCTAGAGCCACCGGGGAGAGTTGAGTGGAACAGGTGGACACCAGAGGTGGAAAGCAGCCCTGAAAAGGGCTGGGTAGCCAACATACCGGGTACCGGTCCTCCCTGAACACACCCTGCACCCCAGAGGGTGCTTCATAAGGACTTGGTGATTGATGCTGGAGGGATTACTATCTCTAGTGTACAAACGAAGGAACTCTGGAAGCCTCATCAAAGTTGAGTGTCTTGGTTATAGTCATGGGGCCAGTAAGTAGCCGAGGTAGGATGTGAATCTGGGTTTTCTTGTCTCAGAGGACAGAGTTATCTTCCTTTCATAGGCTTAAAATTCATTGTCCTCTTCATTGAGCAAATAGGATCATTTAGTCTTCGATTTAACTTACTGTTGAAGTGTAACGTGGATTGATTCAAAGAGGGATAGAATTTGGGTTTATAGCAAAGACAAAAAACACAAGTCTTTCTGTGTTAGACCAATTGTTGTTGAGTCATGTCTGACTCTTCCTGACCCCTTTTGGGATTTTCTTGGCAAGATTACTGGACTGGCTTGCCATTTCTTTCTCAAGCTCACTTTACAGATGAGGCAAATAGTGTTAAATGACTTGCCCAGGGTCACACAATCAGTAAGTGTCTGAGGCTGGATTTGAACTCAGGAAGATAAAGTTTTCCTGATTCCAGGCTGGGCATTCCATCCACTGTACCACCTCGCTGCCCTGTTAGACTAATAGCCTTTTAGGGAAAAAAAAAAACAAAAACAAAAACAACATTTGCAGCAGATGGAATGCTGGCCCTAGAGTCAGGATATTTGAATTCAGATTTTTCTTCAGATACTTAATAGCTACACAACCCTGGGCAAGTCACTGTCAAACTCTGAAAATGAAAGTTCTAGCAAAAGCTTTATATCAACTGTTAACTCTGACAAAATAAAATAAAACCAAAGAGCTCACAGAGGTTATAAGCAAAAGCCTTCTTTATTCCTTTGGAGGAGGGCAACCAGACACGTGTGCCAGGGTCTCTTTTATGAGGAGACCCAAGGCAGCGAGGCTAAGCCTTGATAGATATAGTTGTGGCTAGATAAGGAGCCCAGCACTGAGGAGTAACAGCAACAATGAGGCAAGTGAAAAAAAAAAAGGCTATTCACGGCAGGGCTTCATGACCAGAACGTGGTTCTTGCAGGTGCTTTAGCTGAGCTCAGGGACCGCCTGTGGCTGGTGTGAACCAGTTCTGGGATTTAGCTGCAACAGAGTTCATCCAGAGGGTGAACACAAAGGATTGTGGTAATGCCAGGCTCAGGGCACAGACTGCTTGCTGGGCCTTAACTTTGGAAAACAGGATGTGTCATAATAGTGAAAAGAGAAGGGTGGCCTTGGCATCACTTAACCTCTGACATAACTTAAGCCTCATCTACATAACAGAAATAATAAGAACACCTATTTCCATGGGATATTGCGGGAATCAATTGAGCTTTGCAAACGTTAGTGCTAGCTGTTTGTATTATTGTTGTGGGCAATGTAGGTAGAAAGTCAGGAAATAGCAAAAGGGCAGACTGGACGATACCACTCGCCTCCGGGGATGCGGCCGTAGTATGTTTACTGTCTAGCTTCTCTGTACTCTTTTGTAAATCTTGAAGATAATTATACTCAGCGAATTCATTTAACCCTGAATTAAATAATTGCTTGCAACCAGACACATTCTCTTGTTTAGAAAAATGTTAGCTCAGTAGCATTTTGATTAGTTTTCTTAATTGTGGGATGGTAAAAAAAAAAATCTCTTTGCATAGAACATCATCTATTCAGAAATTGAGGCTCACACTATTGAGAAACAACGGAAAGAACTGCAACTGTTAATTGGGGAACTAAGAGATCGAGACCGAGAGCTCAGTGAGATGGTTCTGGCACATCAAAGACAGCTTCTGGCATGGGAAGATGATCGGCAGAAAGTGCTGACTTTGGAAGAAAGATGCTGCAAATTGGAGAGTGAGTATTGGCCGAGTCAGCCGCCCCCAACTGCCCCCAGCTGCCCCCAGCAGGCCGTCTGGTGTGCTCGCCAGCCATTTCCACAACATTCTTCTAGACACTGCTAGAAGGAATGCTAGAGGATTCGGGGCAGGGACACACAGGCCTTGCTGTACTTAGAGTTCGACTTTCTTCAGAAACACCGATTAAATGCGCACTGCTTGGAGTGCGTCATACAGAGTGATTAGCACAGTCCCTGGTGCATAGGCAGCACTATACAAATACAAAGCTTAGAAAAGACCCATCATGTGCCCCCACTGGAGGCAGCAGGCTCCTGAGTGATCCAGCCCATATACAGATCCCTGTGGCACAGACAAATAGGTAGTATGTGCGTTGGAGAAGCATGGATCAAATGCTCTGAGCCTGAGCCTATGTAAATGTTAGTAAATCTTTTTTTGTTGTGGCAAGAATCGTTAAGAAGTGACAATGTTACTTTAAAAATTAGAAGAGCATCAATTAAATATTTTTTTTAAATAAAGGGATAGGACAATAAGAAAAAAGGAAGTGGTGGTCATGAGTAACCTACATGGCTTTATAAAAAATAAGTCATGCCAGACTGGTTTCATTTCCTTTTTTGACAAGTTACTAGACAAGGTAGATGAAGGAAGTGCTGTAATTTACCTTAGATCTTAGCAGAGCATTTACATATCATTAAAGTTGTGAGTAGTTGTAAACTAGATAATTATACAATTAAATGCATTCAGGACTGGTTGAATGGCTAGACCCAAAGAATGGTCATTAGTGATTCAACATCAGCTTGGAAGAACCAGTGAAGTAATCCAGGGATCTGTGCTTGGCCTTGTGCTAATTAACATTTTTATCAATTACTTTAGCAGAGCCAATGATGCCATATGTATTTGCAGTTTGCAGATGACATGAAAATGGAAGGAGTGGCTAACAGTAGAGAGCAGAATTAGGACTGAAGATCTTGGCAGGCCAGGGCCCTGTGCTGAATTGAAGAGGGTGAAAGTTAATTTTTGTAAATACAAAGTCTTACATTTGTGTTCAAAAAATCAACTCCACAAATATATGCTGAGAGAGGCGTAATTAGAAAGGATTTCATCTGAACAAAGTTTGGGCTTTTAGCAGACCACAGTGTAAATTCAGTACGAGTCAACTTTGTGATGTGGCCGGCAAGAGTATCCAGAGATAAGTAAGGGATGGTCCTGCCGTACTGTACCCTGGTCAGACCATACCTTGTGCTCAGTTTAGGGAGCCACATTTCAGCCAGAAAGTGCCAGTTCCAAACGAAGATTGGTTAAAGGTGAGTAGACTAGAGAAGACTTAACAGGGATGTGATAATAGCTGCCTTCTAGTATTTGAGAGACTGTCATGTGCAATAGGATTTGACTGATTTCATCTGCTTGGCCCCAGAGGGTACCATTAGGAGTCATGGATAGAAGTGGCAAGGAGGCATATTGAGACTTCATGTAAGGAAACATTTCTCAGCAATTAGGAATATTTACAAGTGACTGGAATGGGCTTCCCAGAGGGCCAAGAACATAGTAGTCACTTAATAAATGTTAGTGACTGATTGGACTCCATTGGGTGATATTGGGCTCACTCTCACAAGGCACTCTCAAGTCAAGGCTTATTAGGTGTTGGACTCAAGGCCCTTCAGCCCACAACACTCCCATTGCCATCTGAAACAGGTGAAAATATAATTGGGAAATGTTTAATACAATAAATAAAAATGAAATACAGTGTAAATTATGTCAAACTTGAAGTTAACTAACTCAGTCTACACTTGCAGGCTCCTGTTTCTGTTTAATTTGGACACCCCGGAGACAGAGGGAGTTCTTATTAAGGTTCCAACTGGGCTAGATAACCTCAGAAATCTTTTCCAACTGATATTCTGTGATTCACATTGCAGATTTGTGCTTTACTCTGTTGGCTGTAGGGAGCCATTGAATATTTCTAAGCAGAGCAGTATATAACCAGATGCAAGAAATAATTTAAGTATACTTGTAAAGCAGAGTGCAAACAAGTTAAAATCAAATTGGTACAAAGAGATTATGTCTGTATGGGATAATGCAAAGTGAAATGTACAGTGTACAAAGTAATAGCGATATCTTAAGATGATCAGCTGTGAATGACTTAGCTATTCTCAGCAATACAACAACCCAAGACAACTCTGAAGGATTTGTCATGAAAAATGCTATCCATCCCCAGAGAAAGAATTGATGGTGTCTGAATATAGATTGAAGTATACTTTTTTTTTTACTTTATTTTTCTTGAGTGTTCTTTTGTCTGTGTTTTCTTTCACAGCATGACTATTATGGGTATGTTTTGCATGACTACACATGTAAAACCCATATTGAATTATTTGCTTTCTCAATGGGAGAAGGGAGAGAATTCAGAACGCAAAGTTTTTAAAACAAAGATTAAAAATTGTTTTTACATGTAATTGGGGAAAAATAAAATACTACATAAAAGCTAAAAAAATAAGAGAGATTATGTATGGGATGGTGGAAGGGTTTAGAGTTAGAAGGCCTGAATTCACTCTGAACCTCAATTTCTATGTCTATTTAAAAAAAAAGAGTTGGACTAGATGATTTCTGTGGACCCTTCTGGCTTTACACCCCACGTTTGGGGAGGATTCCGAGGACACAATCAGAGTGGGGCATCATTAGGCACATGAGGGAGGGCTTCCAGCAGATGGGTCTTAAGCTGGACTTTAAAGGACAGGATCATCCATTTCCCTGCTTCTGGCTGGAAGTTGTTCACCTTCTTAAATTCCCAGGCCATGGTGGTGAAGCCAAGTATTGTTTAAGCTTCCCCTGGAAATAGGCACATTTTTAAACTTCAGTACTTCCCTATTTTGGAGCCCATCCAGAATAATCATTTAAGCCAAAAGGCGCTGGTACCATGACATCTCTTCATTTGTTATCCCAGTGGTTCAGCGTCCAAACCTGCCTTCCTTGACAACATATTTATTGCTGTGACCATAGGACAATGTGTTAAGGAAAGGAGTCACATAGAATTTAAGGTTAATGCCTTGAGTTCTTCTCACAACCTAATCAATTTTATCTTTAGTTTTGATTTATATTCAACTAGAGGTTCTTTATTACAAATTACACTTGAGGAAGTACAGTTTTCGGTTTTCATAATGACATGGCAATGTTTGATGTGTTTATTCAGTGACTAACATGCACAAATACCCAAGTACTGTGTGTGATGCCTAGGCACCTCAGTATAGGGCAACATTGCCTTTTGATTCAACCAAGTGAAGAAGAAAATGACTGGTAATAATTTATACTTTTGATTATTTAGGCCATCCATCCATGTCTGTGTGCCCTTTAAAGAAAAAATGCCCCATAGCTAGGATTCTCCCCCCCCCCCACCCAAGGGCACCTTGTTACTCAGACTTGTCCATAAGGAAATTCTTGCTGTCATTTCCCTCAGACGAACTGCATAAAAGGAGTGAAGTAATTAGAACCCTCACCAAGAGGATCAAAACGCTAGAATCTCAACAAAATGACCACCAGGAGGTTCTTCAGACAGCTCAGCAGCAGCTCCAGGAAATGGCTCAAAAGGCCACCCACGCTTCTTTCATCTGTGAGGACCTCGAGGTAGGCAGGGGGTCTCTGGCCACAAGGCAGGGCCCGCCTCAGTCCTTGGAAAGTAGAGTCACAACTTCCTGTTGGTTGGATGGTTCCAAGCTAGAGAGGCTTGCTGTGCTCCAAGCATGCATAATAAAAGCAAGAGGGTGGGCCAGTAGGAAGACCACCACTTTTCCTCTCAGTTTAGCTTTATTTTTGCTTTGATTCTTTGGTATGACAAGACCCAAAGGATTTAGGGGACCCGAGAAAAACCATGGGGTTTTAAACTCAGACAGCTCTTTGTAGTTTGTTGAAAAGTAGTTACTAAAATGACTTGAGGGAGCGTGAGGGAGGGAAGGAGCAAGCGTTAAGTATCTGCATTGTGCCAAGCACTGTGCTAAATGCTTTACAAATATTATCTGAGGGGGAATGCAAATTGGCAAGAATCTACAAGAGTTAAAGAGAATCTTCTTTAAAAATAAAACAAAACTTCTTTCATTTTTTCAGTTAACAGACATTTATTTTCTCTCCCTTTCATCTCCCTCCCTCCCTAAAGGGATCCTTCTTACCCTAAGTCAGATAGAGGTTTGGGAAAGGAGGAAGTGAGTTCAAAGTCAGGCTAAAGGCCTGTGGGCCCTAGTTAGATGACTGACTTTTCTGTGTTTCCAAAGGGCTTAAGCCCAGAAACCAAAAACTTCAGCTCTTTAAAAAGGCAAGGCATTTACAGTAGCCAGTCAGTGGTCTTCTTAAGGAGAGAGATTGGCAGCTCCCAGAGTCAGCTTTACCCCTACAGGCCAAGCTCTTTTAGCAATATTTGTTACTTTTCCTTAGTAGTACAATGAAGTAAGGCTTGAAATTATTCAGAAATTCAATTATGGATTCTAAAGAATTATATATAAAGAGAAAAAATAAGTACCATATAAATGATGTATCTTCCTTCAAGACTCAACTCCAATGCTGCCTCCTCTATGAAGTCTTCCCTGATCCCCCACATTGTGTGTTCTTATTCCTGCCTCAGTTTTCATTGTATTTTTATTATATGTGTATAGGTTTCATCCTCTTAGGAGAATGTAAGCTCCTTGAGGGCAGGTACTGTTTTGATTTTGTCAGTGTCTTTGGACCCTCTAGCACAGTGCCTTGCATGTAGTAGGCGCCCAGTCACTGTTTACTGAATTGAAAAGAATCATCCAGCCTTGGAATTAGGGTTTCATCTTTCATCCTTATCAAATCAACAAATACTTTTTAAGGGTTTACTGTGAATGAGGCAGCGTGAGAGGTAGGCCCTGTTGTGGAAGCCGTGAACACGAGTTTGTATAGACTTCTGGAGAGAGTGGAGGAGGGAAGGGCCTGGTGTGCTGTGGTCCATGGGGTCATGAAGAGTGACCGAACAACAAGGCAATCCCAAAGTGAAGGCAAACTCAGCTTTTTGAAATATGAATACTGTGATGCTTAATCTAGGTTTTTATGGGGCACACATATACAGGCACATACATGTTTTGTGTATGTGTGTGTATATGTATGCCTGTGTGTATGTGTATACTGTGTAATACCTATTTTATTGTTGTTTCAGTCATGTCTAACTCTTCGTGACCCCATTTGGAGTTTTCTTGGCAAAGCTACCAGAATAGTTTGCCATCTCCTTCTCCAGCTCATTTTGCAGATGAGGAAACTTAGGCAAACAGGGTAAAGTGACTTGCCCAGGGTCACACAGTTTGTGCGTGTCTGAGGCCAGATTTGAACTCAGAAAGATGAGTCTTCATGACTGTAGGCCCAGCGCTCTGTGCACTGTGGCGCCACCTAGCTGCCCTATGATACCTACATTCAATGGTAATTACACAAAGTTTCATTTATCTTCTTCCCTCTCCATAGTACCATTCTGAACAATGTTTTAAATGGCTAATGCTTTGCGAGCTTTTCTAGTTAGAGGATCATGGGTAGCTTATCTTTTTTTTTCTAAAATAAAGATCACATTTATTACTACAAGTTGTATAAAAACAGACAGCTTTTACAAAAATGATTTCGATAGAAAAATATTTGAGTCCAAGTACGTTGTGCTATTGTAGGAAAACTACATACTCTATTGCTGTGCCTCCAGCTAAAGCTTCAAAGAAACTAAACATTTCATAATCAAGAGATCCATTATTTACAACAACCTGTCTTTGGAAGTCAGTTCATTGTGTTTTCTTAAGAAGCCAAATCATTTGCTCATTCAAGTTAAATTCCAGGCTGGATGGTCCCTTGGTATCATTGACATAGTACATTAGTGACCGGTAGAACCAGAGCCGAACAGTATCTTAGAGATCATCTAGTCCAACCTCTCATTTTACAGATAAGGAAACTGAGGCCCAGAGAAGAAATGATTTGCCCAGAAGAACTGGGTCTAGAACCCGGGTCTCCTGATTTGCTGGCAAATGTTCTTTTCCTTCTGTCAGATGGACATGAAAAACAAACCGAAGGATGTTGATGATTTCAGGCATTCCTTCCTCCGTGCTGAGAATTATACCAGGTGGGGAACAGTTTAAAATAGTATAATCAATGGAACAGGATGACAACTCATCGTCAAAGGTCACTTAGGTCACAACGCTGTCTCAGTGCGTCCTGTGAATCGGGTAGCTTATCTCATAGGTGGCGAGCTAAAGCCAAAACTGGGAAATTCTGTTTGAAAAGACTTTTTTTTCTTAAAATGGATGCTTATTTAACCTACTTTCACACTAGATAGATGTACGTAAATGAAAACAAAGAAATCACCAGCAAAAGATATGAGATGAACCCAGATTCCTGTTCTAGTAGAAGCTCTAATAACAGAATGTGACAAGCATCTTCGTGCACTATTCTCTCATAGGGAAAGAACAGATGTCTCAACAACTCAGTGATGGAACTTTCAGCACAGGTAGGACAGTTACAAGCTCGAGAACAGGCTCTCTCTACAATGATCAAGCTTAAGGTAACACATGGGCTTTATGTTTTTGACTTGTTTCTTTCTCAGATATCTTCATTAGGCTTTATGAGAACCTTGAAAAAACAATTAAGTAACTGGTGTATTTACTGAACAGTGCCCATCATAGGGCTGTGCTTCCCTAGTGGGCACTTGCTGGGCTCTTTTTGGCCCTCAGGTCAGTTCTGCTGCACTGGCCACTCATTGAGCTCTAAAAAACCAATTTTTCCCTGGGGGCTGCTATGGTCTTAGGCTTAAGTTTACTGATAGATGGAAAGCTTTGATACATGATTCAGTCAGCAATTAGTATTTTCAAGACAGTGGTAAGGGTAACGCTCTACAAGTCTAACAAAACCAGCTCAACCCAGCTTTCTTTAATGCTCATCTTGGCATTTTCCTAGCATCCTCCCTTCAGAAATTACCTTGTGTATATTTTGAATTGAATTTCTAGGGACACATCTCCCTCTGCTGAATATAAGCTCCTTGAGAGGAGGGTTATTTTGATCCTCGTATCAGTTTAGCACAGGGCTTTGTACAGAGTAGTGGGCACTCAAGGTATTGCTTGTTGAGTGAATGAATGGTCCTTGTCTCTGTCTTTTTCCCAGTCTCTCTTCACTCCTTCCAGTAGTCTCCCTTTTTCTTTTCTTTCCATTGCCTTTCCTTTTTTTCTGTTCTTTCCATTTCTCATTGTTATCTGATCATGGCTTTTAAGGTTTGCAAAGTGGTGTAAAAAGGTCAACTCAATTGATTAATAAATGGAGGCCATCCTGTGGCTTACATGAATTTTATGTAAATATTTCTGGTGAGGTAACATATGTATTCACATATATGTATGTATATTTCTGGCATACTTATTGATAGAGTCCCCAGGCTCTCTGAAAAATCTCCTTACATAGCCTTTACAGCTATGTCTATGTCTATGACAGGATGTTCTTATTGGATCACCAGCTTAAACACTTAAAAGTAGACTTGTTAATTACTAATATGCGTACAAGTAAACTTCATGGTTTTTCAAAAATTTGAACAATGGCAACATTTAGGAAAGAATTCTACCTAAATGTTTTAATTACTTTATAAAGACCTTTCTTTAATTAGTAGTATTAGTCTCTCTGTAAGTACATTGACTGCTTAAGCAGCAATGTGGTGCAGTAGGGAGCATGCCCCACTGGGAGTCAGGAAGATGAGTTCAAATCCAGCCTCAGTGACTATTAGCTCTATGACCTTGGACGAGTCATTTGGCCATTTTGCACCTCCTTTTCCTCAGCAATGGGGGGAGGGGAAGGGAGTCAACTAAGTAATCTTAAAGGTCTCTTTCATCTCTAAATCTATGGTCATATTTCCTAGGGCATATTTCTCTACTTTGGATTTTCTGTGTGTGATTAATGTAAATATAAGTAAATTGAAATGCTTCAATTTCTAATCTTCAGGACAAAGATATTGTTGAGGCAATCAATCATATTACAGACTGTTCAAGTAAATTTAAAATGCTAGAGCATGCTTTACATGATGCCAAAATGGTGGAATCCTGTATTATCAAGGAAAAACAAGATTATAAGCAGAAAATGAAAGTGCTAAAGTTTGAAGTAAATAAACTAAAAGGTGAGGAATGGAATTACATGATGATATGCCCACCATGCTTTTGTGTTAGGGCAGTCTGTGTGTTGAGAAGAGTGTTCCTAACGTGGTTTTTATATTGAGAAGCTCTTAAAAAAAACCCTAAATGAAGTTTTCCTTGGCAACTGTCCATTCTTCTAGCAAGTAAGGGGGAAACCATCTTTACAGCTCAACTTAATATATATTTAGCTGCAACGCTTGAATATCTGCAGATACTTTGTTGATTTTCCGGCCTATTTTCATCTTTTTCCTGTTTTGTATAATTTAAAAAGCTAAGATCTTATTTAGGCCTTATGAGCAGTCTTATTTGGGCCTTATGAGCAGTACATGTAATACAGGCCATGGAAGTGCTTCCCAACCTCAACTCTGTCACTGTCTCTAATTCTTAGCCCAGAATACTCTAGTTATTCATAAAAAATGATGCTGTAGTAGATGGGAGCAGATCAAAAGCAGGTCAAGGATCAGACCTTTGGCCATAAGCAGTATTAAGTAGAGCTGATTATGCTCACACATGGAAACTTGCAAGAGCTGTCTCTAGTTGAAATTTCATATCAAACCCTTGTCACAATCATTGCATTGAGGTAGGAAGTTGCAGTCACAAGAAGGGCAGTAGGTCGTCCATCATCTCTCTCCTCTAATGATATCAAAAGATATGAAAAGACTTTAAATAATGGTACTCTTGGTACCAGTGCTTCTGTATAATTCAAAGAATAGATTCTTCCTATTTATATTAAAGATGACCTGAATGAAAAGATGACTGAAAATAATGAGCAGCGAGAAGAGATTATTCGTCTCAAACAAGAGAAAAGTTATCTTCATGATGAGTTGGTCTTCACTGGTAAGTGTGGACAGCTTATTCAACTAACATTTATTTTTACTTGGTACATTTGATGCAGTTAGGCATGTGTGTGCAGTGAACTCTTGTCATATTCTTGCCTAGTGTTAGTTACATTTTTGTAGTATGTCAAAGGAAACACCTCTCCCCAAAATATAATTTTTAAAGCTCTTTTAGTCTTTTCTCTTGTTAAATGTGGACATTCATCAATAGTAATGAAAGCCTTTGTGGAAGCTACCCTAATGCATCCTCATGGTATGGGGGGTGCCCTCGAATCTCTTGTGCTAACTGAGCACTGGTCATTGAAAGTCCTACTGAGCTAGGGAAGCTTCCAGAAGAGATCCAGTGGTGAACTGTGTGCATGGCTTCTGCCTGAGGAAGGAGTATCCCTTCTGAAGCAGATGTGCGTGTGGCATGAGGGGCTGGAGACTTGAGCTGACTGAGAGGGAGGCAAAGGACATAGTGAAGGCCATATGGATGATTTTGGACTTGAGAAGATGGTCAGAGATAGGATTTGGGGAGAAGACATTGGGGAAAACCTGAGAAAAGTTGGAGAACAAGCCAAGCTATAGGAGGAGATATCTGAGAAGAGCTTGGTCATCTCCTTTTGAAGGATGAGGAAAAAGATTGACAAGAGGAACCTGAAGAAGAAGAGCCAGAGAGAAGAAGCCGAGAAGACATCAGCAAGGCAAGGTAAGGAAGAAAAGGTAAGTCAAACACATTAGTAAGACAAATGAGAGAAGAGAATGGAGGTTTGATGGTGTTGGCCGTCCAGTTGTTGAAAGGAGGGAAAGGAAGTGGGGTGTGCTGTTTAGGGGGTTAAAGGTAATAAGTGGATGTTACAAAATTGTCCTCACCCAAAGGAATTTGAAAGACAAGGACTGAGGCTCTCACTATCAATGAGAAAGGAGAGCAGAGAGAATTTTGCACTGATTGGTATTTTTACTGTATACAAAGTGCAGAATAGTCTCCCTCCCAAAGTAAAAGATGAGAAGCTTGAGAAATACCTCCTTGTGCTCCAGGTTATCAGGATAATGAACTGTTATTAAAAGTCCTGGAAGAGCAGCATCGATATCTCTAAAGCAGAAGAAATACCTGAAGTGGCTAGCCCTGTGCCAGAAGGTCGCACATGGTGGTGGAACAATTGAGCCAATAAGCAAATTGGAGCCTCTTCGACAGAAGGAAGTGGAGGGCTTTGGGAAATGAGAAGCTGCTTGTCCTCCAAGGTGTGGAGTAGCGCTTGCTAAAGAGATCATTGGGAAAGATGATAAGAAAAGACCAGTGGCACTTGCTGACTTCTTGTTGAGGGAAGTAGTAATAGGTCTCTGTGAGAACAATCCTTCTACGTGTCTAAGACATTACAGAGAACCTACCAAGACTTGTCCAAGCAGATGACTGCTACCCTTTTGGTGATTTTTGAGGGTGTAAATAATTCTGTTAGAAGGAAGTTAGAAAGCATTTTGCCAAAGATTCTAAAATATTGGACAAGAAACTGAAAACCCCATGGCACGGATGATGTTTTCATCACTGCTTCCCATTAAAGGCAAAGGATACAAAAAAGAAAAACAGATTTGGAAAGTGAACAGCTAGTTGAGTTGGTGCCTGAAAATAGAATTAAGGTTTCTGGATCAAGGCTTACAATACAAGGACTTTCTGGCCAGGGATCGAATACAACTAATACATTTTGGTAGGAATGTATTTGCCTGATATCTTGCAGGTCTGATTTCCTCTCTAAAAAGAAGCAGAGGAGGAAAGGAAATTTCCTATGCATATACTCCTAAGTAGACACTGTTGAGAACAATTGCAGTATAAGGAGGATGACAGCTAAGACATCCACACGTTCACAGGAGACAAAGTTCAAGAAAGTGAAAACAGTGAAACTCGAGTCCTCAAATGTCGAGTCGCAAACATACCACGTGTAGCCAATGGTCAGAAATGAACCAGAGGATTTGATTTTAGGTGATAACTTTGCAGTGGGATGAGACCAAATGACCTCAGTATAGGGAAAAGAGGTTGGGAAATAGCGAGGAATATTAAGGTCTACTCGTATGAAGAAATCTAGCATGTGGAGAGCATATGGTTGCTAGCAGTAGAGGGAGAAACAGAAGCTGTTTTATCATCAGTGTCTATTATAGACTACCTGGACAGAAAAGGGGAATTAGCAAGACAGTTTGGGAAACATCATGAGCCTGCACAGAGGCATTGTCGTGTAGTGGCGGGGGGAGATTTTACTCATCCAGTCGTTGTTGGAGTGTGCACTTTGCCAAAATCAAAGGAACTAATAATTTATTGCTTTGCCTTAATAAAATGACTTCAAGGGGTAGAGAAATCAACAAAGAGGAATTTGATTCTTGAGCTTATTTTTTGCTAGCAGAGAAGAAGTGGTTTCTGGGGTCAAAATTGCAGAAACTTTGGGGAGAAGTGGTAACTCTCGTGAATTTATAATTATGGAGGGAAGGAAAGCTGGGCTTAGTGTGATGTGCTGCTTTGTGCAAACAGATTTCACAGGAAAGATAAGTACATTGTCATGAATCCAGAGGTCTATAGGAGAAATCAGCCTTGGAGGCCTAGAAGCTCTCAAGAATGAAATTTTGAACACATAAAGGGAAATGGTTTTGATGAGGTAGAAAACTGTTAGCTATTTATAGATAATGATACTGGCGCCCAGGGAACTCACCAACTAGCGTGGGTTTTATAAAGATAAATACAGGAGGTGGAAGCAGTGCTCAATAAGAGAGGATGAAAACAAATGTGTGTGGCATGGTGCTGTGAGAGTATGCCAGGCATTCTGGAGCGCCGAATTAGCTGAGCGCAGCCAAGGATGACAGAAAGAGGGGCCACCAAGCTCTGTTGGGAAAAGAAGAGGCTCAGGGAAGGAACAAGATGGTCTGGGAGGATGGCCTGGTGAGAAGGGCTGAACTGCATAATTCTGATTTTGCCTCTGTTTTCTCTACCAAGGAGAGTGACCTTTGGATGGGCAAGGACAGAACAAAAATGGCTGATAGGGAGTTGATACCCAAGGAAAGTAAGGGGATAGATAAGAGAGGACATAGCTACCTTTGATGAATTCAAGTCATCTGGCCCAAACGAACTACAGCCTTCGGTGCTGAATGCCATTGCTCAGCGACTACCACTGACATCTGAAGGATCATGGAAGTCTGGAGAGGCACCACAGGGCTGGAGAAGGACTGAAGTGAACTTGCTTTCAATTTCAGGGAAAATTTCTGGAATGTATTATTAAAATCAAGGTTAGTGACTGTTTAGAAAAAGAACAGGTCATGAACAGCTAATCTCGTTTTCCTTTTTGATACATTTCTTATACTGATAGTTCAGAGGACTACTGTAGATAGGAGTTTATTGAGATTTTAGCAAAGCATTTAATAAAGTATCTCACTTTGTTCTTGTGGAAAAGATGGAGAGATGTGGATTAGATAATATAATGTAGGCCACATGGTATCTGCTGGATTTGGAATTGGTTGAATGGCTGGGCTCAAAGAGAAGTCATTAATGGTCATCTGTCAGTTTGGAAGGAAATCACCAGTGGAATACCCTGGGGAATTTCTGCTTGATCAACAAAAAGGAATTTTATTCTTGAGCTTATTTTTGCCAACAGGAAAGAAGCAGTGGTTTCTGGGGTTAAAATTATGGTAACCTTGTAATCCTGTATAGTTTTTGGAATCCTTGTATAGTTAGTGTTTAATGTTTTTTTAAATGTTTTTTATTAGTATAGTTTAATCTTTTTTATTAAAATGTGGACTAGAGCAGGGGTAGGGAACCTGTGGGACCACCACATGTGGCCTTGAGGCCACAGGCTCCCCGCCCCTGGACTAAAGCACATATGGCACGCTTACCAAATTGGCAGGAATAGCTGACCCACCTGATGATGGAACCAGGATCCTAAAATTTCTTGAGAGGCCATAACACTGGGCCAGTTGTGACCAGGAGAAACGCTATAGGAATGGAAGTAAAGATCCTCATAAAAACCACTTGGGGGGCAGTGTAACTTGGCTTGTCTGAAAAAAGATCTGGGGTTCTAATGAACTTGCAAGTTCAGCATGAGTCAGTAGAGTAATATGGTGGACAAGAAAGCAAATGCAGCTTTAATGTTTCATAAAGAGACGACGACACTTCTAAGCTGGAGAGTGTCCGGAGGGGAGCGACCCAAATAGAGAAAGGGTTTGAGGTCATGTGAGGATGGGCTGAAGGAACGAGGGTATTTACCCTACAGAGCAGAGGACCTGGGGGGAGAGGGGATGGGAATGGGAAAGCTGTCCTTTAGTGTTTGAATGGCCCTCCCATGGAAGAAGGACAGGGTCTGTTGTTTGGCCCCAGAGGGCAGACTAGGAGATAGGAATAAGGAGGCCCATCTTAGCTGGATGTCAAGAAAAGCTGCTTACCAAGTGGAAGGGCCTGCCTCAGTGACCTCCCCCTCATTGAAAATCTTCAAGCAGAGACTGGGTGACCCCTTGTCAGACATCTTGTGGCAGGAATTCCTTTGGGGTCATGACTACTGAGGTCCATCCCTTCTAGTTGTGAAATTCTATAATTCTGGGACCATCCTCACATATCACCGGGATATATCCTAACCTACCAAGTGATTGATTTTTTGTGGGGGGGCCTCCCGAAGTCCATGGTGGAGGGAAAGTCACCCATGTCGGTACCCAGTGCAGGGAGCGCCCACGTGAATGAAATCTCAAATCTTTTGAAGTAAATAGTGAAAGATGTATAATTAAGAAATAGTGGAATCCCCTCCCTCCCAATAGAATTTCAAAGTTAAAATTATTTTAAGTAATTGAAAAATATTCCTCTGCCAGTCTTTTCAGCATTATTACAAACATTAAGAGCATACAGTACCAGCATTTTTCTGTGGGCAGGTTAGAACACATTTTATCAGGTTAACAGTACTAATGTGCATATAGTATGCTCCTCTTTTATCTCTCTGATCTTGAATCCTATGGGCATGATAATTATGAATTGATCCTTTATCAGTGGGCCTGGTGTGATCTGACCCGTGTGGCCTTTTGCCTTCGTGTTCCGTGTGGTTCTCATTCATGTCCCTCCACGAGTCCTCTGGTGGGTGCTCAGAGCATGTCTTTGGGGTGTGTTCCTATTTGAGGATCCCAGTGTTGCTCCAGGTGGGCCTTCTCTCTCACTCTGCAACCTGCCTCCCCCTTTTCTGGTTGGATGCTGCCTTTACATCACCTTTCATTTGTAAGAGGGCCTGAGAATGAGCCAGAGTTGCCTCACTTTTACTGGTGTCTCTCTTTTGTGTTTTGGGTCACCTGCAATTATGATTTCTCTGAGATTGTGGCAGTCTGAGATTTGGAGTCATTGAACGTCATGGGGAGAGTCTCGGTGTGAAAACCATGGATGTGGGAAGCGGAGAGCAGTTTGGCATCGTTGAAAGCATCAAAATTATCCTGAGCTTATGGACTGAGAAATTAAAGAGTGAAAAAAACAGAGTTTTCCACCACCAGAGGCCACTCTTTTTATTGGATGAGAAATGATTTGAAAGTAAGGAGATGAAGAGACTGAGCAGTTGAGCTCATGTGACTTGCTGGAGTCACTGGCTAGTGAAAAGGAGAGACTTCACCTACAGATCAGAAGAGTGCAGGGTGCACTTGGTCAGGTCAGGTCAGGGAGCCCAGCGCAGGCTTGGTCAGGTCAGAAAAAGCCCAGGTGTGCTTAGTTAGGTCTGGTCAGGAGAGCCCAGGGCACACTTGGTCAGGTCAGGGGAGTTCAGGGCGCTCTTGATCAGATCAGAAGAGCCCAGGTGTACTTGGTCAGATCAGGGGAGCTCAGGGCACGCTTGGTCAGGTCAGAGGAGCTCAGGGCGTGCTTGGTCGGGTCAGGAGAACTAAGGACATACTTGATCAGCTCTGGTCAGGAGAGGGTCAGGAAAGAGCCAGGAGCACTTGTTCAGGAGCATGGTGGCAAACAGCCTTTGGTCTTGTGACTGTCCCCTGATTACCAGTGCTGGAGCTGCTGGGGCCATTCACAGGTGTTTGCATTCCCCTTAATTCACTTGAACGCTTTCAAAAAGCTTATTTTTACCGCAGGCATTTTTATTTCACTTTACTTTGCACTACAGACATTTGCATTAGAATTCAGTTGACCATTTTAAAAGAGTTTATTGGGCTAAATGTATGGTGCCAAGCTCTAGAGATGCAAAGAGAGACTCTGCACAAGTAACTCTAACCCAGATTGTAACATACCAGGTTAGAAGACATCCCAACAGGGTGAGGGTGAAAGACTCAAAGGTGGAGAAAGCTGCTTGTTGCTGGGGGAATCAGGGAGAACTTCGTGGAGAAGGCAGCTCCACCTGGCCTCGATAAAAGGGAAGATTTCAACATGGTGGGAAGGGAACATTCTGGATATGGGAGACATCACATGGAAGGAATAGAGGCCGGAAAAGGTGGGGTGGCATCCAGAAACAGCTGCTAGCTTGGTGGGAATGTAGAATGCAGGAAGTGATTACTGCAGGATGAGCATGAGTGTCATAGGGTAGAATTAGAGGCCTCAAACACCTATGGCTACAGAATAATTTTTCCTTCCCCTGAATCCCTGTTGTATTTACTGGGGAGTCCCTGAAGGCTTGCAAGCAGCAAGAGTGAACTGATGACTGAGCCCAGTGTACTAGCTGTATGACCTTGGGCAGGACATCTCACCACTGTCTGCCTCAGTTTCTTCATCTGTAAAGTGGAGATAATAACAGCACCCACTTCCTTGGGTTCTTGTGAAGATCCAGTGTGATAATATTGGTAAAGCACTTAGCACAGTGGCTGGCACATAGTAGGTACTTTGCTCCCCTCTCCCATCAGTATGGGTGTGCAGAGAATTCACCTACCAACTTAGATTTTTTTTAAAGCTATGGACAAAAGATGCAAACAAGAAAGTAACTGAAAACATAACTGAAAATGAATACAAAGTGTGACAGTCCTGTAAGGATAGCATCAGGAGTCCTAAACCTCAGAATGAGCCCAGATCCACCTGGAAGCCTTGAGACCACCAAAGGAGCTTGTTAAGGCCCTACTGGGGCAGAACAGAGAGAGAATGGATGCTAGGACTGCTGCTCACAGAGACTGGCAAGAGAAAAGCAGCAGATCTGCCCAAGGCACTCTGCTTCTATTTTCTCTGCCAAAGAAAGATGTTTGCCTTGGTAAGGACAGGACAAAAATGACCAATCAGGAGTGGATGTCCAGGAAAAGTAAAGTGATGAGATAGCACCTACTTGCTTGTGATGATTTGACCCAGATGAACTATGTTCGTGAGTACTGGAAGGATTCATCGATGTGGCTGCTGAAACACTGGCAATTCTATTCGAAGGATTGTGGAAAACAGAAGAGATTCCACAGGACTGGTAAAGGACCTGTGACCTGGTTTTCAAAAGAGAGAAGAGATTAGAATCTGTCAATTTATAGGTCCTGTGCTTGGCTATGATTCCTGATTAGATTCTAGAACATATTCTTAAAGGTCTGTTAGTGAACACTCAGACAAGGAAGTGGTGAGCACAAAGGGCAGCATGAAGAGCTGGTCATGCCGGACTAACTTCATTTCCTTTTGTGACAGGGTTACTAAACTGGTAGGTCCAAGAAATGCTATAGATAAAGAGTTTACTTGGATTTTTACAAAGCATTTGATTAAATATCTCATGCTTTTCCTTTGGAAAAGTTGGAGAGACACAGGTTAGATAATGATACAGTTAGATGGATTTTGAAGTGGTTGAAAGACTTGTCTGAAAGAGTCATCATTAATGGTCAGGCATCAGGTCGGAAGGCCATCTCCAAGGAAGCACCCCAGGATCTGTGCTTAGCCTTGGGCAGCTGAGCATCTTTATCAGTGACTTGGATAAAGGCATACAGGGTATGCTTATTAAAGTTGCTGCAGACAAAAAACCAGGAGGAAAGGACAGGATCCAAAAAGATTTTAATAGGCTAGAAGATTGAGCCGAACCTAACAAGGTGAAATTCAGTAGATATAAATGTAAAGTCTTAAATTTTGTTTCAAAAAATCAACTTTACAAGCCCAGGGCAGGAGAAGAATGGATAGATGGCAGTTTGTCTGAAAAAGATCTGGGAGCATTAGCAGACATGCAGACTCACTACAAATCAACAGTTTAGGGGCTGTTACATGGCACAATAGATAGAGCGCTGGGCCTGGAATCAGGAAGACCTGAATTAAAACCTGGCTTCAGATACTTGCTAGCTGTGTGGCCCTGGCTAAGTCACTTAACTTTTGTTTGCCTCAGTTTCCTCATCTGTAAAATGGGGATCACAATGGCGCCTACTTCCTGGGATTATTGAGAGCATCAAATGAGATAATAATAGTGAAACACTTAGCACAATGACGGGCACACAGTAAGCGCAATATAAATATCGGCTACCATTTATCGTTGTTGTGTGGCAGCCAAATGAGATCATGGTAGTGAAACACTTAGCACAACGACTGGTGCACAGTAAGCGCTATACAAATGTCAGTTGTCCTTTATTGTTGTGTGGCAGCCAAATGAGATAGTAATAGTGAAACACTTAGCACAACAACTGGTGCACAGTAGGCACTATATAAATGTCGGTTGTCACTTATCGTTGTGTGGCAGCCAAATGAGATAGTAAGAATGAAACACTTAGCACAATGACAGGCACACAGTAGGCACTATATAAATGTCAGCTATTATTTATCGTTGTTGTGTGGCAGCCAAATGAGCCAATGAGATCTTGGGATTTTTATCAAGAGAAGCACCATGCTCAGAAATCAAGTAGTCACACTCTTCTGTCCTCTGCCCAGGTCAGACTCATTTCTGAGTGCCACAGGTCAGGAGGGAACCTAAAGATGGATGGAGAGAGCCCGAAGAAGGGCAGTATTGAGTCCATGCTGTAGGAGGCGCAGTTGGAGGAGATGGGCCTACATCACCTGGAGAATAGAAGACTCAGCAGGATTTATGAGAGCCGTCTCATGGAAAAAGCATTAGGCTTATTCTTGGTCCCAAAGGACAGACCTAGTAGCCATTAGACATTACCAAGAGGCAGACTGAAGCTCGATGTAAAAAAGAAACTCCTCCTATCTGACAAGACATGGGCTGCTTTGGGAGAGAAGAGTTCTAAGCAGTGGCCATGTGACCAACTGGATAGGTTATCTAGGGGATTCTTATGCAGCGATGGGTTGGCTTAATGGTCTCTGCAGGTTGTTCCAGTTCTAAGATCCATTGAAATCTAATTCAAGGCATAATGGAAAGTACTGTACTATGTAAGAGCATGGTGGATGAAGAGACTCTTGGCAGGAATTCTTCATGGAGGAATTAACCTTGAGTTGGCTCATGAAGGATGAGTATCAACTTGGGAGGGAATTCTGAAAGAAATGTGCAACCTAGTTGGAACATAGGAGGGGGAAGAGATCTGGGAAGAAGGTTGGAAAGATGGATTGGCTGTTCCATCCTGGAGAGTCTTACGAGGAATTTGGGTTTTATTCTGTAGACAATAGAGAGTGCTCCTGTCACAACCAGGCCCTAGTATTCTCTCTTTGGCAGCAGTGTGTGAGGTGAATGGGAAGGGAGTAGAGATTGAAGGCAGGGAGAGCCTGCTGTAGGTGGGTGGTAATGAGGGTCTGAGTGACCTCCATGAGAATGATAGGAGAACAAACATTGATTTCTGGAGCCAGAGGACCTGAGTTCAAATCTCACCTCCTGATATTTATTACTGTGATATTGTGTTAAGTTGGGCACATTGTGTCACATCTTTGGATCTCAATTTCCTCATCTTTAAAATGAGGAGATTGGCCTAATTGGTCTCTGGGATCCCTCCCAGATCTACATTTAAGTTCTTGTGAGATGAACTTGAGCCACCACACATCTTTCTCTGGCTTCCACATAGCCAGTAGCATGTTTTTGCAGATTGACTGGCCGGGTGAATGTAGGGTTTGTTGTTTTTGTTTAATATAAGGACACTTTTGTGACATTCCAAATAAGCAGTACTGTAGCATTATAGGGAATCTGTATGGATTTGTTCCCAGATAAAAATTGTTTATGCTTCATAAATGAGAAAGGTGACATGTGAGGTCTTAGAAGAAGACCACAGATATCATTTCCTTGGAGTCTTTCAGAAAGTCACATCATCAAAAATATTAAACTTGTGTTTTGAATTTTTTAACATTATCAATCTAAGAATGATTTAGATGTCTGTACCATTCCTGGAATACTGTAGGCACTATTTCAGTTTTTACTTCCATCATTTCATCAAAGTTCACCTGTCTGGAAGGAGGTTTGATTTACTCAGGTACTCAGACAGATCTTTGATCACACTCAATCCGTGTCCTCCCCTAAGCTTGCTCCCAGGGGGTCCATCCAACATGCCAGAGGCCTTCCTCATCCTCCCTTGACATTGTGAGTGTAGCAGCAAAGCCCTCTCGCTGTCCGGCTTCCCTCCTTCTGATCCTAGGATGAGCCCACATTGTGTTCTCACCATCTAACTCTTTGATGACATCTTTGACTCTAATTCTCCTTGAAAATTCTCCTTTGATTGTGTGTTGTTTACCGCTCACATCTCTCACCCATCTCTGCATCATCCTTTCTGTGGGAGCCTTATTTTTATGTGCTTTGGAGGCAGTCATATCGCTTATCTGGCTGCTATATAGCAGTACCAGTGCAGTGATAATATTGAAAAGACGGGCCTTTCTTTCCTGGGAAACTTGAGATCATCAAAGGAGCTCCTACAGGCAGCCAGTTTATTCTGTTTCTTCTGTTTCATTGTGAGCTCAGCTTGCTTTCTCTCTGTACTGTCTGTTCTAGATACACTGAGGAAAAAGCTCTTAAAGGGGAACAAACATTTGTTAAGCACTTACTATATGCTGGGTACTTTGCTTTATAGTATTCGATCCCTCACAACAGCTTTGGAAGGTAAATGCTGTTCTTATCCCCTTTTTACAGATGAGGAAACTGAGGTAGACAGGTTTAGTGACTTGCCCAGGGTCACACAGCTAGGAATTATCTGAGGCTGGATTTGAACGTGGATCTGCCTGACTCTAGGCCCAGGGCTTTGTACATTGCACCACCAGCTGCCTCCAAAACACGGTTTCTTTACCTAGGAACCATAAACTTTTTTTTTCTATAACTATATTTTAGTATACTTGGTTTCCTTTGCAAACCTATGTATTTTATTTTATGTGTTTAAAAACATCATTCTGAGAAGTGCATAGGCTTCACTAGACTGTCAAAGGGGGTCCATGACACAAAAATGGTTAATACCCCCTGCTCTATATGGGTGTCTATCCAAATGCATGTTGAAACTTAGACGGTAGATACTTTCCAGCCACTTGATCTTTTTTTTTTTTTTCTGTCCGTGATCTTTCCTTTGTGGATGGACCGGCCAGACTCCTTCGAGTGATTACAGATCCCTTCCAGGACACATGACAATGTCTTGGAGTTAATACAGTCAGCACAATGCCATCCACAAATAACAGCCTCTGAAGGACGATGCCATTGGCAGCCTGTCTTCTGCACTGATCTGCTCTGTCACGGTAGCAGATACCTTTGGCAAGCACACATCTCCTTGTCTTAGACCTTGCCTGATGGTTATTATCAGAGGGTCATTAAACAGGATTCTACCTTCCAAGGAACCTTGTATGGATGAGAGCCATCTTAAGAGGGAGCTTGTAAGACACTGTTCTGTTGATTCAGATGCTTCTTTGGCATCAATAAACAATAATTGAGCGGGCTCTTACCTTCTCTACATCGTTCAGTCAATTGCGAAATGTAATGCTGTCATCCATTCTGGAATATAGCTTGTTCTCCATGGATGACCTCAACTCTTCCTTTCAGATGCAGCTCAGGCATCTTTCTGCACCAAGCCTTCCCTGATCTCCCCAACTGCTGATGCCCTCCTTCCCTAACTACCTCGGCGTGGGGGGGGGCAGTGTATTCACTTCATATTCATGCTGTGGATGTTTCTATATGTGCTTGTTTCTTGAATGAGAATGTGCGCTCATTAGATAGGGATCGGTCATTCTTGGTATTCTTTGTCCCCAGTGTCCCGGCTCAGAACACACTGCCTGGCCCAGTAAGAAATCCTTGCTGATTGGTTGTCGGCTGATCGGACGTGCTTTTGATCTCGGTATAGACGATTCTCATTATGTTATTGGGAGAGTTAGTCCTGTCAGTAGATCTCCTGTTCCCCTTCTCTTTCTGTTTTATTTTCATGAGGTCTGATGTTCCCCCTAAGCCTTTGTCCCTCGGTGCCCTCCCGGCTGTGTTGTGTTCTGCACACATCGCTTCTGGCTAGTTTTCGTTTTTTTATTCTCTTTAGAGACTGTCATGTTAGGGTCCAGGTGTGGTGATTCCACTGTGTTTAATGAAGAAAACAGCATGTTATAAGACTTTGTGTGAATCTTTTCCATTTTTACTTGGTTTGTAGCCCTCCTTCACTTTCATCTACTGGTTTCATTTCTGGCAAGAATGTCAAGATTGACATCATTTAGCTCCTCCAGCAACATGCCCACTTTTGAAGACGGTTCCCCTAGTCAGAATGCCAATTGGCTGAAATTTATGGATTGTCTAAAAACTGTATGATCCTTAGCCTCTAGTGCCCTTTTTTCTGATACTCTCTTATGGTCACTGCATAAGCAGAAGGGACCTCCCAGGCCTGAGGGCCATGTTTTATTTTTCTAGGTTTTGTGGTTTGTCGTGGCCCCAAGTCATATATCACCAGGTGGCTAGTGACCTGGTAATAATAGTGTCCTGGTCTGTAAGGAGGGAGCTAGGCTGGTCCTCAGAAAACACACCTGGTGTGGGGCCTGGCCTGAAACCTCTCCAGCCTGGCAGAACCTGCCTAAGCTCACACTCTGCTGGCTTCAGGGGTTACCTCCACACCAGCAGCAGGCATCAGAGTAGGACTGGGGAGGGGAGGTTTCCTTAACAGTTTTAATATCAGACTACACTTCAGGGAGGGTTATTTGTTAGAAAGGGATTGATTTGTCAAAACAAAATACATTAATAAAAAATGTAAAGTATAACATGTCATAGTGAGTTAGCGTAATAATGCTGGCAAATTCCTAATCAACGACTCAAGTCGAACCACCGTGGTGCTCAAACAAGTATTGGGTGTTATTCCCATATTTAGGATTGGTTTTCCTCTTAAGATAATGTAAGAACACTGCAGTTCTTCTGGGAAACACTCCTTGAGTATGCAAGGCTCCTCGTATTTACAAGATAGTGAAACATGTTGCTGACCCCTCTGACTCCCTGTGGCCTGGTATCAGGAAGAGAGGGAAGTGTTCACATTTTAAACCTGCATTGGATGAAAATCATCTCTGCCTGATCTAACTTTATGCACAGAGTAGTAGAATGCATCATTACTATGTGTCAGACAGTTCATGTCTTAATGAGCCACGTCTGCGGTGAAAAGGAAACCATGGTCCTTGATGTTCTCCTGGGCTTTGAGACTTTGTGTGTGAGACGTGTAACACCTGCAGAAGAAGTACAGCATGTTATTCTTAAGCTCTCGCAGGCCAAAAAGGAAAGCCCTGTTTGTGAAGGTAGCGGGCTGATTTTCAGCAATGAGAAATATTAGACTTGAGAGCTGCACCTCTGGAAACAAGGAGATTTGTTTGACACGGCTGCTGCAAAAAGCATTTTAATCCTCTTTGTTTTTAAACAGTCGAGAGAGAAAAGAGGAAAGAACAGCTGCTTGATATTGCCAAGTCAAAGCAAGAACGGACAGATACTGAACTGCACAACTTGAGACAGGTACGGATCTGACCGCGATCTGGGCTGTTGCTTTGTTAAAGTGATTGTCACGTGTATGTGTCTCCGTATTCTCCTGTGATATCAGGGTGGAAGGTATTCCCTCTGTTCAGACAGATCATACATGATCTCTTCATGCAACATAGATCCCCACACAAACATAGTCATAGACATTTCTGCACCGGCCCTAAACCTTCTCTTTCCCTGACTCAAGGTCCATTGGGTCCTACCCAAGTGCTTTCTTTTCCCATACAGCAACTACTTTGGGGCTCAGAATTGTGGGAGTCAGCTACCTCCATCTTGGTCATCACAGTAGCCTCCATATGATCATAACATTCCTTGGTGATTGATATAGGACCCAGGGCCTGCAACCTCAGGTCCACACTCCACAGTCAGCATCCCCTTCCTCTTCTTGGCTTGAGAAACTACTCTTCATGCACTTACTGCAGAATGGGCTTACAGGATCCCCATTTCATGACCTTATTTCTACTCTCTTTGAACAGTCAGCCCTACGAGTCTACCCATGCCCGCTATCCCATCTTCCCCTTCACCTGCCCCTTTCCAACTGTGTGATTTGTGCTCCCTCTTTCAAAAATACTCCTCAGACTGACTCTCACGTGGCATCTGTCAAGTTGGACACTCTTTAGCACATCAGGCAGTTAAGTAAGAACTGCAAATATCTACGTGAATATCCCATCTTCCCTACACATCTCTCTGCCCACTCTCAGGATCCCAACCTTAACAGGAACCTTCTTGTCCACATGCTTCCACAAGGATCCACCTGACACCGGTGCCCATCCTCCCAGAACACCTTGGTAGCACAGCCCACTGACCTCACTACAGGCCCGGCCCACCTTCTGTCCTGGGCCTGCATGCCGAAAGGTGCAAAGCCTTCAGTGGGACCCTGCTGCAGCCTGCTCTCTCCCACCATCTCTTTGTGCATGGGTGTGCATGTGCAGAAATAGATATTTTGGGAAACAAAGCCTGGGAGATTCATTTAGAAAAGAAAAAAAAAAGCTTGGCCCCAGTCTTTCTCTGATTGCATATTCTCTAGAGTCAGACTCTGCCTGTGCTTGGAGAATGTACATTACTGTTTAGTCTTGGCTCCAAGGTGTAGAGGCTGCATCACACTGAGAAATCTTTGTACTTTATTAATGTGTGTTCCACTTGCCAAGTATCAAATTGGAGTGATGTCATTGCATTCTTTAGATTAAAAAATGGGCTAATCTCTCTGTGTCTGTGTGCAGGTATATGTCAAACAGCAAAGTGACCTCCAGTTTCTTCATTTCAATGCAGAAAATTCTAGGGATGACTCAAGGATGGACGAGTCACGGATCCATGAAACCAGGTACGGAGCAGGTGCCTTCTGAGCCTTGGAGGGGTTGCCGGGGCTGCTCTTCTTACTCTGTTCCTCTCCTTCGGTGCCTTGGAAGGAGGCATATGAGGAGTTCAGTTAGTGTCTGGGAGAGGGACATCGCCGTCTGTCCCGCTGGTACAGCACCTGCCAACTTCTGAGCCCTTCTGCCTCATTCTCTCCTGCAGTCCTCACAGCAGCCCCAGGAGGTAGACCAACTCAATGATGATTACCCCCTTTTTACTGATGAGGAAACTGATGCCTCAGCGCTATGCCCAGTGCCTCCAGAGAGTGGTGGAGCAGGACTGAGAACCCAGGCTGCTTGTTAGGTCATCACCCTGTAGCTGAGGGGATCTTATTCCCATCTGACCTACATCGTGGATCCGTATGTAGTCCGTGGCTCTGTGGTTTGTCGTTAGGAAAGAGTGAAGGCAGGCCAAGGCAGAGAGGCCCACCGGGAGCTCACGCCTGCACAGTGTCTTACTGGCTATATATATTCAGTCAGATGATTTCGAATAAGTGGATTTTTAAAATAGTAAGGATTTTTTTTTTGTTCAGTGATGTAAGTCCTCATTAGCATTTCGTTTAATTTCAAGAACTTGTACTTTTCCCTGATGGCCAGAATTCTGCTTTGATTCTGAAAGCTGAATTTGACAACCTTGACATTAATAGCTCATTAAAGAATTGTGCCCTCCTGTGAAAGAAAGTAGGGTCGTGACTGACAGCACAGTTTTCAAGTAGTAGAAGAAATACCTGGAGGCAGATATGAAGGACACATCTAATTTAAGAGACATAAACATACTACACCATAGTGCACACATAAGTTTTCTGTACCTTGGTTTCTTCATCTAGAAAATGGGGATAACATTCATTCAGTAAAAACACTTTTTAAGCATCAACTATGCGCCAGGCACTGTGTTCAGCACTACCCCACAAGGTATTGTCAGGCTCCGATGAGATAATGGATGGAAAGGGCTTGGTAAGCTTTAAAAAACTCTGCATAATGTCAACTGCTGTTGCTGTTGATAACAATAACAATAATAATATAAATAAAATGTATTTAACTTTGAATTCCCTAGGCAGCAGTTTTCCCAGGAGGCCCCGGAATCATTGGGTGGAGGGAACCATTGCCAGCCCTACGATCTCCCTCGCCTGGCAGTGCCATCCTCTGGGCTGATCTTGACTGCTGCCAGCCAGAGAGAGGGCAGATGCCCCCTACTCCTAGCATAGTCCTCAGTAGGGCAGGAGGCCTGGCACTGCTGCCTGTTCTTCTAGGGCCCCAAGCGGCTCTGCATCCAAGGGCACAGATCCCATGCCCCTGCCGCCACACTCTGGGAGTGCCAGGGGACAGCAGCCCTTCTGCTGGTGCCTTAGAGTCTTGTGGCCTTTCTCCTTCATGCCTAGCCTAGCTTCCTCTTGGGGCGAGCTCATAGTGCAGCATTAGGCTAGCAAAATGGAGAGTTGTAGTCTAGAGACCTGAGACCTGTCACCGCCCCATACCAGCTGTATTATTCTCTTAATCTCCATGTACTCCTCTGTAAAATGTGGGGCATAATACCTACCCCACCTACCTGAAAAGGCTGTGGTATAGTGCAGTAACATGGTGCACAGGGAGCAGGTGCTCCGTCAATGGCAGTCGCTACCATTAGAAAGTTGAGGCACCTCCACTGCTCTCAGAATCCAGCTTGGTCACACACTGCTGGACAATGGCCCCACTCCCTTTCTCTGCTTGATGGAGATGTTCCTGGAATGATCAAATAAGGGGATAGTATGTGGACAGGGCTTTGCAGTCCTCAGAGAGCTGTCATGCCTTCATCTTCTACCACTAGGACCACCTGCACAGCTCTTCCTTGTTCAGCCACATGGGGATCTCTAGCATATTTTTTATTTCAAATACATACTTTGGGGAAGAATATATGTGCCTAGCTTTTACTATTTTCAATATGAGCCTAAAATCTAGTGGGTATTGATAGCATGGATTGTAACTTACATTTATATTTTTCAGTTTACTTTTATTCCCCTAATGTTATCATCCTTCAGTGATTTCCCTCCCTCCCTTCCTCGCTTCCTCCCTCCCTCTTTCCCTCCTTCTGTCTTTCCCTCCCTTCCCTCTTTCCTTTCCAGCACTGCCCCTTACATGTAGTTTGTTTGAATTAGTGGTTGACTGGAATTCCTGCAGTGAGACTAACAGCATTAGGCAAGACAGTAACGGATCAGTGTGGGATCCTTCAGCCAGTGAAGCAGCTGCCGTGGGCCGAGGCTTATGCTAGCTCCATTTACTGCTGAGCAAAAACCAGATGTGTAAAATGTGGTCCTCGCCCACGAAGAGCTCGTAGTGTTATTGGGAAGACCAGTCACACCCACGTGAAACAGTGACAACAACCATTAATAAAACCCGAGATTGTATAGCATAGGGAGCCATAGAATAATGAGGAAGGCAGTAATTATGTTGAGCACAATTGTGAGCATGGTGGCGCTTGGGCCAGGAACGTTCAGCCTTGACTAGGGCTTTGAGGGCAGGCTTCACAGAGCCTCTGGAGGCTGGAGCTGGACCACAAAAGATATGCTTCTCAGCATGGGTTCGATATGTGAATTTCACACAAAAATCACCTTAGAGATTTATCTATGTTGATGAGGTCCATATGAAATGTGTAGAGTAATGATGCTAAATATATATCATAAACATAGCTCTTTGTAATTTATGTCATTGTAGCAGAGAATTGAGTTACTCGGATCTTGAAAGTAACACCCCCAAAAGCATCATTAAGAGAGAGGGAAATCAGAAGATATACACTAAGGATAACGATAGCGAAGCCTCCCAGGCTCAGCACTGGAGGCCAGAAAAAGGTGGTTATGACAGAGGCAAAGAAGACAAGAGAGTTAGCTCTGCCTACACAGAGGAGACCAGTGCTGGGACTTCGGCCATTTTTGCCAAAGATGTGCTAGAAAGACAAAGGCCCCTGCTCTTGAAAGAGAAAGTGCAGTTTAATACAATGTCCCCGGTCGAGTCCAAAAGGAGAAGTACATTTTGCAGAAGCAGTATGAAGTCAGCCAAGAGCAGTGACAGCGAGACCCTGCCCCGGGAGCACCTCCACCACCACCACCACTTTGTAGGGCCCGATCACAAGCATTGTGATCTCAGTATCTATGTGAGCCCAGGTTCGTCAAGAGCAAAGCAGGTGGAAAGGCTAGAAATGGAATGTCATGAGCAGATGGAGGTGGCTGAACCCTCCTATTCCCAGTTCAATGAAGGCTCTTTGAGTGACTCAGACATTTGTGAATCTAAATGCTGCCATCCGAGTAACTTCATCATCGAAGCCCCAGCCCGGGGCTCCGTTTCTGATGTGGAGTGGATGAGGATTTTCAAGCCTTCTAAAGTAGAGAGAATTGTTCGACCCAAGACTGTTTGCACGTGCTCTAGGAGTGTCTGTGGAATAAAGTATCATACCCTCAAAAGGTGAGTTATGTGTCCCATTGGCAAATACCCAGAATAAACACAACTACAATATTTAGAAATCCTTTTTAAGGCCTTTGTTTGCCATTTGTGGTTATCTTCTTCATGCCTGTAGTATACAGAATGCAGAATTTTAAAACAACAAAAAGAGACCTTTCATATAGTCTTCATTCTTCTAAGAAACATTTATCAAGCCCCTTCTTTGTGCATATTATTAGCTCTAGGGATGTAGAGATAATACAATTTCTGTTTTTAAATGAATCAGTACATCACAAACATTTATTAAGCACTTGCTATGTTCCAGGCACTGTGCTAAGTACTGGGGATACAAAGAAAGGCAAAAAAGGTGGTCCCTGTCCTCAAGTAGTCTACATTCTAATGGAGGAGACAACATGCAAATAACTATGTACATACAAGATACATACGATATGAATGAAAGGAGGGTACAGATCTAGCCCCCTCATTTTACAGATAAAGAAACGGAGTCACAGAGTGGCGAATTGATTTGCCCAGGGTGACATAGCTAGAGTTGGAGGTGGGATTTGAACCCAGATTTTCCTCAGTTCCAGGTCTGACCTTCAGTCTGCTATAACATGACTGCCTCTATGAGGTTGATAGTGAGAGGGCCTGGAGGAGGGAAATGGAGTAAGAGAATCAATGGAAATTATTTAGATTCTTTTTCAAATGCTCAAATGAGGTGCCTTAATATGAAGGGGCAAACTTGGTGAACTAAAAACAAACGTCCAGATGAAGGTCTGTGAGTCCCCTCAAGATGTGTACTAGCAGAGAATTTAGTATTGGAGGAGAAAGGCTCTGGGTTCAAATCCCCATTCTGCCGCTGGATGTGACCTTGGGAAATTACACTTTATTGGTGGGAGCGGGGGCGGGGAGTGGTAGGGAGAAGGGAATGTGAAAGGTACGTAGATAAATAATAGCGGATAAGGAGTGTTGGAGGAAGAGAAAGATCCAGATACAGTGCTGTAAGCAAACTGGAGGAAAGTTCATCTGGGGGAGAGAGGTATCCAAGAAGGCTTTGTGGAGAAGGTGGCCCTAAGCTGAGCCTTGAAGGTAAATCAGAATTCCGAAAGGTAAAGGTAGTTCAGTGTGACTGGAGGCTGCAAAGGGAAGCTGGAGCTTGACTGTGGACGGCCCTAAATGGCAGGTTCAGAAGTTTCTGTTTTCTCTGGGAGGCCACATCTGGGGCTTGGGAAGATGCTGGTAGCGGCTGTACGAAGTCTGGGGAAAAGACTGAGGGGAAGTCAGTTAGAAAGGTCCTTGACAGTTCTAGGCAAGAGGTGGTTGAGTCTCAAATATCAGAGTCGGAGGCATTTAGGGTTAGGGTTGGGTTGGAGTTAGAGGCCACAGAAGCAGGTGGGATCCGAGAGACTGACAGAGCAAATATGGAGGGAGAGGGAGGGAGGGAGGGAGGGAGAGGGAGAGAGAGAGAGAGAGAGAGAGAGAGAGAGAGAGAGAGAGAGAGAGAGAGCTAGAGAGAAGAAAGGGAAGAGAAGAGAGCCCAAGTCAGAGGGAGAGGAGCATGAAGCAGCAAAGAGAATGGAGAAAGGAAGGCCAGGCAGGAGCACGGAGGAGCTCCAAGGGAGGAAAGGGGAGCGAAAGCTCTAGAAGAGCCAGCAATATCAGTGCGGGGAGTGCAACCAGAACGAAGCCTGGTGAGGTGGAGGAGCGCAGGAGCGAGGCAGGGTTGAAGAGGTTGCAGAGGCGGGGGTCGATGACTCTTTCGAGATGATCAGTGAAAGAGAGAAGAAATAAATACAGGCTGAGAGGTTGCAGGGATGTCAGGGATTGCACGAAAAAAAATTTTAAGGAGAGAGGAGACCTGACATTGTATGTGGCCTACGGGGGAGAGGCTGGCACAAAGGGAGATACTGACAAGAAAGGAGAGAGAGAGGTTAACCACGGATAGGGTGAGCTCTTGAAGGAGGAAAGAGGATGAACATGAGGAAGGCCTTTGGCCTCGGAGTGGAGAAGAGCCACATTTCTTGAACGGGTGCAAAGTGGGGGATGGGCGAAGATGCAGCATGGCTTGAAGATGAGTGTTGGGGAGGTTAAGGATAATGAACTGACCTCAGTAAAGTAGACCACGGTCATCTGCTGAGGGTGATAGGGTTTGGGGTGGAGACAAGCACAGGAGGAGGAGGGGAAAGGAGAAGCTTCGTAGCAGTGTCTCCGGGGACTGTGACGGAGAGGTAAGTGCATTGCTGTCTAGCAGTGAGGGCCCAGTTGAGTTCGGATGACATGAATCTGTAGTAAGCCTTATTGGCACATAACCCCCTGCAGGCCCCGACACACACACACACAATGTTGAGTAGCCCAGGAGTAGAAGACAGAGCAGCCTGCAGCAATGGGAGGTCCCACAGGAGGGAAGATTGGCTGAAGCGCCAGGGGCAAGGAACTCAAGGGGTAGAGTAGTATCAGGAGTTTGGAGGAGATAGTAGTGATGCCAGAAGAGGAATGATGGCAGGGATGGAGGAGCTGGCGATCATGGCCAAGATAATCACTCCAGCTTATGAGGAGAGAGGCAATGAAAGAGGCCCTGAGGCCTGAGTCTGTGCTTGGAGAGGGAACCTCATATTTGAGATGAGAAGTTGGAAACAATTTAGCTTGATTGTGAGGTCAAAGGTTTGATTTCCCGGGGATGGCCAAGATGCTGTGGAAATGAAGTCTGCCCTAAGAAGACTGAAGAAAGGAGAGGTCAGGGTATTGCTGGGAATATTGTTGTCACCCAAGATGAGGATGGGGAGTGGGATGGGGGTAGGGAAAGACTGTCAAGCAGTCTTGAGTTCATTGAGGAAGGAGGAAGAATGACTTGGGGGGGAGGGCGGGAGGAGCGGGGAGGGAGCGGAGATTAGAGCCCTAAAGCCGCGGGCAGGGTGAGAGGAACAGATGGGGAAAGGCTGCCAGGGATACAGGTCCAGATCTGTCAGGGAGGATCAGAGAGCAGCAGGACTCACTCTCCTGGCCTTTTGTGCTAGGCTGTGAGGAGGGCTGGTGGTCAGCACCACAGAGTGGGTCAGGGACATGTGTTCAGAAGAAAGCCACATTTCAGTGACACTTGAGGCAACTCTGGAGTGTGGGAAACAACCTTCTCTGCTGCCTACACAGTACTGATTCAGCTACCTATTTCACAAGTTTTTCTTAGGAAGACTTACTGCTTTTTTTCATTTTTAACCTTTTCTGGATACTTTTTAAAAAAATTTATATCATTGTTGCTTCGCAGGGATTCCATTTTTTACCAGTAGAACTCTCTCTTCCTGTCCCTCCCTTGTTTGGCAGAAGCTTTGTGTCTGCAGTTGTATTCCTTATTCAGTACCTGTTGTCTGCCACCTCTCTGCAGAGAGAGAGGCAGGTGGTATGCTTTGCCATCAAATCCTTGGTAGTCACTGTTGGTCATTGCATTGCTTTGAAGTCTCAAAATCTTGTCATAGTTGTTTTCCTTAACATTATTGTGTTCATTATGTCAATAATTGTTATTATTGTGATCATTATGCCACCATTCTCTTGGTTCTGGGTACTTTATTCTACATCCGTTCGTGTCAGGCTTCCTGAGCTTTTCCTAACTCTTCCAGTTGATTATTTCTTACAGCCTCTCCCTGGGTCTTGATCTGGACCCCTGGACTGTCACTGTTGCCTTTGTGAGGCCTGCTTGTGTGACCTGGTATAGATCACTGGTCCTCTTGGGGCTTCCTCCATAAAATGGCCTGGGTTAGAACAGGGCAGTGGGCCCTTCCAGGTCTAATGACGGGCAGTCCTTGATTGTCAGCAGCACTAGGCACCTTCCCATTAGACAAAGTCTTTTTCTCACTTACAGGAGAATAGTGGGGCTACTTCTGTTCCATTGGACTTCCTCTAGGTGTGCCAGTGGAGTCCCTGCCCCCTGCTCCCCCCACAGTGAAAGGATTGGGGACTGACTCCAGAACATCAGGTGGGCATTTTTTAAAAACTTCAATTCTACTCCCCCGCCCCCACAAAACAAAACAAAAACTCCCAGCAACTTTCTCTACCCCCAGCACATTTTATTGCACACAGTAGGCTTCATAAATGTTTGTAGAATTTTATAACCGCATTAACTCTTATATATTTCTTATGATTTATTCTCTTGGGTGACCCCGCTTGGGATACTTAATTCTTTTTTTACTTTTGAAAGATTCTCAATGGTATAAGCATGTTTCAGTAAGATGTCTGGAGTCTTACTTGTAAAAGGATTTCTATAATATTGATCAATCCTACTAGGATTTAATCTGAGCCCCTTGTTCGTTTTTCAGCCTAACATGGTACCTCTTCCTGAGGAGGTACTTTTACTCCAAGCCTGGTGATGATGATGATGATGATGATGGTGATGCTAATATGAAGTTTTTCTGTATTTTATTGACAGCCCACCAATAGCCTTCTGGCATTCCCACCGCATGGGTGCCTCTAATATAAAGTGCTCAACAAAGAACGAGGAGAGATTCACAGATTACTCTTCAGATAAAAGGCATTCATCTGGATTTTTATCAAGTAGCAGAGGCCCAGATCCTGCCCTCCATCGTGTTAGTATTTGGCTGGGAATGACATGAAGATTTAGACACAACTGGCAATTCCAGGGGGCTCTTAGCCTTTCTACCATGCAGTGGTCTGCTGCTGATGTTTGTTTTATTTTAGGAACTTGAGGCTCTTTTAAAATGGGCTTTGAAAGTTAAAACATTGAATTTCCCAGATCAAATTCCCCAAAGGAGGCTCTTAGTGAACCTGCGTGTTCTCAATAGTGAACATACTAGTTACATGGATTGTAGTGTCAATTACTAAAATCAATAGTGATGGGCATTCTTTATGACTCATTTTATAAAAATAAATGTGATAGGTGTTCTTTATTATGCTTATTTTTTAGTCCTCTTACCAAGGGGAATAAAATTAATTTCTCAGAGTAAACATTCTAGTTTCTTCCCATTAGTAACCTGTAATGTGGCTTGTCTTCCATGCCTTGCACATTGATGATGATGTAGAGGACCTTCCTTTGTAGAAAAGGACAAACCAAAACCACTGGATCTGGAGCTGGGAGACCTGGGTTCAGACTTTGGTTTTGCTACTTACTCCTTGTGTGAGTGACCTTGGGCAAGTCATGTCCTCTTTGGAGGTCTCCTCACCTTATCTATAAAGTATTTATAAAGTATCAGACTTCGTGATTTAAAATTTCTTTTTAAATTGTGAACTGATTAATCAAAATTGATCAACAAGCACAAAAAGTCTAATATACAAAGAACAAAAAAGAGGAATGTATATGAAACTATGATAAGGATAGGGACTGGAACAGGGGATTTCATTGGTAAGAGAACTCAAAGGTGAGAAACTCCATCAGTGCAGATTGGCACCTTCTGAAACTCATACACCTACGGAGAAAGTAAGTGACTTGTTTGAGGTGGGTCAGCTGGACGTCTCAGAGGGAGGCTTGAACCCAGGTCACTCTCTCCCCACTGCCCCTCGGTGAAACTGTGACCCTTTGTTGGATACAGTTCGATTATTTAAAGTGTATGTTAAATTTACAAGGTAGCAACAAAGTTGTCCTCTTTGTCCGCCCTTCTTACCTTTTGTTTTCTTTTGTGCATTTTCTGTTGTTTTGTTAACGCTCTTTCCTTTCTTCTTGCACTTTTCTCATTTCCCACTAACTCAATCTCACCTGCCCTCAACTAGAACCCTTCCTCGCAGCAAACAGGCGACTGTGATTTCTAAGGTCCCTTCCAGCTCTGTTGTCCTGCTATCAATATTAAGAAATACCATAGACTTTTAAAGTGGAATTTAAATGAAGAGCAGGAAATGTAAAATTCCATTTAATAAATTTGACCTGCTTCCCAGGAGGTAGTGAGGAAAGCACTTTATAAACTGTAAGAGGCAATGCAGAGATAGATTACTGTTATTGACTATTAATAACACATTTTCAAAAAACCCTTTACATTCAGTATTTTAATGAGTTCAGAGAGGCAGGGAAGAATTGAAGAAAGACATAGAGATACAAAGGAATATACACACTCAGCCTTCTGTGGCTTTTCATCATGTCTTGTGGCCTTACAGAATATTTCTGCTAAAGGCTTATAACATTTGTGTTGCCTTTTTTGTAGCTACAGGCATTAATGAGGATGTTACCTCTTAGGATCCAGCACAAAGACCGGATGTGTTTTACCAGAATTGAAACAGGAAATCAGAGTCACTTTCTTACATCCCTCTTTTCTTTCAATATTATCAAACCACTTCTCTTGAACTTTTCATTCCCCCGGGCATGTCTAAGAGTAGAGGGAGCCTTTACAGCAATCCATTACCGAGCTTTTCACAAGAAGATTCTGACAGTTGGGTTCCATTACATTTGATGATGTTACAACTCTGTGTCTCTTTCCTGGATTAGAGTAGAATTAAGGTAAAATTGACGAGAATTGGTTGACCTCAGTGATGGTTAGTTGCCAAACCCAAAGAGCATTTCCTCATTGGAATGATGATGGATACCATCACTCCCTTGGAAAACAAAGTCAATAGTCCTGAAGAATAGAGGAACCTAATACAGAGGGTATGGGTGTGACATCTCAGCTATAAACCTGTCTGGGGGAAGATGGGATTCCAGCTCTCCTTCAGGTCTCAGAAGCCTTCCTTAGGCTCCTCCTCTGACCCTGGCCATGCTGACACATGACCCTGCATGATATCACATGCATAAAGTCTCTGCATAGGAGGAATGAGAAAGTACTTTAAAGAAAAGACTGTGTGTGCTGTGAGGGCATTTCAGAAGAGTTGGGAATGGCTCATTTTCATGGTGGAAATTCAGCATAGGAAGGAGCCTGTTAAATAGGATAAACTGGCATTCACAATCACATGTTTTAGAATAGCAACACAGTTTTGAGTGTTTCCTACCATAGGTACCAAAGGAAAGTGGCTCTGACATACTAATCAGGGACCTGAAGAATTGATAGGAAAAGCTCAAGAATCTGATGTATGGATATTTTAGTTGGATAGGACTTAAAGAGATCAAAAGAACTTGTTTATAACATTTGTCGGTGCTGCTGAGGAAGTCAAAGAATTGTTCATTGCTAGCTCTCATTTTCACACAAAAAACCATTTTTAAATGCTGCTTGATTTCATTAGCTTGTTAAAATTATGTCTTCCAGGATGACTGTTCTCCCACAAGTAAGCTTCAGCGCTTGCTGGCGGAATCTCGAGAGATGGTTACTAATCTGGAACTTAGCACTCTGCTCCCTGTTAGCCCTAGCAATCCCAACCACAGTGTATGTTCATTTTTCTCTCAACTAAGTTTATACTCTCTGAATACTAAGTATAAAGGTGCAGACTGATCTCTGGAGTGGCATGAAAAGCTTCTCTGATGTGCCCACAGAGTGCGGGGAGTGGTGCATGGGCTAAAAGATGCCCCTGCTTCCAAACTGTTTCTAAAATGTGATACTTTAATGGGACATGTGTGTGTGTGTGGGGGGAAGCTTAGTAAAATGAGACTTCTTTAACAAAATGACCCCTTAACCCTCTTGAGGCGGTGCATTCCACTTTTGGATAAATCGCCTTGGTAGGAAGTTTCTTCTTATATCAAGTCTAGATGTGTCTCTTCACTACTTCCCCATACTGCTCCTGGTTCTACCCTCTGGAACAAAGCAGAACAAGGCTAATTCTTCTGACAACCCATGAAATACTTGAAAGGCAGCTTCCCTGGATCCTGTCATTGCTCCTGTTCTTTCAGATAGTTCACATATGGTGTCATCTCCAGTGCCCTCGCTGTCCTGCTCACCCCTCCACTTAATCGGTGTTCTCACCCAACACTGGACGCTGTCATAGAGATGTAGCAGACTAGAGCAGAGGTGAGCAAGGCTGGCGCCATCCCTCTTCAACATGCCTTTCTGAGCTTGTCTTCTGGCTGATGTGTCATGCCTTTGACTCCTACTGAAGTAGATGGAAAATCACTAACCTTCCCTCCCCAGATCCTTTTTTTATAGAGCTGTTTTCTAATCATACTTCTGCTATAGTGTGTCTGTACTGTTTATTTCTTGGATCTCTGTGTAGAACTTTATATTTATCTATTTTAAATTCCATCTTAATTTGATTAGGCCCATCAATTTTTCCTTCCTGGATGTTTTTGGATCCCGATTTTTACCATTCATGGATTCACAGAGTCTCAGTATTGGAAGGGACTTCAGCGATCCTCTAGTACAGATCCATACATGATCTGTTACAGTATGCCCACTTAGTCATCCAGCCAACCTTTGCTTGAAGACTTCTGAGGGGGAAATGTAGCATGTCCCAAGGAAGCCCATTCCTCCATATCTCCAACTGTTAAAGAAATGTTTCATTATTTCAAGCCTAAATTTGGCTCCTTGCCATTTTCAGCCATTGCTTCTAATTGAACATATCTTGTTAACTTTGATAGAGGTGGCTTCTACACCTTCACTCAAGGCATTCATTAAAAAAAAAAAATGTAAACAGCACACATCCCTGGGGCATTCTACTTAGAGAACTCCCTTCAAGCTGATACCAAACCATTAATGGTTTTCTCTGTAGACATTTATTAATTCAGTTCTAAATCTACATAACTGTGCTATCATCTAGCCCACATCTGTTCAGCTTGTCCAAAAAATTGGTTATGCTCTGTTTAAAGTATTTCCTTCATCTACTAGTTGAATTACCTTTTCTTGAATGGAAGGGAGGTTGGTCAGGCATAACTTAGCATTGATGACACCATGCTGGCTCTTAGTGATCACTCTTTTCCTTTCTAAATGCTCACAAGGGCTTCTGTGGATTGTCAAATTTTCCTGTGAATTGAGATGGAGCTCCCCAGCCTCTAATTCGGAGACTCTGCCCTCTTTCCTTTTTTGGATATCAGAGCTGTGATTTCTTTTTCATCATCTTATGTTGCTTCTCCCCTGCTCTACCAGTTTTCAAGTCAGCTGTTAAGCAGTCACTTTCATGGACCGCAGGGCTGGCAACTTGGACTCAATGAAGGCAGCCAGGTGCTCTCTTATCATCTCCTCGGTGTCTCGTGGGTTTCAGTTCCCTTTAGTTTCTTTGTTCTCTCTTTCTCAATTGGAAGATCATTGTTCTTGGCAGAAGAATTGGGTAGTCCTGTCTTCTATGTCTTATCCATTATCATTAGCCCATTTATTCTCCATAGCAATCCTATCTCTTCTTACTCTTCTTCTTACCTCCAGGTAGCTTAAAAAAAGATTTAAATGAATCTGTGAACTCATCCATTTGAAAATTCCCTCCACCAGGGCCAATGATAAGCTGTCCATGCCTGCCTATTCTGAGGGACTCACACCCATGTTCTCCCCAAAGTTCACCACAGTGGGTCTACCCATTGTGCTGAAACAAAACAGAACAAAAACATCTTCTTTGAACAAATACTTCTTCTCCATTGACTTTTCGTCTGCTGATTTGCATCCTTTCTTCTTGGAGCATTGAACATATAAGTGGAAAAATATCCATTGCTTTGCAGACTCCATCACATTAACCAAGTGGTGTCTACATCAGAGGGATGTGTCTGGTCCTGCTTTTGCCACTAGCAATTTGATCGATCTTGGACAAGTCACCTAACTGCTTTTTAATCTCATTTTCCTCATCTGTAAAAGGAGGAGTTGGGTTAGATAATCCCTTTCAGTTTTAAAATCATATTCTAAATCCTTGTGTTTGGGTTGGTTTTGTTTTTGCCAACCTCAAACAGCTTAATATTTACAAATTCATATTGAAGATCATTGTTTTTACTTTTTCATGTACTTTTCTCAGTACTTGGACTCATTGGCATCTCTCTGGCCATCTTTGCCTAGTAACGATTATGGCTTGTTCTAATGTTCTTGTATAAGTGGGAGTATTAACACTGAAAGGGGCTGGGAGCGCAGTATGGTTCCGGCTTTGGACTCAGAAGACTAGGGCTCAACCCCAGAGTGCCCCGCTATTTGTTCCTGGTGTGGTCTTGAGCAAGTCGCTTAAGCCCTCTAGTCCTCGGTTGCTCCGTCAGCATAACGAGAGAGTTGGACACCGCGATCTGTCAGGTTGTTGGTAGTTGAAAAATCCATGATGCTGTTACTGGAATGGCTAGTGTTGTAGGCCTTCCCTAGCGTCTTTGAGGCAGTCAGAGGTCTGGTAGCTAAGCAAACAACAGTTCCAGAACCATTAGCATATTGGGCTTGTACAGGCATGGTCCATGGGCTTAAGCCTTGTTTCCTCCAAAAGATTGAAAGCAATTGGGAGGAAGGGACTGTGTGAGGCAGTTGGGTGAGAAGACCTCTGGGACCCCTTTCACCCCTCCATCTGTGTTCTATGTTAGCCTTTTTTGATCTGTCTCACTGCCCCTCAATGTAGTGCCAGGCCTACTGTAGGTACACCATGTAGAGTGGTTGAGTTAAACTATATGCCATCTTGTTTCTAGCGTAACGGTTATGTGGTCTTTTTAATTGGTGGCAGGGTCTTCATTCAAGGTCTCTCAGAGTGGTATGGGTTAGATCCGGCAAAGAGCTGATTGGGACAGCAGACGACGTCTATGTAGTTAAGTTGTAATGTTGAGTCAGGAGAGCTGGGCATTCCAGTTGGTGACAGCTGCAGAGTGGCACAAGAACCTTCCCTTCCCCGTCAAAAAAACAAACAACTTAAAACTCAAGGGATGTTATTCCTCAGAGTGAGTTGTGATGAACTAACTCATTAGCGCCTTAAGATTAGCTGTCTTTTAAAAGAGCATGAGAAGCAGCTGGGTAGCTCAGTAGAGAGAGTGTTCGGCCTGCAGTCAGGAAGCCCGAGTTCAAATGTGGCCTCAGACGCTACCTGTGTGATCCTGGGAAATTCACTTATCCCCATCTGCCTCAGTTTCCTCATCTAAAATGGGGATGATAATGCCGCCAAATGAGATAATATTTGTAAAGCACTTGCAACAGTACCCAGCACGTTGTTCTTCGGCGGTTTCGGTCATGTCTGATTCTTCTTGAGCCCATTCGGGGTTTTCTTGACAGAGATGTTGGAGTGGTTTGCCATTTCCTCCTGCAGCTTGTTTTACAGATGAGGAAACTGAGGCAAACGGAGTAAGTGCCTAGTACATAGCAGGCACTTAAATGCTTATTTCCTTCCTTCCCTCCTACTACTAAGTGAGACATAATCTGAGTAAAAAAGCAAACACTTTGGGGTGTTTTCAGCTATGTTTGTATTTAGTGGTAGAGTCACAGAATCAGAATTGTATAGTGGAAAGGGAGCTCAGAGGACTTGTCTAGGCCCCACCCAAAAAGGAATCTTTTCTGTAGCTCATAACAAGGGGTCATTCAGCTACTGCTTAGAGACCTTCCAGGAGGGCTAACTCGCCTGGGATGGCAGCCCATTCCATTTGTACATGGCTCTAATTCTTAGAAAATTTTTCATTACTTTGGACCTAACTTTGTTTCTTTGTAACTGCTACCCGCTGCTCCTGTTTCTGCTGTCTGGAGCCTGATCTCTCTTCCAGTGACAGCCTCTCAGATATGTGAACACAGCTCTCATTGTCTTTCTTGAGTCTTCTCTTTTTTAAGCTAAACATTTCCAGGTCCTTAAATTATCCTCCTATGGTACAGGACCCTTCACCAGCCTGCTTTTCCTTTCTCAGGATGCTGTCCATTTTATCAGTGTCCTTCCTAAACAGTAGTGCCCAAAACGAGCGCAGTGCTCAAGGCGTAGTGTGACTAGGGCAAGTATTAAGGGACTATCACCTCCTTATTTCTGGAGGGGAGGCCTCTCGGTGCAGCCCAATATCAGGCTGAGGTTTTTTGGCAACCACATTTAGCTTACAGGCCATGAAAATCCCTCCATCTTTTTTAGACAAACTGCTGTCTCACCAGGCCTCCCCATCCTACACCCATCCAGGCCAATTTCTGAATCCGTGTGCAAGACTCGTATTGATTCCAATTCAATTTCGTTTTATCAGATTTAGCACAGAGCTGTAGCCTGTTGAGATCTGTCTGCCCTGACTCTGCCATCCACCATGTTAGCTGTTCTTCCCAACGCTGGGCCTTCTGCCCATTTTATGAACACGCCCGCCATGCCTTTGGCCAAACTATTGATAACAGTGTTAAACAGCCCAGAGGCGAGCATTGAGACCTCAAGGCCTCCATGGGTGAGCTCTAGGCAATGGATCTTGAACTATTAATTACTACTCTATCTACCCCACCCCCACCCCCCAGTTTGGAATTGTTCCAACGGTATTATCATCTAGTCCACTCTTCTGCTTCATTTCACAAGAACAGTAGAAGGTGCTCCGCCAGTCAGTTAACTGCAGTATAGGTAGGTTGTGTGTAAAACATTAATCGTCCTGATCTCCTAGTCTAATCTAGTGACCCCCTCAAAGAAAGAAATCAGATTACTCTGGCATGACCTATTCTTGATGAAGCCAATTCGTCATCTTAAGCATCGCTTTGGATCCCGCTGTTCATCCGTGAGCTCTTTAGTTCTACATTTGTCTTAGGAACCAAAGGCCGGCTCGCTAGCCTGTAGTTTACAGACTCTGCTCTTTTTGAAAATCTGGAGATTTTCTGTTCGCCAGTCCTGCGGTACCTGCCAAGCGCTCTTCCCTTCTTCTTCGGGCATCACTGATGAGGCTCAGCCCTCACGTCAGCCAGACCAATCGATTACCAGTACTCAAGGATAGAGTTCAGCTGCCTTGAATTCATCCAAGACCACCAAGTTCTCTCTTATGCTAGCTTTGCTTGTCTTGGATATCATCTCCCTATTTGCCATTCTTGTTCTTCTCCTTGGTCATTCTCTTTGGTAGAGAAAAAAGAAGACAATGAGCTGTGAACAACTTGCTTTTCTCTGTCATCATCCCCTTCAGCCCTGCCTGAGCCACTGCTTGTCCATCCTGTGCCTCTGATCTTCCTCTTTCCCCCATGTGGCCATAAAGGTCTTCATGGGGATTCTTAGTTTCCTGCACCAGCACCATTCCAACCTGAGCTTTGGGACTCTGTCATCCATGTCCTATGATCTCCTTCCACTTCCATTTTCTGTATGTCTCTTCTGTAAGTGAGTTTGGTGAGTTCCCTTTGCATCTACTTCAACGTCTTTAGACAACTCCCGTCCCCTCCCCCGCTTTTGGAATTATTTCCATCTGTATCTTCAGAATTTGCTTCTTGGGAGTTTCCCATCCCTCCTGGGCTGACTTCCTCTAAAGGATTTAGTTCAATGCACTTCACTCCTATCCTTTTTCTGAACCCTACTGGGTTCTGATTCTAGTGGGTACAGTCTAGGGTGTGTGTCAGGCTATGCCCAGCTTTCCTCTCCTTCCTCACCACAGGCTCTAATCTCTTCCTCCAGATGTTCCCATCATTCACGTCCTAGCAGTCAGTCCCTCCTTATTAGTGAGAATCAGATCTGTGGTAGAATTTCCCCTTGTTGGACCCTTCACTAAGGGACCTTTTTAGTAGGATGTATGCTCCTTGAGGGTGCCCAGCACCAGATCTGGCACATAGTAGGTGCTTAATAATAAATGCTTATCGATTGGTTGATTTGATTGTTTTCCTGTGTCTGTTCTGAGTACTGACTGACGGGCTTTTTTGTAGACAGACCTCTCCGACCTGACAGCTCACAAAATGCCACTGCCAGTGATTGAAGAAAACAACTCTTGAGTCCAGTTTCCCAGGCGATCATGGGTAAGTCACCTCTGCTTATCTTGTGACATTTCCTAAGCAGCTTCAGAACACTGATAATGAAAGGTCAAGGCCAGACTTTGTTTGTGCCCCTTCTCTCTCACATCACCTGTACCTGCCTCAGGCCCCTTCCACATTGCAGACTAAGTAAGTGCAGCCATGACTTGGATGGAGAGTCCTCATTATCACAGTGTTAGGTAAGAAACTCACCCTAGAGGTTACCTAGCCCAGCCTCCTCATTTTACAGAGGAGGCCATGAGGACCCAGAGGGTCAGAATAATTTGCTCAAGGTCACAGCCAGGACCAGAACCTGGATCCCCAGTCCATATGCACTGGCTTGAACAAAGTTGGCACTCAATAAGTCCCAGACATTTTCTAACATGATGAAAGATCAGTATCTTTCAAAATCAGACCCTATATGAGTGGTTTACAAATAGCCTCTTCAGAATTCCTCTTTTATGTCTTTCCATAAAAAGATTTCTCATATTTAGTTACAGGATTAATAAAGCATAGTCTTAAGCTTTAGACCCTTCCCACCGACAGCTGAAGTTTCCGTCATGATTTCTTCCACTAGGGCCATTTCCACCCCACCCCCCACCCCCTGCCATGGTCCTATATAGAGTTTTTCTGGAATCCAGTTTCATGTGGGCTGTTTCTTCAGAGGTTTTTGAAGTTTTCGAAAGTCAGCACTTGAGATATAGCTAACAAATCATTGATTTTTGGTGTCAGCGATATTTCAATTCTTAAAAATCCCTTGTGTGATAGTGCAATTCTGATCTGGATGCACTTAGGAAAGAAGAGCCCAGCCCCCCTTCCTGGAGGTGGCAGGCAGGAGGTTCCTACAAAGTCCTCTCTTCTGCACCCAAGGGGACTCGGAGGTCTTTCACACAACTCTGGCTGGCCTTGCCTGTGTCAGGAGGCAGAGCTACATTTCAGAGACAGTAGGGAATTAGACATCACTATTCTCTTTTCACTGATCTTATTAAATATGTGTTTCTTCTCTCCTCCTCCCTAGCAGAAGCAGATTTCTTGTCTATTTGGAAGGAAGGAAGCAGACATCCTTGCATAATACTTACTTTGAAAGAAGAGGATTGTAATTCTTCATAAGCAATACATAGCTAATAGCCAAAGGCACCAGAAGCTAAAAGACCATTTCTTAATACCTGTATTTTGAATGTTGTCAAGTTAGTAGTTTCCAAATGTCATACCTAGATGCTAGGCCTTATTTGTATATATTTGTGAAACCGAACTTGGTATTATTCTGAGAAATATATGACTCTTGTGTGCAGAGATGCCCTCCCACTAAGTGTTAGAGAAACCTTGGGAAAACATGAACATCAAGGTGAGAGCCCCAACAATTGGTGATGGATTATACAGAATTCTCCACTCTTTTGATGAATTGTCTGATCTATTTTTTCTTGGCTGTATGTTCATTTTCATTTTTTACTGGTCTGTTAACCAGGGTCAGTTTATAAATGCCCAAGAAATGGCATTCACTTATTATTTTGTTGCTTTGGCTCTGGACTTTGCTGTGTAAATAGATATGAAATAATGTGCGAAGTGTTTTTAACTGGAAAGTACTTCCTTAGTGACTGAAAATTAACGTCCTTCAGCCCTCCCAGAATGAGCTGAGCAATCCCCCTCTTCTAGTCGGGGCCCTGTACACCAAAAGCTCACCAGAAGATCAAGTGCTATGTGTGGTATTTTAATTTTTTTACCTCCGAGGAATGAGAACAGTTCCATATTTAACTTGTAAAGTCATTTTATTTTTTAAAAATATGCTATGTATATCTGTCTCATTTAAGAGAAGCAACAGCTGCATTCAATGGAAATATTTTTAACAATAAAGAGAATGACCTTTCTGTAGTCTCTCCTTGGTCATGGTACTGGAGTGGAATCAGGGTGGCTGGCTGGGAGACTGGAGAGAAGGGAGGCCAGAAGTGGTGTTCCTAGGCCCTCCCACTCCCTTTCCAAACTAGGAACAGCCCATCCCATACGTTCCATTATTAAGAAAAGACCCGGCCTGGTGGCTTTGCTTAGGAATGTGGGAATTTTTCTTTTTTAATGAGTTAGCATAAAAGAGACAGCTTTCCATTGTGCTCACCTAAGTGCGTCTTTGTTAAAAAAAGGTTTCTGTGTTATGTCAGTTGATTTTCATGAGTCTAGAGGACCCACTTCTTTTGGCCCATCTAATTACGGTACTGACAGTAGAAATGGGGTGGGGTTTGCTTATGTTCTTTATAAATGCATACTTTATATTTAGACAGAGTGAAACTGAAAAGATGTAGTTTGATTCTGAATAAAAGGGCTGCCAAGTTAGGAAACCTAACACGTGCTGGGGGAGACTGGATTCCAACAGCGCTTGTCTTTACCAGGGCTCGCCTCATGAGGAGTGAACACTGCCGATCTGCTGAGTTTTGAACTCTTGGGGAACCAGGTTTTAATAGGACTAGTATTTGTGGGGCTAGGAAATTAGAGACTGAAGTTCTTTTCTAAATCGTATGATTATAAATTCTAGACTCCTTCTTAGCATCGAGTATGTACTCTCATACAGTTCAAATGGGAGAAATTTTAGTTTCTTACGTTATCTACAAGCTGCAGTTCTTTTCACGGCGGCCTTTTCGCAAACACTTAGCATGGTCCCTCCAGCATGAGATGATTGAAAATGTTCCAGAGATGCCTTTAGATACACAAGAAGGTGACTTCACCGACTCCTTGACCCACCACCTCTCCAGGAACAACCTATGTGCAACCTCCTTCCCTTGATTTTTGGGTTTTGTGTAGGGGTCAGTTCCCCTTCAAAGGTTGGTATCCGCACGCCAATTTAAAAATGGTCTCCGAGTTTTGTTTTAAAACCATATTTTAACATACATTCCCGTCACTGACATCCTTCAGCTGTGAGAGAGGGCTACCAGTTTATTTGTTCAGTTTCTGTCAGCCAGGAATCATCTCAGCTGCTGGATGAGACCCTCTTATAAGGGGAATTTCAGAGTTTATGGAAAGACTTGTTTTTTGTTTGTTTGTTTTTAACAGAAATTGAAAGACTATTTAAAAAGGCAGGGGGAATTAAAGCCTATGATACATAAGAGCTAAAAATAGTTTTTTGCCTCCAGATTATGAGCACTTCTTCCTAGGGCCAGAAATGTCTGGGGGGCAGACCACACATGAACAGGTGAACCCTGAGTTGTTCAGGACCTCAGCTTGAGGCCCACCAGCTACTGGGGCTCAGCTCTCCTGCAGGATTCCTCTCCTTGCCCACCCTTCTGTCTCCCTCTCCCCAAAGCATTGCCTCTGAATTTCCATTTCTGCCATCAGGGTCTTGCACAGGGCCATTTTGCAGCGCTGCTGCCGTTTGCTTGGTGCCTTTTTCAGAGTCCGTTAGGAGCAGGTTCATTATTCCAGGCCTTACATAGAATCATCATGTGGGATGGAGAGCAGAGTAAACAGAGCGTGTTAGGCGACAACAACTGAAGAGGGAAAGGTAAAAGCCAAAGTGGCCTTTGGCCACATGAGACTGTCCGGTCTCTCAGAGGGTGCTTAGAGTAGCCTCAAAGATGCTTACGCTTTCCAGGTCCTCTCAGGAGGATATATGTCCTGTACCAGCTAATGTTCCAGCCAGACCAATTATTTCATATGGGGAACAGGAGTACAAAGATTTTTAAAAAAAAATACATGGTCCCTTTCTACTAAGGAGTGGGATGGGGGTTAAGATATTCACATACACACAGATAAATATAGAGGCCATCTAGTCATTTTTGCAGATGAGTAAACTGAGACCCAAGGAGGTTAAGAACAGGTAATAAGAGGAAGAGCCAGGATTGGAACCCAAGTCCTCTGACTTGAAATCCTATGACCCTACTGCGGTGCCATGAGGATGGCTGCATTTCTTGCCTGACACAGGGGAGAGGGAAATATACATTACGACAAATGCCTATTAAGCAACTACTGTGTAGAGAGCACTGTGCTGGGCAGTGGGGTGGAGGGTCGGGTGATAAAAATTTAAAAAATGACCCTGACCTCAAGGAGCTTACCACCTAGCTGAGATATACTTCATGATATCGCATAAAACCATGAGAGAGTTACAAAATAAATGGTGATGTCTGAGCAGGATGGGCACAAGGAGGAAGTGACATTTGAGTTGGACTCTACAGGGGGGGTAGGAATTCAAAAGGGAGGGGAGAGGAGAGAGAACCAGGGAAGGAACTGTCATAACCAGTGGGGCCTTCCAGAATATGACAGGCACACCTTGAAGGGGTGGACTCACCATCCCTAGAGGTCTTCAGGCAGAGCTGGATGACCACGTGTCCGGAATGTGGAGGAGGGGATGCTCAGTCAGGCACAGGTTGGACGGGGTGGCTTCTGAAAATCTGTGTTTCCATGACCAGGACTGCATGAGAAAGATTATTTTTGCCAGTGGCATAAAGTTGGGATGGGGGAGGGGGAATATGAAAATAGGAAGACCTTTTTGCTCTTGTTCAGTCATGCTTGACTTTTCGTGACCCCATTTGGAGTTTTCTTTTTTTGTTTTTTTTGGGGGGGGCAGGGCAATTGGGGTTAAGTGATTTGCCCAAGGTCACACAGCTAGTAAGTGTGTCAAGTGTCTGAGGCCTTATTTGAACTCAGGTCCTCCTGACTCCAGGGCCAGTGCTCTATTCACTTCGCCACCTAGCTGCCCTCATTTGGGGTTTTCTTGGCAGAGATCCTAGAGTGGTTTGCCATTTCCTTCTCAAGCTCATTTTACAGATGAGGAAACTGAGGCAAATGGTTAAGCAATTTGCCCAGGATCACATAACTAGTAAGTGTCCTGACTCCAGACATGGAACTCTATCCACTGTGCCACCTAGCTGCCCACTTAGGAGGAGGATATTCCTGCTAATTAAGGCCATGGTAATGATTGACTGTAAGGGCTTGGATCTCCCAGGTGAGGAAATTCCTCTCTATGCATGCCTGCCTCCACCTTCTCTACAACTTCTAGCCTTAGAGAGTTGCCTAAAGCAGCCTCGCCCAAGATCACAAATGTTAGAAGCTGGGTCCAAACCCAGGTCTTCTGGCTTCAAAGTCAGCCTTTCTACCAGCTGGCTTATGTTGACCCCAGGGTCAAATCGATGGGAATGTAGGAGAGGTTAGATTCCAGAGAGGTGGAAGAGGTGAAATTGACAGGAGGATCTCGTAGCTGATTGGATAATGAGATGTCTAAGAAGATGAGGAAAGCAAGCCCTCCGATTTGGAATATGGGAAATGGCAAACCACTCCAGTGTCTTTGCCGAGAAAACCTCATGGACATTACGGTCCACGGGGTCTGGAGAGGCAGACCCTAGCGAATGACTGAACAACAGTGCTGAATACGGGCTTGTTCGTGGGGTGAACGAGAAATGGAGGAAAGAGAGGGGCCAGATGGGCTAGAAGGATTAAAGAATGCCTTTGTTTGGGGGAGATTGTATTGGGGAGATGCGAGGTCCTTTGTAAACAGATGACCAGCGAGAAGTGGAAGATGCAGGAGAAATGAGATGCGGAAGGGAGCGGGGAGCCGGCTGGAGGGGGCAGGTGCAAGAATGAGCTTGGTAGGGATTGAAGTTCTGTGACCTTTGGAGGAGGAGACGAGCCGAGGGATGGATGGCCTGGGTATCAGGGAAGTAGGAAGCTCGGTGATCTGCTCTAAGGAGACCTGAGGAGCAGGGATGGAGCGGGGAGATGGGAAGGGGGGGTCTGGTCCGGCTGAGGTCAGGCCTTAGAGAGTGACTCGTTGGTGGGGGGGGGGGGAAGGACGGAAGGTGTAAGGAGGGGTAGGGGCTGATTAATGGAGCCAGGGCCTGGAGGCGGGAGTGGGAGGAGCCTTCGGTCAGGTGTGGAGCTGGCCAGCCCTTCCTGGTTGAGCCCAGCAAAGGAGGAGCGGCGGTGCTGATAGTGGGGGAGGGGCGGGCGCCGCGAGGGGCGGGCCCGGGGCGGGGCGGGGCCTCGGGAGGCGTGGCCTGCGGGTGACGCGCGCTCTCAGTCGCGCTGGGCTCCCGGGCCGGAGCAGACGGGCCGTTCCGGGTCGCGAGGCGCTAGCGGAGCTGGCGGGCGGGGAGGATGAACACGATCAAGAACGTGCCGGCGCGGGTGCTGAGCCGCAGGCCGGGCCACAGCCTGGAGGCGGAGCGGGAGCAGTTCGACAAGACCCAGGCAAGGGAAGGGAGCGGGGAGGGGGCGCCGCGCAGCCCCGCGCCCCCCGGGCACGGCAGCGCACGTCGGGCGCAGCGAGCGGCGGGACCGGGGGCGTGGGGCCGGGGGCGCCCGCCGCCCCCTCCCCTCCCCTGCGCCGGCCCCGCCGGCTCCGCGTCCCGGGGGCCGCCCAGGTTGTACCTGGCCGGCGTCGTAGGCTCTCGCGCGGGACGGGACCTTAGAGGTCAGCTAGGCCGGCGTTCTCATTTTACAGAACAGGAAACTGAGGTCCGGAGCGGGGGAGGGGCTTGGCTGGCCGTCGGGAAGGGAGCGCTGGAGCCGGCTCTCTGAGGACGGCCTTGGGAGCCCCGCTCCGACATTGCCCACCCCCTGCCTCCCTTCCAGCGCGTGGAGATTTCACCGTGCTGCTGTCTGTGTGAATGGGTGTCATTTGTCTTGTGTGTGGTTTCCCACGGGTGTGTGTGTAAGAGACACCCCCTTCGATGAATGTAGACAGAGCAGCCTGGGCATCTCTCGTGTCTGAGCTCCTAAGACGGAGCCACCCGCATGGATGGCTGGCCATGTGTGAATGTGTGGACCTGTCCAGACATCTGTGTGTTTGTGGCTGTGAAGGCTTCTCGGTGTGTGTTTCCCAACATAAATGCATCGCGACCCATAGGAACATTTGTGTGGACGTGTCACTTTGACTCTGTGTGTGTGTCTGTGTCTGTCCCTGCCCATATGTAAATGTCTTCCTATCCAAAAGGATCTCAGTATGTGTTCCTATGTAAATACTTAGAACCAGCCAGGCATTTCAGTGTGTTTGTGGGCCCCTTTTTGTGCAGGGGGCCCCTGTGTTTATTAACTCTGGTTATTTGTGAGACAGTCCGGGGTAGGGGGGACACACTTGCCTGCAGGTGAGGGCTGTCTAGAAGCATTTGCCCCTTTCCAGGGGTCTTGGGACTGAAGAAGGTGCTTGGTAGGTTTGGGGGTGGGGCAGGTCACCCCCCCTCTGTGTCCCTGAGCCCTTCCTCTTCTTCCTAGCCCAAAGCTTTTACAGAAAAAACATCCAAAGAAGGTTTCCTTGGCTTAAGTAAACATGGGAGCCCAGTTGGGGCTCTGCCACCTCATGTCAGCTGACAGAGGCCCTGGCAGCCAAGGGGAGCAGAGGTGAGAGCCCTCCTGCTCAGCCCCCTCCCAAAGAGAGCCAGCCCAGGTGCTCTGTCCACTGAGATTCCGGCCTTCTGGGCCACAGGTTCATCTGTTCTATAATAATAGCTGACATTTACATGGCGCTTTAAAATTTACAAAGGATTTTGCACATGTGATTCCAGTTGAGCCCCTCAAACAGTGTGACTTCCTCCCCTGGATGTACCTGGGAAGGACGGTTGGGCTGTCCAGAGTGTCCAGGATGGTTTGATTTGGCTGACAGGCCTCTGCTGACCCCCGACCCCTCTTCCTCTGGAAGAGACCCTATCTAAGCGAATCTCTGAATTTCACAGCAAGGGAAACTGAGGGTTATGGGATGTAGGATTGGAGGCAGAGCTGGTTAGAGACCTCAGCTGCTCTCTGTTCCAAGCCCTTTATCTTTCAAGTGAGGAGACTGAGGCCCAGAAAAGTGAAAGGTCTTGTCCAGAGGTGCCCTGTTTGTGAGCATCAGTAGTGAGGTGAAGGCCAGCTCCTTTGACAGTGATAGGACAGGTTGTGTTATGGAAGGGGGAGTTACGGCTGTCTCTGTGGGCCCCAAAGGGCAGGATCGGGAGCAGTGAATGTGTGGAAGTGTCTGGTTTAGACTCTCAATGTCAGGAAAAACTTCCTAACAATGAGAACTGTCCCAAAGTAGGCCAGGCAGCCTTCAGGAGGTGGAGCAGTCATTGGAGGCCTTCCAGCAAAGGCTGGATGGTTCCTTGTTAAGGATAACGGAGGAGATTCTTGGGACTCAAAGGCCTCTCTACATCCCTTTTAGCCCTGAGATTGTCAACACCTGGTGGAGCAGGTGGGATAGAGAGGAATGATTGTGCTCATTTAATGGATGAGGAAGCCAAGGCTCAGAAGAGGATGTAGGAAGCATGAGGGCAGTTTAGAGCCTAGGCCTACGTGACTGTGCTATCCACGGTGCCGCACTGCCTCTCATGCCTTCTCAGATGCATTCTTTGTAGCATTGGGGTGGTGGCCATCCCAGTCTTTCATATATGGAAAGAGAAGTTGGGGCCTCTTTTCAAGGCTGGATCACTAGGAATGACAGGGCTCTCTCTCTCTCCTTCTCCTCCTCCCGTTCCCAAGTCTTTGATTCTCATGGTAGGACCATATTTCCTTAGCGGAAACTTGGTGTTTCCTTTCCCCTGGACTGGAGTTTTCCAGAGAGGCCTATTATCTCGTCAGTGCCAAGGTGAAAAGTTTGATGTATGTAGTCAGACTTGTTTGCCTGAGCTGTGGCCCAAATACAAACATGTGCACACCCTCTCATTAAATACCTGCTCCTCACAAGCACTTCCAGCCCCATATAGGCGTCCCCCTGCTCCTTACACGGCTTCAGAGCCCAGCAGGCCAGGACAGTTCTGAAGCCTGTGTTTATTTAAACAATTAAATGATGGAGGCCCTTTACTGAGAATCTTTGCTGAATACTAGGACCAATCAAGCACCAAGCATTTATAAAGCACCTACTGTGTGCCGGGCATCATACTAAGCCGAGTGGGTACAGAATCATTCAGTGGCCTTTGTTAAGGGCCTACTATGTGCCAGGCAGCACCACTGCGTGTGCTTTCTCCTCTGTTAGAATGGGAGTCCTTTGAGAGCAGGGGTTATTCCCAGGACTCAACATAGTGTTTTGCATATAATAAAACCTGAATAAATGCCTTCTATTCATTCACATTGCTAGGCCCTTGAGAGGGACCAGGCTGGGATTGTGATTTCACTGGTTTGGGGTCTCCTCCTCAGGGAGGCAGTTCCCTGTACTAATGCAAGTTGGCACTTAGAGCCCAGGGTCACACAGCTAGGATGGGTCAAAGGCAAGATCTGAACCCAGGTCTTCTTGGCTTAGGGGCCCAGCACTGGGCTGGACACTGGAGAGACAGAGACAAAAATGAAGCCATCCCTGTCCTTGGCGAGGTCCTGTTCTGTCAGGGGAGACAGCGTGTATGTGCAGGTGATGGCGTGGGAGAGAAGGTCCTGGGATGACGGAGCCAGAGCTTGGAGGGGACTCAGACGTCATCCAGTCCCCAGTCCCTTCATTCTACAGAAGGGGAACCTGAGGCCCAGAGAAGGAAAGGGGCTTGCTGGGGCCACTGCCAAAGCCAGAAGTAGAGCCTGGGGCCTCTGGTCCTCAATCCTCCCATCATTGCTACATTGTTGGCCTGTCCCCTTCTGTTTGACATCCTCAGAAGGGTTGTGGAGGCTGGGATGCCTGGCTCTCCTGAGGGGGCTCAGCACCGGTAAAGGCTTTCCTGACCTCGGCCTCTTCTGCAACCCCTCCCCCAGGCCCTGAGAAAATGACTTTATTTTCACCTTGCACATGCTTTGAGCAAGTGTCTTAGTTCTTTGTGATCTTAATTTCATCCCAGGTGACATGGTGACCTCTGAGGTTCCTCTATCTCAGAATCTTCCATCCCGTGAGCTTGTGTAGACATTCTCTTTATTTCTCTAGAGCTGGAAGGGGACCTCAAAAGCCACCTGGTCAAACCTTTTCACTTTACAGCTGAGGAGACTGAGGCCCAGAGAGGTTAAGTGAAGTCACCCAGGTGGTAAGCATGATTGGTGGGATTCCAGGCCAGGTGCTCGGACTCCAGAAGGGAGGGGAGGAAATCGAGCAATCATTATGTGCCTACTGTGTGAAAGACTCCTGCTAAGTCTGCCCTCTACAAATATTATCTCATTCCACTGCCTGCCCTTTCTGTTCCTGCCCCCCTCAAAATCCCCAAAGTAGAATGTTTTCCACTTTTGTATCTCAGTTGTCTAGCCTAGGGCCTGGCATTACATAGTAAGTACTTAATAAATATTGAACTGAATTGAATTTGTGTTTACCCAATTGAGTCGGCTAAGAACTGAAGTCACCCACCTGTTCCTTCTCATTGAGACTGGAGTCAGAAGGACCTGAGTTCAAATCCAGCCTCAGACACTTCCTAGCTGTGTGACCCTGGGCAAGTCACTTAACCCTGTTTGCCTCAGTTTCCTCATCTGGAAAATGAGCTGGAGAAGGAAATGGCAAACCACTCCAGTATCTTGTCAAGAAAACCCCGCGTGGGGTCACAAAGAGTCAGAATGACTGAACAGCACCCCTACTTAATAGAGGTTGAAACGTTCCCTGCATCCCAGGTACCCGTGGACAGTAGAGACTGTCTCTCAGCAAGTCCCTTCCCATCGTCCATGTTTGCAGAGAGCCAGCCCTCTGACTTCTTGGACTGCTTTAGAATCAATCCCCACAAGCGGCCTGCACCCCCATTTTCACTTTGAAATGAGAGAAATGCAGTGGGGCCACCTCTCCCCCATGTGATAAGCAGTAACCACTTAGTGGTAAGCCTTGGGCCAAGCGGGCCCCCACCTGATGGCTGCTGAGAATCATCTGCCCAGAAATGGCCCTGCAAATTATTAATTTATCACCATGATTGCCATCATTACCCTACAGTGTCCTGCATGTTCTTGGCCCTGACATCCAATTCATAACTGAATGTGGGTTTTTTAATTCTACCCCTTTCAGAGGTACCAGAGTGGCTAAGTTACAGGGCCTGACGCACAATAGGCACCAACAGAAAAGAAATGTTTATTGTTTGGACAGAATGTTCCATAGGACTCACCATCTCTGGGAGGAGCAGCGTGGCCCAGTGGATGGAACCCTGGACCTGGAGTCAGGACTGTGGTTCTCAGTTCAAATACTACTTTTGACTTTTTTTTTTTTTGAGATTGAGTCTTTCTGTCTTAGGCTGGAAGTTCGGCAACCGTCATGGGCTGATTCCTGTATTTATTGGCCCAGAAGCTTTAACCTGCTTTATTTTTCTGACCTGGGCTGCTTTATCCCTTGGGCCTCTGCTCCCAGAGGTCGCCATATTGGTGCAGGACTCCATATGGACACCTGGTTGCCTTTAGTCCCACTGTAGCCAAGAACTCCCAAACCCAAGGGATCCTCCAGCCTCTGCCTCCCTCAGGAGCAGGGATCATAGGGATGTGCCACCATATGTGTGGCCTTATTGTTTTTCAAAAATGTTAATTGATAGCACCTTCATTTCTGAATAGATCCTTTCCCCTTCCCCTCCCCTAGTGAACCCTTCCTTATAAAAAAGGTAATAACAAAGTGGGAGAAAAGAAGCAGTTCAGCAAAACCTTTGCAATATTCTATATTCTTAGCCCCCACCCACCTCTGAAGAGAATCAATCCACAAACATTAGTTAAACGATTATTCAGCATGTCTAGAACTGTTCCAGGTGCCGGGGATATAAGAAAAACCCCCAAACAGTCCCTGTCCTCAAGGAGGGCAAGTGTGTGTGTGTGTATACGTATACACACACACACACACACACACACACAATGAATGAACACTTCTGGTGCCTTTAAGTTGGGTTGGTACCACAGACAAGTCACTTTCCCTCTGGGCCTCAGTTTCCCCATCTGTAAAACAGAGGAGGTAGTAGTACCACTCACAAAGGGATGGTTAGGAAGATCAAACCAGAGGGAAAATTGCTTTGCATTTCAGGCTTTCTGTGTCAAGTGCTTTGCCAGCGCTTAAACAAATGCCTACTGAATGCCGGTTGTTATTGAGGCAGGGGGTCAAAGGTGAATCTGCAGTGGATTCTGGACCCAGGTGTTCTCCAGGGCTCTTGGCGAGTGATAGTGAAGGGACTTGGTGGAGGTAACAATCCCTGGGGTGCCTCTGGGTCCCACCTAGTGTTTTTGTGAGGCCCCAGTGAGCTCATGCTCAGAAAGATCTCTGCCAACCTCAACACCCTGGAGAGATAGATGTGAGCTTTTACTGTTGTTTCTGGTGCCCTTGGGTCAAAGACCTGTGATTTCAATGAGCCCATCATTGGCACAGGTGGCAGCCCACCTTGAACCTAGCCACAGGCATTTATTAAATACCTACTGTGTGTTAGGCACTGAGAAGACAGACAAAAATAAAAGCGACTGCCTTCTAAAAATTTACTTTCTATTGGGGAAGACATGTACGTGTCTAAACAAATACATAATTACTAATTACACAGCATCAGTACATAAATACAATATACATTTTTTGGGGAGGCAGCACAAATTGCCTGGGGATGGGGGGGATCAGGAAAGGCCCCATGTAGAAGAAAGGGAGGCTTGGGCCAAGCTTTGAAGGCAATTAGAGAATCTAACTTAATAGGTCAAGTCAACATGCATTTATTTATTAAACCCTGACTGTGTGCCTGGCTCTGTGCTAAGGGCTGGGGATACAAAGAAAGGCAAAAAAAAAAACAACCCCAAAACAAAATGAAAAAACCAACCACCCAACTAGGTATTTTTAATTAATTAATTTTTAGTTTTCAACATATACTTCCACAAGATTTTCTCCCCATCTCTCCCCTCCACCCCAACGTAGCATGTATTCTGATTCCCCCAATCTGCCCTCCCTTCTATCACCGCCCCCCCAACCTAAGTCTTAGGGTGTTGCTTAAGGCTTGAAGCTAGATAGACTTACCCACACAAAGCTAGCCAGTGTCAGAGGCCAGATTTTCATATGCTAATTTATGTTATTCATTTGGATACATGGCTTATCTCCCTAATTAGAGTCTCCCCTGTTTTCTTTTTTTAAGGGATGGGGCTCAGTAAATTTTTGGAAGAAGCAGAGAAAGCCTTTGGCTCAGGGAGCTCAGAGAGTTGTCAGACAGTTTGTCACAGAGTTTTCTGAGTTCCTTTTGAAGACACATGACAACAATGTGCGTGGGATAGTGGATACAGAGTGGGGCATGGAGTCAGGAACCACTCAGTCAGGTGTTTGTCAGGCACCTCCCCTAAGAGCTGGGTTCCAGTTCTGCCTCTGAGGTCTGCTGGCTCTGTGGAGCTGAGTTGGTTCCTAACATCCTGGGGTCCCTGGCAGTGCTTGGAGGTGACCAGGTATGGTAGCGGAGTACAGGAAATGTCCACCAAATGTGGTGAGTCCCTTCCTGCCCTCTCCCCTCTCATTTGCCCCAGAAGACCCATTGATTTAACTCTCTACTGCGTGTCCTCAAATATCAGTCACTGTCACCTTGTGAGAAGGGGGGGAGAGGGGAAATCTAAAGATGTTATCCCCATTTTACAGATCAGCAAACTGAGGCTTGGGAAGGCTGAGTGACTTGGCCAGGGTCACACAGCTTGTCCTGCTTCCAAGTCTAGGAGTTTTTCCACCCTGCCATGGATAAAAGGGTTCCATGGCCAAGTTGAGGATATGGAATTTAAGCCAGCTCACCTTGATCTTATTCCAACAATATCTTAAAGCATCGACAACTCCCTCAAGAGTTAGGGTGGGGAGAGGGAGGAAGATCCATGAAATAAGATCACCCTAGACGGCCAGTCTGGTGACAAGGAGCCAGAGGGGTGGGTTGGCTTGGCTTTTTTTTCCCTCTGGTTGGGCCTCTCTTGGGAACCAGAGGGTTGAAATGGTCGCTTGCATATCATTTTTCTTACCGTGGTAAACAAGTTTCCAAACCCTCTGTCCCCCTGGAGAGCTAAGCATGACCCCCGCCCCCCTCCACCCACCCACTGTGATGTCTTGGCTGGGTATGGAGTCTGTCCTTCATTTTAAACTTTCCATGATGGATGAGTGAGGGCTGTGGGAACGAGGCTTTGTAAGTGGTTAATAGTTAATGGGATTGCTCCCAGGAATATCGAATGAACTCCCTTCAGATTGAATTGCTGGGAAGACACTGAATGTATTATACATCATTCAGGAGAACATCTGTCTGTCCATCCATCCATCTCTCCATCCACTTCTTGGCCCATCTATCCATGTGTCTGTCGGCCTGTCCGTCTATCCATCCATCCATGTAATTCTCCACCTACCTGTCTGTCTGTCGACCTATCCATCCATCCATCCATTCGTCCATTCATATATCTTTCCATCTACCCATCTCTCTGTCCACCCATCCCTCTGCCCATCTATCCAACTACACACACGCACATGCGTGCGTGCACACGCCCACACACCTCATTGACCTACTGATGTGTAGAGTTTTTCCCTCCCTCACAGAAGACACTGTCTAATCCTTTGCCGTGGCCCTCTTTTCTTCCGTCTCCTGGCAGGGTGTTTTCAGGTAACCAGCCATCTTGATTTCCTGAGAGCCAGAGGCCCTGGTAAACCTTAAAGTGCTATTTCAAGGGGTATTATTATTAGACACTCAGCTGCTCGCCAGGCTCCCTTTCTCTCTCCTTTTGGGCCCACATTGGGCTGGGAGGAGGCGGGGATGTTGTGGTATAGGGTTTCTGGCTAGGGCAGCCTTTCCAATGTGCTCGTCTCAGATGCTGATAAGCGGCAGAAATAGGAAGCTTTGGGGTCAGTCCTCAGCTATGGGGGGGAAGGAGATGGGGACAGGGTGGGGGGAGGCCTGTGAAGTCACAGCTCTCTCCATTGCTAGGGCTTATGAAGGTTGCAGTCTGGGCGTGGAACAGGGAGCTGAACTCTGTGCGCGTGTTTATCTGGGGTGGGTTTATCTGTGTGTATATAATACTCAGGTGAGTTCCCAGAAAACCTGCTTTGTTCTGTCCTTCCCAGTCCCCTTGGTGATAACATGCACCTTAGAAGTGAGAGGGCCTCGCCCAGGCCCTGGGATGTGCCTGTCACCCCTGTCACCGGGGAGCTCAGGCTGAGATAGGGCATGTGATACCATCTTCTCCCCTCCCCCAGGGATGCTTTGGAGCCTCGGAAACTCTAGGCTCAGATCCTGTTTCTGACCCCAACTCTGACAGAGCTGGGATTCAATTCAACTAAACACGCTAAAAGTGTATATTAATCACTAACTCTCTGCTAGGCCCTGGGCTAGGTGCTGGGGATATAAAGACAGAAAGAAACAGTGTCTGTCTGCAAGGAGCATATATTCTATCAGGGGAAAGAGCACAGGTGCAGATAAGGAAATAGAAAAGGTGTACCAAAAGTGATTTCCAGAGGGAATAAGCCCTAACAACTGGGTTGTTAGATCAGGAAGAACCTTGTGTGATGCCTGAATGGTGCTTTGAAGGAAGTTAAAGGATTTGAATAATCTGAAGGATTCTGAATCATAGAAGTATGGTGGGAGGGCGTTCCTGGCAGGGGGAACAGCCCATGCAAAGTCGCAGAAGTGGGAGATGTACATGTCATGTGCAAGTATATGCTGGCAAAGGGTCAGAATCCAAGGACTGGCCTGTGGAATACAGTCATCAGGAAGTGCTCTGTGACTTTGCATCAGAGCCAGCCAAACTAGGCTGGCAGGTGGTGGGTAGGAGAGGGGATGTGTGTGGGATGGGGGGTGGGGGTGGGGGTGTTGTGCTGTGAAGCAAACTTATTGTCACAGCTATTTTTGAGCAATCTGATTCTTCAGAGGATCCCTCAGGAAGCTTTAGCAAATTCCTTTGATTACAACGCGGTGTGGTCGGTCAACAAGCATTTATTAGGCTCTTGATGTATGCCAGGAACAGTGTAAGGGAAGAAACAGCCCATTTGGAGTCCCTGGGGCCTTAGCTTGAGTCCTGGCTCTCTTTCTGGCTCTCTGAGAAAAAAGGTTCAAAGATCAAGAGAAGGATGCAGACCTTGGATCGTCCAGGTCAGCCCCACATTTTATAGATAAGGAAACTGAGACCTAGAGAGGGATGCTGCAGCACAGTGAGAAGAGGAAAGGATGCCATCACCCAGCCAGATTCAGACCCCCAGGGTTGGCCACTTTCTGCCTGGGGGCAGATGTGGACACACGTCTTGGCCTCCTTGGGCAGCAGTTTCTCCTCTGTGGAACGAGGGGTTAGACAGAGCCCCCCCGCCCCCACATCATCCCTTGGTCATTTGGCCACATTCACACAGACAAGTAGCAGAACCGTGACTGGGACCCGACTTCAGATTGGCCCCCGCTTTTTCCACTCTGTTACCCTGATACGTTGTATGGTCCAGAAACGGGGAAGGAGCCTGTATCAACGTCACCTACTCCAAGCGGCCCCAGAGGAGCCAGCCAGCTGAGTGACCTTGAGTGACCTCGGTCTCTGTCTGTCCTCTGTTTCTGTCTCTCTGTCTGCCCCTTTCTCTCTTCCCCTCCCCCCTCCCTCCCCACCTCAGTTTTCTCATCTGCAAACTGGGGGTGCTCCCTTCCCTGCCTTCTTCCCTAGGTGGTTGTGAAAAGGACCTGAGATTCTGGGAAGCACTTGGTCACCACAAAGCATCAGTTACATCCGTCTAAGTGATTTGGGTCGTTGTTCTCTCTTTCCCCTGGCCCAGGGGGCCAGGCCCGGGTGGTTCACTGCTCTGCCAATGACATTTTCACTCTGATGGCTGCTGGAGCAGAAATCTAGTCAAAGATTAACTGACATTTATGGGCACTCCAGCTGAAGGGCTTAGAAAACAATGAGAGAGAGGAAGGAAGGCAGCCAGCCAGCCCCGAGGAGGCGTGGGTAGTGGGGGAGGGGCGTGGGTGCCCCATGTGAGCCACAGCTATTTGCCAATCTCCCCCTCCCCTTCTCTTATTTATCTTTTTAAAAAGTTAAGCAAAGCCCTCTGTTACACTGACCTCCACGGAGCATATTATAGGCAGCCCGATGGTGCAGTGGCTAGAATGCCAGGCTTGGAGTCGGGAAGACCCGAGTTCAAATCCTGTGTCAGACGCTTACTAGCTCTGTGATCCTGGGCAAGGCTTTTAACCTGTATTTGCCTCAGTTTCTTCATCTGTAAATGGGAATGATAATAACACCCGCCTCCCAGGGTTATTGTGGGGATCAAACGAGTTTATAGTTGTAAATCACTTGGCACGGCGCCTGGCCTGTAGTAACCTCTCTTTGTTGTTGTTCAGTCGTGTCCTACTCTCTGTGACCCCGCTTGGGGTTTTCTTGGCAGAGACATAGGAGTGGTTTGCCATTTCCTTCTAATTTTACAGATGAGGAAACTGAGGCCAACAGAGTGAAGTGACTCACTCAGGGTCACACAGCCAGTAAGCATCTGAGGCCGGATTTGAACTCAGGGAGATGCGTCTTCCTGACTCCAGCCCCAGGCTCTATGCACGATGGCCCCTAACCTCTACATAAACATTAGTTATTACTGTTATTATAATGACCTGTTGAAGGGGAGCCTCAGCAAACCTTTGTCAGGCACCCATTGCGGGTTCTTAATCTGTGTGGTGAAATCCACGGGCCCCTTTCATCCTTCCAGAATCCCGTCTTGTGGCCCACATTAGTAACTGAAGGAAACGCTACATTTCAGTTGGAGTTTACTAAAGATAAAGATGTTAGGTATTTTCCCATTCAAATTTCCAGACCCTGTGAAATCTCTCACAGATCCCAGGTTCACAAATCCTAATGGGGAAAGAAAGGGGCCCTTGGGATACCGAGCATCCCCTGCCTTCAAGGAGCTTATGTTCTTCTTCGGGGTGGGGATAGAGCAGGTATGGAATTCAGTATGTGACCAGGTAAGTCAAGGAGGGAAAGACCACCCATCACTAGCAGAGTGCAGAGTTCTGGTTTGGGAGTCATGGCCTGAGTTCAAAGACTACCTTGGGGAAATCAGGTAACTTCTGGGCCTCAGTTTCTCTCTCTGTGAGCTGAAGGGGTTGGCCTTATCGGCCGATGAAGCCTTTTCCAGCTCTGCCTCTGTGATCCCAAAATCATGGGTGGCCAAGATGCCCCAGGCCCCGTCCAAACACCTTGGAGAACCAGGAATGACCATAGATGGCCAAGAAGCCCCAGGCCCTGTCTAAACACCGTGCATAACCTGGGCTGACAGTGGGCAGCCAAGTTGCCCCAGACAAACACCTTGGAGAACCAGGGCTGACAATGGGCAGCCAAGATGCCCCAGGCCCCAGCCAAATACATTGGAGAACCAGGGCTGACAGTGGGTGGCCAAGATGCCCCAGGCCCCGTCCAAACACCTTGGAGAACCAGGAATGACGATAGATGGCCAAGAGCCGCTTCCAAACACCTTGGAGAACCAGGAATTACAGTGCATGGGCAAGAAGCCCCAGGCCCCATCCAAACAGTGTGGATAACCTGGGCTGACAGTGCATGGCCAAGATGCCCCAGCCAAACACCTTGGAGAACCAGGGCTGACCTCATAGGAGGAGAGAAGGGACGAGGTTCACCCTTGCCCTGATACCAACTCCAGGTGTGTCAAAGGAAAGATTTCCCCTATACTGTGTGGGCATGGATGGTTGGCTGCTTAGAGGGTTGTTGTATGATGCCCTTCCTGGAAGCACCAGGATCTGCCCACGCAGCCAGCTGGGTGATAGTCATTCACCATACTGGAAGGCCTGGGTAGAACCTCTCTAGGAGGTAGAACCCCCAAAGTGGGATCCACCCCTGGGCTGGTAGCAGCACTTTCCCCATAGCATCATGGGAGGTAACTGTGCCAGGTGGGAAAGCCCCTGGGTAGGTGTGGGGGAAGGCAGGATATGACTTCCTTGGCAAAAATGCCAACCGGCCCTTGTGGAATCATCATGCTGGGATTGGCAATGCTACCTTCCCTGACTCTGCCCTGAGGCCCCTACCCTCGGACCCTAGGGCTGCTGTTTCTGTTTCCATCTAAAACTGGCTAAGCTACTGGAGAGAGAATCTGTAGAACGCAGAGCCCCAGCAGGCCAGCCTCAGAGTCTGGACAGAGGGGAGTGTTGAGTTTCTTCAGACAGCTCTGTGGCGTTTGACCCATCAAGGCTGTTAGGAAGAAGGATTAGCCTTGGTCCACTTAGCCCCAGTGGCCAGAACTAGGAACCATGGTGGAAGGGGATGTCAAATCAGCAAGCATTTATTAAGCACCTATAGTATACCAGAAGTTGTTCTAGGGGTTGGGGGAGGGGAGTTTCAGAGAAGCATATTTTGCCTTGGTGAATCAGAGCTGTTCAAAAGTGGGACAGGTTGTCTTGGGAGGGGGGTGTCCCTCCTCCTTGGAGGTCTTCAGGTAGAGGCTGGATGGCCACTAGTCAGGGGGGTTGTAGAGGATTCTTGGTCAGCTATGGCTTGGTGACCTTTTCAGTCTGATTGGCCATGAAAAACTCCCAATGACCAGTTATGTCAGCAAACATTTATTAAGTACCTACTATGTACCAGACATTGTGCCAGGGATACACAAAGGGACAAAAAACCAGCCCCTGCCCTTGAGAAACTTACAGTCTAATGGAGCAGCTCCCTCCTTGGGAGGGTGTTGGGGTCTTGTTGAGGTCTTAGACGCTGCCTCGATCCCCAGGATCCTTCCGAGGAGGAGATGATCATAGCTCCATTTCTCTAATGCTTGATCCTCACCACGGCCCTGGCAGGTAGATACTATTATCATACCCCTTTTATAGTTGAGGCAGACTGAGGTTAAGTGATTTGCCCAGGGTCACACGGCTCAAGTGCCTGAGACTGAATTTGAACTCGGGTCTTCCTGACCCCAGGCCCACGCGCTCTCTGTCGGGCCGCCTCACTGCCTTGGACGTGCAAGAGGAACTTGGAGTCTGTTTGGTTAAAACAAACCCCAGTCCTCGCCCTCGCCCTCCCGGGAGCTCGCTTCTCTGGAGATGACTCACGTAGAGGGTCGTGGGCTCGCCAGGCCTGGGTGGTGATGTCACCTGGTCTCAGGAATGAGGCCGAGCAGCCTGGCACCTTGTTTCCCTCTGCTTCGTCATTCCACGGGAATCCTTCCAGGCCAGCCAACCTGTGGGAAGACCGACTCCCTCGTGTGGCATCCCACCGAGCCCTGGGGGCAGCCCCGATAAGCCGGGCGACCCTGGGCAGATAACTTCCCCTCTCTGGGTCTGTTTCCTCATCAGCAAAATAGGTTTGCAGAGGGTGCTGTTTGTCCTGAACCCCTGTGCATTGTAGAAGTGGGAACGGGATGAGAATTTAGCCGCGTGTGGGGGCTGGGGTGGGGGAGTTTAAGTAGAAAAAGGAAGGAGGCAGCCTGGCGTGGAGGGAAGAGCACAGGCTCCGAAGTCAAAAGCCTGGGTTCGAATTCTGCCTCTTCTCCTTATCCCCTGCACGACCTTGGATAAGTCCCCTGACCTATTTGGACAACGAGGGGTGGTCTGTCTGTTTAGTGGATTAGATGGTCTTTGAGGGCCCTTCTGGCCCTGACCAGTTCCCATGACCTCTGAGGAGGGAACCCTCGCTAGGGCATAGGCCATTCATCCTTCCAGCCATCCTGGGCTCTTGAGGATGCGTAGGCCCTTCCGTGCTCTTGAGATGGCAGTTGTATGAGTGAATCTAGTATTAGACTCAGGCAGACCTGGGTTCAAATCCTGCCTGCAATACCTCACAGTGACAGCTTGACTTTCTATAGCCCATTAAGGCTGGCAAAGTGTTTACATTTGGTGTCTTGTTCAGACCTCCCAGCACCCTGGGGAGCAGGGGGGGTGTTACTGACCTATTTGTTGTTGTGCAGTCATTGGCTGTGTCTGACTCTCTGTGACTCCGTTGGGGATTTTCTTGGCAGAGATCCTGGAGCGGTTTGCCATTTCCTTCTCCAGCTCATTTTACAGATGAGGAAACTGAGGCAACCAGGGTTAAGTGACTTACCCAGGGTCATACAACTAGTGTCTGAGGCTAGATTTGAACTCAAGAATATGAGTCTCCCTCACCCCAGGCCTGGCACTCTGTGCGCTATGGTGCCACTTAACTGCCCTATTGCCATTTTACAGAAGGGGAAACTGAGGCTGAGAGCAGTTCGGTGACTTGCCCAGGGCCGCACAGCTAGTGGGTGCCTGAGGTGGGATTCAGACCCGAGTCTTCCTGGCTCCCAAATTCAGCATTGTCCCTACTATGTGCTGCTCTGACCACGGGTCGGTCCCTGAATCTGTAAGCCCCAGTTTCGTCATCCGAAAATGAGGCAAACACCAGCTGTGGCCTCACCTCTCCGGTCACGTGAGGTTTAAAGGGGCACAGAACCGTTGGTCACTGTTATTGTCGCGAGTGTTTCCCTGGACGTGCTGAGGGCAAGAAGGAGTCATAGGATGGTGGGATCCCCTCCACCTTCCTGCTGACCCTGACCCAGTCACAGATTTAGAGCTGTCAGCCCTTTCATTTACCCAGGAGAAAATGAGGCCCGGAATCACGCAGCTATTAAGTGTCTGTGCCAATATTCAAACCCAGGCCTTGCTTACTCAGATCTGGCCCAGCATGCACAGTCCACTGCATCCCCTGCTCTCGGGGCAGGATTGAGACCAGCCCACAGGGACTGAAGAGCCGGGGATGCACCTGAGGACGCCTGCCTGGTTACCTGTGCTGGGGCCGAAGCATCTCAGGCCTGAGGCGGAGCCCCCGCTCACCTGTTAGCCTGGCTTTGGGTGGCAGCCCAGAGATTCCCAAAATTTCAGGCTTGCTTTTGTCTAAAGGGCTTCTGGGTACCAAAGGCATGTGTATGGACAGCACCTCCCTTCTCCAAGGAGATTGCTCATGGCTGTGTCTGAGTGTGGGCCTTCTACTGCCAGCCCTGGCGAAGGAGGGCTGCTTCTGGGTGAAGGACCCCGCCCTCTGATGGTTAACAGTGATAGTAAGGGTGACGATGATGATGATGCATAGTGCTTACTATGGGCCAGCCATTGTACGTGGTGCTTGACAATTATCATCTCTTTTGGCCCTCCCAATGACCCTGGAAGGGAGGTTATTACTCATTTTACAGATGAGGACACTGAGGCAGGCAGAGGTTAAGTGACTGGCCCAAGGTCACACAGCTAGTCGCTGCTCCATCCGGCACATCACAGCCGTCTACAAATCATACCCATGTGTCTCTCTGACGTTCTGGCTCGTTCTAGAGCAGGTTCTTAATCTAGGGTCTGTGGCCTCGGGTTTGTTGTTTCTTTGTATGTGTTTGTTTTTACCGCTTTGATAACCGCGTTTTGGTAGAATTGGTTTCCTTTGGGATCTTTTGCATTTTTTTAATATTGATGTATTTAAAAATGGCATTCTGAGAAGGGTCCTCTAGGCTGCCCCAGGATGCCAAGGGGTCTTGTCCTAAACACAAACGTTCAGGAAGTCCAGAATGAGTTCAGTGATCCTTACACTTAGAGAACAAACAAAGACCAGAACCTGCCCTCAAGAAGCTTCTGCTCTGCTGGGTCTTGGAAGAAGCCTAGAGTGCTTCATTCCTGGTGAAGTGGAAGTTTCTCAACGTCAGGGATCATTTGACTTTGGTCTTTGCATCACTACTTTCTGGCGCATAGTAGGTGTTCAGTAAATTGACTGATTCATGTACACAGAATTTCAGAGTTGAGAGTCAGTCGAGTCAACAGGCATTTATTAAGCACCTGCTATCTGTCATGCACTATGGATACAAGGAAAGGCAAAACACAGGCCCTGCCCTCAAGGGGCTTACATTTTAATGGCAGACACTACACGCTATTAAGTCCCTGTCCGGGGGTCACGATACCTCAGCCTGGGTCATTCAGCTTTCCCTGTGAGAAGGAGACCACCCGGATGGCTTCGGGGCAGCTCTGCTCACGTCCCCAGGCTCTCCTTCTGAGGGTCAGCTCAGAGCTTAGAGGATCCAGACTGACCAAGTGCAGTGACACAGGAGCAGAGCTGGGCCTGGCCCCAGCCCTGGGAATTGGGAGGCCCTATTCGTCTCCGCCGGGGGTTACCTGCCAGTGAAGCCGAGGAAGGAGAAGGGCTTTTTGTCACAGGGAGTTCTGTTCCATTTGAGGCTCCTCTTGGTGAGACAGGTGGCATGATGGTCTTGGGGCTAAGAAGACCTGGGGTCAAATCCCAGCTCCGATGCTTGGTAGGTGCATGACCATAGGCAAGTCGTTCCATGTTTCTGAGCCTTAGTTTCATCATCTGTCAAATGGAGCTATTATCTGTAGCACTTGCTTCCCAGGGCAGTTGTGAGACCCAGCAGGAGATGATGTCTGACATAATGCCTTTGTGAACCTTAGGGTTCTCCAGTCATTCAGCAAGCGTTTATTAATTTACTAAGAGGGTAGCTGGGGGTGGCACAGCATGTAGCGCGCTGGGCCTGGAGTGGAAGGCCTGAGTTCAGGTGTGGCCTCACACCTGCACGATTTCCGTGGATTCCTTGTACGATGTACCTTGATTGGTTCCTGACTCTGGCCTTCCTAAGGACCGTCTTTTTATAAGTTCTCAAGTCAGTGATCTAGTCCCGAACGACTGTCAGAAATCCTGGCATTTGATGGTGATGAAGATGAAGAAGAAAATAGAAAACAAGCCCTGAAATGGACAGATTTGGCAGTTGGAGCTCTGCGCTCAATGAGGGGTCAGGTCAGAAAGAAGGTCCGCAGAAGGGGGCTGCTGAGGCTGCTCTGGGGGTGTGCGTGTGCATGTGCAGAGCTGGAAGGGGCCTTGGAGACATGGAGTCCAACCCCTCACTTTACAGATGAGGAAACCGAGGCGCACGGCCGTTTCATGCCTTGCCCACAGTCAGAGTGTGACAGAGACCAGACCTGGGATTCCAGATCCAGCCGTCTTCCCACCGTTGGGAAGGGCATGGGGGCGTCTTGCGTCCATCGTGACCAAGAAGGCAAATTGCCGCCCGATTCTGGGCCGCTCCGAGGACTCCTTGTCCCCATCCCTTCTCCTACCGTGATTGCCCAGCAGTGACTGTTCCCTGAGTCAGGGGGTGGCGACCCGCCCTCCATCCTGGGCATTTACCGCCCCTCCCCCGCACCTGGGGCCTGCTCGTGGCCTGACCTGCCGGGCCAGGGGAGCCCGTGCAGAGAGCACGGTTGGGGCTTACTCAGGGCTCGGCCTCCTCAGCATCAGGGGGGACCCGCCGTTGTTCATCAGGCCCCCCCCCCCCCACGAAGGCGGGAGTGAGGCATTCAACCCAGCACTGAGGGCCTGGAGCTCTGCAGTGACGGTGGAGGTCCTGCCCTCCAGGAAGCTTACGCTCACTTATTAGACACGTGTAGTGATGGGGGGGGGGGGGGGACTAGAACTGGCTTCGTGGAGGAGGAGCCAGAAGGAGTCAAATCACAAATTGAACCAAGGATTCTGGCAGCCGGGGGTGATGTAGGAGAGCGTTCTGGGCGTACAGATGGGGAAACTGAGACCAGGGAGGTTTCGTGCCTCGTCCACAGTCACGCTCAGAAATATTGTACCCGGGATACGCTGACAAAGGGCTACCTCTGGGGGTGGCTTGTAGACGAGAGCGCTGAATTTGGACCCAGGACCTACATCCTAACGCAATCGTTATTATCATTAACAATAGTAGTTGGCATTTACGTAGCACTTTTAATATATTACCTGGTTTTATCCTCACAACAACCCCGGGAGGCGGCTGCTGTCATAACCCCCGTTTTACAGATGAGGAGATGGAGATGGACAAGCCGTGACTCATCCAGGGTCACACAGATAGTGTCTGAGGTAGGTTTTGCGCTCCGGTCTTCCCAATGCCAGACGCTGCCCTCCTAGCTGCCTAATCCCGCCCTGCTGCCATGTGACTTGGAGCAAGTGCTTCAGTTCTGGGCCTCAGTTTTCACCTCTGTGGAGTGGGGGGTTGGACTCCATCATAATAATGACAATAATACAAGCACTTCAAAGTGTGTAAAAGATTGCGCGCCTTATAACAGGCTCTCTACAGGTGTTACTGGCCCCATCTTACAGCTGAGGAGTCCTAGAGCTATCAGTGGCAGGATTTGAACCTGAAGCTTCCTGACTCTAAGCTGTTCTGGGCCCTTTCTAGCTGTAAGCCCCACGATCTTAGCCTGTTTGTGGCCTGCTTTGTACACGCTTGCATGCATGTGGTCTCCGCCGTTAGACTGGAAGCTCTTTGAGGGCAGGACTGTCTTTTGCCTCTTTTTATATCCCTGGCATTTAGCACAGTGCCTGGCGCACAGTAGGTGCTTAATAAACATTTACCAATTCATTAAAGACCGAAGGAACCTGCCCATGTCCTGCCCGCTTTGGTCCTGCATCTAGGGCATGCCATGGCCCTGCGGCATGTCCCCGATGGGAGGGTGGCCACCCGACCTGAGGCTGCTTTTTCCTTCTATGGCAACAGCGTCCCTTAAGATGCTAGGCGGTTCATTTTACACAGTTGGTCGTCATTCCAGGAACCGGTTTTGTTGGCACCTGTGAGCTTCCTCGGAGCCAATCATCAGGCTGGGGCGGGGAGGACGAGGGCTGTTCTTGGTAGACCTGGGAGGTGCCGAGTTACCCCTTCTATTCCAGGGCTTCTGCTGGCCCCTGGGTAGGTTGGTTGTTTTTTTTTTTTTAAATTTGCATAAGAAACAAAGATGGGCTTGTTCCTAGAAGCATTGGCAGGTGTATCTCAAAGTTTCATGTTCCTGTGAGCAGAGGGCCATCTCCGCTTCTCGGAACCACAGGGCTGACAGGCACCTCAGCAGCCACTTGGTCCAGCCCAAACCTGGCCAAGGGTTTAGACTCTGGATTTTGGAGGGCGGGATAGCAGAGTTCTAGGGAAGGAAGGAAGGAAGGAGTAAACATTTATTAAACACCTACTGTGTGCCAGGGACTGTGTCAGCACTGGAGATGACAATACACAATACAAAAACAAGACAGTCTCTGCCCTCCATGAGATTCTGTTCTGAGATAGGGAGACAGCACATAGAGGAGGGCGTTGGCCAGAAAGGGGGTTTTGGTTCGGAAAGTGTCTGGGACGGCCAATGGAGTCAAGGCCAAATAAAGTCTTGGAGAGCCGGACGTGACTGAAAATATTCAGCGACACAACAGTTCTTATAGTTATCATTATCATTGTTATCATTATGTGATCCAAGAGGTGATAGGGAGCCGCAGGGGTTTTTGAGCAGAGTAGTGACATGATCAGACCTGGGCTTTGGGAAGGTTGTAGCCATGGATTGTAACACTTTTGTGAATTAGGAAATGTTACCGCTGTTTAAGATGCTAAAGGGCAGAGGGACAGACAGACACACACAGGCCTGGCCGGGGCGTGATGGATGAGGCCTCAAAGCCCACCTGTGGCACCCTGGGAACGGGCCTCACTTTCTCCATCTCTAAGGACAGGATGAGTTCTGGGGTCGCTTCCGGCTCTGTCTGTGACCTCGTGCCTCAGGGTCCCATCCTGGCTCTGACAGTTGCTTCCCTGCTTGACCTCAGACTTGGAGCATCCTTTTCTTCATCTGTGAAATGGGAATCTCGTGGCGCCTGTTGAGGGGGCATCTGGAGGCTCAGAAGGCACGGTGTCTGCTGGGCGCTCTGCAGACTTTAGACCCTTTGTTTAAATGCCATTTGTGGCTGATGAGTCAGCAGGCTGAAGGGGAGCCTGGGAGTGGGTTCTGGACCTGGGTCTCCAAGAGCTTGGCTCTCTGTGGGTCTGAGCATCTTCTGCAGCCGGGGTTTGCTTCCTGTGTTGTATCGTGAGGCCTGGGGACTCTTGGGAACCTGGGTTCCTGTTGTGGGCCGGAGAAGGATGTTTGTCCGCCTTAGGGGACTTCCTTGTCCCTCTCCCCGCTGAGGCTAAGCTTGGCTGGGGCTTCCAGCCTGTCCCCTCTTGTCTCCATCCCCCCCCCATCCCGCCCCACCCCAGCACATACACAAACACACCCTGTTTGTCCTGTAGGCCAGGACCCTCCTCACTGTGTAGATTGGATGGTGAGAACTTGGAGTCAGGAAGACCCGAGTGTGAATTTTGCCTCAGACCTCTCCTAGCTGTGTGACTACATACATCACTTAATGTCTCTCAGCCTCAGCCTCGCATCTGTAAAGTGACCTCAAAGGTCCCTCCTAGCTCTGAATCAGTGATCCTTCTTACCCTCCCTCAGGGCCTCAGTCTCATCATCTCAAGGCTGTCTGAAATCCCACCAGATCTGAATCTTAGGGTCTCTTGATCCCTGGGATAGCAGAAAAATGTTTGGGCGACGCCAGGCCTCTGTCCGACTGGACTTTGGACGTTGTCCCTTTCCCCAGAGTATCATGTATTTCTGCTTGGTGAGCTGCCTCTTTCTGCTCAGCCCCCAGACAGCAGCCAACAGAGGCCAAGGCCTAACGGTCAGACCCACCCCAAAGCAGAGGGTAGTGTCTCGAGAGGCAGCCCTCATTGTGCCCGTTGCTCTGAGGCGCATCTGTGGTATTGAGGAAGGAAGTTTGCCTGCAGCCTAGAGTGGCAGAGGAAACCCAGAACCCTCCGGCTTAGGCTCTTGTGTTTCACTGAGTCCCTCGGCCTTGGTTTTCCCACCAGCAAAATGGGGAGAATCATTCGTTCAGTGAGCATTCATTAAGCACCTACTCTGTGCGCCTCTGTGGGAAGCTCTTCTTTGATAACTTTCTCTTGGTGTAGGAAGTTGTGCCAGTGAATAGATGAATGGGCGGATGGATAGATGGATGGACAAATGGATGGATGGATGAATGAGCACTGATTAAACACTTGCTGTGTGCTGAGGGCTGGGCTAAGGACTGGGGATATAATCATGTAGACACTTAGCTAACGCTTAAGAGGGGAGTGGTGTGGGGGAGGGGGTGTTTTGGTTTGGACTTGGAAGATGACTCACTTGACACGCCCTTCAGGGTGACAGTAATGGGGCAGGAATGATTTGACTGTACAGCCAGAGCTGGAAAGTCACAGGGGCTGGGGCCATGCTGGAAGGGTACAGTGTGGTGGTGGGAGAGAAGACCTGGGGCAGTGAAGTGTGTCTGACTCAGCCGGCCTGACTTTACCAGCTTAATTCAGTTCGACAGATGCTCGTGAAGCGCCTCTCCTGGCACCCAAGATATTAAGGGGGAAAAGAGCCTAAACCCAAGGCCCTGCCCTCAGCAGGCTTCCAGTCTAAGCCAAGGATTTATAGTCGGAGGTGTATCGCTGTTCCATTGTGTCTGGCTCTTTGTGACCCCCTTTGAGGTGTTCTTGGCTAAGCTACTAGAATGGTTTGTCAGTCCCTTCTCCAGCTTATTTTACAGATGAGGAAACTGAAGCCAACAGGGTGAAGTGACTTGCCCAGGGTCACACAGCTAGGAAGTGTCTGAGACCGGATTTGAACTCTGGAAGATGTGTCTTCCTAATTCTAGGCTCTGTGCACTATGGGGCCACTTAGCTGCCCCTAGCCAGAGGACCTAGGTTCAAATCTTGCCACAGCTTATTACCTATGACGTCTTGGACAGGCCACTTCATTGCTCCTACCTCAGTTCCCTCATCCGTAAAATGAACAGTTTGTTCTAGAAAACTCCTGAGAGCCTTTCCTGGTCTAGAACTAGGACTCTGTACTTGTGTGAACATGTTTAGCTGGGCACATCAAAGAAGACTTCATGGAAGAGGTGCCATCCAAGCTGAGCCCTAAAAATCAAGGAGGAGCCTGGAAGTTAGAGGAGAAAGAGACTGAAATCACCCCCAAGCTGGAAGGGTAAAGACCCCTCCCCCAGGTGATGTAACTGCCCCTAGAGGTCTGGCCTAGCCTCCCACCAGAAGATTCGATACAGAAGCCCAGGAAGGGTGGGTGTCTCCTGAGGTCTGAAGGGTGGTTGCCCGTGGTTAGAGTGCTCCCACCAAGGAAAACATAACAACTTGAGGTCTGTGCTGAGTGTGAAGGACACAAGTAAAGGCAAAAACTCGGCCCTCAGGGAACTCGCTGTCTATAAACTTGTAGTTAGATGCAAACAACCAAAGTGTGTGTGTGTGTGTGTGTGTGTGTGTGTGTGTGTGTGTGTGTAGGGAAGAAACATTTATCAAACATCTACTGTGTGTAATGCTGCTGAGTATTATATACACATTTGTATACACACACACACAATGAGGCAGCTAGGTGGTACCGTGGATAGAGTGCTGGGCCCAGGCACCTGTTTTTCCATTGATTTTTGTCTCCTCACACAGTGCCTGGCATATAGCAGGTGCTTAATAAATGCAGATTGGGTCAGGGATCCTCTTCCGTTCCCTGCTCCCACAGGGTAAGGGAGGAACCAAATGCCCATTAGAATAGGATTATGGGATGGTTGATTTGGAACAGAGGGGGGACCTTAAAGGTCAGTGAGTCCAGCCCACTTATTTTATGGACCACAGAACTGAGGCCTTGGAGACGTTAAATGACTCGTCCAAGGTCATACGGTGGTGACATTCATGGAATCATAGATTTAGAGCCAGAGTGGGCCTCAGAGGTGATGGAGTCCAACCCTCCCCTGACCCCATTGAGCAAATGAAGCAGCTGAGACCCAGGAAGGTAAAGTGGTTTAGGGACCACAGACCCGAGGTTAAGAACCCCTCATCCTAGGCTCATGACTCTGAGTCTGGAGCCATCTCTATCCCATTCCTTCTCATTCCCCAGTAGAAGGTTGGAGGGCAAACCCCAGCCTGTGGAGGGAGGAGGGGAGCCCAGGGGAGGGGAGGGTCTGTGTCCTTTCCCTCAAGTGGCCCAGCCCTGCCTTCTTCTAGGACAAGGTTTGGCTGGACCAGCCTGTTTCCAATAGCAAGGCCCTGTGAAATGTAACAAGCCCCCACTATGCCCAAGGACTGTGTCTTCTTGTGTGTGGTTTCCTGTGCCTGGGGAAGCTGGAGGCCTCGCTCCCTCTGAGCCGCTCTCCTCGTCCCGAGACATCTGCCTGCCCGGCACACAACGGGGCTGTGTTTGCTGGGGGTGGGGTGGCAGAGCAGGGAAGGCGTCCAGCCTGTCTCCTCCAGCACACACGTACACACATACACACACACACACACACACACACACACACACACACACACTGTCAGTCACACGGTCACACTCTTCACAAGACACTGGGCTGAACTGGGACCTGTTCTCTGCCTCCTGGTGAGGGGCTGGTGCTGTAGCCAAGCAATGGCCCTAGAAAAGCAGGGAGAGGTGGGAAGGGATCCCGCTAGGTTCTTGGCTCCCCTTCCACCCTCAGGCAGCCACCCAGAACTCCCCATCTCCTCTTCCCTTCCCCGCCCCCATCCTTTTCTCCACCTGACCCAGCCAGATTTTCTCTAAAGGCATAAGGAAATCCTGCTCTGAAGTGATTTGGGATGGGGGTGGAAGGAGGTGAAGATGCAAGTTGCTTCTCATTGGCTGGAGATGAGCTGATTTCTGATAATGCTGGAGAAGCAGCTTTCTGAAGCCTGAGAGCCAGTTGGAGCACCCAGTGCCTTTAACTCGGACGTCCTGGGGAAGGAGGCAGCAGTGAGGTGGTTGCACGCTACTGAGGACCTAGGATGTGGTGGCTTCTTCCTCCGCCCCTCCTGTGGCAAATGCTCTGAGACCAGGCCAACTTTTGGATCCCTTTGTAGGATCCTCGACTTTAGAGTTAGAAGGTACCATCCAGTCAAGACTGCCATTTTATACATGAGGATATGATTGAGGACCAGCTGGGACCATCCAGTCAAGACCGCCATTTTATACATGAGATTATGAATGAGGACCAGTGAGCCACAGAACTAGGAGTGCCAGGGCTTTGGAGCTGGGGGTGGGGGGTGGACCTTGGGAGTTGTCCAACACTCCTACCCCACCTTTTTAGAGGTGAAGAAGCTGAGGTTTGTGGACTTGGCCCATCTAGTAAGTGACGGTCTGGATTTGAACCCGGATCCCCTGAGTCTAAACCCAGTGGCCCTTCTGCTGCATCAGGCTGCTTCCCCATAATGATATTAGTTTGCATTTTGTCAGCTCACAGTTGCATGAGACTTTCCATTGATTATTTTCCTTAATCCTCATTACTGTTCTGTGGGGTGGGCACTGTAGGTTTTATCCTTATTCAGATGAGGAGAGTCAGACTGAGGAAGGTGAAGTTGCATGTTGTCTCTTCCCTTAGACCGGGAGCCCTTTAAGGGCAGGGACTGTCTTTTTGCCTTTCTTTGTATCTCCAGCACTTAGCACAATGCCTGGCATATAGTAGGCACTTAATAAATGCTTATTGACTCAAGTAAATAGCCCAAGATCTCACTTGGTAGGGCTCAAACTTGCACCCAGGTCCTTTTAGCTGTTGCCCACTGACGTAGTAAAGTGGAAAGAGCTGCGGCCTTAGAGTCAGAAGACCTGGGTCCGAATCTCGCCTTGGGTGCTTCCTACTTCTGTCACCTTCAGACTTTGATGGACCTCAGTTTTCTCTTCTGTCAAGTGAGGAATTTGGATTAGATGGCCTCTAAGGTCCCACCTAATTTCCCTCCCATTTCTGTCGCTAAGGAATTAGTTCTTTTGGGCATAGAGTCCAAGGGCCCGGGGTCAAGGATGAAGGCCAGCGGAGCTGGGTTGTCCCGCCGTGTTGGTGAGGTGAGAAGGAGCCGGTTTAGATGAGAGATGCTTGACCCCTGGGACAGACTGCCAAGGGAGGCTGGGAAGGTGACCTTCAAACAGGAGAGATAGCCACTGATGGCAGCACAAGTCATCGGTGTAACACGGCAGCCAAGAAAGCTGATGCGTTCTGGGGAGAGTCCTGGTGTCTGGGCCTAGCTAGCGAGGCAATGGTTCCATGGTCCTTTGCTTGGGTCAGACCACACCGGGGGTATTGTATGGAGTTCCGAGCATCCACAGGAAGTCACCCGGTGAGGGGCCTTCAGACTGTGGTTAATAACAGAACAACTAGCGTTTCTGTGCGCTCACTGTGTATGTTCCGGGCGCTGTTCTAAGCACTTTCCACTGATTATTTCGTTCGATCCTCATTTTACAGATGAGGAAACGGGAGTGGACGGAGGTTGTGCCTTGCCCAGGGTCACACAGCTCCTATCTGAGGCCAGATTTGAACTCGGGTCTTCCTGACTCCAGGCACAGCACTCTGTCTACTGCTGCCCAAGATGGGTTTAAGGAGCTAGGGTCTTTCAGAGGAGACTTAGGGAAGGCTAGATAATAGCTCTTTTCTGTTAGGGGAATTAAGGGATTAATGTGTTTTGTCTGCTGAGACACAAATCTCAGTTTGATGTGGGAGAGCTGTCTGCCTTGGGAGGGGGTGGGCTTCCTCTCTCTGGTGGTCTTCAAGCACAGGTCGGATGGTCACTTGTAAGAGCAGGTGGATTTCTGCGGAGATGTTGGGAGCCCGAGGTGAGGTCCGAAGCTGATGTATTCTGTTTAGAGCCAGCCCTTCCCGCAGGCCAGCCCGATGGGTGTAAGGGTGGACGAGGACCTCTTAAGAAAGGGATTTGTTCTATAAACCTTGGACTCAGTCAAAAGGCCACATCTGAGGACCTAGAAGGCCACGTGTGGCCTTGGCAGGTTCCTACCCCCAGACCAGGTGATCTATTCAGGAATCGGTCTTAGGAACTGAAGGTGAAGTGGGATGATGGGTTAATTACTGACTGCTGCCCGGTGCTAGATGCTATGGATAGAAAGGTGATACAGGGAAAGCCACGTGCACCAAGACAAGGGAGAGTGGGAGCCAACACAGGAGAGGTCCAGGCCAACACTGCAGAAGGGAGAGTGTTTTCACCCCGGGGGAGGGCAGAGAAGGCTTCAGGGAGAGGAGAGACCTAAGCTGGGCCTTGAAGGAAGGGAAGGGGGACATCAATGAAGGAGATGGGTTGGAGGGCCATCCCGGACATGGAGGAATGAGCCCTTGGAGGCAGGAGAGGGCGAGGTAAAGAAGGTGACCAGGAGTCCCATTGGGAGAACTGTATCAGGTCTTTAGGGGAAGACAGGTTCATGAGAAAGGGGAGGACAGCTTTATCACAAAATTTCAGAGCTGGAGGGAACCTCAGAGACCATATAATTGAGCCCATACAGCAGCCCCCACAATGCACCCATCCAGGGAAAGGGAAGATGTCCCCTCCAGAGGTAGCCCATCTACTTTCAGTGTCAGGAAGTTGTTTTCTTGACATCCAGCCTAAATTAGCTTCTGTGGTTTCCTCGGTTGTCTGTGAGCTCAGATCCATCAATTAATCAGTCAGCATTTACCAGGCATCTCAGTGCCAGGCACTAAAGCAGGTGCTGGAGATGCAAAAGCAGAAATGAAACTAGTTCTTGCCTTCAAGGAGCCTACATTCAGTCAGAGGAGATGTGTGTATAGAAGCATTTTCCAAATAGAAACAAAATGATACATACTGACGAGTCCTATCTGTGTCTAACTCAGATTGTGTTACTTAAAACCTGTTCTGTGTTTGATATCTTGTAAGCCCAAGTGCTTGCAAGGGGGCTGAGGTCACCCCTTGTAGGGAAGTTCCATGCATTCGTGTTTCCAGGGAAGAGCAGAAGAGCCAGGCTAATGTGATGAGGGAGATAAGGGCTACTTTCGAGGAGTTCCCAGGGTTACCTTGGGGTGAGGATGAGAAATCTCCAAAGCAGCCCAGATCCTCTGGGTCCCATTGGTATTCAGTACTCCAATTAAATGAGAGCCCCCATCTCAGTATTTGGGACTGAAAAGACCAGAGCATCCCAATGGTTTGAGATGACTCAGGGAGAAGCCTCCATCCCCTGAGGTTCAGTGCTCAGTGGTGCCCTGGGGGGAGAGAAGAGGACGGCTTCCAGTAATTTATACAGTTGAGTTGCAGCCTCAGATCTCAGAATCTAAATGAATCAGGGGCACAATGAGGGCCTGTGTGAAAGGAGGTCAGAGTGACTGGGAGCTGGTGGTGGGAGGGCCTGGGCAGAGCGGGCTGTGCTGTGGTCAGCTGAGGGCTTGGCCATGTGGCCTAGAGAGATGGGAGAATGGTGTGGGAAGAGCCTTAGACAGGGGGTCAAAGGACCTGCTCATCCTGGCTCTGCCACTCGCCATCTGGGTGACCTCAAACAAACCTCTCAAGACCTCGTTTTCCCTTTCTGAAAAAGGATGCCCTCAAACTCCAAACTGACGGTTCCTCTCCCTCCTTCTGGTCTCCATGGTTCTGTGTCTTCCACATAGGTTTCTGGGTTGGTTCCAAAATGGGGAAGAGTCTTGGATTCCCCCCGTGGTGTTTCTCTCCTTATAATACCGAACATCGAATGTATTAGCTCATTGGATGGTCATGGCAGCCCTGTAGGAACCGTAAGCCTCCATGGGCCCATTCTGAGGAGCCAGGCTCAGAGAAGGCGCAGCCACTTACTTGCCCTCTGTTACCCAGCTAGTAAATGTCAGAAGTGAGATTTGAACTCAAGTCTCTGCTGACTCCAAATTTAGCGGTTTTCCTACTGGACAACACTGTCATTTATAAGGAGGCATAGAGGGCCCCTCTAAAAAGCCTGGGAAAATTGGCTGAGACCAGGTCGTGGTGCCCAGCCTGAGGCAGGGCCATGGGAGTAATGTCCGTGGTCAGAGCTTGAGGAAAACCAGTATGGCAGCTGGGTGGGGGATGGACAGAAGAGCTGGAGGCGGGGAGGCTGATTAGGGGGCTTTAGAAATGGGTGATGAGGGGCTGGATGGGGGGATCCATGTGAACAGAGACAAGATTTGGTGGCTGATGGTTATGGGGGATATGTGTGGCTCCATAGGGTAATGTGGGCTTTGCTGTGAAGGCCCTTGTCCCCATCATCCGTCATCCACTGGGCTGCTTTGTAGACTGGATTAGATCAAGCCAACCAGGCCATTCCATTTTCTAGAAGATTGGGCTGCACTCTTGTGTAGATGAGTAAGATGAATAGATGTCTTTATTTTTTACTAACCAAGGACTAGCTTGTGAGTTGGCCCTGGGTATGAATCTCGCTGTATCCACCCCTTTCAACCGCACCCCTCCACCAACCTCTTCCCCATTGCCAAAGGATGGGGTGGGGGTGGGGGTGGGGCCTAGCACTAGCCGGTTGACCTTTGGGGATGTGATTGAAATAGAAACCAAAACTCCTCTTTCTCTGTGCATCCCTCCCTCCTCCCCCCTCACCACAACCTAACCCATGGTTCTGAATCAGCTGTGAGGAGCCAAGGCTGCCCCTTCACAGGAGCCATGGGTTACGTCTCTGGGGAGGTGTGTGTTTGATGCTTGTCCTGGGCACTCAGAGCACACTCAACTTGTTTGCCCCTTGGCCTCTGATAGACCTTCCTGAGCTTTGCAAACGTGTAGGGGAGGGGCAGGTCACATCACCCCTTGGGTCAAAATGGGAGGTTATTAGACTAGCCAGCCCCCAAGGTCCCTCCAGCTCAACATCAGTGGTCCTAAAGCATCTCCTTAGTCTGTGCCTCTGTTCCCTCACCTTGAAAATAAAAAGGTTGCATTGCATTAGAATGTCCTCTGAGGCCCCTCTCAGCTCAAGGCTTTATAGCTTTCCTTTCCAAGCTGGTCTCTTCGGGCTCTTGGATGATTTTAGCTTTAGATGGAAGGAGGGCACTGAGGGGGTTTCAAGCGTAGCCCTCTTGTTGTACACAAGGGAGACTGAGGCCTGAGAAGGCGGTTTACCCATGGTCTCAGTGTCTGAGGTGAGATTTAACTCACATCTTCTCGACTCCAGATTCAGTGCTCCGTCCACCACACTGTGCTGACTCAGTCAATAAACATTTATTCACAAACTAGACCCACCAGCTGTCTCTCGGCATTTTCTCTGTCTGTCCCCCACACCTGGAATGCTCTCCCTCCTCATCTCCTCCTCCTGGCCTCCCTGGCTTCTTTGCGGGTCAGCTAAAAATCCCACCTTCTCCAGGAAGCCTTTCCCAACCCCCTCCTAGTTCTAGTGCCTTCCCTCTGGTAAAGATTTCCTATTTAACCTGTAGATAACTTGTTTGTACGCAGTTGCTTGTTGCCTCACCCATTAAAATGTTGGCTCCTCGAGGGCTGGGACTATCTTTTACCTCTTTTGGTATCCCAGACAAACGTCCTAATGCCCGGCACATGGTAGACTCTCAGGAAATATTTATTGATTGACTGACCTGGTTAAATTATCTGGGATTGAGTGTCCTTGTTTTAGCATGCCTCTGGAAGCTCTTTCACAGCCTTCAGTTCAATCCAGAAGACACGGAAGTACCTACTATGTGCTAGGGATAGATTAGGGAGGAGAGAGGCTGAAGGCTGGGAAGCCCTGTGAGGAGTCCGGGTGACGGAGAAGATGGTTGAGTCCTTGACTGCAGTTGGGAGGAGGTCGAGAGAGTTTCACGGGGAGAGAACGGCTTCTGCTCTGGACGGGTTGAGCTGGAGATGCTTTGGGGACATCCACGTTGAGATGTCCGAGGGGCCGCTGAGGCTGGACCTCCGGTTGAGCCAATGGCATTTATCTGATGGGCTGTTGTGTGCCAGGCCAGGTGCCGAGGTCCAGGAATAAACGTAGCGTGCGTGGCCGGCACGGGCATTTCTTCAAAATGGAGGCCTCGGTCAGGGGGCGGGCCCCAGAGATAGGAGCGCTCCCGGACATGGTGGGGAAGTTGGAGTCAGGAGATGAGTGAAGGAGGAAGGTTAGGACTGGATATATGGCTCTGGAACTGCTGGGTGGTCATTGAACCTATGGAACTTAACAAGGTCACCAGAAAGGGGAGGGGGGCCTGGCACAGAGCCCCGCCCTTTGGATGGATCCAAGAGATACATTGGAGGTAGAAATGGGGGTGGGGAGGATGGGGGGCAGAGAAGGGAAGAAGCATGTGTATGATGCCTATTATGTGCCAGGCACTGGGCTGAGGGCTTTACAATGATGATCTCAATAGGAGGTGGGTGCTGTTATAACCTCCATTTTGCAGTTTGGGAAACTGAGGCAGACAGAGGTTAGAGTGACTTACCTAAGGTCATATGACTCGTAAGTGTCTGAGGCCAGATTTGAACTCAGGTCTTCTTGACCCCAGGCCCAGCGCTGCCTGGTGATAAGACCTCTTGTCACCTCTGCCATTGGGTGATGATTTTTTTTTAGCCCCAACCACTATCAAATTGATTTCAATTCAGCAAGGATTCATTAAAGTGCTTGTCCTGAGCTGGGGGTACAGTCCCTGCCCAGGGAGTCATAGGATTTTTTGTATCTCTAGAGTTGAAAGGTCCCCAAGGCCAGGTGGTCTAGCCCCCTTGTTTTACATGGGAGGGACCTGACACTTAGAAAGGGAAATGACTTTAGCTGTGGTCAAACAGCTGTTATCTAAGGAGGAGAAGGAGGTTAATCAGCCTATCAGTGAGCATTTAGTAAGCTCCTACTATGTGCCAGGCCCTGAGGGTATAAAGACAGACATTAAGAGGTCCTTGTTCTCAAGCAGTTTATATTCTTTTGAGGGACTTGTCATTGTTGTTCAGTCCTTCTTCAGTCATGTCCCACTCTCTGTGACCCCATTTGGGGTTGTCTTGGCAACTGCTGGAGTAGTTTGTCATTTCTGTCTCCAGATGAGGAAACAGGGTCACACAGCTAGTAAGAAGTGTCCAAGTCTGGATTTGAACTCAGGTCTTCCTAATTCCAGACTCCAGGCCTGATTCTCTGTGCACTCTGGCACCATCTAGCTGTCCCTGATTCACCTCTAGGTTCCCTTCCAACTCAGAATTCCATGATCCTTTTGGTGAAAAAGACTTTTGCCAAGCCCAAAACTTAGCTGGGAGAGACATTGTGGGAGTGCAGAGTCCCTCGGAATCAGAAAGACCCACCGTATCCTAGCTGTGTGACCCTGGCCGAGCCACTTCTCCTCCACGAGGGACTCACCTAGACTACGTCATAGACGAGCAGCCCATGTCCATCAGTGAAGAGTCCTCTGTCTCTGTCTGTCACCGGTCAGGTCCAAAGGAGAAAGATCTTATCTGGCTTTCCAGGCTATGGTTCTTGGCAGTGATTGTGCCTTGTGGGATCTCCCTCCCTTCTCTGAGGCCCTGAGCCCTGCTGGTAGAAGCAGAATTTATGGTTTTCTCCTGTCGAGGTGAGACATGTGGGGCCTGTGGACGGCTTGGTTTCCTGGGAAATCCAGAGCCATCCAAGCGAGTGGTTATGGGGGTGATGAGAAAGGAACACCAGCTGTGAGCTCTTAGAGGGCTGGTAGAGAGGTGGCTGGGAGGTGGAGGTGGCTTTGCCCCGGGGTGGAGACCAGTTATCACTGGGGTGTGACACTAAGCCATCTGTTGGAAAAGAAACAACCACAAAGCCGCCTCCCTCCCTTCCTGGGGATGGGGGAGAAGAAGGGAATCCTTGTGTGAAGCTTGAAGCCCTGTGAGCTTGAGGGCATTTCGTGTTCATCAATAGCTCCTGGTTTTTCCAGTATCTCCTGAGCCCTAGCAGCTTTCTGGAGGCTCAGGGTGTGTGTGTGTGTGTCTGTCTGTCTGTCTGTCTGTCTTTGTGTCAGGGAGAGTATTGAGGAGGAGGACAGAGAACAGAGAATTAACACTTTGACATTTTTTTTAGGCAGAGAGACTACACCAGAATCCATTTATCTGGACTATTACTATTTCTCTTCTTCTATCTCTACCTTCTGATGGTTAGGGTTATCCAACTGGTAGAAAGAATTTAATTTCCTTTCTTTTCTCAGCTTTGGGAACGATTCCTTTTGTGGGCAGGTTAGGTGGCATAGTAACATGAATGAGCATTGGCCTCTGGATTAGTAAGGTCTGGGTTTGAATCCTGTCTCAGACACTTACTAGTTATGTGACCCTCAGGGTTTTGTTTTGGTTTTGTTTTTTTTTTTCACTTTTAAAATGGGATGATGATAGAGCCTCCCTCCCAGGGTCATTGTGAGGATCAAACAAGATAAGATTGCTTTGCAAACCTTACATAAATGTCCATTATAAATGATGGTGGGAGGAGTAGCCATCCTGGACAGGCTTCTGACCTCTGCTGTTCTCTCTTTCATAGGCCATCAGCATCAGCAAAGCCATCAACACTCAGGAAGCTCCAGTGAAGGAAAAGCATGCACGTCGTATCCTTCCTGGAAGTCTCTGCTCTGGATCCCTTGGGGAAAGGGGTAGGGCTGGGAGGAAAGGTGAAAATGTCATCGTGCTTCCTTGGGAATGGGATGCTGTAGTAGGGATATAGTTAATGAAAGCGCCCCCCTCAGGAAATCCATTGTTTCTGCAGTTTGGTGAGGTTCGTCATTTATTGAGACTTGGGGTCAAGGCAGGCGTGGCTTTCCCTGCTTTCTGGCTCAGCTCTGGGCATCCCAGGGCAGTCTGCAGAGTCAACTTTCCCCGGAACGTCCGCCCTCCTCTTGGGGAGTTTGTAGAAGTCTGTGAATTAGAGTTGGAAGAGACCCCAAACGTCATCCATCTAGTCAAGCCAGCTCCTTTAACAAATGAGGAAACTGAGACCCAGGAGGATGAAGGCCTAGGGACCTTAGAGGCCACCCAGTCCAGCCCCTTCATTTTACATCTGAGAGCAGTAAAGGGATTTACCCAGGACGATGAGATCATAGATGTCGGTCCAGAAGGGACCTCAGAGGCCATTTAACCTCCTGAGGAAACCGAGGCCCAGAGAAGCTGACTTACCCGAGGTCACACAGCTAGTATGTCTCCGAAATGGGATTTGAACCCAGGCCTTCTGACCCCACACCCAGCTCTCTGCCTTTCACTGCCACAGGTAGTCAGAGGCAGAGCTCACCCTCAGACTCAGGGCCTCTGACACTGAATCCTTCGCCCCAGACTCTAGCATCTCCAGCCTTGCCAACGCGTGATGCTCTCTTGTTGAAGGAAGAATGTGGTGCAGTGGATAATAGTCCAGGTCTGCAGTCACTGGACATGGGTTCTAATCCTCCCTTTGGTACTTATGAGCTCTGTGACCTTGGGCAAGTCACTTATTCAAATTAACAAATACTTATAAAGTCTCTTCTATGTTCCAGGCTTTATGCCAGGAGCTGGACACAAATATGGGATAATGACACAAATATGAATAATGACACCAACCATTCCTACCTTCAAGGAATTTACATTCTAACAGGGGAGCTGACAAACACATGTGTAAGTATATAAAAAGTTAATGTAAAGAAAACAAATACAAAATGGAAGGAAACGAGCATTTAATTAAGCACCTACTGTGTGTCAGATACACTGCTAAGCATTTTACACATATTTTGTCTGATCCTTACAACAGCCCTGGGAGGTAGGAGGTATTCGTTATCCCCATTTTACAGATAAGGAAACTGAGGCAAAAGAGGTTAAGTGACTTGCCCAGGGTCATACAGATAGTAAGTGTCTGAGGCTGGATTTGAACTCGAGTCTTTCTGACTCCAGGCCCAGTGTCATATCCACTGGACCACCTAGGTGCCCACATAGCCTAAATACAAGCTGAATTGGGGGGCAGGGGGAGGATTAGGAAAGGCTTCATGTGCATGCTGGTGTTTGGGCTTCCCTCAGTGGACCTTGGTTTCCTCCTCCTTGTAACAAGGAGGTTGGACTGGAGACCCCTTTAGGTGCCCGTCAGTTCTACATCTATGGTTTTACTACCTTCTTACCTGTGGACAAAGGGAGGGCCAGATGTGGGGAGACAGTGACGTGCAGCCTGTGATAGGAAATCCCCGCAAACCAGAGCTGTTCGGCTCACCTCCCCCCACCCAAAAAAAGGTCAGTTCACTGAGAAAACCCTTATTAAGCACCTACTGTGTACACCCCTCTGGGCACATCTGAATGTGAGCCCGAGCCTTCCCTGCGTTGACCTTGACCTCTGAGAAGGCATCATTCTGGGCACCCACCATGAGAAGGGGGCCTTCACCTTCTGGTCCTACGCCATTGGCCTGCCCCTCCCCAGCAGCTCCATTCTCAGCTGGAAGTTCTGCCATGTCCTCCATAAAGTCCTTCGAGACGGACACCCCAACGTGAGTAGAGCACCAGCCAACTTCCTCCGCTTCCACCTTCCCCAATCATCCCGGAGGACCTGGGGGTGGCGTTGCTTCCCCCAGTCTCTGACTAAGCCCTGAGGGTCTCAGGGCAGTGACTCAGTGCCCCCGCTGGCCCCTGGGGTTGGCCCTCTTGGGCAGAGATTGTCGGCCATCCTCCGTAGCAGCTTCCTTCTCCCATCCTCCTCTCCTCCCTTCTGTTCTAGGTTCTCCATGATTGCCAAAGATATCGCAGCAATATTCGGGAGATTGGAGATCTGTGGGTAAGTGTCAAGAACCAGGCTTGGGGTGGGGGGGAGCTTAGCGGAAGGCAGATCAGTTTGTCCCCTTCCCTTTCTGGTTTTTAGTGACTGCCTCAGTGTGACTTTTGGGTCCACAGAGAGAGGCTATAACCCTGGACTTGGAGTCAGGAAGACAGACGCTTCCTGCCTGTGTAACCCTGGGCCTGGGCAAGTCACCTCTTGGCCCTTCAGTTTTCCTCATCTGTGAAGTGGGGATGACGAAACCCTGACGAAGTTCAGACAAGATTAAGCCTTTGACAAACCACCAAACGCCGTTGAAGCACCATGGCTGAGGAGAGCGGGTGGAAGGGGCTGGACCTGGAGTCAGGAAACCTGGGTTCGAATCCCCCCTCTACCATGTAGTCACTGTGGGATTCTGGGAAAGGCATAGAACCTGTTAGAAGTTTCTTCATCTGTAAAACAAGTTAAATAAGAGATAGTGGCTTTGAAGCTCTCTGCGGACCTTAAGGCTCTATGTAAACGTCAGCTGGTTGGTTTTGGGTTTCTTCTTTTATCCAAATCTGCGATTTCATCAGTGCAGGGTCGTAGGATTATAATTCGTAGTTTTAGATTTTATTGGGCCTCGGAGGCCATACAAGAGTCAAAAATGCAAGAGCCCCTGCTCCCAAGGAGCTCAAATTCTAGCAGGGAGACCCTTCCCCCTCAGTGCCCTCCCTCCCTCCCTGGGGATGGCTCAAAGAGTCAAAGACTCAGTTTTTTCTGTACTAACTAGTTTGCAATAATAATGTTAATAATAGCTGCATTTATGCAGCGCCTTTAGGTTTACAATGCACTTTACAAATATTGTCTCATCTGATCCTCATTTCAACCCTGGGAAGCAGGTGCTCTTCTCATCCCCACGTTATAGTCAAATAAACTGAGGTAGACGGTTGTTAAGTGACTTGTCCAGGGTCACACAGCTAGTAAGCGTTTGAGGCTGGATTTGAACTCAGGTCTTCCTTCCTTGAGGCCCAGCACTCCATCCACTGTGTCACCTAGCTGCAGTTCAGTGACTTGTCCAGGGTCACACAGCCAGTATGTGTCTCAGGTGGGACTTGAACTCAGGTCTGACTGACTGCAAAGCCAAGTGCTCTGTCCACTGTGCTGATAGGGCATCGTGCTGACAGACACCTCATGTGAAGCTTCATCCAGATTCTCTTTGCTTTGACTTCATGCATGTAATCAATATCAGATTGCTTGCCTTATGGGGGGGGGGTGAGGGGGGGAGAGGGAGAGAATTTAGAACTTCTGTTTTTTTAAAAAAGAATATTAAATTTTTAAAAATATAATTGGGAAATATTTAGCAAAATAGAAATATGTTTAAAGAGGGGGAAAAGCCTATTACATTGGCTTTTATTTCTTCATCAATTCAACAAGCATTTCCTTTTCCTGTTTGACATCTTTCCTTTTTACGTCATCCTCGTTTCCGAATACATTCCTTCCCGGTCTCTTATCCGGAGAGCTATCTCTTGGAACAAAGAATTAAAAAGAAATAATAGCTAGCATTTATATAGCGCTTACTGTGTGCCAGGAACTGGGAGAAGTAAACATTTTACAATTATGATATCATCCAATCCTCACAAAAACCCTGAGAAGGTCGGTGATACTATTATCCACATTTTACAGATGAGGAAACTGAGGCAGGCAGAAGTTCAGTGACTTGCCCAGGGTCCCACAGCTAGTAAGCATCTGAGGTCACATTTGAACTCGGATCTGCCTGACTCCAGGCCCAGTGCGCTATCCAATGCACCGACCCACCCTCCCCCCAAAAGGCAGTTCAGCAAACAATGAAACATCAGCCAGGTCCATCAGTAGGTGCTGCTAGTTTGCTGTAGAAATCAGCTGTCCTTTTTTTGGCCCCTCTTTTTTTCCCTTGAAGGATGCATCTGATTCCTCAGTTTTGGGGAACCAGCCCCTGGATCCATAGTGGATTTCTGGAGCCCTAGCCCATTTCCATACCTGGGTTCCTGAGTCCCTTCCAAGCCCTAGGAGGAAGAACATTCTCCTGAGTGAAGAGGAGCCTGGCACAGTGGAGAGTCAGGGGACCTGAGTTTGAATCCTCTATCTAATATCTCCTGTTCTAGGGCCCCTCTAAGCCCTGATGTTCCCTTTGGCCTTTACCTCTCTAGGACTCAGTTTTCTCACCTGTAAAATGAGAGGCCTGGAGAAGGCAGCCTCAGAGGTCGCTTCCATCTCCAGACCAGTGCTGCTCCCACGGTGGATTGTGTTAGCTCATGCTGGGGATGGAGCACAGAGCAGCTGAACAGCGAGCTGTTGTTCTAGGAGGGAGGATCTCCGAGGGAGGACTCGTGCCTTCCTTAATGCCCTTTTAAAAAGAACAGACACAGCACTGGAGGCCCAGGGCCCATGCTGGGGTCTAGGCCTGGGTAGACATTCGGGAAGAACCCCATGATCTGGGGCACACGTGTAGGTCTGTGTCTGTCTGCAGTCGGCCAAGATGTGTCTGCCCACCAGCATTCTCAAGAAGGTGTCCCACGCGAGGCTGGCCCATTGCCCAGAGAAAGGCACTCTCTCCTCCCACGGGTTTCTGGGGTGACACTGGTGATGGGCAGCTAAAGGAGAGGCAGAGAGCCTAGGGAGAGAGCAATCAGGGTTACTGGGGGTTACCGTTCCTGAGAGGAAGGAATCTCATGGTCCAGAGCTGGGAAGAGCCTGAGAGCACAGACTGTCAGAGCTGGGAAAGGTATGGAGGGCTGTCAGGAGAGGAGTGGATTCTAGGACATGGGATGTCCGGGCTGGGAAGGGCCTTAGGACAGGGAATATCAGAGCTGGGAGGGGCTTTAGAACAGGGATTGTCAGAGCTGGAAGGGGCTTTAGAACAGGAAATACATGTATGTATATGTAGAAAATCTGGCTTTGCACAAATGCATTAATGGAAAAGGAAGGCGTATTTTAATGGGTGAATAATGCCTCGTATTGCCTGAGGTCCCAGGATCACTGGAGCTCCAAGGGAGAAGGGGCTTCTGAGGCCTCTCCTCCAGCCCACCCCCCCCACACACACCAGTGACCAGATCTGCCTCTCACACCCTCCATCCCTGGATCAGGCTCTGAGAGGCGAGCCTTTGCCCCATCTGACAGGGACGCAGGAGCCCAGGGATCCCACGGGGTCTCTTAGCTTCTGTTCCACCGTGTCCAGCCTCTGGCCTTATGAGACGTAATGTCGTCTTCCATCTCCCGCAGTTCGTGGCCAGCTGAACTCATTCTAATTCCGATGATTTCATTTCTTTTTAAGAAACGTATGTGTTTATGTAGGCAGCATGGCTTAGTAGGCAGAGTCTGCCTGAAAACCAGGCAGTCCTGGGTTCGGGTCCTGCCTCTGACACATACATCGTAGCTGTGGGATCCTGGGCTGTCACCCACACCTGGAAGGCCTGCCTTCTTCCTTCACAAGAAGCCTTGCTGAGGCCTCCTCTGAGCGAGCGCCTCTCCTTCCCGATTTCTGACTGGGAGCGCCTCGGGAGCGGCGTTCAGCTCTTCGGTTTGGGGAGTTAGGCTTTTTGCCTTTCTTTGTATCCCTGGTGCTTATCACAGAGCCTGGCATGGGCGGGGGGGTGGGGGGGCTGATCAATGCTTATTGACTCAGCAGCTTCAAACAGCTCTCCAAGATTCAGAGGTACAAAGAGGATGCTCACTGGTGGAGGGAGTTTGCTCTTTGGGAGTTCCCCGTACCAGTGAAATCACGAGGCCAATCCTTTTTCTCCCTTTTTTTCTCCCTCTGTCTCTCCTTCCATTCCCCTTTCTTCCCTCTCTCCTTTCCTTCCTCTCTCCCTTCTTCCTTCCTTCATTCCTTTCCTTTTTCTTTTCCGTCCTTCCTTCTTCCTTCCATGAATCTGGCCTCTCTTCCTCCCTTTTTTTTACATAGATGTACATATACAAGTATATTATATGATATATACATATATTATATGCTTGCGTGCACACATATTTATGTTAAATATGTACACACGTACATAGATTTTTATCTCACTGCCCAAATCACACACACACATTCTTATGCAGGCACATACGCACTGTCCCATAGAGCCCTCCCTTGTAACTAGGAAGCACAGCTAAGTAAAGTAAAGCCAGTCAGCCATTGGCCAGGCAAGGCTGACTGGCAGAATAGTCCTTATTCCACCACCTCTCTGGGAAGAGGAGGCAGGCTTGCTCCTTGAAGTCACAGTTAGTCCCTGCGTAGATCCGCCTCTCCCAGGGCTGTTTTCTTGTATGTTCTTGGTGATTGTTGTGTAAATTACTTCTCCCCGCATCAGTCGATCTAAGTCTTCCCGGGTTTCTCTAACTTCCTCCTGTTTTCTCTGAGTCCTCCCACACTCTGTTGTTGCGCTGTTTGTCCAGCTGCTCTCGCCTTTCCTCTTGGCAGGGCCACCTACATGACCGCTATGGACACCTTGTGACCATCTACACCAAACTTCTGCTGACCAAGATCTCGTTCCATCTCAAGGTGATTGGCTTTCTAGAATCCAGGGGCCAGGAGGGAGGGTCCTGGTGGGGTCTTCCTTGGTCTAGCACCTTCTAGCCTGTGTCACCTCTGACCTCACAGTGCCCCCACAATGTCATCACTCCTCCCTCTTCCCAACCCCATTCTCCAGTTAGATGTTGGCAGAGTTGTCAAGAAACTGGCGCCATCATGACACTGGACAGATGCCTTGACCCACTCTTCCCCTCAAAATGTCATGCCAGTGCTGGTTGGGGAAGAGGGATTGAGCCCATTCCTCAGCATCCAGACAGGTTCAGGGGCTGGGGAAAGAAACAAGCATCGTTAAGTACCTACTATGTGCCAGGCACCATGCTAGGTGGTTTACAATATCATTGCATTTGAACCTCACGACAGTCCTCGGAGGGCGGTGCTATTATTATTCCTATTTTAGAGGTGGAGAAACTGAGTCTGAGAGAGCTTAAGTGGCTGGCCCAGGATCAGCTATTAAGTATCTGAGGGGTCTTCCTGACCCTACCTGGAGTGTTGGACTTAGAGTCAGCATGACCTAGGTTCAAATCTCACCTCAGATACTTGCTATCTGTGTATCCTTGGGCCAGCCGCTTGCCTCAGTTTCTCCATCTGTGAAATGGGGGCTTGGACACGGTGGTCTAGCTCGCAATCTGCCATACTGTTCTATTTGATTCTAAGCTATTTGAGAAGAATTCTTCTTTGTTTGTTTGTTTGTAATTTCATTGGTAAATTTGTTTCAACACATCTTGGAAATCCCCATTCTGTTTCTAATTGATGTTCCCCTTGCCCCACTACCGTCCCTGATAAGTGAAACAACACCAGACTGATAACAAGGGTGAGGCAGCTGGGGCTTTTGTGGAGGCATTGAAATTTAGAGGGCATGAATAGTGCTCCCGCATTCCTTTGATAGTCTAGAGATAATGGAGTTTAGCAGCCAGTTAGCCAGGATACCTTCCTGCCCCTTCCCACACGTGGCAGATGAGCTCCTCCCTGTCACCATTGTGGCCGGCTCCCCAACAGCAGCATCCTAGGGGCCTGGGCTCTGCGCCAGGGAGGCTGCTGTCCCAGGATCTCTGGTGTCTCAAGGTTCTTCCTCTACCCTGATGGAATTTGTTTAAAAATGGTGGTTTGAGGGTGGGTTTCATGCCGCTTGGGCCAGCTCCAATGGCTAGCTCAAGCTCCACAGTCAGCCTTACCATGGAGGACCCTTCTGGCTGTCAGAGGAACAGGCAGACACACGTATGCTTTTTAAGTTAGCACAAACATGGCCTAATTTAGTGGTATTTTAAGTTGTCTTCCAGTCCAATCCAACAAGTACGTATTAAAGCATCTGCCGTCGGGAAGGCTCTTCTTCAGGAGTTCAAATCTGGCCTCAGACACTGCCTAGCTGTGTGACCCTGGGCAAGTCACTTCACCCTGTTGGCCTCAGTTTCCTCATCTGTAAAATGACCTAGAGGAGGAAATAGGAAATCGCTTCAGTTTCTTTGCCAAGAAAACCCCCAGTAGAGGCAGGAAGAGTCAGACATGGCTGAAATGACTAAACAACAGCAGCATGAGCCCAATACTGGGCTAGATAAGAGAAATAGAAAGGCAAAAATGAAATTTAAAAAGTAATAACATAGGTAATTAATGATACAAATAAAATAAAAATAATGCTATTCATTGACATAATTTAGTCAATCAATAAACATTTAGTAAGCACCCAAGATCTTGGGAGACCAGATGTACATATTTAATCATGTTTGTTGCAAAGGTAGCAACAAACATTCATTAGGCACCTAGTATATGCCAAACGTTGGATCAGGACTTAGAGATACAAATACAAAGAATGTAACGTTCCTTGTTTTCAAGGAGTTTATATTCTTTATTTACATAGGTCTGGCAAGTCATTCCATCAGTAAGCATTTAGTAAGCACCTACTGTATGCCAGTTACCAATAGGCACTGGGAATATGTAGACAAAAGCAAAACAGCCTCTATTCTCAAAGGCTTTATGTTGTATCATGAGAGAGAACATTTGCATACCTATATAAGTATATGCAATAGAGATCAACGAACAAGCATTTATTAAGCACCTACTATGACCTAGGCTCTGGGGATACAAGTATAAAGAATGAAATGATCCTTGCCCTAGAGAAGCTTACACTGTAGCAGAGGAGACAAGTGCACATATAAGAGTAGCTAGTTATAGCCAACATTTCTGTAGCACCGATTATTGGCAGGCATTGTGCTAAATGTTTGCAGCCCTATGAGGGAGGTACCTTTACAGATGAAGAAACTGAAGCTGAACTGGTTAAGTGACTTGTCCAGCATCACACAGCTAGTGAGTGTCTGAGGCTAGACTCGAACCTGGATATTCCCAGTTCCAGGCCCAGTGTTCTGTCCATTCAGCCACCTCACTGCCTCAAACACAAAATAAATGAAGATACCTACAAAGTAACCAAATATGAGATAGTTTGGGAGGGTGGGCGCTAGCAAGGAAAACTTGTTGCAGAAGAAATAGGTAATTTTTTTTTGGTGGGGAGGAGGTGCTGATGTTTGGGGGGATCAGAACCTCACATAGAAGGTGGCATTTGAGTTCAACTTTGAAGAACACCCGAGAGGCAGAGGTGAGGAGGGAGAGCCTTATACACATGGCCTATGCAGATGCACGGAGGTGGGAGAGGGCCAAGAATTATAAATGTGATTTTTTTTCCCCTACTTGATTCACTTTGCATCAGTAAATGTTTGGTGGATTTAATTTATTTAACGTCAGATTTTAAGAGCCTACTCTTGGCTGTAGAATCTGGACGTCCTTTCTGGAGTCTTACCTGGCCTTCCTGCTCGGTGTGCACTTTATTTCCAAG
>CM053622.1:29593038-29641317 GCA_028646595.1 Phalanger gymnotis
CTCTCCCTCTCCCTCTCCCTCTCCCTCTCTCCCTCTCTCCCTCCCTCCTTCCCTCTCTCTCTCTCTCTCTCGCCCCCTCTCTCTCCCTCCCCCCTTCCCTTGTCTTTCTCTCCTCTCTTTCTTCCTTTTTCTCTCCTCTCTTCCTCTCTTCTTTCCTCCTCTTTCCTCCTCTTACTCTCTCCTCTTTCTTCTCTCTCCTACCTTCCTCTCCCAACCCTTTCTCTCCCCCTCCCTCTCTCTCCCACTCTTCCACTCTCCTTCCCTCCCTCTCTCCCTCTCTGTCTCTCCCTCCCTCTCTCTCCCTTCCTCCCTCCCTCCTCTCTCTCTCTGTCTCTTTCTGTCTCTTCCCCTTCCTCTCTCTCTCTCCTCTCGCCCCACCCTCTCTCTTGGCAGCATCTGCAATTTCCCCCAGGCCTGGAGGTGACTGATGAAGTGCTAGAAAAAGCAGCTGGGACAGATGTCAACAACATGTGAGTTTTCTGAGGGTTCTGGGACTTGACCCCCAAGGGTGAGGCTGCGGGCCTGGGGCAGGGCCAGAGGAGAGGGGTTTCTTTAGGAGCACAGCCTCTGAGACAGAAGGAAGTGATCATGGACTCATCAGTCATCCAGACATGTTTATGGACCCACTCATTCATCAACCAGAATCCTTTGCTTCCCCCGGGTGCTTCCTCAGAGCCGTTCGCACAGGCTCCTTCAGCCTTCTTGTGACCAGAGACACACTCGTGCTGGCCGGTGGTGCATCTGTGTAAACGAAAGAGGACAGAAATTGAACCTGCTACCCCGGTCAGCTCCTTGGCCCCTGACAGGCTCACCAGCACGCCTGAAAAAGGAGAACAGTGCTGGATTTAGAGCCAGGAGGAGCTAGTTTTAAATTCTACCTATTCCACTGCCTAACTGCGTGACCTTGGGCAGGTCACTCACCCTTTCTTGGCCTCAGTTTCCTCATCTGTCAGATGGGAATAATAACTGCACCTCCCTCCCGGGGCTGTTGTGAGGTTCCAATGAGATAATAACTATAAAGTGCTTTGCAAACCTTACAACGATTATGGTGATGATGACGCCTCTGCTCTTTCCTGACTATGTGAAGCAGGAAAGTCACTTAATGTCTAGGAGCTTCACATTTCTCACATTTAACAAAGGAGTCATTATTTGCTTACCTGGCCTGGTTGTCTGCTGGGAGGCTCGAAGGAGATACTCTCTGTAAAGCGCTTTGTAAACTTGGGTGCCCTGTTGATGTCAGTTGTCATGCGGAGGGGAAGCCCTCCCTTGTAGCTTTTTATAGCCCTGAAACCTGGGGTCTCTGGACAGAGAGGGGCCAGATAGCTGAGATCAGGAGAGAGGTTGGTTAAGAGGGAGCCGAAGGAGCTGGGCCACTGGGAGGTGAGTGGGAGCCAGTCACTGGCCTCCTCCCAAATCCAGTCATCAGGGAGCTTGGGAAACTCTGCCCTTAGCTCTTAACAGGAGCAGCAGCAGCAGGGGCGGCTTCTGAGCCCAGAGCTCCCCCAGATGTTTCTGATGCTTGTGACGGTGTAGCCGGGGGTGGCTGCAGAGGACAGGAAGGACTTCCAAGTCAGCCCCTCTTACCGATGCTTGAACCCTCACTGATAGCCACAGAGGAGGGGAAACTGAAAGATCATAACCCAGAGATATTGAGTGACTTGGCCAAGGTCACATAGGCAGAAACCATCCGAGGCAGGATTGGAACCCAGACCCTTTAACTCCCAATTCAGTACTCTGCACTGTGCTAGGCTGCCTCACACTTAGGAAGCACGCACACACAGACATGCACACACATGCACACAAAACCACAGTGTCTTTCTCTCCTGTCTCTGTCTCTCTCCTCTCTTCTCTCTTGTAAACTCAGCCGTGAGGTTTTAAAAAAGTGTTTTATTTATACCTTTTGTTTTCACGTAACAAATCATTCCCAAATCACTCTGTCTATAATGAGCTTACTTTTGTTACAAGATAAAAATGGATTTGGAATGAGGTCCTGAGTTCAAATCTCACCTCTGATGCTGATTGCCCGTGGGGCCTTGGCCAAATCACTCAAGCTCCTGAGGCCTCGTTGTCCTCATATAAAGTAACGGGGTTGAAACAGATGACCTTTAGGGAACCTCTGGGGGCTCTAGAGTGATCCTGAGCAAAGTCAGTCAACCATTGTGCACAACATTCGGTATCCATGGGCCCCCACCCCTCTCCTCCAAAAGAGGAAAAGCCTGTCTTCTCTGGAGCTAAGACCAGTCATTGGAATAGCCTCGATTTTTTCAGCAAACAATGTCAATTTCTACCATAAGTGCCCAAGAGGAGGGGGTGTGTGTGGGGGGGGAAGGGGGTGTTTCCTCAGTGTGAAGCAGCCTAGCACGGTGCACACAGAGGTGGGTTTGGAATCATGAGCCCTGGGTTGAAATCTCAGCTCAGCCATAGTACCCTTGGACAAATTCGGCCATTTCTGGGCCTCAGTTTCCATGTCTGTAAAATGACAGAACTGGACTAGATGACCCCTGAGGTCCCATCCTTTTCCACATCTCAGAGCCCATGCCCCTGCAGCCAGCCCTGGGCTGTGCCACCGCAGGCCTGGCCTCCAACCCTGTTCCCATCTCTGTCTCGGCCTTTAGCTTCCAGCTCACCGTGGAGATGTTTGATTACATGGACTGTGAGCTGAAACTCTCGGAATCAGGTGAGCCCTGCCGGGAAAGGAAGGCGATCCAGGGTCTGGGTGGAGTGTCCCGGATTCCCAGAGTTAAGATGGGGGCGTGGAGTGGGGGAGGGAAGAAAGAGGGCACGTGGCCAGGCCTGTTAGCTGAGCCGGGCATCCTTCCAAGCCAGTGAGTGTCTGAGCCCGGGGAAAGGAGGACAGCCTCCCCGCCCCTCGGAGCAGGTAGGACAGATCCCCTCGAAGGTAGTTCACTAGGCCATGTTTCCCAGCACACGGCCCTCTGCCATGCTCTGCCTCTCAGACGAGGACAGAAAAATGCGGGTCAGGCCCCCAGCCAAGCAGATAAGCCAGGGAACCTTGCCTGCCGCCGAGGCCGGAGGACTAGACTTGGAGACAGGCAGGCCTGGAATGGAGTTCCGACCCAGCAGTGTGACCCCAAGCAAATCGCTTTCCTTTTCCGTGCCTCAGTTTCCTCGTCTGTACAGTGGGGATAATGATAGCACCTACCATCCAGGATTGTGAGGTTCACACTTTCGTAGCTAAATCTTGCCTCAGACCCTTAGTTATCTGTGTGACCCTGGGGCAAGTGCCAACCTCTTTGCCTCATTTCTCATCTATACGGTGTGGATAACGATAGCAACCTGCCTCCCAGGGGTATTATGAGGACCAAATGAGAAAACGCATGTGAACTGCTCTGTAAACCTTAAAACTCTATAAACACTAGCTCTCATTTCCATTGAGATAATGCATATTTTGTTTTTTTTTTAAAAAAAGATGTTACTCAATTCCCCCAACAACTGCATTTGAACATAATCCCATCCCATAAAGACCAAGAAAGGAAAGAAAGACAGAAAGAGGCCTGGGGGAGGTTGTTGGCTCATTCCCTTCCCCTGTCCCTAGCGGGAGGAATCCTAGGTAACCAGGTTCAGACTTTCCCAGGCTGAGGGGCAGGAGCAGCATCCCTGGCAGGAAGCTCCCATAGTTTTACTGGCCTGGCGGGTTTTTTTTAGGTGGCAACTTCAAAGCCATCCGTGGTGATTCAGTTTTGTTTTAAAGAGGAAGGGAAGAGGCAGAGGTGGACTGGGGGATGGAGGGTGTTGTACCCCATAAAGTGACATTTGTAGGCTCTGGAGAGGAGTGTCCCATAGGCCTTGGTGGTAGGGCCTGGAATAGAATCACGAGAGTTAGAGGGGACCCCCAGGCCTGACCAGGAATACCCCTCTGCCGCTTGTACACTGATAAGCCAATCCCTGTTTGAAGACCTTCACTGAGGGTCCCCTGCTCGAGTCAGCCCACTTCCCTCTGGGAAGACTCTGATTGCTGGGAAGTTGGTCCTCGTTGAACCTAAGTCTCCAGCACTCGGTGCAGTGCCTGGGCACGCAGTAGGCGCTTAATAGATGTTTGTCGATTGATTACTCGGTTTGCTCCTAAGTCTTTCTTCTCGAGCCAAGCAAAGTTAGTCTAACCCTTCTTCTTTCCCTGCCTCTTCTTGCCTCCCGAGGATGGCCTAAGCTGCCTAGAGAACACTGGCAGGGGACAAATCGCCCTCTGTGTAGGCCTGGTTAAACTTGCCCAGATTATGACAGGTTACTCAGAGGCATCTGTCCCAACTGGTCTCTGACCAGGGCATTGTGAAAAGAATGCTAGATTAGGAGACAGGAAATTTGGGTTTGAATGCCAGTATCACCATTGGGAAAATCACTGGACCTCTCTGGGTCTCAGTGTCCTCATTTGTAAATTGGAGCCTAGGCTAATTGGCCTTTCCAGCTCTGAATCTAATCTTGTGTTTATCAGTCATGGGAGGAAGTGTTCCACCCCTGCAGAACCATCCCCTGGGACAGGGAGCTGTGTGGGGACTGAGCCCCTCCCTGTGTGGCCTGGAGGCTGCCAAGGACCCTCTAGTGCACCCTCTAGTACTGGTGTAACCTTGAGCCTCTACCTGGGTGGAGGCAGACTCCCACCCCTCGTTTCCTGGGCTGCTCTGGTTCTCCAAGGACTTTGAAGTTTGGTAGCAGCCAGGCATCTAGAGAGGAGGGTCCCCCCATCACTTCCCCTTTGATACCTTGCAGACAGCCTGGAAGGGGTCCCTAAACCCTGAGGCACACTGGACTTGGAGTTGGAAACACTTGGGTTCAAATTCTGTTTATTGCTTTTGACGAGTCACCAAACTTCCCTGGGCCTCAGTTTCCACATCCTGAATTGAGGGTGTTGGGCTAGGCGAGGTTCCCACCGGCTGCAGCTGTGATCCTTTCCCATCTTCTTACCACAGCTTTCTCCTTTGTCAGTCTTCCGACAGCTCAACACGGCCATCGCCGTGTCTCAGATGGCATCGGGCCAGTGCCGCCTGGCCCCCCTCATCCAGGTGATCCAGGACTGCAGCCACCTCTACCACTATACGGTCAAGCTCATGTTCAAACTCCACTCCTGTGAGTCCTTCTCTCCTGTCTTTCAGCCTCCCTGCCCCCTCTACTGGCCTCACAAGGGGCCCTGAAGTCCTGGGGGGTTTGTCATCCACACAAGCAGCAGGTCACTAGAGGGGCCTGGCTCAATGTTCTGTGAGAGCCTTCCATTTCAGCCACAGCTAGATGAGTGGCTTGGGCAAGGCGGCTCCTTCCAGCCTCATTTACCCATTCCACACTTTGTAGATTATAGGGGGCTACTGGTTTTTTTTTTTAACCCCACGTGAGCCTGAGGTCCCTTTTCTCTCTCTCTCTCTTTTTTTTTTTTTTTTGCAGTGGGGAAGGCAGGGAAATTGAGGTTAAGTGACTTGCCCAAGGTCACACAGCTAGTAAGCGTGTCAGGTGTCTGAGGCCAGATTTGAACTCAGGTCCTCCTGGCTCCAGGGCCAGTGCACCACCTAGCTGCCCTGGTCCCTCTTCTCGCAAACACCGCTGTGCCCCTCTGCCCACAAAGTCATCAGCATGAGCTGCGGGCTCATTTTAATGACTCGATTTTCATATTATTAATGACCGTATTAGTATTAATGCCTTAATAACTTAATTTTAATATTAGCCCAAACCAAGCATGTATTTTTTTCTTAACAAATAGAATTTTCTTAATTGCACAATGCATTCCAGTGGCAGCTAGGAATCGGGTTTGAATCATCTAGCATTTTTATTTACCCGCCTCATCTCTGCCTTCCATTGTCACAGATAATTAATTAATTAACAAATGTTTGTTGAATGGATGAGCAATTGAGAATTGCCTGTTCAGTTCACATCAGTTCAGCGCACATTCACCGAACATCTCCTGTGTGGGAGGTGCTAAAAAAAGAGGGACGGACTGGAAATCAGACCAGCCCTGCCTTTGAGTCTTCCCTCAGAATGTGGTTACTGTGTGACCTGGGAGAGGCCACTGCCCTTCTCTGGAACCTCTGTGGATTCATCTGTAAAACAGATGTGATGGTACATATAATACCTGCCTCCCAGAATTGAGATGCTCAAAGGAGAGAGGGCAGCTGGGTGGCACATGGGTAGAGCACCAGGCCTGGAGGCAGGAAGACCTGAGTTCACATGCGGCCTCAGATACTTACTAGCTGTGCGACCCTGGGCAGGTCACTTAACCCTGTTGGCCTCAGTTTCTGCGTCTGTGAAAGGAGCTAGGGAGGGAAATGGCAAACCACTCCTGCGTCTTTGCCAAGAAAACCCCCAAGGGGTCATGGAGAGTCAGCCAGGACTGAACCACAAAGCAGAGCGAGCTTGTGTGAAGCATTCTGTAAACCTTAAAACACTCCAGGCATATTGTTGTTGTCATGAATGGCCCACCCACCTGGCCAGTATGGTGAGGGGTATTTTCCAGGTGAGAACCAAGTTACTGCTGTTTGCCAGGCCCCCAGCTGGTCACTGGGCATGTAGAGACAGGCTTGACACAGTCCCTGGCCCTCAGAGTTGGGCTGTGGCCGTCATCATCCCCTCCTTCTGCTAGAGATGGAAGGGGGGAAGGGCAGGAGAAGAGGCAGGAGATCTGCTTTGTGTGCAGTTGGTGGGGAGCAGGTGGATTCCTGTTGGAGTCTCCCATCCTTCCCATCCCTCTGGGCTCCCCAGAAGGTGACATGCTGCCCTCAAATCTAAAGCAGATGCATTTGCAACATGTAGTGTGTGGTGAGAGCATTGGACCGGGAGGGGATCCTGGTTGAGAGTCAGCGGAGCATGACAGGCGGATTGATGGTTCTGGGTTCAGATCCCACTTCTGACACTGGTTGTGCAATTATGAGCCAGTCAGTTAGCGTCTCTTTGCCTCAGAGTTTGGGTCTAGGAAATGGGGATAATGAAGACCCTGTCATGTACAGTGTGACACAATAATAGAGACCCAGCCTTGGAGGCAGGAAGACCCGGAGGCAAGCCCTGGCCGTGGCACGTGCTGGCTCTGTGACCCTGAGCGAGGCGGTTAACTTTTCTCAGCCTCAGTTTACTTATCTTTAAAATGGAAATTATCTTAATCTTAAAGTCAGCATATCTTAAAGTCAGCATTCATGATTGTTACTGTTGGGAGCCCAAAGTCCCGTGGCTGGCTTCACTACTCACTGTCACATACCCTTGGCCTAGTCACTTTCTTTATCCGAGCCTCAGCTTCCTGATCCATAAAATGGGGGTGGTAATGTAAACAAGATCGTGTACATAAAACTTTACAGTGTTTTGTGAATGAACATAAAGTGTTATTCTTGTCACTCAGGTCTGCCAGCTGACACGCTACAGGGACACAGGGATCGCTTTCATGAGCAGTTTCACAGGTAACAGGAGGCAGGCCCAGAGGAAGCAGCCGTGGCCTATGGCACATTCAAGAGAAAAGTGGCCCGGCTTGCCCTCCTTGGCTCCTGACATGGGCCCCCCTCCCCTCTTGTGGCGATTCTGGGAAGGGGGAGATGTCGGGATTTGATAGGTCAGCGCTTGAAGAAGGTCTGTTTGGTGTCCCTTGAGCTCAGCCCTCTTTGCTGTGTACGGGCTAGCCCTCGTGTTTGGAACACACTCCCTCCTCTCTGTCACCTCATAGAATCTCTAGGTTCCTCCAAGGCTCAGCTTATATGCCATCTCCTATGGGAAACCTTTCCTAGTCCCCTCCATTTGTTAGTTTTTCATCCTCAAATTCTCATGTATATCTGGGGCTCTTCACAGTTTTTGAATCACAATTTTCTCTGGCTATCTGGCAGAGCCCTTCTCAGAACAAAGTTCTAAGTAACTAAAATAAAATACACAACAATACAAAAAGAAAAGCCTTTTGTTGAAATAAAACTTTAAAAATATTTTAAAAACAAGTTCACTTGCCCCAGGTCAAGAATCCTTATTATCTGTATATGTTCTCTTTTCCAGCCCTACCCCATAAGCATCTTATGGTTGTCTTTGTATCTCCAGTGCCTACCACTGTTTCATGGGCATGGTAATTACTTAATAAATGCCTGTTTGAATTGAATTTGTTTGAAGTATAGAAGAAGAAATCTTGAACATCAAAGGAGAAAATAATAAACTGAAAAACTAAAGGCTCGTTCTTTCAAAATGCTAATAACATTGATAAACCTTTAGCCACCTCATCGAAGAGAGGGAAGAAAATCAAACTTCTGAGTAAAAATGATCAAGTATGGATTAGATTGGAATTCCTTATTCTGCTAGTCATGTCTTGGATCCCTTTGGCAGTCAGTCTGATAAAGCCTATGGCTCATCTTCTCAGAAACATGTTTTTATGTGCGCAAAATAAAATATATGAGCTTATATAAGAAACCAATCATATTGAAATGCATTTGCTAAAAAAAAGTTCACAGACCCCAGGTTAAAAAGCCCTGTCTTAGCCTGACCTATCCACTTTCTAACCACCAGCCTTTCCCTGTCCACAGCCTCAGAAACTTCTTCCGACGGGCCTCGGACATGCTTTACTTCAAACGCCTCATCCAGATTCCTCGGCTGCCAGAGGTATCTTCGCCGCTCTCCCTGAAAGCATCAGTAGACCCCTAAGCAAGGCTGTGAGGGGTGTGGACCCTGGCTAACTGCCACATAGGGATCTGCCCTTCCCTGCCACCTCCAGCTATGGTGCACTGAGGTCCCTAAGCAAGCAGGGTGGGATATATCTTGTGTTCTCAGCTCTCGGATGGCATTGGTCAGTTCAGGTGGCTCTAGAGTTAGGGAACAGTGAGTGATAAGTGACTGAGACCAGGCCATACAAAGATGGGTTGAAGATTATGGGGCCACTTAGCCTGGAGAAGAGAATATTTGGGGACCCATATGAGCTGTCATCAAATATCCAAAGGGCTGCTGTTGCACACAAGAGGGGTTGGCCTTGTTCGATGAGTCTTAGAGGATAGAACCAGGAGCAATTAGGGAGGGGGGCATTGTGGAAGGACAGATTTTGACTGGACATCAGGAGTAATTTCCAAAGTAGAATGAGCTGCCTTGGGGGTCCTGTCTTCAAGGCGCGGTTAGTTGGTTAACCATTTGTTGGGGGTGTTGTTAAGTATACCTTTACCAAAAAAAGTGTATTGATAGTTTGATTTTTTTACACCCTATTTCCAAATATATTCCTTCTCCCTCCCCTCTCTAGAAGGCCATCTCTTGTCACAGAAGTGGTGGGGGAAGCAGTCTAGAATTAACCAAGTGTGACCGTCCATCCAGTGGTCCATACCCGTAGTCCCCCACGTCTGCAAAGAAGGGCAGAAAGTGTTTTTTTTTCTCCCATAGAGGGGATTATCATTCAGATATGACTTGTACTATATGCTGTTGTGGCCCTAAGGCTCCCATTCCGAGCATCCTGTGTTTTTTTGTTTTTTTTTTCCTTCCCTAGGGGCCTCCCAATTTTCTGCGGGCCTCAGCTCTGGCCGAGCACATCAAACCAGTGGTGGTGATCCCTGAGGAAGCTCCTGAGGACGAGGAGCCAGAAAATCTCATCGAGATCAGCACCGCCCCGCCGGCCGGAGAACCCGTGGTGAGAGACTGCTAGCCGTCGGCTTCCCGCTGCCCGAGCCCTTCCCCTTGGGAGGTTATCGCATGCGTGGCCTGGCCCTGGCATGGGGAAAGGGTAGATCGTCCCAAGAGGGCTTCCCTGCCAAATGAACGCGTGCTGCAGCTGCTATCCCTCGGGCTTCTCCTGGAGTGGAGGGATGATGCCGAGTGGATCAAAGGTCCTTACGGCAATTTGATGTGACTCTTCACAGGTGGTGGCTGACCTCTTTGAGCAGACATTTGGGCCCCCCAACGGCACGGTAAAGGATGATAGGTGAGGGGCTCACAACCTCGGGAGCAGAGGGGGAGACTCCATTTGCAGAGCTTAGCACTGGGGCTCTTGCTTCAGTCTGGAAGGATGAAGGCTGAGTAGGGTTGCCTCTCTCCTCCCAGAGTTTAAACTCATAAAGGCAGCATCGTGGTGTAGTGGATAGGGCACTGGGCTTGGAATCCAGAAGAGCTTAGTTCATGCCTCAGACACTTAGCAGCTGTGTGACTGTGGGCGAGTCTCTTAACTTCTCTGGGCCCCAGTTTCCCCATCTGTCAAATGAGGGGGTTGAACTCAGTAACCTATGAGAGGTCCCTTCCAGTGCTCTGAAGGGCAGGAGATGGGGAAGTAGGAACTGAAAGGTGCCCCTTACAATCTGAACAAACGCACAATAAAATGCACTTTAACCAGAACAGTTTGGGGAGAGGGGACTGATTAATTCCATGTCCTATTTAGTGTAATATTTATTAACCTTTTAAAGACCTCTTTTGTCCCTCCTTGTCAGACATTTTTCTGTGCAGTGTGAGCCTGTTTTCTTTCCCAGCACACAGGAAACACAGACTATAACTGAATATCTTTTGGGGTCCCCATTCTGAATGTCATTTCTCTCACATTTTGATTCAGAACCATTGACTAGTGGCCCTGTTACCTAGGGCAGTCACCACAGCATGTGGAATCCTTCAAGTTACCATTTAATCAATAAGGAGGCATTCGTTTAGATAGATCCTACTATGTGCCAGGGACTGTGCTGAGCACTGGAGATAGACACATTTGAAACAGGTTCTGCCTTGAAAGACCTTGCATTTGAATGGGAGATAGTGTCTAGCTAGATAGTCAGTACACAGTAGTTTGGGGAGGGAGGGGGACGTTCACAAAGGCTTCATGAAGGAGGTGGCACTTAGGCAAGGCCTGGAATGAAACGAGGGATTCTGAGAGGCAGAGGTGAGGAGAGAGAGGGGGCATTCTAAGCATGAGGCACAGAAAGAGCAAAGGTCCAGAAGTGGGAGATGAAGGGTTGTGTATGAGGAACAGTAAATAACACCAGTGTGGCCAGGCCATAGAGTATATGGAGGACAGTGAGGTATGAGAGGACCGCAAAGACAGGAAAGGGCAAGTTGGGAAGAGCTTTGAATGCCAAGAGAGGAATTTATTGAGTAGGGATTGGGAGTGGAGGCAGGGTGATAAAGACCTGAATTTTGGCAGAATCACTTTGGCAGTTCTGTGGAGGAAGGAGGAAGAGTGGGGAGAGATTGGAGGTAGGGAGACCGATTAGGAGCCCGGATGAGAGGCCCAGAACTAGGGTGGAGAGAAGAGGGCCAAGGACCTTTGATATGTGTTGGCTGTGTAACCTTGGGCAGTTTCTATAAGAGTAGGAGTCCTATGGTTGATGTCATTGGGAGGGGGAGTTTCCTCCTTGAGAATTCCTTAAGCAAATTAAGTCACAAGACTAGGGGGGAGAGAGGGAGGGTAGGAAGAGTAAGAGATAAGGAAGGAGAGAGGGAGAGAGAGAGGGAGGGAAGGAAAGGGAGAGAGGGGAAGACGAAAGAGAGAAGGAGGGAAGGAAAGGAGAGGAGGGAAAGAGGGAGGGAGGAATGGAGAGGAGAGCCGAGGACCCAGGTTGGAGCCTTTGGGGAGGCCCCCAGCTAGGATGGTGTATGGATGCCACGCCCCAGTGCAGCCTGACTGCCCTGTGCCCACAGGGACCTCCAGATTGAGAACCTGAAGAGAGAAATCGAGATGCTCCGAGCTGAACTAGACAAGATTAAGCTAGAGGTTGGTTCCCTCTGCACCAAGGGACTTGTGGTACCTCGATCGTCGTCAGCAGTGTCTGTGGGGACACAGTGGGTTGTGGTGGGAAGGAATGCAAGGTCCTCCTTGGCCTGGGCATCCGCAGAGACCTGGGTTCAGGTCCTGCCCTGGTCTGACCCCGGCCCTGGGTGTGTCATTTAAAACCTCTGTTAGCCTCTGTTTCCCCATTTACGAAAAGGTACAAAATGTTTCCTGTAACACAGACCTCCCTGAGCTATTATTCCAAGGCTCCAGTGAGATGATACCTGCAAAGTGCTATGTTGTGGGGGTGGGGGGGCAGGGCCACCATCAATTATTTTTATAGCAATCTCGAGGATCCCAGGAGATAATGGCTGTGCTGCCGTTTCTCAGCTTGAATGAGCTGTAGACATGCCTGCTGTTCTTAGAGACAGTGTGGTGTTGTGGAGGGAGGGCTGTCTCAGAGCCAGGAAGGCCTGGGTTTGAGTCCTGGCTCTTAGCTGTGTGACCTGGGCAACTTTAGAAGTTTCTGAGTTGCAGAGCAGGCGCTGGCCCTCATTGGTAGAGGGAAGAGTAATGGCTGACCTGTATATAATAATTGAGATGGCTAGATGGCTCAGGATAGAGCACTGGGCCTGGAGTCAGGAGGACTTGAGTTCAGATCCGGCCTCAGACACTTACTGGCAGGGTGACCCTGGGCAAGTCGCTGAACCCTGTTTGCCTCAGTTTCCCCAACTGTAAAATGAGCCCAAGAAGGAAATGGCAAACCAGTCCAGGATCTCTGCCGAGAAAACCCCAAAAGGGGTTACGAAGAGCCAGACACAACTGAATGATTGAACTGCGATACAACAATGATACTACCTAACAATGTGTAATCAGACTCATAATGAATGGGATAGGGAATAGAGCTGTGATTTCATTAGGGACCTCCCTATGAGGAAAGCCCTCTGCCAGTGCAGGCTGGCACCTACTCTGAGTTGCCCGGGGACACGGAGAGGTGCGGAGGTTTGCCCCAGGTCGCTCAGTCTCGGTGGCCCTGGCTCCTTGGGCCCCGAGGATGGAGGGCGAGGGGGTGCAGGGGAGTGCCGAGGGATCCCCGATTCTCTCCTTCCCCGTGCCCAGGCCCAGAGGTACATCGCACAGCTGAAGGGCCAGGTGAATGGGCTGGAGGGGGAGCTGGAGGAGCAGCGCAAGCAGAAGCAGAAGGCCTTGGTGGACAACGAGCAGCTGAGGGACGAGCTGGAGCAGCTGAGGAAGGCCCGGCTGGAGCAGGAGCGGGCCCAGGTCCTCTACCAGGAGGCCGAGAGTAGGTCCTGGCCTCAGGTGGGGGCTGGGGGAGAGAGGAGGCCGAGCAGAGAGTGTGCGCGTGTCTTTACTAGCAGTGTGACCTTGGGCAAGTCACCCCGGTTGCCCTACCTTCCCTCAAAAGAAAGTGCACACATGTGTACACACACACGCATGCACATGCACACATATACATGCACATGTGCACACAATACACATATGTGTGCATGCATACACACACACCCCACACTGATGCTCCCTCACCATAGGAGGGGCCTCTCCCACTCCCAGGGTGGTCTCCGTGCTCAGCCCCTCCAGCCGCCAGCGGGCATGGGGGCTGACTCCTGCCGTTGTCTCCTGGGGAGAGTCTGGAGGCAGGCAGGCCCATCTGCAGACTCCTGCAGCAATCCAGGAGTGATGGGGCCTCCACCAAAGGAGTAGTAGTGTGGGGGAGATGTGGGCCTGGTTCTAGGTAGGAGATAGGGTGAGACTGAAGATTAGTGAGTGTGGGGATGATGGGGCGGGGAGGGGGCGATCTGTTAGAGGAGATGGGATGGAGTCAGCTCATTTGTGCAGGTAGAGGGGTTATCTTTGGTCAGGAGAAGGGCCTCCTCATCGCGGGAGATGGATGAAGGAGAAGAGAGGGATAGAAGGGATATGAATGTGGATAGAACTTTGGACTTGGAGTTAGGAAGACCCAAATTCACATCTTGCCCCAGATATAAGTCACCTAATGTCTCTCAGCCTCAGTTTCCTCATCTGTAAAATGGGGGTGGAAGCAATAGCGCCTACCTCCCAGGGTGGTGATGAGATAACATACATATGTAAAGTGCTTTGCAAACCTTAAATGGGATAAACGATAAATGGGAGCTGTCATCGTTACCCAAGCCAGGGGGACCATTTCCTAGTCCCCCAGCCAGGCCCAAGATTGGTCAACACAATGACCCACTTTTGCTCCATTTAATAGTTTTTCATTAACATTAGTCGTTTTCTCTGGAAGGGTGGGGTGTTAACACACTGCTGTCCCCAACCCGTGCTAACCCCCCTTTCTACAGAGAAGGCCAGTGCGACTGAGGCTCGGTACACCAAGCTGAAGGAGAAGCACAGTGAGCTCGTCAACATCCATGCTGAACTGCTGAGGAAGGTACCAGCTGCCCCTCTGCCCCCCGGCCCTGCAGGCAGGGCCCTTGGGTCACTGTTGGTCACTCGAGGGGAGACCTCAGCCAAGTCGTTACTAGACTATAAGCAAAAATAAAGCTGGACTTGGTGGCGGTCAATAAAGCACCTACTATGTGCCAGCACTGTGCTAAACACTGGGGATACAAAGAAAAACCAAAAACAGGATTCCTGCCCTCAAAGAGCTTCTGCTCTAATGGGAGAGCAACATGCCAATTACCACGTACAGTAAGCAAGCTTTTACCAAACCCCCTCCCTCGGCCAAAGTGATCGGAGGCGATTGGCCAGTGAGCGGGAGGCTTCCCCGGGGGTGATCGTGTTCTCCCTCCCTGTCTGCACTCAGAACGCGGATACGGCCAAGCAGCTGACCGTGACCCAGCAGAGCCAGGAGGAGGTGGCCCGGGTGAAGGAACAGCTGGCCTTCCAGATGGAGCAAGTGAAGCGTGAGTCGGAGATGAAGGTATGTTTCCACCTCTCATGCTCTCCTTGGGGACCCTGGTTCTCTCAACCCAGAGACCAAACAGGCTGCAGCTGCTGGATCGTGCTTCTGGGGAGGCCCTGGGAGGGAGGTGTCTCCCCTGCCCCCAAGCCCCCAGAACATCCTTCCCTGGTCCCTGATTGAAATTAGGTCACGCATAACAGCGGAGCCGCCCCCATGCTCTGTCCCCCTCACCAGTGTCCCTCCAGTGCCCCAGGGTGATGCGCTTTTCTGTCCCAGTTAGAGGACCAGAGTTACCAGCTGGAAAAGCTGAAGAGAGAGCTAGACGCCAAAACAGGAGAGCTGGTCCGGGTCCAGGAGACGCTGAGCCACAAGGAGCGGGTACGAGAACCTGGGAGGTAGATGCTGTTGTTAGCGACCTGCCTGGAGTCAAGGTTGATTTGAATTCAGGTCTTCAAGTCTCCAAGCACAGTGTTCCACTTAGCTGCCTTGAAGAGCTTCTATGGTCTACGAGGGAGGCCGTGCTCATATAAATAAGCATCGTATGAGGGAAGGAGTAAAGAAGGGGAAGGATTAACACACACACACATACAAGCTCTAGGAAAATTTGGGGAAACAACTCTTACACGTGGAGATTAGGGAAAACTATATGGAGTAGGGAAGGGTGCACCTCAGCTGATCTTTGAAGGAAGCCGAAGATTCTGAAAGGAGGGATCCAGGCATGAGGCACAGCCTGTACAAAAGCATGGAGGTGGGAGATGGCAAGTTGAGTTCAGGACCCAACTAACATAGTTTGGCTGGAATGTAGAACGCGTGATAGGGAGTAGTGGAAGTGAGTTTGCGGAGGACTTTAAATGCCAGCCTGAGTTTATTTTTATCCTAGAGACAACAGGGAGCCAGGACAGCATTATAAATTAGAATTAAGTCCAGGGCCTAGAGTCAGAACATGAGCGTTCTGCCCCTTACTACCTGTGGGACCTTGGACAAGTCATTTAAGGCCCTCTCTGTGCCTCAGCTTCCTCATCTGTTCAATGAAGAGGTCAGACTAGATGGCCTCCATAGTCCCTTTATGGTCCTATGATACTGAGTCATTTTGCTGCTCTGTGCCTCAGTTTCCCTATAGGTAAAAAGAGGGGGTTGAGCTTGATGGCCTCCAGCTGTCCAGTCCACATCAAATAAGGATTGACATTCTGCCCCCCCAGGAGTGGGGTGCCCCTCTTGGTTCTGACAAGGGCCCCCTGGGCTTTCCCCAGCACCCACTGGGTACAGAGAAGGCATCCAAGGTGTAGCTGAGAAATATGAACTGAGAAGCCCTGAGCCGGGGCGCTTCCCTTCCCATGGGCATCTTGCCCTGGTTGGCTATGGATGGACCGCCCCCTGGTGGACGACCTTGTGCTAGGCAGTCAAAAGAAACGAGCCAGACCTGCCTGGTGCCGAGAACACAAGACCTGGAGGCGGAAAGACCCAGGTTCAGATCCTCCCTTGGAGGCTTTCTAGCCTCATCCAGGCTCTCTGGGCCTCTGCTTCCTCACCTATAAAGTGGGGATCAGAATCCCCTGGGATTGTTGTGGGGCCTGACCTGCAGGCAGGACTGGGCCACATCTGACACCTAGCAGCGGTGTGGCTGTGAGCCGAGCTTCAGTCTGCTCACCTGTGAGATGGGGATGATGCCGGAGGCAGCCCTGGAGTTAGAGATGCCTGAGCTTAAGGCTGTGTCACCTTAGGCCAGTCACTTGAGCCCTCAGGGCCCTGGGCACCTCTCAGCAAGACCGTGGAAGGCAGCAGAGAAGGCAGCAACCTGCAGTAGTGGAAAGAGTTTCCTCACCTGGGAGTTTTCTACTTTCGTGGCATCCTGGTCAATCAAAAAGTGCCCACGTGGAGATGGTGGAGGGTTCAAATGAAAGGCTGACTGTGTGCAGGAAAGAAAAGGCATTAATTAAGCCCCTACTGCATACCAAGCACTGGGGATAGGAAAACAGAACAGTCAGTGGCAGGGAGGAGCTCCCGCTCTGAAAAGCCTTGAGTGCTTAGAAAGTGCCCAATAAATAGCAGTGAGTGGGGTCTGGCCCCTGCTTCGGGGGCTTCTTCTGAGGACGAGCAAACAAGGATGAGATGTTTGTGTTTTACGTGGATACTCTCATCTGCCGTCTCTGTCGCTAAAGGAATTCTCTGTGTGGGGGATCACATCCTCTGCACGTGTGTATGCATACTATACATACGTGTAAATATACATACCTGTATACGCACGCACACATAAGAGTAGAGGAGATCTATATATACATCTTATATTTATGTGTATATCCACACACGTGTTCGTATATATGTGTATATATATATATATGTATATATACATACATAGATATAAATGTATGTTGGGGCCTCTGAGCTCCCAGTTTAGAGGGTCAGTCAACAGACAAGCATTTTTAGGTGCCTACTATATGCCAAAGTCAATCCCTGCCCTCAAGGAGCTCACAGTCTAATGGGGAGACCACAAGCAGCCAGGTACCAAAAAGATATAGATGAGGTTAACTGGGAGTAACCTCAGGGAAGACATTAAGATAGAGGAGTTTTAGAAAAGGCACCTCTCCCTCCTTCCCGTCTCCACCCCCCCCATCTTCTCGCCTTCCCTCCTGTCTCCACGCCCCCACCTTCTCTCTGTCTCTCCCCTCTCTTCTCTCCCCCTCCCTTCCCTTCCCATCTCTTCTCTCTCCTTCTTTCTTCCCCTCCTGCTTTCTCTCTCATTTGAAAGGTTGTCTCATGCTGGAAGAGGGATCAGATGGGCTTGTTCCCCTGCATGGCCGCAGAAAGCAGAACTGGGGTCAGCGAGTAGGAGGTGCAGATTTGAGCTAGCTCTAAGGACAAACTGCGGCAATCAGCCGTTCCAAAGGAGAATGAGCTGTGTCAGTTGGAGGGTGGCCTCCTCGCTAGAGGTTTTCAGCCAGAGCCTGGGGGAACCACTCTTGGTCAGGTGCAGGTTGGCCTGAATGGCCAGGGAGGGCCCAGACATTCTATGACATCAGAGCTGGGTGGTGACCGGTATCGAGAAGGGGTCAGAGTGCTGATGGGAGCTGCGTGGGAGGGCCAGCGCCTCACTCCATCCCCTGGGGTGGGTCTGCAGAGCGGATCGGAGCTGAGCTCCAAGCTGGACGCCCTCCACTCGGAAAAGGAGTCTCTGAGCGGCACGGTACGGCAGCAGGAGGCCGAGCTGCAGTCCACACGGAGCCTGGTGCAGGAGAAGGAGGCGGCCCTGAGCCGGGAGCAAGAGCGGAGCAGCCGGGAGATTGGCGAGCTGCAGGGGAAGCTGGTGGAGAAGGTAACCCTGCTCCTTGCCCCGTGGTCGGTGGGGAGGAGCTCTCAGCAGCACCTTCTCCCCCGAGAAGCCTGCGTCTGGGGCAGTTTGCGTCACCTCTTGAGCCTCAGTGATTCTCAGTCACTTCATTTCCCTGTGCCTCAGTTTCATCGTCTGTAAAACGAAGGGGTGGGACTAGATGACGGTCCCTTCCAGCCTTAGACTTAGGACCTCCTGGTGTCTTTCCTGGTTCTCCTCATCCTAATCTAGAGGTTTAAGGTGCAGAGCCGCACTGGAGGGAAAGGGAGGAAACTTGAACGTCCCCTTGTGGTGAGAGTCATGAGTTTTGGGGGAGGAATCCTCTGCATGTTGGTCCTTTAGAAAATGAGCCTGAGGTCTGAGTGGGTCTGCCTTTGTGGTGTAACAGAGCCCCTCCTGGTTGGATGTCAGAAGACCTAGGTTTGAATCCCATCTCTGCTACCCTCTCTACCACCTGTGTGACCTTGGGCTAGTCACTTAATGTTTTTCCATGCCTCGGTTTCCCTACTGTGTAAAATGAGGCAGTTGGACCACACATCCCCCAATGATCCTGACCTCCTCCTCCTGTGAAATATAACACTGTGTACTGGAGGGAGCACCGGACTCGGAGTCATATTCAGATCTTGGGGGGCGCTCGCTTAGCCAGGTGACTTGGTACAAGTTTCTTAACCTCTCTGAGCTTCCCTTTCCTTTGCTATAAAATGAGGTCATTTGGCTAGGTCAGCAGTGTCAAAGCCAGGGGCTCAGAACCAGATTAAAATGGTATTGGGAAATATTTAACAAAGTAAATAAAAACACAGTAAAACACAGATAATGTTAATAGGTGGTTTTCTAAGTCAGTATGTGGCCTGCAGCGATCCTTATTGGGGTGACGTGGCCCCGTTTTCTGTTTGACTTTGATGCCCCCAGACCAGTTGACCTCTGTGGCGCCTTCCAACCAAGTCAATCCCCTTGACCTCAGTTTCCCCCTCTGCTAGATGGGGATAATAATAGCCACACCGTCATCCCCTTTGTAGACCAGGAGGCGCTTCATCGTGTGGATGGTTTTTTGCTCTTCTATCACAGGAGGCCCAGCACCAGGGGCTGCAGCAGAGACTCCTGGATGAGCAGCTCTCCGTGCTCCTGGGTGCAGTGGCAGAGGCAGAGAGCACCATGAGGGACGCCGTGAGCAAGCTGGATGACCCCCTGCACCTGCGCTGTACCAGCTCTCCAGGTTGGGGAGGGCGGGAGGAAGAGGCCTTGCCCCTGCTTTTGTGTTTTGGTGACGTTTTCTCGACGCTTTTTAAATTTTTACACTCGTCGTTTCTGGAGATGCCCTTCCTACCCCTTACTCTGTCCTTGTGACAAAGGAAAAAATGATTAAGCCAAGCCAGCCAACATCAGCCAGCAGCAGACAGCGTATGCACCCTTCCACACCCATAGTCCCCCGCCTCTCTGACCAGAAGGGGGCAGTACTTCTTCTGCAGAGCCAAGACCACTCACTTTAATTAACATATATGAATTATAATATTTAAATTAAATTAGTGTGTGCATTTGAAGCCTTTTGGCTTCGTTTCAGTATTCTTTCCATTTATCTTTTCGTGGACATTGTATACAATGAGGTCCGAATTAGTGCAAATAATGAATCATGTGTATTCTAGTAATTCTTTATTAGAATTTGTACTGCGTGTTTCCCTTGGGCCAGAACCGATCACCATTTTTTACGTAATCATAACTTCAAATAGCGCTAACTCAAACGCATGTGGCTACTTTGTGGGATTCCTTATTTGCACTAATCAGGACCTCGCTGTGTGTTGTTTTCCTGGTCTGACTTCCTTCCCTCTGCATCAGTTCGGAGAAGTCTTCCGTGCTTTTCTGTATCCGTCACAGGGCATGGTGTGGTTCCTTTACATTCATGAACCGCTTTGTTCAAGCATTCCTCAGGGGACAGACGCCCACTCTGTTTCCAGATTTTGGCTAGCACAACAAATTCTGCACCTCCGTGGAGCAGGGTTCGAGAGGAGGGGCTAGTTCTGTGGGTTGAAGGAAGCCGGCTTTCTCTGATCTCAAGGCCCCTGCTGGGCTGGGCTCTTTGGGGCTCATTACTCACCTGAGCCCCAGATCTCTGGGGGCCCTTGAAGTGGGTCCATTCCACGGAAAGGCAGCTCCATAAGCCTGGCTGGGCCCACAATAGAGATGATAGGAAGAAGCCTCCGCTGTCCCTCCTTTGTCCCTCATGGTCCCTGTCCCTCATCCCCTCCCCTCTGACCTATATTTCCAGATTACTTGGTGAGCCGGGCCCAGGCTGCCCTGGATGCCTTGTGTGCCCTGGAGAAGGGGCAGATGAAGTACGTGGCCTCGATGACCGGTGAGTGGAAAGCAGGAGCCACTGGGCTCTAGGCTGGGGAGAGGGCAGGATTCTCAAGGACCTCAGAAGTGCATCAGCCCATCTCACCTTAAGGGTGAGACTGCCTCCAGAGTCAGTCAGTAAGCATTTATTAAGCACTTACCGTGTGCCAGACTCTGTGCTACATCCTGGGGATGCAAAAAAAGCACAAGACAGTCCTTGTCCTCAGGGTACTCCCAACCTAATGAAGACCATCCCCACTGGCCTTGGTAGGCTGGAACACCATGCTCTGGGCCTGCCCTGGCTCACTCAGGCAACTAATCAGCAAGCATTTTTTAAGGACCTACTATGCTGCAAGCATTGCACTTTGCACTGGAGATAGAAAAACAAAGCAAAACACTTCCTGCCCTCAAGGAGCTTAAATTCTAACGAGAAAGATGAAGATTACATATACGTACTTGGTACATACATAAGAGAGAGTAGATACTAGCCCATTTTAAGCACTTGTGTCTGGGAGGGAGTGTCTGCTGTGTACCTGGCACTGTGCCGAGCACTTTACAGATGTTATCTCAAATCAAGATCTGGGGGCACCAGAAAAGGGCTTCCTATACAAGGCAAGCATTGAGTAGGTGCCTGCTGTATGCCAGGCACTAGGGATATGTAGAGAAAAATAAAACAGTTCCTGCCCTCAAGGAGCTTACCTTCTGCTGGACTCATTCTCACGTTCAAGGGGACTTTCAGATCTCTGTCATTCCCTCCTTAACCCCAGAGTTTAAAAAAAAAATAGGCTCCCTCAGGATGAAGAAAATGTTCCAACTGCCCCCATTCCTTTCACTCACCAGAGTGAATCCAGTCCTATTATCTGGGCTAGAGGGAAAAAGCAATCCAGTTTCCATTTGGGGGACTTCATCCCTACCCTTTCATTCCTCCACCTGTCGTTCTTTGTCTTTATATCTGTTTCTCCTCCTCTCTCTGTCTCTCTCTGTTTCTCTGTCTCTCTTTCCATTTTCACAGACTCTTCCGCCCTGGTGGCAGCGCTGGCCCAGTTTTCTCACCTGACCGCAGACACCATCATCAATGGAAGCGCCACCTCGCATCTGGCTCCCACAGACCATGCTGACCGTAAGTGGCAGGCTTCCTCCCCATCCTGCTCCCTGCAGACCCCCTGGGGTGGGCCCTGGAGCAGCTTATAGAGACAAAATATTATGGAGAGAGTGCTGGGCTCAGACTCAGGATGATCCAGCTTCCCCTCCGGCCTCAGTTTCCGCAGCTGTGAAATGGAGTCATTCACAGCATGTTTGTTGGCAAGGAGCCGTTGATATAATAGTGTGTTAAAAGAGGTCTGGAGGCAGCTAGGTGGTGCGGTGAGTAGAGCACCAGCCCTGGAGTCAGGAGGACCTGAGTTCAAATCAGGCCTCAGACACTTGACACATATACTAGCTGTGTGAGCTGTGTGACCTTGGGCAAGTCACTTAACCCCAGTTGCCCTGCCAAAAAACAAACAAAACAAATGAAAAAACAAAAAAGAGGAGTGCAAGCCTTAAATCATAATGCATCATTTTCTATCACTGTGATTGAGCCCAGGCTCAGAATAGGGTTCCGGGGGCCAGGCATCCATGAGGCACCTGCCTCCTGGGGCCATGCCAGCGGCCATCGCCCGTTCCCCAGGACCGCCAGCCTGGGAGCTTGGCCGAAGCCCAGGCGTCTGCCCCCGCTCTGACCACGGTGCCCCACCCCTGCTTCCCATCCCTGCCTGCTTGAGCATGTGACCTAATCCCCGCCTACCTTTTGAAATCCCACCCAGACAACAGAGAACCCCAAGGGAGTCCCAGAGTTTAAGAGTTTAAATGGATCTCAGCCCATACACCAAAGGAATCCCCGCTCTAATCTCCCCAACAAGTGACCGTGCAGACACAGGTGCACAGAGCTCTGGGTCTGCAGCTGGGAAGCCCTGAGTTCAGTGTGACCGTGTGACCCTGGGCCCACCTGTAGAGATAAAAAGAGCCCCTGCCTCCCAGGGTGGCGAGGATCAGACGAGACCGCCTGGAGAACCTTGAAGCATCGTGGCGATGCTGGTTCTATTGGTTCTTATTAATTATTTATCATCATTACTATTATATATATAGTGCATATAATAAGTATAGAACATGGTAATTAATATACTAATAGTATATACCATGCTATTGTAACTATTAATTATTATTATATTATTTCAGACCATTGGGCTGGTTTATTAGCGCTTCTTAAGACCGCTAGAGTAAGGAGGGCTGGGTTCAAGTCCCACATCTGGTACTTGCTACTTAGGTTGCCTCAAGTGTGGAGCTTGTTGAGTCTCAATTTTCCCATCTGTAAAGCAAGCATGGTAATATGTACCCTAGGAGAGGGTGGTGCCGTGTAATGGTCAGGTTTGTCCAGTGTCAGCTGAGTCCAAGAGACCTGGGTTCAGATCCTGCCTCTGACACGCCCTGGCGGCGTGGCCCCCGCCAGATTATTTCACCCGTCAATGCTGGTGCAGCCCAGATGAGGGTGACTGCTGGGTTCACTGACGGCCGGTTTGTGCGTCTGTGAGTGATGGCAGGTTTCCCGTCTGCATCACTTTCCACACCCACAGATCCCTAGCACCAGTGGGACCATAGGTCTGGGCCAAAAGACTCTTGGACCATTTGCCGGAGGAGTTGCGTTGTAGAAGCCTGTTCTCTAAGGGCGAGGGGTCATCGCTACTGTTGTCATCATTATTATAATGGCCCGCTCTCTCCCGTAGGGCTGACGGACACGTGCAGGGACTGTGGGGCCCGGAGCCTTGAGTACCTGGGCCTGCTCAAGGACAGGCAGTCTCTGAAACAGGCTGATCCCAGCCGGCTGAAGGGCCCCCTCCAGGACATCCTCCAGCTAGGACAGGTGAGGAAGCGGAGGACACAGGCCTGGGTCATTCTTGGCGGCAGGGACCCCTGTAGTATAGTCTGGGAAAGCTTGGTGCTGATGGTCAGAAGGATCTGGGCCACTATTTACGAGCCGTGTGACCTTGCTCGGATGGCTTTTACAGACCAAAGTGTGTAAGAGGGAAATCCTAATTCTCCCCAACATGAGCCCTTCACAGGACTGGGACCCTTCTTTGTCCCCCTGCATGGCTTACATCCCAGCCCTCCTCACAACAGGAGCTTAAGCCCAAAAGTCTGGATGTGCGGCAAGAAGAGCTTGGTGACCTGGTGGACAAAGAGATGGCCGCCACATCAGCCACCATTGAAAACGCTGTTCGACGGATTGAGGTGAGAGTCAGGGTCCATCCATTCACCTCCAAACTGCTTCCAGGCGTGTGGCTGGGCAGGGCTAAGCAGCTGTCAGAGCCGCCTAAGCCAGAAGACCGTGGGGACGGCTTCAGCCAACCTGACCTCCCCTTTCACTTTTATGTTCTGGCCTAAGTGGCCAGATTCCACCACCACCCCCGGCCGTCGTTTTCCAGTGAAGTTTTGGGGGTCAGGACTCCCCAGTTGGTTGTCAGTGAATTGGATGGCCACTTTCCTCTGGGTTGCTTGCCATCTTTTCCTAGAGTAGATGGGACCGTCCAGAGGAAAGCTGGGTTTGCTCAGAAGCATTGAGATCCTCACCTGAGGCTAGGATGAGACAGTAATGTGTTACTACTTAGCTCCCCCGTGCCTCAGTGTCCCCATCTGTCAGAAAGAAAAGACTGGACCATTTGATCTCTGAGCTCCCTTCCAGCCCTGAGGCCATCCTCCTCTTTCTGTTGGTCCCCAGGATATGATGAACCAAGCACGTCACGAGACTTCAGGAGTGAAGCTAGAAGTGAATGAGAGGTGAGGGGCCCCACTCCATGCCTCCCCAATCCTGGGCTGATGCTCTGGTCACCCCTTCCCTTGGTACAGTGTCAGCCCCTGCTGGGCCCTGCAAGAGAGAAGGTTTGGGGTGGGGCATGGGGGGCACTTTTCAGCCATAAGGAACCAGACCACATTCCAACCCAGGTATGTCTCCCTCTTCTTTCTAGGATTCTCAACTCCTGCACCGACCTCATGAAGGTAACCGAGGAATTGCCTCCCTCTGTGGCCCATGGTCTTGCAGCTTTGGGAGGGGGGTGGGAGGGAAGTGTCCATCTCTGTGGCTGGCCCACTCTAGAATGAAACACGGTTCTTGACTTTGCCAGGCAATCCGACTGCTGGTGATGACGTCCACCAGCCTACAGAAGGAGATCGTGGAGAGCGGGAGGGTGAGTCTGGAGAGAGCCCACCCAGAGAGGGAAGGGGCTGGGAGGGCTTGGAGAATGCACGGAGCAGGCCCTCAGTGCTACCTCCACATGCCTGATGTGTAGGGCCCATCTTTCCTGCCTCCTCTGGAAATCTGTAGCTTCCTTCAAGGTTCATTCAGGGTCCACCTCCTCCAGGGAGCCTCCCCTGAATAGTCATAAGCCAGAGTATCAGAACCAGCAGAGCCCTAGAGGGCTGCCCTTGGCTTAGCAGCATTTCTGGAGCCGGGCATGACCCGGAAATGGAATATGTGAAGGCAGATGACAGATGATCCTGTTGTTCGGAAGAAAAGGCCCCTCCAAAGTATTGAGGATTTGGGTTTAAAAAAAAATAACCTTAATTTAAAAAGAGAAAACGGACATGTAATGTCAGGGCTAAAGTATACTTTAAGAAGCACAGGTGCGTCCTTATCCCCCTCCCCACAGTAGTCAGCGCTCCCCCCCCATCCTGTACCTGCTTGTCTGTTAACGTGTTGTAGGCCGTAAGCCCCTGAGGGCGGGCATCGTTTGGGCATTTGTCTTTATGGCATAAGTACTGCCCAGTACCTGGTGCCCAGCACCTGGCGCCCAGCAGACACTCGGTGCTGGTTGGATTAGATTGTTGGGGTCAGCTACTGAGCTTGTCTTGTCCACCTCTTACCGCCAGGGGGCAGCAACCCAGCAGGAATTCTACGCCAAGAACTCGCGCTGGACCGAAGGCCTCATCTCCGCATCAAAGGCTGTGGGCTGGGGAGCCACCCAGCTGGTGTAGGTCCAGGCGGGGAGAGGGAGGAAAGGTCATGGCGAGGCCTCTGGCTGCCTGGGTGGGAAAAACAACTTCTGCCTCCCCCTCCGCCCCTCCTCCTGGCATCGGTGGCCAGGGCAGTGAGGAGGAAGCCCGGAGTGGCCAGCTGGGCTCACGGGTTTAGAGTAGAGCTGGAAGGAGCCCCGAAGGACGGGCTGCTCCAGCCTCCCTTTTAGTGCCCAGAGACGCTCATTAACTTGCCCAAGGCCACTAGCTAGTGTCAAAAGGGAGATCTGAACCCAGGTCCCCAACTCCGGGGCTTTTTCCATGACGCCAGGAACCCCATGTTACAGGTGAGGAAACCGAGGCCCAGAGGTGTGTAGCAACCTGCCCAGACTCTCATGTCTAGTATTGAAAGGGGGATTCCAAGCCAAGTTCCCTAGTTCTGAAATCACCGTTCTTCCCACTGTGTCTTGCTTGTGGGCTGTGACTGTGGCTTAGGAAGCTTGAGTGTCGGCCATTCCTGGGTGAACCACCTCCAGTAGTTTCTGGGGAAGCCAGAGGCATGGGACTGATTATGTTTGGGGCATGCCTAACCACCTCTTGTGTCATCATGCACATGCATGCACACAGACACACAGACACACACACACACACACACACACACACACTCACACACTCACTCTCTCCTAGCCCGATGATCTGTTTCTCTTCTGGTCAGACCACACATGGAGTCTTGGGTTCACTTCTGAGCCCCACAGTCTAGGGAAGGACACTGATAAACCAGGGAAGGTGGGTAACCAGAAGGCGAAGAGCCTCGAATCCATGCGATGGATGGGGGGCGATTGAAGCAACGGGGGTGCTTTGAGCCCGGAGACGAGGCTTAGCTGTCTTCAGGTGATGTGGATGAGCGAGACTCGAGCTGCTGGCTTGGTTTCCCTGACCTTGCAGCCCTGGGGTGGTGGCAGTGGCGGGGGATGCTGCTGCTGCTGCTTGCGAGTGAATCTTGGCCAGGCTTCTGGACCTAGCACCTAGTTACAGGTGTGCGGCTCTCTGCGGGGTCAGGCCTGGTCTTGCCCGGCTGTCAGACAGACAGAGCCGGCAGGCCAGCCTCAGAAGTCTGGGCAGGGAGGATGAGCCACTCGTTCAGACAGCTCTGTTCATGTTGGTGGAAGAGGGGGAGGGCATCTAGCCTAGAGCAGAAAAGACTTAGGGGACAAGATAGCTGCCTTCAAGCACTGGACGTTGGCTGCCAGGAGAGAAAGGGATTGGCCTTGTCCCGTGGGCCTCAGTGGGCAGAAGTAGGAGCAGGCAGTCAGAAGGCCGAGGTCAAACTGTTTATTGGCTGGATGACCCTGGGCAGGTCACTTAGGTGCTCTGTGACTCATCTGTAAAATAAAGCATTTGGAGTCTCTGGCTTCCGGGGTCCCCACTCATGATTCCATTTGCAAGGGGGCAGATGGAGGCTTGATGTCATCGACGAGAACCGTCCCAAAGAGCCGCTCCCCGTCGCTACAGGTCTTCGGGCAGAGGCCGGCCGAGCGTCGCGGGAGATGTGGGGGTGGGGCTTCTTGGGGCGCTCCGAGCTTCTGTGTGAGATTCTCTGCTTCTCCCCAGGGAGTCGGCTGATAAGGTGGTCCTGCACACCGGGAAGTACGAGGAGCTCATCGTCTGCTCCCACGAGATCGCGGCCAGTACGGCCCAGCTGGTGGCCGCCTCTAAGGTGAAGCCCTGAGCGCAGCCCCAGCGAGGGCCCGGGAGGGGCTGGCCAGGGGCCCACGGGATGGCACTGCCGAGACCCTGCCTTCTTTAGCCAGAGAATTACCTCATGGGAGCGTAAGATCAAGGCTGGCAGAGGCCTTTGATCTAGAAATCTAATCGGCCCTTTAATTCAAAGCTGAGGAAACGAGCCGCAAAGCTCAGTGGTGAGAGAGCGGAACTCGGAGTCTCTAAGACCCGGGTATTATTCTCCTCTGACGCTAGCTGCGTGACCCCGGCGAAACCACTTAACCTCTCTGTGCCTCATTTGTATAAAGGGGCTCCAACTTCAAATTCAGGGCTTTTCTTTTTCTTTTTTAACGTTTCACGATCATAAATTCTCTTTTTACATCACTGCCATTTCCCAGTAGAACACTGCCTCGTATCAAATAAGTACAGTGGGTCAAACGGCAAACATGTATGAAGTACCTTCATGTATGTACACACGTGTAAACATGCATGTATGTTCCTGGCACCAGGCCGAGCACTGGGGATTCTTTCAAGGTGTACACTGCACTCTGACCCACTTGTCCACCACGTGTAGTTCACCATCTGCTCTGTGCCCTTCTGGGGGGTTGATCTCGCCCTCTGGGGATCTCGCTGGCATCACCTTCTTGGGTCGTCCGTCTCTCTTCCATCATGGGCTGCTGCCAAGGAGCTCTTGAGTGAAAGTTGGAAGACCAAGAATTCTCAACGCTCCAGCCACTTCCCCACCACGGGACCTACAGTTAGAGGACAGATGACCAGAGCTGGGAGGGGGGAGGCCATCCTGTCCAAGTCCTTTTGTTTAATGAGGAAGAGAATGGGGCTGCCCAGGGAGAATCACACAGCCAGACACTTGAAATCTGGAAGAACCGAGTTCAAATCCCACCTCAGACACTTAACTGACCCAAGGCAAACCTCTGAACCTGTTTCCTCCACCATAAAGTGAGAAGGGAGGGAGGCCCCTTCCCGTCTTAAATCGGGGTTTCTGTCATCCTAGAAGCTACTTGCATTTCTCTGAACCTCACTAATCATCACGTGCCCCACATACTTTGATTATTTTAGTTACATATTTTATGTATTTACTATATAATAGTATATAATTTATATATTTAATATATAATTTATACATTGAAATTTTATGTATTAAAATGTAGTATTATTACTTCATGGGGCCTTTCTGAGGAAAGTACTTCCACGCCAGGAATTCTTAAACCTTTTCTGTGCAGCAGACCCCTCTTAGTGAAGCCTCTTCTCAGGACCATGTTTTTAAATGCACAAAATAAAATGTGAGGGATTTCAGAGGAAACCAGTGACATTGTAACACAGTCTGGAAACATGAAAAAGAACATTTTCAGGGATTCGAGGTTAAGGCCCCAGGTCTCCACCATAAAGCACCAGGCCCGTGAGAGGGAATGGCCCCTGCCTGATGGGTCTCCGTGGTTTTCGGCAGGTCAAAGCTGATAAAAACAGTAGGAATCTGAGCAAGCTTCAGGAGTGTTCCCGTTCTGTGAATGAAATGGCTGCCAACGTGGTGGCCTCCACCAAGTCCGGCCAGGAGCAGATCGAAGACAAAGGTAGGAGACCAGCATGGAGGAGGGACCTGGACAGGGAGGAAGAGGGATGGGCAGGGGTGGGATGCCTCAGGGCTCCTTCTGTGGGAGGAAGAGAGGGGGAGGAAGCCCTGGGGGGTGGCTGCCTTCTCTCCGGCTTACTCTCCTCTCCCTGACGCCCAGACACCATGGATTTCTCGGGCATGTCCTTGATCAAGCTGAAGAAGGAAGAGATAGAAACACAGGTAGGATGCCGGATCCTCCCCACAACCTCCTTGGAGGGGGTCCCAGGGATTGAAGGCAGGGGTGTCCATCGAGTGACCACACGTGTACAAATACCTGCTTTGTGTCCAGTCCTCTGCCACGAGTCACGGAGGATACGAGCTTGGCATCAGAGATTTACAGCCAGTCCAGGTTAACGTTAACTCATTCGGCAGACAGGCAAATAAAAGCATGTAAACATCTATCACTGATGGATCTAGGTGCACACATAGATAACATGTATGTGTGTGTAATCTTTACATAGACTGGCATGAATAATTATAGATACAATATTTGTACACGTGACCACGAGGAGTGAGAATTCACTTCAGCAAACACAAAGCTCTTACGATGTTGAGGATAGAGGGTCAGAAATGAAACTAGCCCTGCCCTTGCGGAGCTTCCGCTCTCCTAGCGGGCTGTGATAAGTGTTAACACAAGGAGGGCGTAAAGGGGCAGAAAGAAGGAATCTGGTAGTATTTAAGGAGAGAGAGAACACTTCCATTTGTAGGAGGGAAGGGAATCAGGGAAGACTGTATAGAGAACTGAGCTGGACCTTGAAGGAAGATAAAGCATGTGAGAGGCAGAGGTGAGGAAGGATGTTCCATGCAGGGAGGACAGCCAAGGTAGGAGATGGCCTGAGGCTTTTAGGAAATGCCGAGTGGTAATGCAAAGTGAGGTATGTTAAGAGCCAGCTGTTGGGTGCCAAGTTGTGCCTCTGAGAAGGGTGTCTGTGTGGGGGCGGGGGAGTCTTCGTGGGCTGGACAAGTTTAGGAAGGGCATCACAGAGAAGGTGGGACACGGCTTGAACTTGGCCTGAAACGATGGGGCCGATGATAGGCACCCTCAGGGGGCTGACGCATAGGACTGACTGGGTTCTGGGGTCCCTCCAGGTGAGGGTGCTGGAACTGGAGAAGACCCTGGAGAATGAGAGAATGCGTCTGGGGGAGCTTCGGAAGAGACATTACGCCCTGGCGGGAGTGATTGACCAGCCCATCGAGGAGGAGCTCAGCCGCCCGGTGGCCAGCCCTCGACGGGGTATCCTGAAGAAGCCCCCGCTAGCTCAGAAGCCCACCCTGGTGCCCAAGCAAGACTGCCAGGTACCCTTGAAGACATGGCTCTCTGGATAGACTGGGCGGTTCAGGGGAAAGATGGTGGGACCTGGAGGCAGGAGAGGCCTGAGTTCCAATCCTGCGTCTGACATTTACTAGCTGTGTGTCCTTAGGAAAGTCATTTACAGCCTCTCTGAGAGTTTTCTCATCTACAAAAATGGAAATAATAAAAGACTATAGCATCTGCCTCACAGGCCTGATGGCGAGGCTTGAACCGAGGTAGTAACCTGTCCGCTTTGCCTTGATATTGGGCACGGACAAAGGAAGGAGACCCGAGTCCCTGAGAGAGCTCTGGGTTTGGAGGTTAAACAGTGGCCCGGGTTCTGCCACGGTCCAGGATCTTTGGCGCGTCACCTTCTCTGTGCCTGTTTGCTTATGTGTACAGTGATGGAGTTGTATTTTATCTGTGATCCTTGGAGAATTCATGGTCTGGTGGGCTAGACTCCTCTTTTCTCTTCTCATCCCCTCAGTTGTGAGAAAGTCCCCAGTCTGAGGTGGGAGCCCTCAGAGGAACGTCCTCTCCTGGAAAGAGAACACATGCACACACACACCACCGAAACATGCACGATTCAGCCAAGCATTTTATGTGTTAATGTTTTGTGATCGTCCTCTGCCACAAGGGAGGGCGTGGGGTAACCCTGTGGATCCTTGCTGTCCATGATGGCTCACAGCCCCTTAAAGGGCTCAGATGCTGGGAATAAACAGTGGGGGTCAGTTCAGTGCAAAGCTTTATTGGCAAACAAGGGAAAGGGAGAAGCGGACCAGATGTGCAACTCGGACACGCAGACTCTGTCTCTGTCTCTTTGTCTCTCTAACATAAATCACATAAGGGCGGTGCTGTTTGGGGGAACACAGTCTATTCAGCTGGAAAGCATGCCTAAGGTACCCTGCTGAAAATGGGGTGCTGGCAGCCTGGAGTTGGCTGCTTTGCAAATCAGGGTTTGGGGTACATGGGAGATTTGTGGGGTACGTAGAAGCAGGGAAAAAAGCAAGCTGTTGGAAAGATTTTTTTGGATTTAGATTCACTAACCTTAAAAAAAAAAAAAAGGATTGTCAGTATTTTTCCATGAATGGATCCAATAAGCCATAGCCTTCCTTAAGGGGAGAGACTGTCATGGTGGTCTCAAGACCACCAGGCCTAACCTTTGACAGTCAAGCACTGTGGTAGGGACTGGGACTAGAAGAAAAACACCAGGCTGGTGCCTGCCCCCAGGAGCTTCCATTCTACAGTCTGAATAGCTGTCCTTCAGACTGAGATGGAATGGGGTGGGATTGGCTGGCAGAGGCAAAGGCATTCTGGAAGTGAGAAGTTTGGGAAGCAGGAGAGGCCAGGGATTATCAGGAGAGAAGCTTGGATTGAGATCCCTGCAAGAACCCCAAGGCAGGAGCAGGGCGGGGGTTGGTACTGGGTGCCTTCTGGATCCATCCACCCTGAGCAATGCCCTCTTGTCATTTCAGCTCGAGAAAGAGGATGGCATCTACCAGGTCCAGCTTATGAACTCCTAAGAGCGCTCAGCTCTGGCTTTGAAGAGAAACAAGGCTGGGGGACCCTCCCTGGCCCCAGGGCAAACGGGAAGGCTCCCTCCTAGCTCCCCTTTACCCAAATGGCCAAGGAGACATCCCCCCAGCCCCCAGGCCCTGCAGGGCTTGGAGGTGTGGGAAAAGAGTGGATCCCAGAGCCAGGAGATATCTGTGTTTTAAACAGATCACAGCTGGATTTTCCCCCAGTTTGCTGTAGCATCTTCTCCACCCCCCAGGGGCTCTCAAGCCCCACAGGGCCATCCACTTAATAAGCTCCTGTGGTCAAGCAGGGGGTGGGGAGCAAACTGAGGACTTTGGTGGCTCTAGAGCTTGAAATGTGCTGGACAGTTCTCCACCCTAGATGAGATTCCTTATTTATCTGCAATAAGAAAAACTTCTTAACCCAGCCAGGTTCCCCGCCGACCCGAGCTGGAATCCTTCAGGAGAGACACGTTTTTAAAATACAGAGTTCCATCTTTTCTCTACTGTTTTATATTCAGTGTGTTGGGTATGGGGGTTACATTATTGGCAGGGGATGCTTTGGGAAGGGTCTGGCCCTTTCCTGGGACTCTGAATCTGTGATTATGGCTTGTTGGGGAGGAATAAACATTAAACACAATCTCTGAGGTGCTCCCTGGCTAATGGGGTGCGGGTGAGGTACCTGCCTCCTCTGACTGGGTCTTTATTTGGGGCAGCAAATAGAAGTGGATCCTGTCTTCAGCGGACTGTTGTCTGATGGGAAGAGTCCTTCAGTTCAACAAGCATTTATAAAACACCTACTATGTGCCAGCCACTGGGATAGAAAGATAACAGAACAGTCCTGCCCTTGTGGACTTGACATTCCACTGGCTTGGGATAAGAGCCAAGTTCTTGTCAGTCAACAAGCATTTATAAAGTGCTTACTGTGTGCCAGGCACCCTACTAAGTGCTGAGGATGAAAGAAAGGCAAAAACCCATTTTGTGCCCTCAAGGTCCCCTCACTTTTTATTGGGAGAGGCAACATGTAAGATCTCTACATCTCAGAGGGATGGCTGCTTTCTGACCATGGTCACATTTTATCTCACAGCCTCATTTGCACTTCTCGAAAACTCCTCATCTCTGCATGTGGCTTCAGGGCTGGTGGAGTGGAGAGAGGGGTGCTAGATTTGGAGTCAGGATCAGGGTGTGAATCCTGACTTATTGCTTAGGTGGCTTTGGGGAGGTATTTGAAACTTGCCTTCCTAAAAAAAAAATGAGTGGCTTGAGACAGACAGCCTCTTGGAAGTATGTTCTAGCCATAGCATTCTATGATCCCATGAAATGCCAGGGAGTTAGAGGTACCTGATCCCATGAAATGCCAGGGAGTTAGAGGTACCTGATGAGAGTAGAGGTGCCCAGGGAGGGAAATGACACACCTGGCCTTGACATTAAAGAGACTGGACCAACGCAACGCCTTTAGAAGACACGTGACATCCTCCCTGCGTCTTTCCAGCCAGGCCAATTCGAGGCCATTCCCGCCTTAGCAGGTGGTCTTGAGTTGAATCTGCTCTCTGGTGGGCAACTGTTCCATGCCATGCTTGCCTCCCTCTTGGTCCTCGGATGGCAGAACCTGCTACATGTTCCACTGACATCACCTGAGAACCCAGGCCACCTCAGTGCCAAGATAAGGTATTTGAGGCAAAAACACAAGAAAAAGGGCTGAAATTCTAGCAGGAGGGGCTGCGGGTGGAGACAAAGAGACAGGTATATAGACTTGCTTTTCTAGGGAGAAAAGTGGGGAGGAGCTACCTCTGGGATAGTGCTAGAAACAGGGCCCATCTAGCCCCACCTCCCCTTTTAAAGGACTTTGCCTTCCCTTCCCCCCTCTACCCGTGGAGTAGGCTCAGTCTGCCTCTATCTACCCCATCAGTTTCCTGTTTTTCCTTCCTTTGATGAGGACTGACCTCTGCCCTGGGAGGCCCAAGCCTGCCAGCCAGCACTTGCCTAGAGCACATTTCAGGGCTGGCAAAATGAAAGGGGAGTGGGGGGTGTCAGGGAGGGAACTTGGCAGTGAGCCCTTGTAACTGGCTGGGGAAAAGGGACAGCCCAAGAAGCAGCTGGCCTGGCTGCCCTTCAACAAGACAAGGGAGGGCCATATGCCGGGCAGGAAGTCGTGTCTCAGCCTCATTAGAGACGGGGCTTAGCCAGGGTAGGGCCTCAGCTATTTGTTCAGGCTAGGAAGTGATGCAGTCCCAATTCAGTCTGGCTGGGAAGGTGGTTGTAAAGCCACCCAATGTTAGGGCTGGAAGGGATCCTAGGAGACCAAGTCCCTCCTTTGGCAGAGAAGATTGAGGGCCGGGGAAGGAAGCAGCTTACCCAGGCACTGGGACAGAGCCGACATGAGAACCCTTTTTAACTTGTTTTGGTGAATGGGGGTCGCACTTCAGGGCTCCTTCTGACCCCAGCCTAGAAGAGCTTTTGCATTGGCTCAGGAAGGCTTTTTGTTTGCACATACACACACCATTGTCTCACTTCTGGGCTGCCTTTACAAACTCCTTTGATTCTCGTAGGATCCAACCAGGTAATGTGGGAAAGCGCTTGGCAAATGTGAAGGAGCAATATAAAGGTTGGCTGTTGTTGTAAGGTCTTCAGGTTTGAAAGCTGGAAGGCGCCTCCTTTAACTCAGCTCCTAGAAGCTCAAGAACTGAGCTGTTCCTGGGGAGGGGCCAAACCTTGAACCAAACATGTCTAATGGGAGAATGGGACTTGGAGTGACCTTCCCAACCCCCTCTGAAAAAAAAAAGACCAGGAAAAACTGACTAATATGTGTGGCCAACAGAATACCGAGTGGGTTGTTAAAACCTGCCAGAAGAGGCCAGACCTAGGTCCACCCACTTCTGACACATACCTGGGCTAGTCACCTAACTAGTCAGCCCAGAAGACTCTGAGACTAAGCCAGAGAACAGCTGCCAAGAAAGGTCCATCTGGTCTGATCTTAAATACCTAGCACTTAGCTCCCCGGTTCTAAGACTGGGAAGCCCTAATCCGCTCGCTCTGCCACCTAGCTGACCCACGTTTAACTTGCAATATTAAAACTGGGGACTGAGTGTCAGGAAGGATAGGGGGGGGTCACTGTTAGTATTCAAGCAGAGTCCTCACACTGTAGATTCCCATTCAGTAAGAAGGAACTCCAGTGTTCCTTCAGGTCCTGAGATACTGTCTGTTTACTGCTAATGGATGCCTGATTCTGGAAGAGGATAGGAGTTGGGCAGCCAGATGGCGCCACAGTGGATACAGCGCCAGGCCTGCAGGCAGGCTCATGTTCCTGAGTTCAAATCCAGCCTCACACACTTAGTAGCCGTGTGACCCTAGGCATTTAAATCACTTAACCCTGTTTGCCTCAGTTTCATCATCTGTACAAGCTGGAGAAGTAAATGGCAAACCGCTCCGGCATCTCTGCCAAGAAAACCCCAAATGGGGTCATGAAGAATCAGACACGACTGAAATGACTGAACACCAACAAAAGGAGTTGAGCTGTTTTCTCCAGGATCTCCTCCACACCCAGGGCCCCTGGATTGTGAGGGATAAACCATTCTTGATAATAGATTAAAGCCAGAGAAAATGAACCAGAGCTGCCTCTGGCTCTTCTGGTCACATGACTGTCCTGTACAAACTTTGCCCCTGTACAAAAGGCCTGAACAGAGACAGGTGGTGTTTCTCCCCCCACCCTCATCCCCACCCAGCCTGGCTCGCTGATAGACTTGGCCTTTGTGGCAGCCACAGTTAAGTTGGGCCCGGCTGTCCCTCTCTTCTGAGAGGCATGGCTGAGGCAGTTTCTTAAAGCACGGAAAAGGAACATAAACAGGCCATCCTGGCCTAGTTCTCACTAACAGCTATGGACACTAAGCGATGGTGTATTTTCCAAGTGTTTACAAACAAAATCCTCCTGTTCCATTCACAAGGTCAATCAGCTTTGCTCACCTCTGGCCACATTGGGCTTGGGCGTGTTAACCACACAGGGCTCTTGTCCTTGGAGAGGATTTTAAAGCCTCTCATTTTCTGAGTATAGCTGACTTTGAAAAATATTTCCTTTACCTAGGAGAACAAAGAGATCTTTAAGAAAAGGTCTGGCAATCTTAAGGGATGCTTGGAAAGAGTCTCCTTCAACTTACATGATCAGTGACAAGAAAAAACCTGGCATAATGTGACATACTCAGGACTATCAACGTCATGGGTTCTAGGATCTATTAGCTGGGTGGCCATGAGTATTTCCACTTCTCATCTGTAAAACTGAGATATTACCTGCTCCACCCATCTCACACCCTCTCATAAGGTTGCTGTTTTGAATAACAAAGTGACAGGTGTGAAAATATACTCTGTAATGGGGCAGCTAGGTGGTACAGTGGTTATAGTGCTGGCCCTGGGATCAGGAGGACCCGAGTTCAAATCCAGCCTCAGATACTTGACTCTTACTAGCTGTCATGACCCTGGGCACGCCACTTAACCGACTGACTCACAAAGAAAGGAAAAAAGAAAATAATAGCAGAACATCACACGTACACACATAAAAGGATTATAATATAACAAGGTAGGGTTTGGTGGTCACCAAGGGGAAGCTGGAGAAGAGGCCATTTCCAGAAATATTTAAAAATAAATGGCATCAAAACATTTTTAAAAATTAAACTGCAATAATGGAGAGTATAAGAAAGCAAGGAGCAGTTAAAGTGTATACTTTCCCAATCTACTCTAACGAGTCACACAATTGAAGCCTGAGAAAATCCCTCTCAAGTTCTCACTCTCTTACTAGAAGTCAGTGAAGGAATCCCAGATAATCGGTAACTTTTATAGCCCCAAGGATCACTTGAGCTCTCTGGCCTTAATTAAGCCACCCAAGGGTCTAAGTTTCCTTTCCTGTTAGAGCGGGGATTGCTCGACCTGAATCTACTTTAACGAAGTTGTCAGGATCTGCTAAGACAGTAAAAGCAGGAAAACGTCCTTGAAAAATAGAAACGGGCAATACAAATGTGGAGTAGGCTTCTTAACTGTGCCCTGATAAGCAGCCTTTTCTGTACGGGCACAGGCAGCAGACCGAATACAAGGGAATCCTCAACGACATCTCATGGCTGGCTGACAAGGACACATGGGAGGGGCTTTAATGCAGCCTTTCCCGAGATGATAGGTCATGAAATGCCCATCTAGAAATGAGTCTAACTCTCAGCCCACAAAGTGCAAGAGTAACTGATTCATTCAAACTGACCAGGCATCAGTGGACCCCAAAAGTAAAGCCAAGTGTCAATGTTGTTGAAGTTCTATTGTTTATTAGAAATAACTGGAGGTCATAGCATCCACAAAGGGCCCCCCCTTAGTTCCCCAGCTCAGATTAAGCCTGTCTCAGGCTTTCATATTCGTCCAACCGGACCCTGCATGACCTGTCAAGCTGCCCCAGGCCTGATGCCCCAGACAGGTGTTTCGGATCAAGGTAGCTGATTTACAGAAACCTGTGCTTTGGTGCTCCTCGCCAGCATCACCTCTGAGAACCCACCACCAACATCCGTTCTCTGTTCCTGGGGTAAAAGGGAAGTCCCCAACAGGAGGAAGGGAGGCTGTCGTTGCCTTCCGTCAAAGGCAGTCGGTGTGAAGCGCTCGATTACTCAGGGGCGCTGAACAAGAGAGAACAAGCAAACTCCAGCACCGTCGGGGTTAGCTGTTTGGGAAGAGGCAGCACGGACGTATCTAAGCTGTTTTGACCATCCAGTTTCTTCCAGAACTTTGATCGCTGGAATTCTAGAATACAACATACTGTGAGTATTCCCCAGGCGGACCAATGACAAGATAATTATTAATAATCAGTTCTTTTATTAGTTTCCTACACTCACAGTTCCAAATGTGGCCCCTGGAAGAAGAGGACAGAGCCAGCCTCTTCGTGCCATTTTTATAATCTCAAAAACAAACCACAAAGGTAAATAATTTTGGCTGCTGACTCAACGGCTGTGGGAGCCAGATTTCCTTGAAGAGCGGAGCACAGCTAAGGAGGAATAACAGAGCAACGGCATTTCAACCATCGATAATAACTGGCAAGTCCACTTGACTGATGTGGCACCTAGCATCCTATTAAGAGTTTGTTTTCTTTTAAAATGGTTGATTGTCCAGTGGAGTTCAAGTACAGAATCACAACTGTTTACAGGAATGGGTACAAAAGCTGGCACGAGCTGCCAGCAGTCAGACAGAGAAGACGCCCATTGCAACTGGACCTTTCTCCAAGTTCCAAGCACCTTTCAAACCTTCTTTGAAGTTGACCATCAACACCCCAGAAGCTGCTGCTGACACGTGCTGCCCCGGGGGGGGGGGGGGGGGAGCCTGCCTGTTTCAGGTTGGGGAGGCTCAGAGGCCCTTTTGGAGCAGCTGGGCAGCATCCCTGGCCACAGCCACAATGCTGAGGCTGAGGCTTAACCAGATGGTACGATACAAAGTTCACTATCAGAGGGGAAGCATCTGTCCATGTGGCTACTAAGAACCTTGGCCTCCTCTATCCATCCCCATCATTTGTGGTCCTTCCTGCAAACCAATTTGAAATGTTTTCCGTAGTCTCCCCCCTCCCCCCAAACACCATGTTTCCTGCAGCACCATATTCAGAATCTCTCCCCATCTGCACATCACACAGAGCGCAGAAAATGACGTTTCGGGCTCAATGGGAGAGGGTTTTTCTTCTATTTTTGTGGACAGATGAACATCAGCACCATCCTAAGAAAAAGCCTTTCCCTGAAAGGAGAGCCATTGACTCTAGAGGAGATGCCCCCAAGCCAGACTAGGGCAAGCCTATTCCAAGCCCTTTGAGTCCAAAAGGAAGCTATGGCAATCAGGTGATTGGAAAGGTTAGCCCGGGTCACAAGTCCAATCACCAACAGTGATTGATCCTAAGGCACGGCACACACGTGCAACAATGCATTGCTTGCAAGAGAGGAATTTGCATTTTACCTGCACGATAAATATTCTCTATTTTGGATAGTTTCCCTGAATGGTGCTGTGAGCATCAAACTTTTTTTTTGTAGAAAACAGGAAAATTTCACAAGCTGTAAAAATATTTTTGGAGTATTTCTTAGTGGCAATTATTGGGGGCAAGCTCTTTGGGGTCGGGTATGGGAAGGACAAGGATGAAGAGGAAATAGCAGGTATAGAATCCTTAATACAAAAACCCAGGTCCCACTTGTCTCTCCAGTCCTCTCCATAGGGCCTGGATTCTGAGGCTCTGGAGGTGGAGACAGCATTTAGGCAAGTGCAAACTTTGCATTGTGGCTTCTAAGCATCTTAAAAGCAGCAAGGTTTGGGGCGGGGGGGGGGGGGGGGGGGTGGAGGGTGCTAGTAATGATTTTCCCCCCAAATCAGATTCCATGTACAAAGTAAAAACACCAAATTTAATACCCACTGTGCCCACTTGGGATTTTAAAAGCAGCAGAGAGCCCCAGTGCTGCTTTGCCCCGACCCAATACTGGCCTGATCAATATGGAATTCGCTTTTGAAAACCAAACTAGAATCAAACATGCTGAAGTGAACTGCAATGGGAACACAATTTTAGATGTGGCTGGAACAAGGGCAAGTAGCTAAGCTTTTCTTCTAACCCAAATTTCTCAGCACTAGAACATTAAGAGATCTCACTGAGAGCCTCAAACAAACCTAGAGTAGGTCAGCTTCTTTCTCCAGCCCAGCTTATAAAACCTGCTGGATTTACACAAATCAAGTGGCATCACACTACCTACCAAAGGAACCAGGATTCTAAAAACACAACATCTTCTTGACCCATGAGAAATGGAGCCCCCAGACAAGACAGTCTGACCTTTTTCTCCTCCCATGTGTGCAGAGCCCAGAAGGTTCCCCAACAGACTGGGAAAGAGTTTCACGGGAAGGAGTAATACAAACTCCAAGCACTGACCCAGGGATGGAGGTGCAGCTGCAGATTCACTGAAGGATGAAGCCAGGATGTGGAGGCAGCCTCGGAGGAGGTCTCTGAGGGAGGGCCGGAGGGTATGGTGATGCAAACTGAGGAGGGTATCCTGGCTGAGGGTTGTGACCAATAGATGGAAGGCCCACCCTGGGGGGAAGAGGAGGGCACTGAAATCCTGGGTAAGGAAGAGCCTGTCCTGATCCCATGGCCACTGTAAATGGAGTCGCGAACCGTCCAGCAGGGACTGGGGGTGGTGGTGGAGGGATACGCCGGGGCACAACAGAAGGGGGCACACTGGCATCTGAAGCTGGGTAGGGCACCATAGGAGCTGGTGTTGAATCTGGCACCCTGGGCTGCAGCTGGACTTGGGCCTTTGGAAGTCTCTGGCCCTTGAGCACCATTTCCTGAAGTTTCTCAATTTTTACTCGACGTAAATGGGCTAGCTTCCGTTTATTTTGATATTCGTCGATGAATGAATCTAGTGGGACCTCTCCATCAAGGAACTTCTCTGCCATGTTCTGAAATAATGAGTAAATACTGAGTTAGAAGGTCTGGAATCAAAACAGAAGCTCCAACTCTGTAACAGAGACCCTCTGGAGCTACGTGGCTCCCACATGAACAAACGAGGCCGAGGAGAAGAAAGCAGTACTTCTCCATTCAGTCAGGTGGGTGACTCTTGGTTTGGTTCCCATCTACTTTTTTAACTCCTTCCAGAAAAATGACTGTTTATGTCCCTTAGTCCCTAAAAAGACCATTTAATGAGGCTCTCTGACCATGCTACACACTCAGAGTCACCCTGCCAGGCTCTGGGATGACATTCCTCAGCTCTTACTGAAGACTGAGCCAACACCACTCAGTCTCACAGTCCAACACATTTTCAGACAGTTCCCTTAAAGGTCTCTTGTCTGTTCTCTCCCATTTATCATGGTGGCTGGCTAAAGACAAAGCCAATCGTGTTTAGGAAGCCAGCCAGCTGCGCCCTGCTCAATGTCACCTGCACCCAGGCCACACTCTGCTCCTGGCCATCTGCAACCTAAACACCCCCCAGCACTACACCAGCTGCACCGGCAGCTCTCCAACACTGCTGATGTATTTCTTATACAATGCCTACATAACAGACAGAATTACAACTTTATAACTTATTGGCCCTGACTCCACAGGAAGGGACTTACTTGTTCTATCATGAAGACCTTTCCCTCGTGCTGTAGTCTAGAGGTAGGAAATATGGGATGTTCAAACCAACACGTATTAAGCACGTACCACAATGCCAGTGTGCAAAGCCCTAGGCTAGGTGCCAGGGACACAAAGACGATCCCGGGCAGTGGCAGTTCACCTCACCTCTGTATCTTCTTCAATCTTGGCTCCCTCTGTTTGAAGAAGAGCTAGCAACGTCTCCAGAGAAGCACTGCTGGACTGCTGATCTGTAAAAGGCAAGAGAAGGGAGAGTGAGGCACCCAGACGTTTCTCAGGAGTCTCTCCTTCTTGGAAGGTGCACACACCTGCAAAAACACACCACCGTTTAAACTTATCTTCTGCGAGTTGCTAATAATGAATTTATTTTAATTTGGGAAGCCAAGAGGAGCCACATCTTCCTGCTTATAACTGGTTGTCGTCCTGGGAAAGCAGAGTACCAGGAAACAATGCACCAGGGGAGCTCTGGGGATGGCTCGGAGACACCCAAGAGCACATATGCTGCTTGTGTTAATATACCATGGACACAACAACAGGTCATGGTAGTAACAAGATTTTAAAGAAAACTGTGGAAGCCAAATTCAGTATCTCTCTGAGTACCATTAAAGTATTCAATACGCACACCAAATCATTTCCTCAATTTTTTTTCATATATAAATATGAAATTTAGCATTACAGTAAAATGTTATAAGCAGAGAGGTTTGGGAGAAAAGAAAAGTGAACAGTGATATTAATTATGTTTTCCACATTTAAGGCAATACTTACATTTTTCAATATTATATTGGGGGATTATATTCATTATATGGGAGGAGGAATATGGCAGGCAAGCCAATTCTGTTCCTCCAATTCTATTTCCAAAAGATTGCTATGCTCTTCTGTCATCTACAAAAGGTTATGGTCTTAGGATAATGAAATAAAATCTGTTTGTAATAGACAGCAAAATTCTAAAACTAACCAACTTCCCACTGCCACTGAATGACCATTCTAGCTTCTAAACTCAGTCATGGATCACCATCTACCCGAAAAATGTCTTTCCTTGCCTTTTATTCTTAAAAATGCCACCCCAGGAAAGTTACCTAATTTGGTTTTCTTGATCTGATAGGCTTCAAAGAGAACCTGTAGTTCCTGGTATTTTTGGGTCAAACTGGCTTTCAAAGTGTCCAGCTGTGGTTGGTACAAAAGATTTCCTTCTGCCAGGCTTCGGTTGTTGGCAAGAGTCATCTCTTTGTTAAGCTGAACGTTCTCTGTCTGCAAAGGACACGCACATAGAAGAACCAAAAGCACATTATTATAGTTCATTGGCGAATCCCAAAAGGCCTCTCGCTCCAAATACCCCCAAATCCATCTGTTTTGCAAGCATTTTTACTCGGGCATTGTCTACATGGGAGGCAGATTTCGGTTCATACACAGTCCCATTGGTTTATATGTAATCTTAGAATTAGTTTTAATACTACCCGCACCCCCAAATCTTTAAGAGAGAGAGACAGCGAGAGGAAGAAAGAGCTTTTTACACAACATCTCAGGGTACTGTCTGAGCCATTATTTAGTTATGAGTTTAATTTAAATATTTACATAGTGCTTTGATTTCCTGAATACTGCCACTGGTCTTTCCAGAAGATCACAGCTCTATGGATTTAAAACATCCTTTTTTTTTTTTGAAGAAATTTAAGAATCCATTCTTTCAGGGGGCTCAGACAGTAATTTGGGGTAGAAAGACTGGCACAGTGTCAACTCAGCCTTAATAATCAGATTTAGAGATCAAAGGGAAAAATCTAAGAGCCTAGGATTTCATCGAGTCTGAAGTGACACTGTTGATTCTCTTTATCTTCAGAAATGCGGGTGAGGTAGGAAGTGATGCCTCCTTCAGACCCAGTTCTTTAAAGCTGTTATGGTCTAATAAAAGATGACATAAAGTTGGAAAGGCTTGTTATACGCCTTTGGATCATCAGCCAACATCCTGCTTTCTGCAGTCCCACATTTTTCCTTCCAAAAGATGGGAAATTATTCACTAAGACTTTTAAGAACCTGCTTTCTTAAATCTTAATACATGCAGCTGGGAGGTAGGAAAGAAATCAGTCAATAAACATTTATCGAATGTCTACTATGTGCGTGGCTCTGTGTTAAGGACTAGGAAGAAGAAAGAGAAAAATTCACCAACCCTCCAACAGAAGTTTACCCATAGTCAAAACTTCCTACCCATTCATATATTTTGAGGGAAGTAGCAAGGTGAAGATTACCTTAAAAATAACAATAAGCATCTATGTATATACTTGCAGCTCTCTTTTTCTCTTTCTAGGATTTCTTTTATATATTACAATCTGCCCACAGCGATCTCTCTCTCTAGCTTTTCCATTTCATCAGGACAAAATTCCTTACCAAGGTTACCTTACCTCCTGTCCACAGCCTCTTGTCCAACCCAACCTAGATGTAATTTTCTCTTCTGCCATCTGATGTGTTTTAACTGTTTTTGCGACCTCTTGGACGAATGCAGCAAATATTGCTTGACTACAGCCTGCTCATATTCATTTATAGACTATGCATAATGCACCATATATTCAGATGGATGTACCCACAGAAGGTTTCTCTAGTCTTCTCTTTGACATACTAGAGACACGGAAATATAACAGAACTAAGAGCTCAACTTTCCATACACATTAACACAATCATGCAAATTAGCTGAGCCCCAGGCACAGCTACAAAGAAATTAGGCCCAGCATAAAATCAATCCAGCCCTAAAAGAAAATTCAAATTAAGAATAAAGCTAGTCACCAAGGTAAGGTGAAAAAGCTGGGAATATTCCAAACTCAGGGCGGCCAGAGGAATAATCTACCTCCCCGGCTATTTTCAGTGATTAACTCAGACCATTCTTGTACTCAGGTGGAAGTGAGAGGAAGAAAAACAGGAGGATCAGAGCATTGAAGACGGTCCTAAAAACAGAGATCCTTAATACACATCTATTTATTCTCAGGAAGTATACAAGTATACTTACAAGTATAACTGAATTCATAAAAATCAAAGAGCCGCACGTATGGGGGAATGACCCTAAGGAAACATGCCCAACTGAATTCATCCACCCACAAGATTGTTCTCTTTCAAAAGTCAGTTTATGAGGCTTTTTTAATTTTCCAAAGAACAAAAACACCTTGTCTCTAAAAGCTGAACTATTTACTGGAGATTAACCGAAGGAAATCCCCTCTGACTATGCATCACAGGCTCAGAAGTACCTTTCCCCTCAGTGTAGCCCACCAGGCCTGAGAATAATTTCAATAACTGAAGGTAGGACAAGGCAGTCCAGAATTAAATAAAATCCAAAAGTAAATAAAATCTTGTTCTACCAGAACATTCTAGCACATATTTCACTCAGTATCCGAAGGTTCCTAGATGAAACTTTGCTAAGCTAGGGGCTTCAGGGAGCAAGGCCTTTTAAAATTGTAGGTAGGTATCGGTGCTTCCAGTGGAAAAAAAAAAGGCCTTTTAAAATAGTTTTGAGGGGTAAACCATTTACCTACTTACTTAGTTCTCTAACTGAAATGGTTCCCATGCCACCCTATTTCCTTTCATTTCTAAGCTTAAAAGTACAAGGGAAAAATACAAATAATCACAAACTCACAAGTGGGAAAGTAAACTATCTCCCAAAGAAACGACCAAAAAAATGTCAATCTTCAAATGAACCAGCATTAAAACGGGGCTAAAGGGCAATGTTGAAAAAGCCCGAATGCCCAGCAGCACACATCAATGGACCTCTAGCTTTTAGAGCCTTGCATGGCATAGACTTGTAAAGACTCACACTCAGAAGGGGCCAGGAACAACCATGAAAACAAGCCTAGCAAATTAGACCCCTCCAAAAAAACCAGTCAATAAAATGTGAAAGCTGTCCACAATCGGCCCTACCGCCTAGGCCTTTTTGGATCGACTCCAGATTTAAACGTGTGGACCTCGTCTAGGAGTACACCTGGGAATACTTGCAGGAAGCGCACTACGTTTCAGACATAAAATTCACAAAAGCATCATTACCTCGAGACACTAAGGACCTATGGTTAGAGGACTGTCTTTCAAAAAGCAGGTCCTCAAGGACCTCAACTCAAACAATGCCCATAAAGCGATTTGCCAATTTTAAAACACTCTATCAATAATAATTATTATTAATAATAAGAACACACTGTATAGAGAGCCTACCAATCCCCGAGACCTGATTACCAGATGTCCTCAGCAGAGATCTGGCAGGTTTTCAATGGCACTTACGAAAGGCATGCGTTATCCTGGGAGCACAGAGTGGTGGAGAACAGAAGGAGGCTGAGAGATAGAAAAGCATCTCAATTATCAAATGGCAGCTATACATGATAATCTGGGGAAGAATGTCTGGAAACAATCACAGTCAGGGCTGTGTCACGAATAACAGTCTTGTGGAATGCCTTCCAAACTAGATACAAACTACAAGGTGAAACTTGAAGACCCAAGCCGTCCCCAATCTGGCACTTTCATCTAGTTATAATCTTGCATCTATAAACACTGTGGCAGAAAAATCTGTCATCATTTCCATGCTATTTTTCCAGAAAAATTCATTCTGAACTACCACACAGAGGTCTCGCCTTCTTTATCCAATCATACAGACCTTACTACATAGAAAGACCCGTCAGTGACTACAATCACTCCATCCACCCACTCACCTCACCAGACAGTCATGAGTTGCTGCGGCCAAAAGAATTAGTGACATGGCAGCCAGCACCCCAGTGAAACCCTCACATTTAGCCGGGCTGACCCTCAGAAAACAGACCCAATTTCTAGACCCACACTCAAAAGTTTTCTAGGGTCTTCCAGCTGTTCTTGTTGTTGTGTTTGTCCTTCGTTCTTGAGGAGGACCACAACATCAGGGAGGTGAGGACGTGACTCGTGGCTAACTTGGATCTGAGTGAGGGAGGGCTGTGCAAGGTCACCAGCCTCACTTTCTCCTCCAGAGCCATCCAGCTCTTATACTCCACAAAGGCAAAGCCTTATAGAACCCAAGGTCACTTCTACCAGAGAAAGGACCAGGACTTTTTCAAAGGTAACACGACTGTGTTAGGAATCCACCTTCAACATAGGAATGGAACAAGGTATGCAAAGCAGCAGCTCATCTGGTCCTCACAGCAGCCTAAGAAATAAACGCTCATCCCATTTTGCAGATGAGTTGACTGAGAAGATCAGCCAGGTGAAATGACTTAGCAAGCAGACGCTCTTCTAGGAGGTACGGGCCTTGCCTGAGTACAGTCTTTCTTTGCCACATCCTTCCTTTGCCCTACACCACACACTGCCTCTAAAAAGTAGGCAGAATTCTAGTGTCTAAGAAAGCCTAACTACAGCATTCCTCAAAAACTCAAGAGGACAGGTGGAATCTGTTCTAGGCAATGAGAGACAAAAGAGAGACAGAGAGATGGAGAGACATAGGACAGAGAGAAAAGGTGACAGACACAGTGAGAGAGTAGATAAAGGGGGGAGAGAGACAGAGACAGAGAGATGGAGAGAGAGACATAGGACAGAGAGAAAGGGAGACAGAGACAGTGAGAGAGTAGATAAAGGGGGGAGAGAGAGAGAGACAGAGACAGAGACAGAGAGAGAGAGAGAAGAGTGAGAAAGAGAGAGAGGGCAGAGAGAGAGAAAGAGGAGAGAGGGAAGAAGGGGGAGGGGGGAGGGAGAGAGAGCCAGCATGTGAGTGTTACTCTTGACACAGGACTAAACTTCAGAAAACATTAGTCATCAGAATGTTTGTATTTAAACAAAGAAACAGCACAACAGTTGCCTCACTTGTTCTGTACAATTTTAAAGTTACTCATTTTGAGTTGTCTACCTACTAAGACCAAAGACTGGTGAACAATAACACCTAATCTGACTTTCACTAATATGTCTCAATTTTCTCTTCTGTAAATTAGAGTTTATATGTCACTAGGCAATTGTGAGGCCTTAAAACTTCACTAAACCTTTTGAGGACACCATGTATTTTTAATGACGATAAAGTACTTTTAAACCATAATATCGAAGTTAAGCAAATGATGCTTCCCTATTTAGCCTATACTAAGGGAAAGACAGGAGACCAGCTCTTTTCTAAACTGTTATCTCTCCCAGCACTGGGTGCAATAAGTATTTATTGTATGTTTGCTCAATGAATATTAATATCCTCTACTAATGGTTACTATTAATAAAAACAGTCATGATGTCTAATTTTTTTACTCTCATCACGACAGCACAGCCTTTGCTCTGAAGTGGAAGAAGAATAGAAAGTCATTTTGATCATGATCATAATTGCAGCTAATTCTAAACCAACTACTAAAGAGGAGGCAGCATTATGGCAGAGTAACACTGAACTGCACTGGCCTTCCAAATGAAAGCCGCAATGCTTTAGTAAAAAATTCTCAGATGCTATTTCAAAGATTTATCAAGATAAATAAATGATCTGAAGACATGACTCATACATGTTATTATCTTTTTTTTGACAATATGCTGAAAAATGCCTAAATTCTATTATGCGCCATTAGTGTACTGTCCTTTCTCAAAGCGTAAGCTTTGAATCGAGCCAATCGCTAACTAAAGCTTGAACTGACAATGAAAATGAAGTCCACGGTTATTTTAAGCATGTATGTGAACAAAAATCTGGATGCTGAAACAATTTCCATATTAGAAAAGTTGAAGTGACTAAGCCAGAACACAACAGGTCTGAAGGATTAGGCCATAAAGATCAAATTTCTCCAGTAAGGTTAACCTGTAACAAAAGCAGTAGAGTTTAGGCTAACAATAATAACCGAAGGAACGGCTGCCTCAGGGGCTAGTGGGTCCCCCTCCACTCAAGGTTTTGGAAACAAAAGCTGGATGACCACTTCTCAGGCATAATGGGAGATTTTTTGTCCAGTCTATCTGGGTTGGATTAAATGGCCTGTGAGATCCTTTCCAACTGAGATTCTGTAAGCACCAAGCCAACACAGGCTCCAATTACTTCAATTCCTATTCCTACAGAAGTCTTACTGGAAAAAAAAATTACAGCAATTTTTGGCTGGATTGTTTGACGTGTTTAGATCAATAACCATATTTAAAACCTTGCCTTGTGAAAACGTCTCAAAATACAGCAAATCTGTGGGCTGTGTGAAACCATCTCCAAGGAGACAGCCTACTTGTAAAAGGAAATTTACCAGCTGCTTATCAAGGGTTCAAGCAGGACAACCTCCTCAGCGAGCAGAAAAATTCATTACTTCAGAAACCAATATACAGATTAACGAAATACAAAATTTGATGCATTTGGTAGAAGATGGCCCAGTTCTCTTTGCTGAGATTAAACATGAGAAAAATTAACAAATGGTGGTGGGATTTAAACTAACACAATCTTCTCCATGTGGAACTGGTTTGCATGTGAAAAATCAGCATTAACATCATAAGTCATTCTTGAAGAACAAATGACCAAGTCTCCAAAATGGGAGAATGAGAAAAATAAGACATGGAACCAGTACTATCTATCAAATTGATGGTTCTTAGATGTGATAGTAATCATTGTCATTTTTATAAGATAAACATCAAAAACCAGATCTCTTTGGTCAAAGTAAATGGCTGCTCCATACTCTCCCTACTGAACCACTTCTAGGTGGGGGACCCCCAAAGTGGTCAGACTTAGTGTTTGCATTTTGGGGTTTTTTATTCCTTTTTTTTTTTTTTGCAGTTTTTATTTTATTTTTGACATGTTTGGTTTTCAGCATTGATTTTCACAGGCATTTGAATTACAAATTTTCTCCCCATTTCCTCCCCCCCCCCACTCCAAGATGGCGTACACTCTGGTTGCCGTTCCCCAGTATGCCCTCCCCTCCGTCGCCCCATTCCCCTCCCATCCCCCTTTCCCTTC
>CM053622.1:29641817-29676088 GCA_028646595.1 Phalanger gymnotis
GGGCGGATGCACTGCCTCACCAGCACTCCTCCTTCCCCAAGAACCTACCCGGACTGGGCTTAAATCTTCATCAGGCTCTTCACTCCTGCTCTGATCAGCCACTTAATTCCTCCCACCAGGTGGGCCTGGGGCCAGAAGCAACTGCAGCCCTAGTTCTAAAGCTGCCCCACCTCTGCTGCCCCAGGGGCAGTGGCCGTCCCGCAGCTTTTCCCACTAACCTTCTCTGATGTCTTTGCTCTTTGTGGGTTGAGAGGTCTGGTACATGCCACAGCTCAGTAATTCAGGATGCCAGGGCACTCTCCGCTCGTCTCCTGGTCTGGTAGGTCCGCATCTGGTCTGTTCGCGCCATGCGTGCTGGGCTCAGCTCAGCTCCCCTCAGCTGGGGGCTGGGAGCTCCGTGTGGGACAGACCTTAACCCAGAGACCATCCAGGCTGTCCTGGGCTAGGGCCCTGCTTCCCTCTGGCACTTTGTGGGTTCTGCCGCTCTAGAATTGGTTCAGAGCCATTGTTTTATAGGTTTTTGGAGGGACTTGGTGGGGAGCTCACGCCAGTCACTGCTTCCCAGCCGCCATCTTGGCTCCCTCCAGTTTTTTTTATTCTTATTCTGAACTTTTCGAACACAAAAAGAAAATGAGTATTTCCAAAACCAAAGATGAACAGAAAGATTACATATTACATTACAATAAACTAATGTTTATTACACACAGCTTACTTTTCTAAAAAGTACATTATTTTAAAACATGTCATAGTATATTATTAAACATTTATATACTATATATAGTATGTATGCATTATATAGTATATTATTAAACACATTACTTTCAAAACTGTCTTGCTTGTCTATGTTTCCTTCTGAACTTTCTTTTAAAACTTTTTTTTTTAATGCATCAATGGCCATCTTTTTTCTTCTTTTCTTTTGGCAAATTTATCATTGACTCTCCTCCCCTTCCATAACTGCCCCCCCAATGAAAAAACACAATCCTTGTCATAAATAAGAATTCAAGCAAAAGAAATCCATACATCTACCATGTCCAAAAATGTATGTCTTGCTCTGCACCTTGATTTTATCAATGCTTGTGTAAGAAAGAGAGCAGCATGTTTCCTCATCAGCCCTTGGGAGTTGAGGCTGGTCATGGCACTGACCAAAGTTCATAACATAAATTAAAATCACCAGGGAACCGGGAACTGTGGGCAGGAAGGTGGGAATTAAGAGGGAGACATCAGTCATAAACTATCACAATGAATTCCATGTCATTTGTCACTTAAGAAAAAAGAGATGATATCCAATCTCTGCTCCTTATTACCTGGGTGACCTGGGGCAAGTCATGTCTCCTTTTGGGTGAAGGTTGGGGGGCTGGAAAGCTATGTTTCTTGCTCATCCTTCATGGGGCCACCTTCCTAATACCCCATGTCTAACCATGACAGTTCCCTGCTCAGCACCACTCCACAATTTACACAATAACATTGAACTAAGCCCCTACTATGTGCCAGGCACTGTGCTAATTAATCACTAAGGCTACAAAGAAAAAAGCAGCTCCTGCCCTCAAGGAGTTTACATTATAATGGGGAACACATGTCCATAAACACATACATCTACATACACAGCAGCCGGAAGGCAGCATTAGAGAAGGGCCTAGTCTCTGGGATGATCAAGTCCAGCCTTCTGCATAAGGTGGAGCTTAAGCCGAGTCTTGAAGGAAGCCAGAGGCAGACAACATTCCAGACCCAGATGCCAGTGAAAAGGCACTCAGATGACAGATGGTGTCCACCGTATGAGAAGTGGCAAGGAGGCACCCACGGCTGGGCTAGAGATCGCAAGGAAAGGATTAAGGTATGAGGAGACTGGAAAGACAGGAAGGAGTCGGGTTGTGAAGAGCTTTAAACGGCAAACAGAATGGTCTGTGTCTGATCCTAGAAGTAGTCATAAGGAGCCACAGGAGTTTACTGAATTGGCGGGCGAGATCTGTGCTTTAGGAAAATCTTGTTGGCAGCAATGGGGAGGACAAATGAGTGTGGGAAGAGGTTTGAGGTAGGTAGTCTAATTAAAGGCTACTGCAATAGTCCAGACAAAAGATGAAGACAGTCTGAACCAAGGTGATGGCTGTGTAAGTGGAGAGGAGACATGTTCAAGAGATACTACAAAGAAATAAAAAGACTCAGCAATAACTGGGGTGACAGAGTGAGAAATGAAGGATAACACTGAGGGGTCAAACCTAGACGACTGGAAAGATAAGGGTGCCCTCGATGGCAATAGGAAAATTTAGAAGGAGAGTGGGTTTGGGGGAAAAGAACGACTTCCATCTGGACTTGAGTTAGAGATGCCACAGAACATCCAGTTGAAAATGTCCAATAGGCAGTTGATGATGTGGGACTAGAGCTCAGGAGAGAAACTAGGGTCAGACACACATTGTACCTCTAGAGCCATCTCGATGGGAGCTGAGCCTCTGGGGACGCTCGGCGAGCATAACATCAATGAAGAGCCAGCAAATGAGACTGAGAAGAAACGATCAGATAGACGGGGAATAGAGAGAGGAGAGTGATGAAAACCTAGAAAGGCCACAAGTCAACAGCGTCAACTTTTGCAGAAAAGTCAAGAAGGATGAGGAATAAAAAAAGGCCATTAGACTCAGCAATTAAAAGATCCTTGGTAACTCTGGTGAGAGAAGTTTTAGTTGAATGGTGAGGTTAGCAGCCTGACCTCAAAGAAAGGAAGTGGAATGTAGATGTGTAGGTGGCTATTTCAAAGTATTTTGCTAAGAAAGGAGAGAGAATGAGAATTAACATGGTAGAACCTAGGATTTTTAAGGATGGTGGAGAGAGGCATGTTTGTAAGTAGCAGGGAAGAATCCAGTAAAGATGGAGGGACTTAAGATTAAAAAGAGAGGGGAGCTGTACACCCAGACAAGGTCAAAATGGGGAGATGATTTAGACATAAAGGATGATACCATAAGCAAGTTAGAGAAGCATGGAATAGTTTACCCTCAGATCCGGAGAGAAGGGAAGAATTTATGACCAAGCATGAGATAGAGGCATCACAAGATAGAAAATGGATAATTCTGATTACATTAAAAAGGTTTTGCACAAACAAAACCAATTCAATCAAGATTAGAAGGAAAGCAGAAATCTGGGGCAGAAATTTTTACAGCAGGTTTCTCTGCTAAAGGCCTCATTTCTCAAACGTATAGAGAACTGAGTTACATTTATAAGAATATGAGTCATTCCCCAATTGATAAATGGTCAAAGGAAATAAAAAGGCAGTTTTCAGAGGGAGAAATCAAAGCTATCAATAGTCATATCAAAAAAAGTTCCAAATCACTATTGATTAGAGAAATGCAAATTTATAAAAGTCTGAGGTACCACCTCACACCTACCAAATTGGCTACAATGTTGTTGTTGTTTGTCCTTCATTCTCGAAGACCAAGACATCAGGAAAATGATGCCATGACTTGCACGTTAAGTGAGGGAGGGCTGTGCAAGGTCACCAGCTTCACTTTCTCCTCTGGAGCCATCGGGATGACTAGAGATGGCCCCTGGCTAAGATGACAGAAAAGGAAAATGACCAACGTTGGAGGGGATGTGGGAAAACTGGGACACTAATGCACTGTTAGTGGAATTGTGAACTAATCCAACCATTCTGGAGGGCAATTTCGAACTATGCCCAAGGGTTTATAAAACTATGTATACCTTTTGACCCAACTATACCACTGTTAGGTCTGTATTCCAAAGAGATTTAAAAAAGAGGACCTATGTGTACAAAAATATTTAGAGCAGCTCTTTTTGTGGTGGCAAAGAATTGGAAATTGAGGGGATGCCCATAAACTGAGGAATGTCTGGACAAGTTGTGGTATTAGTGATACAAGAAATGATGAGCAGGATGCTTTCAGAAAAAACTGGAAAGACTTACATGAACTGACGCAAAGTGAAGTGAGCAAAACCAGGAGAACATTGTATACAGTAACGGCAATGTTGTATGATGATCAACTGTGAATGACTTAGCTATTCTCAAAAATACAAAGAACCAAAGCCACTGCAAAACACTTATGATGAAAAATGCTATCCACCTCCCAAGAAAGAGCCGATGGAGTCTGAATGCAGATCAAAGCATACTATTTTTGTGGCAGTTTTTTTTTTTGGTCTGTGTTTTCTTTCACAACATGACTAACATGGAAAGATATTTTGCATTGACTCTTTGTTTATAGCCTATTTCAATTGCTTGCCTTCTCAATGAAGCCAGGGAGAGGAAAGAGAGAATTTTGAACTCAAAATTTCTAAAAAATGAATGTTAAAAATTGTTTTTGTAATTGGAAAATAATAAATTTTTTTTAAAAAGGCAGTGGGGGTAATCTGCTAGTGAAGGTAAGAGATGGAATTAAAGGCTCATACATGTAGAGGCACTGGCTTTGTCAAGGCGGACCACCTCTTCATCATAGTCAGAAGTTAAACAGGAAACAGTCAACAATGTCAAGAGGGTTCTGAGATGAGAAGAGGGAATCCTCAAGTTAACAGCTTCAGTTTTTTCAAATAAAATGAACTTAACCTACATTAAAGACATTCACAATGTTTCCCCAATCTCCTTTCATTCTACTTCCTTGCACACATTTTATATTCTGATAAGGACTTTGCCCTCTGTGACTACTTCGCATTTAAGCAGGTTAGGAACGTACTTCCTTCACCAAATACCAGATGAGATCCTTCTCTCTTCCTTCGATGACCTCAGGTGCTAACTGCTGCATGAAGACTTCCATCCCTCCCCCTAAAAGGGCTCTGTCTCTTTTTCCTCAAATGTCTTAGAACTTTTGTGCAAAAGAGCAATATATAGTCCAGCGATAGGGAACCAGCTGCCTCACCATATGTGGCCCTCTAGGTCCTTGGGTTTGGCCTTTTGACTGAGCCCATGTTTTACAGAACAAATCCTTTTATCAAGGGGACTTGTTTTGCGAAGTCTGGATTCAGTCCAAGGGTAACACTTGATGATCTTAGAAGGCAACATATAGCCTCAAGGCTGCTGGTTCCCGACCTGAGGCAGTTTATCTTATATGGAACTTGATTTGTATTCCTGTCTTAACTGCCCCACCCCACCCCAGTTAGACTGCAAGCCCACTGTGTTTGACAACTGTGTTCAACAAAAAACAGTTTTCAACTTACCACCAAGTTTAAGGTGAAGGGGATAAAAAGCAGGATTATTTTTTTTTCACTCTTATGCAGCTTTTGGGGCAGGTAGGTGGTACAATAGATAGTGTCCGGCCTGAAGTCAGGAAGATTCATCTCCCTCAGTTCAAATCGGGCTTCAGACACTTAGTAGCTGTGACCCTGGGCAAGTCACTTAAACCTGTTTGTCTCAGTTTCCTTATCTGCCACATGAGCTGGAGAAGGAAATGGCAAACCATTCCTGTATCTTTGCCAAGAAAACCCCAAATGGGGTCATGAAGAGTTGGACAGGACTAAAACAAATGAACAACAATGCAGCTTTTTATAATATTTCTGTTTCTGAAGTGATCTCTGATTAAGTGATAAATTATTTTAAGAAATCACAGTTTAGGGGCAGCTAGGTGATGCAGTGAGTATAGCACGGACCCTGGAGTCAGGAGGACCAGAGTTCAAATCCAGCCTGACACTTGACACTAGCTGTGCGACCTTGGGCAAGTCACTTAACCCCAATTGCCCTGCCTTCCCGCCTCTAAAAAAAAAAAGAAATCAGTTTAAAATAAAATCTATTTGAATTTAATCAACTTTTGGATGGTTTCTAACCTTTGTTATCTAAAGAAATTGGTCAGCCAAGATACAAACATACCTTATTCTTCTATAAGAAAATATCCCTAAACCCTTTCTTAGACCACACTCTATAAAGCAACCTACTAAGTGCTCAATAAACGCTTGTTGATTAACGAGAGCTTACTGTATAAACATTAAAAATTACCTCTACTCTAAATATGTAATCAATGGACAAGATGCTATCTACCCAAAAAAAAACAAAAACAAGCCAGCAACTATTAGACCAAAGAAAATTAACTACAAACAGCTTTTAAGAATAGAATATTTAAAATTTTACCCAGGCATGGCAGTGACTAGGTGAGTGACCACTAAAACTACACATGGATAATTAAAGGTATTCCTGCAATGTGAGTACTATACACAGTATGAATCCCTATAACGAGGGTCCGCTACGAAGACCATAACAAAATTGCATTGCTATAAAATAACCTGAAACAAAACTCCATCAATTGGACTGGGACACAATTACTGTAAATACACTTTAGTAACCAACAAGGTTAGTTAGCCATAGTTCCGTCTGAAGTACTCTCCTGAATATTTTATACATTTAAGAAGTGCTAAAAAAAAAAAGTGCTAAAAGAATAGTATTAAAAGGATGTTAACTTGTCTGTAAAATAAGGTACTCTTTTGGAAGGCCAGCCAGGATAAAAAGCCAATTTTTGGTTTTATTGAAAGTGAAGAAGTCTAAAAGACATCAAGCTTACATTTATGACTGGACAAAGGAGAAGGCCAGTGACATATCAGACTGGCCAGAGCACAGTGCTGGCTCCCACAGAATACGAAAAGCCCTTGGAATGTGCTCCTAGTGTCTCAGGTAGAGTCAGATAGAAGACTAATGGAAAGTCACAAACAAGCATTGCACAGAAAGAAAAAAAGCAGAGATGACATGTGATCACCAGTGAAGGAAATACACATGGAATGGAAAAAAAAATATTATAGAATTTTAAAAAAATATAAAGAAATAAAATTCAGCTCATAATTTTCTTACCGAGGCATCTACACACAACCCGGACTACTCATCCCAAAGCCCACGTCCCATCCAATCCCATGGGCACAACCTTTAGTTGACTCCACTCTTGGGACCTGGGCTTTTGCTTTATCTTGTCTATCTCCAAACTACTTCAGTGCTTTTCTGGGCCATACCTCCAATCTCCCACCCCCACCTTTTCCAACTCCCCTTTTTGTGTTCTCTTTCCCCATAGAAAGTAAGCTGTCGGAGGGCAGGGACCATTATTCTTGCTTACGTTTGTTTTGCCAGGATTAATACAACACCAATATGTAGTAAGCACTTAATAAATGCTTTACCTATCTATTTAAGCTATTTAAAACTGCACCAAGACCTTTAGGACATCCAGTATAAGCCTTATCAATTTTAAAATTCTTTAAATAAGATCAAAACCATAAACTGAATTTCAAAATGTTCTCTGGGACATTAAGGCAATTCTTTATTCAGAATTTTAAATATGAAACTTCAAGATTTAAACACAAAGGGTTATAGATTCTTAACTATTTGAACAAGGTAGAAGCAATGATTAATTCCTAATGCCACTTCTACATTCCAACCAAGACTAAAGTCTGCATTCAAGCTAAATCTTACTTAGAAAAACGGAGCCATTTCACTAAGTGTTTGTATTTCACTGCCAGGGATTTAAATTAAGGTTAAGTCCTTTCAATGAGGCATTATGATTCATGCGGCAGTTCACCACCACTAGTCACAAATCACTCCAGAACATGCCTCCAGGAAATAGACCCCACAAGAGGGTGGAGCTTTTCTCCTTTTCCACAAAGCAACTGGGTCTTCCAAACACTGAACATGCTTCAGAGTGCATTTTCAACATGGAGTTTCCCTAGCGATAAAAAGAAAGATTAAGGACTGAATCCATAGTGAAGTCATTAGTAACTCTCAATCAGTGTTACCTCTCAAAATTTAAATCCTTTTACTTAAGTGTCCCAAGAGGCCAAATTTAGCTAAAGCAATCCCCTTTGCCAGACTATTCCTTTTAAGGGAGTATACAGTGCAAGTCCAACGGGGTTAAGGCAACCAGATAGAGAAACATTCCTCTTCAATGTAAAAATAACCTTAAATAAAAATAAGTATTTTACATGTGAGCCATCAACTTAGCCAATCCCCAATCATAAAATCACTAAGCATATGACCCATTTGAGGATCTCACATGTCAGAATAAAGGGAAGGGTGAGATGACTCGGGGCCAGAGGGAATGATGATCTATATGGCAGTTAGACACTTTTTTAATGGTCTGTGCTCTATTACAACTCATTCACAATAATAAAAAACATGTTACTAACGCATAATACCTAGTTGTCTTTAAACCGAGTAAGGAATGCCTTCAAAACCTAGCCACATTTTCCATACACCACAAAATATCCCCTCAGGCTGGAAGAACCTTACTCTACAATTTAAAACACTTTTCTCTGCCAATTAAAAAGGAAAGCTTTTGGTTCCAGTGTAGAGGTTCTACATAGTCCTTTACTGTCTCTCATTCTCTCAACTACAGAGCTCCAGAATCAACTTTAAGTTAGGCTCAGGAAAAGGTAAAACAGGCATCTCTCGAGCTCAAGCATTTTGAAAAAAAACTGTCCACATATTTCATGTAAAGGAATCCTTTTGTCTGGCCATGATGCACTCTTTCATTAACTGTAACATTAACTATCCCAGAAGACTAAGACAGCAAAAAAATTTCACGGTAACAACACACCCAACACTGACACGAGCAAAATTATCAAGCTCAAAAATTCAGTTTCTCCCAACTGTTCAGAAACGTGCCACATATATGACATGGGAAGAAACATGTACCGTGTGATACACCACGTATGACACTGTAATTAGGGGAGTTGACTAAGGTATTCTGGCATCAACTTAAAGTTTCCTTGTTTTGGGAGTGCTACACCCTAAAAAGTAAACCATCACTGAGTAACTTAACAAGAACTCTGTGGCCTAATCAATCGCAATAAAGTCAGCTTTGAACATGTAAAGGAATAGGCCTTGTCTGAAGGTCAATTGAAATCAAAAAAGCAGTTAATACTATTATGTTAATTAAGTTAAAACCTGCCTTCCTCTCTAAACAATCTAAAGTTCTGCCTTCCTGCTCCAAGTTATTTCAGTCAGAGGAATTGAACCTTTTTACGATCTTTCTTCCCCGGTGGAAAGCTATTTTGTTACCATTCCATGGATACAGTTACCCTGGCTCTCACTGAAAAAGTATGATTCCTTACAGCACACTGATTTGTCGGTATGTTACAACACAGAAATAATAACTATGATTTTATTATTAAACTTAAAAAGGCACCCAGCTGACAACCAGTGATAGCTTTCACAGAGAGTGGAGGGAACAAAAGGAACCCAATCTTTTCTCTGTCTGTGGAGATAAAAGTCACATTCTGTGAGCAAAGGAACTGGGGGATTTATTCTTATTTTTCAAAATGGAAAATGCGGCCCCAAGACCATAAATGGGGTAAATTTCATCTCGGAGAAGCCTCATTATGTGCCAAGTTGGGAAGCCCTTGAATACAAGGAGTGTATTAACGGAAGGGCTGATACCATCGCACTACACTGGCCTCTCTGTAGTTCAGGACAATGATCTGTTGAGGGTTTTCAGTGTTTCTGAATGTGTAACCTAGACACAAGCCCCCTTTTGAAGGAGACTGGCTCAGAGCTGTAGGATTAAAGTCTACAAGGGCTTCTAGAGAGGTATTGTGCTATAGGCGTGGGAAGGCTTAGGCTTCAGAGACAAAGGAGGGGAGGTGGATGAGCCTGGGGGGGGCTGGAAGCTTCGGTCCACCTGTCCAAGGAGGGTCTGGAGGAAGGGAGGAGAGCTGCCTGTTACCCCATCTCCTGAGCCCGATGGTCTGACGGTAAACCACAGCACAAGGTAATGGGCAAGATGAGGGCAGGTGGGCTCTGACTGCCTCCTGGGGCTGGGCACCGAGTGAGAGGAGGGGATGAACCCCTTGTCTTTCCCCTATTCCCCCTTTATCTTTGCCAGCGTGTTACCTGCCCACCCCGGAAGAAAAAAACCCCTGAAAGCCTGGGCCAGCCGCGCCACCTATGCCCCTCGAAATGGGCACCTGGGGGTGCTATGTAACCTCTTTGTGATCAGCTGAAAACACAGTCTGGGCACCCCCACCCCAACTTTTAGGACCCCTCGGGTTTTCTCCTCCTCCTCCTGTGCATTTCGCCTGCTCTCCATATTTCAGAAAACTTGCACAGCCGGAAGCCGACCCTCTCGCACCCCGTTCTTGACCCCCTGAACCCCTGATCTCGGCCTCCCTCAGTTTCCCTCAATTTGCAAACACCGCTTCGGAGCCTTTTCCCGGCTCGACCCCAAAACTAGCCCCCAGGGTCTCCCTCAGCAACCCCCCCCCCACGCCTCTTCTTCCAGATCCCCTGGGGTCCGCTCAAAGCCTCCCCGTCCTCCTGCCGGGCCGCCTGAGCCCCAATGCTCCGCTTCGCCAAACCTCCCCGGCTCGGATCGCCCTCCCTCAATCCCCACCCTGGTGCTCCCTCGAACCTGCTCAGGCCTCCCGAAGGCCCTCGAGCCCCTCCCTTAATGCCCCCTCAGGCCCCTCGGATCTCCCTTCAGACCCCCACCCCCAATCCCTCTCCGGTCCCTCCAACCACCCTCAGGCCCTTCCCCCGGCCCGCGGAACGCGCCCCCCCGCCGCGGCGCTCCGGTCCCCCGCGCCCCCCGGCCCCGCTCTCACCTCCTCCATCTCCTGCACCATGCTAGTCAGCTGCTCCTCGTCCTCCAGCAGCTCGTTCAGCTGCACCAGCGACAGCCCCGCCAAGCGGCCCGCGACCCCCGCCGCCCCCGGCCCGGGCCCCGCCGCCGCCGCCGCCATCGCCGCCATCGCCCGCCCTGGTCCCGGCCCGGGCCCCGCCGCCGCCGACGCCGCCTCCGGTCCACAGCCTCTCGACGCCGCCGCTCCCGCCGCCCTTCTCCTCCCTCGCCCCCTCAGCCCGCTCACGCCGAGGCGCGCGCCCGCCCCCTCCCGGAGCCCCGCCCACCCGTGGCGTGGGCCCGCCTCCAAGTGACGTCACCGCGCTGGGCCTGGGGGAGGGGCTTCTCCCCATTCCCACCAGAAGTGCTATGGGCCACGGGGATGGCTGAAGTGACGTCAGACGGAGAGCTGATCCGCCCCCCCCCTCGCCCCCGTGCCCCTCACTAGGGACCCTGCCGTGGACACCCATGGACGGTGGTGACGTCAGAGAGAGAGCGGGATTCCCACCGGGGGGGTCATTGGAGTGGGAGCCCCCTGGTCTGCAGTGACGTCAGAGCGAGAGGTGAGTTCCCCATGAGCCTCTTCACCCAAACTGGAAGCTTTGGATTGTCACCACACTAGAGACATTGGAAGAGGAGCCCATGGGCCCTGGTGACGTCGGAAGGAGAGTCTGCCTCCCGGCTCAGATTTAGCACTGCAGGGGACCTTGGAAGTCCTCTTAACTTAGAAGGCCCAGGGCGAGCAAGTGATTTGCCCAAGGTCTCCCTGCTATTAAATATCTTGGGGCAGCATTTGAATCCAGGTCCAGTGCTCTGTCTCCTCTACCATGGAGATATATATGTATCTGTGCGTATATATAAAATGTATGTCTATGTATATATGAAACATCTAGAGATATTGAAATTGGACACCAGTGCATTGTTGTAATGACACAGAGAGCATCTAGACCCCTCCCGAGGCATGGGAGTGGGAGAAAATGGACTGTGTAGTAACATCAGAGGAAAAACTGAATTTCCTCCCTCTATGCACGTTCGAACAAGGACCAAGGAAGAGAGAGGGAGAAACTGATTTCTGCCCTCCTCTCCAACCAACAAAAAGGGCTGTAGTGACATCAGGCAGACAGAGGTGAGGAGAATTCCTGAACCAGCCTGGTGTCATAGAACTAGAAGGGACCGTGGAGGTCTTCTGGTCCCATCTTAGAGAAGTGCAGGTCAAGTCAGTGACTTCCCCAAGGTCTCAGAGGAACTGAGCAAAGCTGGATTTGAACTCAGGTCCACTGACTCTAAATCCGTATCTCTTTCTGTACCACTCTGACTCCCTTCTCCCCTTCCTAGTGGCCCAGAGAGAGGATGTGCTCAGGTTGGGAGCTCCTTTTACTGTTTTTTTGCCTTCCTTTCCCAGCTCTTTGTATCCTGAGCCCTTGGCCCAGTTCCTGGTATATAATAGGTGCTTAATAAATGCTTATTGGTTAAAGTAGGGAATAACGAACTAAGCTTTTCGAGGGTAGAGGCCTTCATTTTTGTCTGTTTAAAGCAACAGCACAGTGATTTGAACTGAACTGAATTGAATCAGATCAAATCAAATTACATTGGATTGTTGTTCCACATGGGAGAAAAGCAGATTTTCTAGGAAAGCTCTTTTGGTTGGTGTTTCCAACACCAGGGACCAGTTCGTTCCCCAAGGTTGCCATGACGATGAGAACTTTTTGGATGACCTCTCCTGCCCATCAAGAGAAGAAAGAATTATTGATTTAAGGCTAAGGAGGGACCGTCACACACCAGCTAATCCAGGCCCCTTATTTCACAGATTAGAAAGCTAAAACCCAGAGGCAAAAGTGATGACATAAAGCTGAAACCTCAAGCCCTACATTTTCCATGAAAATTCTAGCCAGGACCAGTTGGATTTTAAAATTAAGTACCTACCCTGGGGTAGGCACTGAGAAGTCCTAGCTTATCCTGCCAATATTGCGTTGGTGCCTAGGTGATTGCAAGTCACCCCCCCCCCCTTTAGGCTGTGAGCTGCTGGAGGGAAAGGCGTTATTTTTGCTTTTCTCTGTGTTAAAACAAACCCTAGGGATACATATGCAAAAAAGAAACAATACCTGCCTCTCCAGGAGCATACATTCTAATAGGAGAGGACACCCCCTACAGGTAAGTGGCCTCCAGGGAGGGGATCTTTGTCTGGGGAGTCCCAGAGATAAGTAAATACAGTTGGCATGCCCTTTCCAGAAGCAATGGCACCTGTTGATATGGTGACTGTGCCCTGAGCAAGATGGCACCACCCTACTCTAGAAAGCCTTCAGAATCCTCTCCCACTCCTTGAGTGAGTTCTTACCTCAAATGTTCCCAGAGCACTTTGCTTGTTCCCATCACACCCTACCTTGTGTAACTTCTACCCCTCCAGCAGAATGAGAACTAGGATCCCTCCTTTGTCTTTCATTTTCTATTCTTGTGCTAGATGCTTAATAAGTATTTGTTGAATGAATGAACACCCAGGGCTTTGTGATATGATTGCAAAAGAGACATCGAGACCAAGTGAGGGGCTCAGAGGCTGGTGCAAAACGCCTTATTGGCATCAGAAACCTGGGTTTGAATCCCAAGTCCAACACTTTTTGGTTGTGTTTGTTTTCGAAGAGGACCATGACATCAGGGAGATGATGACATGACTTGCAGTTGACTTTGATTTGAGCGAGGGAGGACTGTGCAGGGTCACCAGCCTCACTTTATCCTCCACAACCACCTGGGTCCAGTGGCCAGATATTCATCAGAACAACTGGAGATGACCCAGGATACAATGGGAGACCCTGCTCCTTTCAGGCTAAGGCCTTTTCAGGTTCTTACTTTGAGTGAGGTGATGATGCCCATTCAGTGAAGGGAGACAACAGTTAAGTGACTTTCCCAGGGTCACTAAGGATCTAAGGAGGGATATGAACTCACATCTTCCTGACTTCAGGTCCAATGTTCTGTATACTCTGTAGTCTGTGATTAGGGGCAAATCGTTAAGTCCTCTGAAGTTCAGTTTCTTCATCTGTAAAATGATTGCATTGCTACCTCTTAGGTAAAGAAAGTATTTTGTATACCTTAGGGAGCTCTAGATGTCTGAGTTGTTATCAAGATTCAGTGAAAAGTTGAAAAAGGAGAGTTTACCACCTGCTGAGGACAGAGGTGAGATGTTATGGGAGAAATATCTCCTTGGCTTTCATCTGGTAGGTTACTACTGCCAAAAAAAAAAAAACTACTACAATGCAGAAATGATAGAGGTGAAAACCTAGGGTTTTTGATGCTTAAGCATGGGTTCAGCCTTCATAAAAACCCAGAGGGAGTTTCTGACAATCTTTTATGAAGAGAATTGTCAGAGAAATAAATTCTTTTAAATATTGGAATCTCATATGTTCTTTTAGGCTACTCCCATGCTTCCTTCCATGTCACACAAGTTGAACAAACTTAGTTAAACAGAATCCTGATCCCATGCATCCCCTAGGGAAACAAACCTAGTGAAACAGACTATATAGGTAAACTGAGACAGGTTGTAGATTAAATCACATTTAGAAGGGTCACAACGGGCCAATGGAGAGGGGTGATTGATTTACATGTCCATGAGTCAGCATAACTAAGTCACTTGGGGAAGCTCAAACCGTCCTTTATCTTTTTATCTGAGGAATGTCAAAAATTCTTGCCTCGATTCTATAATTCCATAAGTCAGGCTTTAGCCAACCCGGGTTAATATTGTCAGGAGATAGTCAGCTAACTCTCTATGAGAAATACCGTAATAAAATGTAATAAGAGGAAAATGAAAGATTTACATCACAGATGATGGATCGGATCTAGAGAGTTGAGGTGGCAGGGTCCCTGGACGGCATCTAACCCAGCCCTCCCATTGCACTGAGGAGACACCAGAGGCCCCAGGATTGTGATTGTCTGGGGTTACCAGAGTGAGGAGAAGGAGTAGAGCCACTGAGGAGACCACACAACACTTGAGCCTTGGAAGAAGAGGAAGACTTGAACAGATGGAGAAGGGGAGAGTCTGTTCTAGTCATCAAAAAGGGTTTTACTGGGGCAGCTAGGTGGCACAGTGAGTAGAGCACCAGCCCTGGAGTCAGGAGGACCTGAGTTCAAATCCAGCCTCAGATACTTGATATAGTTACCAGCTGTGTGACCTTGGGCAAGTCACTTAACCCCAATTGCCTGGCCTTCTCCCCTCCAAAAAAAAAAGAAAAAGGTTTTTACTTTTCTTTTTTTTTTTTAGGCAATCGAGGATAAGTGACTTGCCCAGGGTCACACAGCTAGTAAGTATCCGAGGCTGGATTTGAACCCCAGATTCCAGGGCCACTGCACCATGTAGCTGCTCCATCTTTCATTCTTATCTAATCATTCCCCAGCTAGATTGTAAACGCCTTGGAGTCAGGGTCCAGAAGCATCAGGGCCCAGCACACCCTAAGTGTTGAGTTAAAAACTCATATTGACTGATGTGTCTCATGAAGAGATGCTTCATCTCATATACCATCAGAGGCAGGGTAGTGTAGTGGACAGAGCACTGGCCTTGGCATCAGAGACGCATGAATTCAAATCCAGCCTCCCATACTTTACTAATTGTATGCTCCTCTAACCCTGTTTCCCCAACTGTTAAATGGGTATAACCCTAGCACCTGCTTTGCAGGATCGTTACAAGGATCAGATATATGTAAAGAAGTATATAAATGTAAGCTATTTATTATTTTTATTATTATTATTGTTTATTATTAGAGTAGTATTTGGCTTTCCTCTCTACTAGTAACAATGGAGTGGGCTAAGCAAGTTATATTCTTCCTTTTCGCAAGCAGCAACCAGGGTCCTATCAGTAGTACCTCGAACTCAGTGGTTTGGGTCTCATATGAACTGACAAGGTGTTTTCTTTTTTTTCATTATTATTAATTTTTATTCTGAACCTAACAAACATGAATTAGAGTGGACATTTGCTTAAGTTAAAGTTAAGAAGACTGTACAAGCAACTACAGATCCTTATTCTGTACATCCTTCTTTTGTTTTGAAGTAGATAAGTTCAACGAATATTGTATGGTTTGTTCCTTTCTGGGAATTCCTTCAGTTCTTTTTGCTGCATTAACAAAAAAAGAAGCCTTTTCTCTTTTTACTTCCTTATTCCTATTTCCCCCTTTGCCTCCCATCCCTTCCCCTAATGGAAAGAAAGGGGAAAAAAACCAAAGGCCTTCTAATGAATCTACATAGTCTAGCAAAACCAATACGGACTTTGACCAAGACCCTAGTGTCTTAGAGTTCTAAGGAGGTTTGAACATTTCCCTTGTAAATTAGATGCCTGGGGTTAATGGGGGAGTGAGTGGGTTGTGGGTAAATGAAGGAGTTTATTCCAGAACCTCAGAGGCTGTCCCGTCCAACTAAAACCTGAACAGGAGTCAGCCCTCAAGGTAGACCTCTCCTCCACGCTTGGTGCAAAGCACGGATGAGAGTGACTTCCCCCCACCTCCAAGGTAGCCTGTTTCCCTGTTAGGAAGTTTCTCCCAGCTTCTCCCCTAAATCTGCCTCTCCACAACTCCCATCCATTGCTCTTAATCCTCTTCTCTGGGGCCAAGATAAAAAACCAAACAATTCTCTATGGAGTCTGAATACATATCGAAGCATACTTTTTAAAACTTTATTTTTCTTGGGTTGGGTTTTTTTTTTGGTCTGTGTTTTCTTTTGCAACCTGGCAAATCTGGAAATATGTTTTGCATGACTGCACATGTATAATCTATTTTAAATTGCTTGCTTTCTCAAGGAGCAGGGAGAGGAGGGACAGAGAGAGTATGGAACACAACATTAAAAAAAAAGATTGTTATTACATATAATTGGAAAAAATAAATTACAACAATTTTCACTTAAAAAACTCCAACAATTTTCTGAGTCTAATACCTAAAGACAATTATCATGTTCCTCTGTAATCTTCTCTTCTCCAGGTTAAATATACCCAATTCTTTGAACCAATTCTTCATTATAGGATGATTGTGAGACCCCTTACTGCCCACCCCCACTAGCCATCCTCTGGGTATTTCCCACCTTCTCAGTGTTCTTCCTAAAATGAGACACACAGAACTGAATTCAACACTCCAAATACGAAGTGACCAATAGAGACGATACGCGGTAGGACTTTTACCTCCCTAGCTTTAGGTACTATTAATCTCCCAAGAGAGCATTGGCTTTTTTGGGTTACCATATCACCCTGTTGACTTGGAGTGAGTTTGCAACCACTGAAACTATCAGATCTTTTTTGAGATCTTCCCTCATCTTGTACTTGTGAAGTTGATTTTTTTTAATAACCTCAAGCCTTAGAAAAGCATTGGTGCTGGGTAAGTACTTAATAAATGCTTTATTGAAGTTCATCTACTTGGATGAGACCATATGAACTATCCTGTCAAGCCAGATCTCTTTGAATTCTGACTCATTCATCCAGTATATGGATGGCCGTGATTCACCTATCCACCATCTCCCAGCAATCTTTCCTAGCTTGTGTCATTGGTGAATCTGATTAACATTCTATTTATTCCTTTACGCCAGTCATTGGTTGATCATCTCAAACAGCGTGGAATAAGCGTGGATGCCTGGGGCATTCCATTGATGGGCCTCCTTTCAAACTGACCTTGGAAGGTGAATGACGGGCTGTTCTTTGTGTCTAACCATTCAACCGATTCCAAACCCACCCAACTGTCCTATTGTCTAGCCCATATTTCTCTCTCTTGCTTACTAGTAAAACATGGAGAGATTTGGTCAAATGCTTTGCTAAAGTCTAGGTAAACTATATCCATAGCATGTCCTTATGTTTTGTTAACGCTGTTAATACTGTCAATAAAGGAACTGAGATTAGTCTGGCATGACTTTTTTCATGGCTCCATTCCGGCTCTTTGTGGACACTGCTTCCTTTCCTAGATGTCCAATAGATACCTTGTTAATAAAATTGTAACCAAGCTTTCCAGTGAATCCTGGGGCATTTGACTTGCAGCTGGGTATATAGAAAGAGATGTGACTCCAGATGAACAAATAGAATGTGAGCAAGACGTATCATGCCTGCCTAAAGGACCAGAGGAATGGGGCTTGTGGAAGAGAAACATGTGTGGTCCTGAAGAGTCTTCAGCAGAGAAATGTATGGAAAGAGAAGCTACAGACATGTAAGAGAAGCCCCTGATTTTCAGTCTGCCTCCCTGTTAGCATGGACCACCTTTAGTGAGATCAGATCCTCTCTCCTTTGAGTCATATGAAATCCAAAATTAATTCCCTTTTGTTTGGTTCTTTCAATTTGGTGAGCTAGGCACTGCTTTGCTGTAAATTATATGATTGTGGGGAAAATGAGATGATAATATGATTCTGAGAAATTGGGGAATGGGGACTGAGCACAAAATGTTCTGTATGTCTTGTGGTCAGTTCTTGTAATGACCACAGAAAATACCAGCATGTTCTTTTTTCCCTAATATTTTTCCCAATTATATATAAAAACAATTTTTAACATTCATTTTTTAAAAATTCTGAGTTACAAATTCTCTTTTCTCTCTTCCCTCATCGAGAAGGCAAGCAATTTGATATAGGCTATGCATGTAGAGTCATGCAAAATATATTTTCATATTAGTCATGTTGTGAAAGAAAACACAGACCCCCCCCCCCCAAAAAAAGCAACCCAAGAGAATAAAAACAACCTTTGCTTTGATCTGCATTCAGATTTCATCTGGAAGTAGATAGCATTTTTCATCATAAGTCCTTTAGAATTGTCTTAGATCATTGTAATGCAGAAAATAGCTGAGTCACTCACTTGCTAATTGTCATACAATATTGCTGTTACTGTATACATTCTTCTGGTTCTGCTTGCTTCACTTTGTATCTGCCCATGTAAGTCTTTCCAAGTTTTTCTGAAAGCATCCTGCTGATCATTTCTTATAATACAATAGTATTCCATTGCAATTATATACAGCAACTTGTTCAGCGATTCCCCAGTTGATGGACATACCCTCAATTTCCAATTCTTTGCCACCACAAAAAGAGCTGATATTCTTTTAATAACCACAGAATGTACCAGGATATTCTTGTAATACCCACAAGGCTTGTAAAACTCTGGCCAAACAGAGAACACCCATATTACTCAAGATTGTGTAAGTTGATTGTTCCTTCACATTAGTTTCCCTTAAGGGAACAAAGCCAAGGGAAGGCACTTAAGATAGTAATGGGATCTGGTAGTAGCTTACCAGAGGGAAGTCACTTGGAGAAATTTCACGTGTCATGGAATCAGAGAAAGCTCTCAGTTCAACCTAAATAACCAAAAAAAAAAAAAAAGCATGCTATTAAATTCTGTGAAATTTGGTATAAAACTGTAAGAGATTCAGCTGATCAATTATGTTAGCTTAAATTCAGCACTTTCAATTACTGTATATTGAAGAAATTGAGATTAGCCATTAAACAACCTCACTCCTACAAATAAATTATTGGTTTTGCTGGGATGTCCTGTCTAAAGGATCATGACTTCCACTCCTATTTATCAATGGTTTTGAGATTACTTTTAGAAAATTGTGTGCACTGACTTTTGATTAAATTTTCAGTGGGAGATAGATTCTGTGTTTGTTTTACAGTTATTGTTTCTGTTTTGAGTCTTTGTAAATGCTGCAAACTTCTTCTTGTGACCTGATCAGCCAAAGGAAAAAAGGGTATATTTTTCTGAGGAACTTTCAAAGCCTTCAAAAAAGAAAGTCTCTCTCTCTCAACAGTCTGCCAATTCTTTCAGTACCCTGGGATGGAATGTGTCTGAGTTCACTGACTTGAACCCATGGGGGGTGGGGGGATGGGAAGAAGACTAGTTAGCTGGTCTTTTACTATCTCCCTACTCATCTCCGGTAGGAGTTCTCTGTTTTAGCCATTTTCGTTCTGTCCTTTCCAGCCCCAAGATCATTCTCCTTGACGAAGGAAATGGAAAGAATGTAAGAGTTGAGCAGCACTCCCTCTCTCCATGTTCAGTTATCATTCCATCGATCCTGACCAGTGGTCCAGCCTGATCTTTGATCCTCCTTTTTCCCTATATAACTCAAAAATCCCATTCATTTTCCTTACCAACCAGTTGGTTGTGAGCTTTAACACTCTGGATACTCTTCTTACAGACCTGTTTCAAGCTTCTGTTTCTTCTCCTTGCTTCCACATATTACTGGGCTTTTATTGTCCTTGCGGTGGTTGTTTTTTAAGTAGGTTGGTGAGTTCCTTGTGCATCCACATCAGTCTCTTTAAAAAAAAAAACAAACCCTCCAGTTTATTCCTAACCAGAAACGCTGGACAAATGGGTCAACTAAAGCTCTAACTTAGACATGCAAAGAAGACAATTCAGTTAATTTCTCCTTTCGAATCCATAAGGTTTCATTGGTGTAAGGCACTCCCATAGGAGAAAACTTTTCCTTTTGATGCCAGAAGGCATCTTCTTTGTGACTTCTTAGAGAAGACTTTTTGTGAATTCTTAGAGGATTCTATGGGGCACTGAGAAATTAAGTGAGTTGACAGGACAAGACTGAAACCCAGGTCTTCCAGATTCTGAGACCACCTACTCCACTGTCTCTCTCAGAAGTCATAAAAATCTCAATTAAGAACGTGGGTTTGGTGGGAAGCAGGAATAAGCGTGGATGAAAAGGGTAAGATCAAGCCAGGATTCTGAGTGGTTTCATATTCTAGTTGCCTTCAGGATCTCAGAAAGAAACAGGTCACCAAATAAGTCGTTAACAGTTTTGGAAAAAAAAAAAAACTTTCCTCGGTAAAGTTATAATCAACTCCCATCAGAGTTGTGAAAACTCTCACTTTCACAGAGAAGGTGTGATATAGAGGGGCGAAGAAATCTTCGAAAGCTGCGTTCTCTGGCTGCTACCCTGCTAGCCGTGGGGGAGGGTACGGGACTCAGTTTTGATCTAGCTATTGCCCAAACCTGTTTTCTGCTACCAACCTGTCTGCCACACACCACTTCCTTTTTCACATCAACCAAACCACAGAAATATCTTGTTTTTTGGCATCCCTGAAGACTCTCATCGGTTGTCTGGCTCTTGAGAATTGTTGTGGGGAAGGAATTGACAGATGGTAGACTTGAGTGTTGGGTAGACTATCAGAGTAATCATCTTTCTCTTTTTTTCCCCCCTTTAGGTGGGTCTGTCGGGTTTTCCCCTGTTCGTCCCTCAGTCTGTAATATTTGTGGTTTAATTAAGATTAGATTCTGCCAAGCTCAGAGCAAAGTGTGGGCCAGCCTTTGCCTTCAAAGAAGGCATTGTCTTAGCATGCCTAGTAAGTCTCTAGTCCCACAATGTTGGCAATTGTTTGGAAAATCTAATTTTTATTTTTATTAAGGCTCTCAAAGGGTTAGACCTCAGAAGGCATTTTGGAATGAAGTAGCCACTTTCTAGGAAAAAAACGTATAGGAAACTGTTTGTCAGTATTTTCACCCATTGTTCATCCCAGACAAATTAGCTTATTAGTTGTTCCCCACGTGGAGCATCTCATCTCCCATTTCTCTGCTTTCGAGGGCTCTTTGTTGTTGTTGTTGGGTCATTTCAGTTTTGTCCTGCTCTTCGAGACCCTATTTGGGGTTGTCTTGGCAAAACTACTAGAATGGTTTGCCACTTCCTTCTCCAGCTCATTTGACAGATGAGGAAACTGAGGCAAACAGGTAAGTGACCTCTCAGTTCACTGTGCCTAGCTGCCCAGAATGGGCTGTGCCTCATGCCTAGGGTGTGCTTCTTCATTACCATACCCTGATCCAGGATCCTTAGTAGATACGTGACTCTTCTAACCCCCAGCGAGTCACAGAGTTTTAAATTTGGGAATCAGAAAGTCCTGGGTGTGGCTCTTGCTACCTCAAACACTTACTAGCTAAATGACTCTAAGCAAGACACTTATCTGTGCCTCGGTTGCCTCATCTGTAAAATGGGGGGCTGTTTGGCCTCTAAGATCCCTTCCAGATCTAATCTGTTGTCAAGTAACAGATTCCTAGCTTCCCCCAAAATATAGTTCAGGTGTCACCTTCTTACATAAGGCTGGGACCCCTAGCCAAGAACATTTTCTACTACTTTAAATTATATTATATTATTTCATTTACATTTTGAATTTACAAAAAGAAATGTAACACTGACTACCCTAAGAGACCTAACATTGCCTAAAAGGAAACTGATATATTTCATCCCATCCCACCCTTAAGGGGGTTTGGGGTGTCTAGGGTCTCTGCAAATGGCTCTAGTCCCCACTGATGGAGTTCCCAACTGTAGAAGTGGGATGCCCAATGCTCCAGTTCCATTTAATCACTGATAGTCACATTAGGTTTTACAAAAACATATTTACTTTAGAAGGTAAAATCACAACGATACAAACTTATTTCTTCAACACGTGAGAGACATAATCCTCTCTCCCTGCACACGACCTCTGTGTGTGTGTGTGTGTGTGTGTGTGTGTGTGCTTGAGGCAGTGGGGGGTGGGGTGCCCGGTGAAGGAGATTAGGTTCATAGCTTAGCTCCGTTCCCATAGAGCGCAGTCCCATTTCCAAGTCTTTCCAAACCCTTCTTGGGCTCAAATCCCAGGCACTCTGGCTCTTCAGGATGTCCACCCACGCCAGGCCGGCTGGCTGTACCACCCCACCTGCAAGCCTGTCTCCAAGGTCACCATGGTTTGATTTCTAGGTCTCCTGACAATCACCTCTGGCACCTGAAACTGGGGACAAACAATGCAGAACAGAAACAAACATCCCCATACCCATTTCTCAGAATTTGTGTAAAAAAGAAACATGCAGGGGAAGGACTTCTTCCTCCCACTGGTTCAGCTCATGGCCTCCATGATGTGGGAGAATTGGGATCATCACCCTCTGGATGCAGCAGAGAAGAGCAGCCCAAAAGGGGTGATGGAAAAAAAGAGATTGAGGGGCTCAGTCTTACTATTTTAAAGAGGAAGGAATCCAGCCAATCAAAGGAGGTTACTGCCATCCATGTAGTAGCAGGTGCCCAGGGCTCCATGTTAGGCACCGAGACATGCTCCAAAACAGGTACCCTGAAGGGTACCTCTAGGTTAGGAGAACTGGGGTGCCCCTGGGTGTAGAGAAAGTGTGGCATAGTGGAGAGAGAGCTGGCTACCAACCCAGGAAGACTCTGGCACATACTGGCTATGTGACCCTGGACAAGTACCTTCACTTCTCAGGGCTCTAGGCAACTTAGTAAGACAGTAGGTGGAAGAAAAGGTGCACTGGTGGAGTGGGTTTTATCACTGGTCCCATCCCTCTCCTTATACTTTGTATTTTCTTATCTGTGTTCAGTAGAGTGTAAGCTCCTTGAGGGCAGGGAATTTTTCCTCCTTTTTTGTATCCAAAGCGCCCTGCATAGTGTCCAGTACATTTTTTCTCCACCTCCAACCCATGATTTCACTAACCTAATGAAATATTATTAAGGAAACTCCCTTATCTGACAGATATTCTGTAAGTTATGATATTAGTTTCTTAGGGCACGGAGAAATTCCATGATGCGGCCAATCATACTCCTATCCCCTCCCACTGCCCCCCTTTGATTATCTCTTATTTATATCTTGTTTATACATATTTGCTTTTATGTTCCTATGACATTTGATTATCTCCCATCTATATCTTATTTCTACATAGTTGCTTGCACAGGTGAATTGGGGCCATTAAGCTTGAGAAGAGTGGCTCCCAACCTATGGAGTTAAGGCAAGTCATGTATTTTCTCAGTCAACAAATACTAATCAATCAGTTGGTCAACAAATATATATTAAGCACCTACTATGCATCAGGCCCTGCGTTTGGTGCAGAGGACACAAGGACAAGGAAGGAATGATCCTTACTCCCAAAGAGCTTAAATTCTAATGAAGAAGCCAACGAGGGTGTATATAAATATTTACAACATAATTATAAAGTGCAAAAGTACAAATATATACAAAGAGTAAAAGACAAAGCTGTTTGGGAGGGCAGTAGCAATTGGGGGAATCAGGAGAAGTTTCATGCTCAGGATATCACATATACTACCATTTTTGTAAATTTGTAAAAAATTTTGTAAAATTTGTAAAAAATTCTTGATTTTTGTTTTTTAGAAGGCTGAGCATTCCTACTTTAGTCAGCAAGAACATCCAGAGACAGAGAACTTGGATGGCTGCAAGCTCATTAAGTGCAGGGCATTTCATTTTTATCTCTGTATCCCCATCACACAGTCTCAGTGACTGGCACCAAACAAGTGATGAATAAAATGATTGTTGACTGAACGCCTGATTGAGAGTCCCTGGGTTCATTCCACACACAGGTTGGTCTGGAGAACAGAAGACTGGCCGGGGGCGGGGTGGGGGGGGGGTGGCGGGCAGGGTGGACATGACACTTGTCTTCAAGTAGGCAGAGAGCTGCATGGTGAAGAGAAGCAGACTAATCTGCTTTGACCCCTAGGACAAAATGAGCTAGGAGCATATATTCCTCTCCATGCTATAATTTTGACTTTCCCCAGACTTTTTCTTCCATGCGATAGAAACCTCTTTTCTCTGAAAGCACACTCCAGTGAGGACTTCACACATTCTAAGTACCCTCTGCCCCTGACGGGCAACCTTCTGATTGGCTAACTCCTCCCAGAACTCCCATTTGAGGAGTCCTAGACTATGTTTGTCATCCCGATTGGGAAAAAGCCATAAAATACAGTAATAAATGAAAAGCCATAAAAACTTAAACTGTGAAAGGGAGAAGCCTGAACATGGTGACCTGTTCACAATCATAACTTAGATACAAAATCATAACTTAGATACTGAGTCATAACTGAAGATATTAATGACCTATGAAAGCTAAAACAAGAATATTATGATCTACATGTGATCAGGACACGATCGATACAAAAACTTATGTTTGGGCATAATGTTGGCTCGATGCCCAAACTCATTACTAAGCAGAAAACACAAAATGTCCACCAATTAATAGCGATGCATTCTCTAGCTCCTCTTGCCTTTGTCTGTTTTCTATAATTACCATGGAGATTTTGGGGGTTCTTTGGAGGGGATTCACTAAACTGGCCAGCCACCATCCCATACTAAAGATTGCCCCGGTTTGTAAGTATTCATAATGATTGATTGAACTACTACCTATAAAGCTCTGTGGCCTCTTTCTTTGGTATCAAAAGAACACCCCATGGTTATGGGGGAGGTACAGGGTTCCCCAGCCAGGGAAATTCTAGAAATACACATGTCTTCACTCCTCTCTAGGTTACACACCCAATTCTTCCAAACTTTCTTTACCTTGAATGAGTCACCTCCATTTTTCCCCTTTTATATGTTGTCTTCCCCAATTAGAATGGAAGCTTCTTGAGGGCAGGGGCTGTCTTTCTGTTTGCATTTAAATTCCTGGCTCTGACAGTGCCTGGTACATAGGAAGCACTTAATAAATATTTGTTGACTTGTCGCTGAGAAATGAGTGAAAGTTGGGGTGGCAGATTTAGATCTGATGTCTCCAGAAACTTGCTAACAAGAGCTAACAATGTCAGCTTGGAATGGGTTTCTCCAGAAAGAAGGTTTCCTCTCACTAGTGGTCTTTCACCAAAAACCATGATGGGGGATGTCGAAAAGGCGATTCTTTGGAGGGACCATGGCAAAAGGCTTGATGGCTTCTGAGGTCCCTCCCAACTCTGAAGTTCTGGGATTCTTTGAGAAATACTCTAGTCCTACTCATAGAGGTTAGACAGAGGTGGGATGGGTTGGAAATTGTGGGGATGCCTATCCATTGGGGAATGGCTGAACAAGTTGTGGTATATGAATGTAATAGAATATTATTGTTCTAGAAGAATGCTGAGCAAGCAGATTTCAGAAAAACCTGAAAAGACTTAACATGAACTGATGCTAGGTGAAGTGAGCAGAACCAGGAGACCATTGTACACAGTAATGGCAACATGTGCGATGATCAGCTATGATAGACTTAGCTCTTCTCAGCAATACAATGATCTAAGACAATTCCAAAAGACTCAGGATGGAAAATGCTGTTCATATCCAGAGAAAGAACTACAGAGTCTGAATACAGATATTATTTTCACTTTTTTTCTTTCATGTGGTTTTCCCTTTTCATTCTGATTCTTCTTTCCTAACATGACTAATGTGGAAATACATTTAACATGATTGTACATGTATAATCTGTATCAGATTGCTCGCTGTCTCGGGGAGGGGGGTGGGGAAGGGGGAGAGTGAGAAAAATTTGGAACTCCAAATCTTACAAAAATGAATGTTGAAAACTATCTTTACATGTAACTGGAAAAAAAATTAAATACTGTTAAGAAAAAAAAGAAACATCCAGGTAGTCATCAAACTTTTGCTTAAAGGTCTCATTTGAAGAGGACCCCCTTCACATTCCCTCTTTGTCACTTACTCCCAGTGTGATCTTGGAGGAGTCTCTCAGCTTCTCAGGGCTTCCAGTTCATCACCTGAAAAACAAGGGGGTTTGGCCCCCTCCCAGCTCAAGATGCCACCCTATGACCATCTTCCACCTCTGGGTACCTCCTGCCATTGTTAGAATCTGTTCTTTGCATGGTTCCTAAGTGTATCTTACTCTGACACCTCATTGTGGCACAGAAGAGACCCTGGGGTCCCAAAGGCTGTACTAGTGGAGTATTAGCTCTAGCAGGCTCTACCAACTTAGAAAATCTTTTGAGTTTAGTCTCAGGGATGGACTGCATACCTTTTATTTGAGGACCAGCCTGGTTAAATTCAGAGATTTTTCAATCAATCAATCAATCAATCAGTATTGAAGGGCCATATGCTAGGCACTGTGCTGGGTATTGGGAATACAAAGATAAAAATGAAACCATTCCTGGCCTCAAGCAGCATATATTCCATCAAGGGAAGCAGCACATACACACACAAGGTACTTAACCTCCCTCAGCCTCAGTTTCTTTATCTGTAAAATGGGGCTAATCAAAGCCCCCACCTCCCTGGGCTGTAATGAGGATCAAATGAGGTAATATTTGTAAAGCATTTACGCTGTAGGTGGCCCATAGTAGGCCCTGAATAAATGCTTGTTTCCTTCCTTCTTTGTTTATTTGCTATCTTTCTCACTAGACTATGAGCTCCTTGAGGGGAGGGATTGCGTTCTTGTGTTTCTCACTACCCCCAGCTCTTAGCCCAGTGCCTGGCACATAGTAAACACTGAGCAAATGCTTGTTGACTGACTGATAGTGCCCAGATACCAAGCACCTGAAGAAATCTCAGTTGGTGAAAATATTGTTAATTAATAACAGTAACCGCAAATTAAAGAGTAATAGGAGAGGAGTAACAGCCTGGGGTAGGTTAACAGAGATACAGAGTCTGGGAGGATGGATGAGTGAAAAGCATTTGCGATTACTCCAGCCAGCTCCCTTCTCTGCCTGGAAAAGCTTAGTATAAACGTAACAATCAAGTGACATGATCCCAAGACAGAAAACAAAGAAAGGAGGGGATGCAAAGGGAAGGAATTAATGAAATGGCTTTATGTGAGAAGCTCAGTTGGTTTTTTCTCTCCAAAGTTTTATTTCTGCCTTTTGTGTTCTATACAATAGATATTTCCCTTTAATCCTCCCTCTCCCAACCCTCCCTTGTAACAAAGAAAAACAGATACAGCAAAACCATCTAAGGCAAGCACCTCCTTCAGACAACGTATGCCACATTCTGTATGGGCATCTGTTCTCCAGACCTAACCTTAGGAATGATGTTTAATCAAATGAGATCATCTGTGTGATGTGCCTGCCGCATAGTAGGCACTTAATAAATGCTCATTCCCTTCCCCCACCCCCACCCCCGCCCTTAATCTGAGATCAGCTCTCTTTTAGTGTCTTCACTTATACTATTATGTTATTGCTTATATCATTCTCCTAATTCTGCTTTCTTCTCCCTACCTCGGTTCATTAAAATCTCTCTACTTTTTCTGAATTTCTTATAGTCATTTCTTAATGCGCAAAAACATTTCATTATATTCACATACCCCGATTCATCCAGCCAGTCCCCAGATGGTAGACACCCACTTTGGTTTTGCTACCACAAACAATAATATTAGATAGCATTTATAGAGAACTTTAAGGTTTTCAAAACAATTTGCTTGTATCGTCTCATTGAGTCTTACAACAACCCCGGGAGGTAGGTGCTATGATTATCTATATTTTGCATCGATGAAAACTGAATTTGAGGGAAGACAAGTTACTTGCCCAGGGTCACACAGCTAGCAAGTGTCTGAGGAAAGACTCACACTCAGGTCTTCCTGACTCCCAAATCCGGCACTCTTATCTACTGTATCACCTAACTGCCACCAAAAAAAAAAAATCAATTGTGAATATTTTGGATTAAATAGTTCTTTTGTTTCTGTCTTTGATCTCTTTAGAGCATATATCCAGAGGGGGAGGGCATTGGCTAGGAACATTTTAGTGACTTTTCTCATGTGATTCCTTTTTTTAAAGAATTATCTTTATTATTATGAACTTAATCATCAATAAACATGTCTTTGCAAACTTAAAGGTGCTATATAAATGCCAGTTCCTATTATCAGCTGTATTTACTCTATTTTACCCACTTGACTGCTCTTTTTATTCTGGTTGTACTAATTTTGTTTTCACAGAAGTTTTTTAATTTTATATAATCAAAATTGTTTTGCTTTTTGTATTGAGAGAGGGAAGAAGAGGGGAGGACAAGAGGGGACTAGAGGGGAGGGGACAGGAAGGGATGGAAGGGAGGGGAGTGGAGAGGGGTGGAGAGGGAAAGAGAGAGAAAGAGAGAAAGGGGGAGAGAGAGAGGGGGGGGAGAAAGTGGAGGGGGGAGAGAGGCGGGAGAGAGAAAGAGAGAGAGGGAGGGAAAGGAGTAGGAGGAAGATGGGAGGAAGAGAGGAGAGAAACAGAGACAGAGAAAGAGGAGCGTGGGAAGGCAGGAGGGAGACACATCTGTTCATGAATGTGCATTTGTGGCATGAGAGGGACTTTCCCAACTTTTGTTTATTATATCAGTTTCAGAGGAAAGAAAATCTTCAGGCTTACTGATACCCCCCACCCCAGCCTCCATTAGCTACAGCTAGAGAGGCTCATTATTATTCCCAAATCCAGGATCAGTATTTTTTTTGGACCAAGATGACTTTTTAAACCAGATGACCAACAACTGTATTTTCTTCCTGGGAGTTCCTTTTCTTTGGGCTATAGGGCAGTACAATGCCTAACCATCCACGTAGTAACAGAGAGGCTTTGAACAGTCTATTCTCTCTGTGCACATTTTAATAGATATGAGGACATTGTCAAGAACACCCAGTCCCTGGCTCAAAGCTGTGGTTCAGCCTTATGGTCCTTCAGTCTTTTCAAACTCCAACACCTGGCAAGCTTCTGTAGAGACTATTTTCAGCTAATTTGCATGATAGTAAAGCTACAACCACATGACTCTCATGCATGTGGTTTGTTAGATTTCTAGGTAGAAAATAAAACCTTTTCTTCCTGTTTCCAAACTGTGTCTTCTCCCATGCTATATATATTTGCTTTGGAAGATAGGTCCCCAGAGTGTGATTACTCCTTTTGCCCCTCAGGGTTATAGGAACAGCCCTAAATGGTTAGAATTTCTAGTGGTCACTCACAAGCCCCAACCAGAGTGCTCCCCACTGATTATCAGATAAACTTCATTCTCTTTTAGAAAGGGTATTTACTAGTGTAAGGTTGGGGATTTCTACTCCAATCTTAATTAATGTAAGGCCCAGATTTCGCCACTGACTCAAATGTGTAAACTCAATAGGATCCTCGATTAATTTGGGAGGAGCAAGATGCTTTGATGTCACCAAATCTGATGGTCTTTTCTCCCTCTTCCTCATCCTTCCCAACCTTCATTTGACAATATTCATCACTCTCTCCTCTTGGATATCTTCTCATGTGAGTGTGTGTGTGTGTGTGTGTGAGAGAGAGAGAGAGAGACTACTCTCTCCTGCTTCACCTCCTACCTGTCCAGCCACTTTTTCTCAGTCTGCTATGCTGGCTCACCATCCATATCGTGCCCAGCAAGGTAGTGGAGCAGACAGAGAACTACAGCTGGAGTTAGGAAGACCTGTGTTCAAATCTGGACTCAGAAATTTGCTGACTGTGTGAATCTGGAGAAGTCATTTAACATCCTTTAGTCTGTTTCCTCAACTGCAAAATGGGGGTAATAACAGCACCTCCCTCTCAGGGTTATTGTGAGGGCCAAGTGAGATAATATCATAAAGCACTTAGCCCAGTGCTCTTCTGGTATCCTCATGGCTCAGCATTAGTGCCTGACACACAGCTGGTGCTTAATAAATGTATATTGACTAACTGAGAAATATATAGCTTAGTTATAAGCGTACATATACATGTGTATGTATATACATAGATAATCATGTGTATGCATACTCAGCTCTAGACCCTCCCCTGTGTTTCAGTCCCACGTCACCATTGCCTATTGGACACTGTAAACCTGATGTCTCAGTAGCATCATATTCGATGTGTTCAAAACTAAATTCACTATCTCTCTCCTCTGTCAAACTTGACGATATCTGTCTGAGGCACCCGCCATCATTCCAGCCTCCCTGGTTCATAACCTCAGCATCATCTTCCACTTCTTTCTCTCTCTCACCCCAAACATCCAATCTGTTGCCAAATCTTGCTGTTTCTACCTCCACAACATTCCCGTCATCCGACCCCTTCTCCCTATTCACCTCATAAGCCCTTTCCTTCTTCTCAATAGCTTCTCAATCATTCTGCCTGCATCAGGTCTCTCCCTATTCCAGTCTATCTGACATGCAGCTACCACAGGAATCTTCCTTAAGCACAGATTTGACCATGTGACCCCCATGGCTTCCTTTAAACTCTCTTTCCAGCCTCACTGGACATTATTCTCCCTCTTACTTTGTAATCCAGCCAAGTTGGCTTTTTCTTTTCACACACAGTACCCCATCTTTGCACCTTTCTTGGCCATCCCCCATGCCTGAAATATAGTCTCTCCAAATTCCTGTCTTATATAGTCCTTTTCTTCCTCCAATATGCAACTGAAACATCTACATGAAGCGTTTCCTGATTACTCCCCCCCAACCACCACGAGTACCCTCCCTCTTAAATCACTATTTAACTGTCTTGTATTTATTTTTCTTATATTGATTTTATATTTTCATATGAATATATTTATGCACATATATACGAGGGCGTAGGCACGTAATCAACGTTTTTGATTGGTTGGTTGGTGGATCACTGAATGAAAGCAGCCCCACCATTGGCCATGTCACTAGAGAGACTGGACCACTTAAGAGACAATGCATCGACTGAGAGCCTCCAACATTTACCAATTATGTGACCCTGGGCAAGTCGCTAAACCCTGTTTGCCTCAGTTTCCTCATCTGTAAAATGAACTGGAGAAGGAAATGGCAAACCACTCCAGTATCTCTGCCAAGAAAACCCCAAATGGGGTCATGAGGAGTTGTACACTTTTGAATAACAAACAACAACACAATTTGTCTTGATTTCAAAACTAGCTTGCTGTTCTTATGCACAATCCCATGGGAAATGACTTATTCTTTTTAGGTAGTGACACAAATATTGCCCGTGTCATATCATTTGCTTTTATCCAATGATCTTTTCACATTAATTAAGGAGTTTTCCACACCTAATTTACATCTGATTGATATAAACCATATTTCCCCATATATAAGACACATCTTAATTTTGGGGCCCGAAATTTGAAAAAAAAATGTATTACATAAAGTTATTGAACTCAAGTTTTATTCATCATAAAATTCATACAATAATACGATGAAATTCAAGGACCTTCTGGTCATAGCTTTCAGGCATCTTTTGGGCAAGTCTGGTGCCTATATGCATGCTAAGTCCATTCCATTTCATGAACCTGAAGCACCAATTGTGTCCTCCTTTGAAATCAGTAACTTCTTTTTCATCAGCAATTCTTCTTGCCTCATGCTGAACCATCTTTGTGGACACAGGAATTCCAATTGCCCTTTGTTCTTCAATTCATATCTTCAATTCCCTCTCTAAATCAGGCCGTTTTGCTGACTTGCCTCTCATGGCCTTCTTCTGCCATGGCATTTTCAGCAGGGCTTCTTCTTCCCATAGCCAGTCTCAGATTGTTTTCTTGGTTGGAAGAGGACCAAACTTACGTTCAGCAGCACGATTTCCATTCACTTTTGCAAACTGGATCACTTTTAACTTGAATTCAGCACTGCACAAAAATCTTTTCTGAGCTATTGCTGGGCAGAAAGTGGCAAAACGTAACCTAATATACCGGTAACAAATGCGAAACAATGAGCACATAGACGACAAGCACGAAAAAGCGGGAAATGCAAGTAAAAAAATCTACCACCACTGTATAAGACGCACCCAGTTTTTAGACCTCAAATTTTTCGGAAAAGGGTGCATCTAACACATGGGGAAATACGGTAGTCTTCTGTGATTAACTGGGGTAGGGGTCTACCTCCACTCTGGCATTAGCAAATTTAAATAAACGACAGAATATCCTCTTGAAATTCTCTACATGCAGTTATCAGAATCCGTGACTCAGGATGTCGTTCTTTTAGGTATTGATTGATATGATCTCAACCAACCAGTTGATAGGATCTCAGTGCTGGGAACTCAGGGCTGATTTTTAAAATGCACATTATAGATTTAAAAGTGAAAGAAGGGACCTTAAAAGCCATTTAGTCCAATTCCCTCATTTTACATTTGAGGAAACTGAGGCCCAAGGAGATGAAAAGACTTGCACAAGGTCACATAGCTAAAAAGGTAAGATTTGTACCCAGGTCCTAACTCTAAATTCTCTTCGTATTCCACTGTTAACTTGCTTTCCTTCCTTCCTTTCCTCCTTTCCTCTTTTCCTTCCTTCCTTCCCTTCCTCTTTCCTTCCCCCTTTCCTTCTTTCCTTCCCTCCTTCACTTCCCTCCCTCCTTTGTTCCTCCTTTTGTTCCTTCCTTCTCTCCCTCTTTCCTCCCTCCCTCTCTCCCTTCTTTCCTTCTTTCCTTCCTTCCTTCCTTCCTTTCTTCCTTCCTTCCTCCCTTCCTTCCTCCCTCCCTTCGTTCCTTCTTTCCTTCTTTCTCTTCCTTCCCTCCCTCTTTCCTCTCTTCCTTCCTCCCTCCCTTCCTCCCTCCTTCCCTTCCTTCCTTCTTTCCTTCCTTCCTCACTCCTTCCCTCCCTTCTTTCTTCCCTCCTTCCTTCCTTCCTTCCTCCTTTCTTTCTTTCCTTTTTCTTTACTGACAATCTGGCTCAGACAGAGGTGCTAAATGCGTTGAAACTGAGAGTCTACATTTAGAACATTCTAATTACCATCTGATTTTGCATAACCACTCTCCAGAAAGAAAAAAAAAATCTGCAAAAACACATTTATTCTTAACCAAAATTTCTTCCCACTTCTGTCTCTAAGCTGTTCTCCCAGTTCGTTCTTCTGCTTCCATATTGTTCTTCTTCACCTTTTCAAAACCCTAGTGAAAGAACACCCAAAGCCAGGTCGTCCACCTGCCTCCATCCCAAGGAGGCCTGACCCACCCAGTGGGGACTGTCTTCAAATACCATTTCCTCCCATTATTTTAGTCTAGATAATACTCATTAGGGCTTTCTGGGGTTGAATTAAATCCCGCGAACATCTATGAAGTGCCTACTATATGGAAGGCTCTGGGCTAGGTGCTTACAAAGATTAAATAGTTGCTATCCTCAAGCTCTCCGTGTCCAGAGAGAGAACTAACTGATGAACTCTGAATGCAAACTGAAGTATCATTTTTTCACTTTTTTTCCTTGGGTTTTTTGCAACATGGCTAATATAGAAATGTTTTGCATGATTTCACACATATAATTGATATCATATTGCCTGCCTTCTTGGTGAGTGGGGGAGGGAGGAAATTTGGAACTCAAAATGTATAAAGAAAAGGATTTTAAAATTAAATAATAATTTAAAAAAAGAAAAAAATAAGTTACAAACCTTTTTGCAAGGGTAAAACATGTATAAGAAAAACTGTATAAAAAAAAGCATGATGACTACTAGCCTTCTGATTGGTCTCCCTACCTCCAGTCTCTCTCTGCCCTCTCCAGTCCATCCTCCACCTAGGTACAAAAATTGTCTTTCTTAAAGTACAGGGTTGACCAGGTCACTTGAGGTCACTCAAGCATTTGCAGTGGCTCCCTTTTGCATCTTGGCAGTTTGGCCATTAAAGCTGTTCGTAAACCGTCTCCAACGTTCCTTTTCAGATTGATTTCCCATGATCCCCCTTCTGGCATTGCACATTCCAGCCAACTGTCTGCTTTGCTAATTCTAGAACTCAGTATTCCATTTCCTAGCAATTGCCATTCTTTTTGTGATGGTCATCCCCTATGCCTGGGAGACATTGCTTTTTTTTTTAATTTTTTTTTATTTAATATGTTTAGTTTTCAGCATTGATTTTCACAGGAGTTTGAATTACAAATTTTCTCCCCATTTCTAGCCCCCCCCCCATTCCAAGATGACGTATGTTCTGGTTGCCCTGTTCCCCAGTCAGCCCTCCCTTCTGTCACCCCACTCCCCTCCCATCCCCTTTTCTTTTCCTTTCTTGTAGGGCAAGATAAATTTCTACGCCCCATTGCCTTTGTATCTTATTTTCTAGTTGCATGAAAAAAAACTTTTTTGTTTTTGAACATCTATTTTTTAAAACTTTGAGTTCCAAATTCTCTCCCCTCTTCCCTTCCCACCCACCCTCCCTAAGAAGTCAAGCAATTCAACAAGGGCCACATGTGTATCATTATGTATAACCCTTCCACAAAAGTCATGTTGTGAAAGACTAACTAT
>CM053622.1:29676588-29711409 GCA_028646595.1 Phalanger gymnotis
TCTGACTGTATGTTTTGGTCTTCTTTGTCACCAAAGAAGGAATCCAGAGTCTGAGACTGAATCTGGGTGCATTTTTGCTGCCTGGCCATGTTCCCAGCCAACTTACTTGACCCTTGAGTTTTTCATCAGGGTATGACTGCTTGTAGACTTAAAGAGTTCTATGTTCCATGCTTGGGCAGATGCACTGCCACACCAGCACTCCTCCTTCCCCAAGAACCACCAACCAGGACTGGGCTTAGATCTTCATCAGGCTCTTCACTCCTGCTCTGATCAGCCACTTAATTCCTCCCACCAGGTGGGCCTGGGGCCAGAAGCAACTGCAGCTGTAGTTCTGTAGCTGCCCCACCTCTGCTGCCCCAGGGGCTGTGGCCTAATCGCAAACTTCCTGTCCCCAGCAGCTTTTCCCAATAACCTTCTTTGTTGTCTTTGCTGTTTGTGGGTTGAGAGGTCTAGTAAATGCCACAGCTCACTGATTCAGGGCGCTAGGGCACACTCTGCCCAGCTCCTGCTCTGGTTGGTCCGTGCTGCCCATGCTGGGCACTGCTCGGCTGAGCTCCGCTCCCCTCCGCTCCCAGCTCCGTGCAGGATAGACCTTACCCAGAGACCATCCAGGCTGTCCTGGGCTGTTGCCCTGCTTCCCTATGCTATTTTGTGGGTTCTGCAGTTCTAGAATTGGTTCAGAGCCATTTTTTATAGGTTTTTGGAGGGACTTGGCAGGGAGCTCACGCTAGTCCCTGCTTTCCAGCCGCCATCTTGGCTCAGAGACATTGCTTTTTAGAATCCCTGAGCATCTCTAGGCTCAGCTTGTAGGAGAAGCCTTTCCTGAGCCCTCTCCTGGTGTGGGCTTCCTCCCTTCTCCCTCCCTTACCTGTTGGTGGACATCTAGCCTCCCAAATGGAATCTAGCTCCCAAAGAGGTGGGGCTTTTCTGGTCTCTTCTTTACCTCCCTAGACAGAGCACAGAACCTGGCACATAGCTGGTGCGTAATAAATGCTCAGCAGAGAGGACTGGATTAGTTTGACCCGATGCTTTAGTAAGCTCCTGAAGAGAAAAGAATCTCCTGCAGGGCTTAGCCCAATGCCTGGCACAGAATATTTGATCAAGAAACCGCAGAATTCTAGAGTTGGATGAGACCTCAGCAACTCTCTAGTCCAACCCATTCCGCAAAGGAATCCCTCCTCCTATAATATATCCAGCAAAACTGGTGATCTAGACCAGGGATGGGGAGCCTGCGGCCCTCTAGGTCCTCAAAGTGAGGTCCTTTGACTGAATCAAGACTACACAGAACAAACCCCCTTAATAAAAGGATTTGTTCTGTAAAACCTGGGCTCAGTCAAAAGGCTGCACCCAAGGACCTAGATGGCCACAGGTGGCCTCCAGGCTGCAGGTTCCCCACCCCCATTTAGATTCTTCTTCAAGATCTCCAAGGAGGGGAAGGACTCAGCATCTCTGTTATCAAACCCAATGGGCCCCTGGGCTACCTCCCCTCATTGTCCCAGGCTCTGTCCTCTAGGGACAAACAGAACTAAGTGGGATCTCTCTTCCACATGACAGCTCTCGTTTCCTTGGAATCTTCTTTTCTCTCCAGGTTAAACTTTTCCCAGTTCCTTCACCAAGTCCTTGAATCCTCTGATCCTTCCACCTCTTATACCTGGCTCTGCAGCCAGAGGTGATTGTTGTCTGTCGTTCAGTCAAGTCCAACTCTCCGTGACCCCATTTGGAGTTTTCTCAGCAGAGATACTGGAGCAGTTTGCCATTTCCTTCTCCAGCCCATGTTACAGATGAAGAAACTGAGGCCAACAGGACGAAGTGACTTGCCCAGAGTGACACAGCTAAGTTAAGTGTCTGAGGCCAGGTGTGAGCTGACAAAGAAGAATCTTCCTGACTCTAGGCCCTGTGCCCTATCTGCTGTACCACCTACCTGTTAAAGGACGTGGGATCAGATCTTACTTCTGACACTTGCTACCTTTGTGCCCATGAACAAATCAATTAAACTGCCTAGTCCTTATCTGGAAATAAAGGCATTGGAATAGATCTCTGGGGTTCCTTCCAGCTCCTATAAATATATGGTACTATGATCTACCAGTGACTCACGGCTCTTCACCATCCTGGTTGCTCTCCTCTCTTAGACGCACCAACGAATCAACATCCTTATTGAATCATGGCACCATAAACTGAACATGGCTCCAGATGAAGTCTGATGGGATCAGGGCACAGGAGGACCACCTCCTCACTATTCCTGAAAGCCCTGCTTCTCTTAAAGCAGCTCCAGATCAATTCCTGTCTTTGGCTGCCTCATCAAAAGGCCAAATGACTCATCTTCAGCTCGTAGTCCCCAAACACCCTTTTTCAGACAAATTGCTGTTGAAGTATGACTCCCCCATCTGGTACTTCTGAAGTTGACTTTTTTTTTTTTTTTGCATTTTTCCTTTGAATTTCACCTGATTAGATTTAGTCCAATGTTCTAGACCAGACTTGCACAACTTGGCAGTAGGGAGGGGCCAAAATTAGAACAGGCTAAACTTCTTCAGGACACAGATAGGTTAGACCAGAGGCAGACTGAAGAAGGTTGGTTGCCACAGGTCATATGCAAGCTGCCGGAAATTCCTTGGGTGGGCTGTTCTAGACTGCCAAGATCTTTCTGTGACACCAACTTGGTCATCTCCAGCATGAGCTATTCCTCCCAGCTTTGAATATACAGTGGATAGAGCCCTGGTCTGGAAATCGGGAAGATTTATCTTCCTGAGTTCAAATCTGGCTTCAGACACTTATTAGCTATGTGACCCTGGCAAGTGACTTAACCCTGTTTGCCTTAGTTTCCTCATCTGTAAAATGAGCTGGAGAAAGAAATGCCAAACCACTGTATCAGTAAGGCAATAATAACAATATGGGTGATAATTGTCAAAATGCCAATGTGGTTCTGTATCGCAAAATATGCAAGACATAGAAGGTAGAGGAATAAACCATTTATTCTAGAGAACCAGATCCCATAAGCCATATGCCAAATCCATCACAGCAACAAAGAATTTGATACATAATATCACAGCATGGAACCTTGCCATCCTCAAACCTCTCAGCCCCCTGCTGGGGCCTTCCCCAAAACTCACAGTACAGCTATCACAGGTCAACTCTCTTTTCTTCACTTCATAATTGCCTTAACTGCTCTCAGCATTTCCTGTGACACAACCTCCTTTTCTTCTCAGCAAGCTACTCCCACCACGTGTCACTAAGGCTTCCTGTGACATAAGCAGGTCACATGTCCTATTAATGGGTGGGAAAGATCTTCACATCTAAATTGCTATTACAACCACTCCAGTATCTCTGCCAAGAAAACTCTAAATGGGCACAGAGAGAGTCAGCAACATAGTCTGCAAACTTGATGCTTGATACATGTTTGTTGAATTGAATTCATTTGTGTTTCATGATGCATTAACATATCAGTTCCTGGAGGGACACATCTGCATTCCTCCTGTGCTGGAGATAGAGTCCCTACCCTTTCTGCCTCTTACCTTTTTAAATGGAATGGCCCTTGGGCTTTTTGTCCAGGATGGCGGCAAAAGATGTTGCCTTAATGTAGAAAGTGGTATTATGTCACTATTTCAGATGAATAGCCTCCTCCCCTATGGGAAAGTTTTAGTCTATTTCTCAGAGCCTCTTCTGAATGTGGCTTATCAGTGGTCTAGCAACATTCCTCCAAGCAGATATTAAACACAGATAAGGAAGAGGGTGGGGGGAAGAGAAAACAAAGTTGAAGCAGTAATAGGAAAGGTTGTTATTTGTCAGGCAGTTAGGTGATGCAGCAGATAGAGCACCAGAAATGAGTCAGGAAGACCTGAGTTCAAATCCAGACACTTACTAGTTGTGTGACTCTAGGCAAGACATTTAATCCTGTTTGCCTCAGTTTCCACATCTGCAAACCGCTCTGGTATCTTTGCAAGGAAAACCCCAAATGGGGCCATAGGACTCAAAAACAAAAACAACAAACAGGAATTGGTTGAAAGAACTAGACACAACTCTAGAGAGATAAGAGATGAATAAAGAGAGATAGAATAAAGAGTCAGAATAAAAAGATAAATACAAGAAGGAAACAATAGAGATAGATAAGATAGGAATACATAGCTAGAGATAACTATGAAAGAGTTAGTGAGAAGGACAGAATAAACAGAGAAAGCTAGCTAGAGTCCAGCCTTCAAGCAGCTGCTTTAGGTTTTTTGAAATGGCAGACTCCTTTACACCGTACCAAAGGGCATTCTGCATAGCTCTTTCATCTGCATCTAGCAGACAGGTCACTAGAAAGTACGCTAAATTTGGAGGCGAATGACCAGGGTTCAAATCCTGATTCTGCCAGCACCTGAGTAGAGAGGTGGAGAAAGTCATGGACTTTGAGTGGCAAAATCCTTGTACTTGGCTCTGACCCTTTCAGTCTAGTTTACGTCACCCATCTAGATGTCCTGGGATCAGGACGTCATACGACAATAATCACTTCTGGGCTCCTAGCACATTCTGTCCCAGGGCCAAGAGCTGAAGCTGATATGATGTCATTCTGGCATCTGACCAAACCCTAGCTCCAAAGGTGTCTCTCTCTCTCTCTCTTTCTCTGTCTCTCTGTCTCTCTGTCTCTCCCCTCCCCCTCCTATTCTCCCCTTCTTTCCTCTCCTCTTTTCTCTCCTCTTCTTTCCTCTCCTCTCTTCTCTCCTCTTCTTTTCTCTTCTCCCCTCTTCTCCTCTTCTCTTCTGTTCCCTTCTCTTCTCTTCTCTTCTCTTCTCTTCTCTTCTCTTCTCTTCTCTTCTCTTCTCTTCTCTTCTCTTCTCTCCTCCCTTCTCTCTGTCTTTCTCTGTCTGCTATTCTCCCCTTCTTTCTCCTTTTCTCCTCCCTTCTCTTCTCCTCTCCTCTCCTCTTCTCCTCCCTTCTCTTCTCTCCTCTGTCTCTCCTTCTTCCTCTCTACCTCTTCTCTGTGCTCTGTCAGGGAGGGTTGCTTACCAGCTGACTGAATCCGGGTCAGAGGTCAGGGGCTCGGCATCTGGCAGTTCCTGGAGCCTTATCAGCCGGGAGCAGTGCATGGGTATCTTATGTAACATCCATGAGTCATGGAAAGACAACACCTCTGAGCCAGAAGGAACCCCAAAGGCCATCTAGTCCAACCCAGACTCTACAAAAAAATCCCCATGGCGGCATAGCCTAAAACCACTTTTATGTACTTAGCTCAGGAAGGGACCTCAGAGGACATCTTGTTCAATCATCCCATTTTACAGGTGAGAAAATTGAGGCCTACTGAGGTAGAATAATTTGTCCCTTGTTATTCAGGGGTAAATGGCAGAACTGAACTGAGATTTGAACCTAAATCCAAATCTAAGCCTCCTTCCACTGTAACATGCTGCCTCGTGGAAACTTGTTATTGTCTGAGGTAGCCAGTTCTACTTTTTGGGTGGCTATGTTTGTTAGGAATTTCTCCTTCTCTCAAGCCTTAAACTGCCCCTCTCTAACTTGGAGGAGCATATGCTTTAGAGCTGGAAAGGAGCTAAATTAAATCCATTTAAGAGATGAGGACACTGAGACAGAAACTGAGACAGACTTACCTAGGGTCGCTCAGCTAGTAAGTATCTGAGGCAGGATTTGAACTCAGGTCTTCCTGTGTCCAAGTCCAGTGCCCTATCATCTATGCCATGCTGCCTATAATTCATCTGTTGCTCCTAGTTGTTCCTTCTGGGGCCAGATAAAAAGCGTCCAAATCGTGTTCCAGGCGAGAGATCCTGATACAGTTGGAGACAGTCATCAGCTAGCTGTTCAGTCACCTCTTCTCCAGGCTAATTGTTCCTAGCTCCTTCAAATAGTCCTCATATAGCACGAAATCAAGGCCCTTCATTGTACTGGTTGCCTTCTTCTGGACACTATCTATTTTGTGGAAAGAAAGATGGAAAGAAGCAAGCATTGAATTCTTTTCTTTTAATATTTTATTTATTTTTAATATTTATTTTTTTAAACTTTGAGTTCTATATTCTTTCTATCCCTCCCCCACCCTTTTAGAAGGCAAGCAATATGATATCAATTACGCATATGAAGTCATGCAAAATATATTTCCATATTAGCCATGTTGCAAAAAAAAGAAAAGAAACGAAAAGAAGAAAAGTAACGTGGTAAAAGTATGCTTCAATCTGCACTCAAACTGTTCTGAAAGTGGGTCATTTAGAACTGTCTTGGATTGTCTTGATCAGGGTAGCCAAGTCTTTCATATTTGATCGTTGTTACAATGTTGCTGTTACTGTGCACAATGTTCTCTGGTTCCGCTTACTTCACTTTGCATCGGTTCACATAAATCTCAGGTTTTTCTGAAACCATTTTGTTTATCATTTCTCGTAGCTCAATAGTATTTCATTACAATCATAGACTACAATTTTTCAGCCATTCCTCAATCAATGGCCGTCCCCTCAGTTTCCAATTCCACCAACAGTGCGTTAGCGTCCCTATTTTTCCAGGTCCTCTCCAGCATTTGTCATTTTCCTTTTCTGTCATGTTAGTCAGTCTGGTGGGTGTGAGATGGTACCTCAGAGTGAAACAAGCAATTATTAAGTCAGGCACTATGCTAAGTGGTTTACTATCTCATTTGATAAACCCAAGAAGTTGCTATTATTATCCCCATTTTACATTTAAGGAAACTGAGGCAAACAGAAGTGAAGTGACTTGCCCAGAGTCACACCGCCAGTAAGTGTCTGAGTCCAGATTTGAATCAAGGTCTTCTTTACTTAAATACAATATTCTAGATGTGATCTGACAGGGGCAGTGGACAGTTTCATTTATTCAGGATCACATGTACTCTGAATCATTTCCGTATTCTTTTAATGTTGATTTTTTTTTTTGGCAGGGAAAGACCATTATGTAGTAGCTGTTGTTTTTTTTTTTTTTTGAGGGGGGAAGGGCAGGGCAATTGGGGTTAAGTGACTTGCCAAGGTCACACAGCTAGTAAGTTGGTCGAGTATCTGAGGGTGAATTTGAACCCAGGTCCTCCTGACTCCAGGGCCGGTGCTCTACTTACTGCGCCGCCTAGCTGTCCTGTGTAGTATCCGTTTTGAAGCAATAGTACTTTCGCAGGGTCTTTCAGATGTGTTTTCCTTTACATTCTTGTGGTCATCACATAAGTTGATATGGCTCTATTCTGTATCAGGTCAGACCAGTCTCCTCAAGGATCTCCAAATTCTTCAGATCTATCATTTTCAACACCTGGCGCATCTATTAATTCACAAAGTAATTTTTGCCTATAAGTAGAAGGCGTCTAGGTGGTCCAGGGGATAGAGTGCTGGGCCAGGAATAAGGAAGCTCTGAGTTCAAAGCCAGCTTCAGATACTAGCTATGAGACCTTGGGCGGGGGTGGGAACATTTACCATTGGTCCGTCTCAGTTTCCTCACCTGTAAAATGGGGATAATAATAGTGCCTGTCTCTCAGGATTGCAGCGAGGACAAAATGAGATGGTATTTGGAAAACACTTTGTAAACTTGGAGGTGCTATGTAAATGCTAGCTATTTAATAATAGGTATTATTATATGAAAATTATTATTAATAATTAAATGATATGTTAATAATATTAATAACTATTGATATTATTAATTCCTGCCTACAAACATCTTTCCTAAGAATCACCACCTTCGTTTTACGATCAGAGACATAGAACCAGAAGGGACCTCTGAGGACAAATAGTCCAATCCCTCATTTTACAGAGCAGGAAACTGAGACCTGTGAAGGTGAAATGACTTACCTTAGAGTCATAGATGTCACTCTAGAAGGGACTTCAGATTCCATCTACTTCCACTCTTTCATTTTGCAGATGAGGAGACTGAGGTAGTAATGTCAGAAGGGATATTTGAAGCCAAGTCTTCTGTCTCCAGAGTCAGAGATCTTTCCACTGGACCATGTTTCCTGATATCCTCTTCATGATAAGACCTGGTCAGAATCCTGCCTCTCCTACTTACCTGGACAAATCATTTAACTTACTTGTGCCTCAGTTTCTCCATCTAAAAAATCAGGGGGTTGGGCTGGTGAGATGGTCTCTAAGGTTCTTTCCAGCTCGACATTTTTGTTCCTTAGATGCCTCGAGTGTTTTTATAGTTTACAAAGCACTTTCACCTCCATCCTTTCCTCCACTTGATCCTCTCATTGTCCCTGGGAGGAAGGCAGGGAAGGCAAGGGTAATCACCCCATTTTATAGTTGAAAGAAGCTGAAATCATTGGCCTGATTTGTGCACCTCAAGTAATTTAATGCATTAGAGAGGGGAGGAGCTGGATGCACCGAGACTAAGTCACAACCTCTCTGAGCCTATTTCCTCATCTGGAAAATGGGAATAATGATTCCTGCCTAACTCACAGGGATATAGTGAGGGTTCGATGGGAGGAGGATGGACAGGAGAGATACTGAGGAACTAAAATTCATCCAGCTGGTGTACGGGGAAGGGGGTGGTAAGGGAAAGGGATGATGTAAAGAGAAAATGGACCTGAAACCGCTTTGCAAATGGGAGCCCCTAAGAACAAAGAGATTATTACTCACTTCTCAGCCCCTGGCAGCGGCGTTGTCCCTGGTCATGGTGACTCAGAACAACTCAGAGTAAGTTTCACTGACAACCTTTTCGGCTGCGGATAAGTGAAAAATGCAATGGAGGGGGCAGCTAGGTGGCGCAGTGAGTAGAGCACCGGCCCTGGAGTCAGGAGGACCTGAGTTCAAATATGACGTCAGACACTCAACACACTTACTAGCTGTGTGACCTTGGGCAAGTCACTTAACTCCAATTGCCCTGCCTTCCCTCCTCAAAAAAAAAAAAAAAGAAAAGAAGAAAAAATCAGTGAAACGAAGATATTATCCTTCAGTTTCTCACTTTCCCTCACTCTCTACTCCCCCATATTCAAGTTTTAGCTCCCTGATATCTCTCCCATCCACCTCCTTTCTCAGTAGTCAGAAAACCCGCCACCCCAGTGAAGATGCCCATCACCCTAAAGACGGTAATGGTTTCCTAACTGCTCGCCCCCTCTTTAGTCCAGCTTTCATGCAGCTGCCCAATTAATCTGGTGTTGGGCCTGGAGTCGGGAGGACCAGAGTTCCAATCCAGCTTGAGAAACTCATGAGCCGAATGACACTGGACATGCCACTTGACCACTCTCTGCCTCAATTTCCTCAACCATAAGATGGGGATGATAATCCAGTCTACCTCCCAGGGTTGCTGTGAGAACAAAATGAGATAATATAATTGAATATTATATAATTATAATATAATTGTATTATAATAATATAATTATAATATGATATAATTGCATTATCATACTATAATTATATTATTATAATATAATATTCTAACATAATAAAGTGAAATCACATAATTGTCTTGAACCTTAAGATGCTATAGAAAAGTTAGCAGTTATTATAAAAGCCCAAATCTGACCACATGACCAGAGGCACTCAGGAATCTTTTATGACTCTCTGTTGCATCCAGGATGAAATAGAAATTCTTTTGCTTGGAATTTAAAGCCCTTCACAAACTGGCTCCAACCTCCTTTCCAGGATGCTTTCCCTTCTTAGGTTCCGTGTTCCCACCACACTGGCTTACTCATAGTTCCTTGAACTCAGCATTTCCTCTCTGGACACTGTGGTTTGCACAACATGGCCTAACGTGCTTTTCCTCTAGTCATCTGTCCCTCTTGGAATCCTTTTTTTTCCTCTGAGATCACCTCTTGTAATGGATAGAGTGCCCTGCCCGGAGTCAGGAAGACCTGAGTTCAAATTTGACCTCCAAAACTTACTAGCTATGTGACCCTGGGCCAGTCACTTAACTCTGTTTGCCTTAGTTTCTTCATCTGTAAAACGACCTGGAAAAGGAAACGGCAAACCACTCCAGCCTCTTTGCCAAGAAGACTGAAAATGGAGTCACGAAGAGTTGGACACGACCGAAATGACTCAGCAACAACAGCTTCTGTGAAGCCTTTCCTGTCTGTGACCCCTCCCCACCTTCCACCTCCAGCTTTTGGAGCTCTCTCTTTTCTCAAATAATCTTCTGTTTAGGTGGCTGGGTGGTGCAGTGAATAGAGCACCGGGGTCAGGATATTTGTCTCAGACCTTGGACCTCTCCTAAGTCAGCCCTCTGTTGGCCTTCTTCTAGTGATGCCCTTCTAATTAGATCATTATGGTGATATTTTCTCCAATGACAATTTCCTTCAGGAATCCATTTGGGGGCCAGAAACTATTTCATAAGCTTGGAGAGAAGCACCTGCAGTACAATGTCAGGAGTAGTAATCCAAGAGTCACAAGGCCTGGGTTCGAATCTACATTTACGTTGTTTGGTTGATTGGCTGTTCTTCATTCTTGAAGAGGACCAAAAGGACATCGCTATGCTCAAGAGTCAAGTTTCACTGTGTCTGACTGGGACTGATCAGGCCAATATGAGCTCAGAATGCTCTACCACAGGCCAGGCACAAATAGTCCATGTGAACATTTGGAGAGGATTCTCTAAACTTGCGCATCCTGTGTTTCCTGTGAGCTGTTTCAATTCTGCTTTGCTCAGAGAGCACGCACCTTCTCTGATGTGGGCACGCCATGCTGAGCTGTCCTGTGCCAGCGTCTCCCATGTCACACAGTCAATTCCAAAGTTCTTGAGAGAGACCTTGAGAGTGTCCTTGTATCACTTCTTCTGACCACCAAATAAATGCTTGCCCTGTGTGAGTTCTCCATAAAATAGTCTTTTTGGCAAGTGTATGTTTTGCATTCGAACAATGTGGCCAGCCCCTCAGAGTTGTGCTCCATGAAGCAGAGTTTGAATGCTTGGCAGATTAGTTCAAGGAAGGACCTCGGTGTCTGGTACCTTATCCGGCCAGGTGATCCTCAGAACGGATCAGAAGCAAACTACTTGACCTCTCTGGGCTTCAGTTTTCTCATCATTCGAATGGAGAATAAAAACTCTTACCGTACCTTGGGGTGGGAAGATGGGAGATTTTTAAGGGAAACACTTTGTAAACAGCTCTAAAACGGAAGTTGTTATTATTAAGAGTTCATTGGTACTTTCTTTGATTTCCTCCTGGGCTTGAAAGAGGCCTCTCTGGGACCTCAGGGTTTCCTCCCCCCACTTTCCTTCCTTACTTTGAGAACTGAGATTCCTGGCAGACTAGGGTGGGTGACTGGATATTCTGGAATCCTAAGCTACCTTCAGAAGTGGGGAGGGAGCCCTGGGAAGGGCAGGGCAGCCACTCAGCTGGCTCTTGGCTGGATTGGTCCTCAGGCCTGTGGGGCTCTTAGCAGGTTTCACTTTCCAATAAATAGAAGTCAGATAAACTTGGGCCCCCACCTCTTACTGACCTCCTGTAACCTGTGAACTGATTCAGGGAGAATGAAACAAAATCAGGAAAACAACATGTAAAGTGATTACAATAATGATATCCAAAAAGAACATTAAGATAAAACTTAACACTGTAATTTTCACAACTATTCTTGGCCCTAGAGGAGATAGGAGGAAACACACACCTCTCTTCTTTCATTGGAGAGGCAGGAGGCTCTGGGTGTGGAGTAGCCACTGTCAGATGTGATCTCAGTTGATGGTTTCAATGAGATGCTCTTTGAAGATGGTTGGGTAAAAAGGAGAATATCCAGAAATGACAGTGCTTAAATTCTCCTTAATGCCTGGTGTTTTCTATCTGTTGATTATCTCCATTGTTGGGGTGTAGGGTGTGTTCCAGGAGGACTAGCACCTCTGGCGTGAGGGTGGGTGGAGCCCTTCTCAGGGCTGCTCATCCAAGGTGGGTATCACCTGCCACCCAACTCTCACCTGTGGCTCCAAGAAGCTGTAGCATACCTAGTAGCCACAGCGTGGTGAACAGCCTCCGCAGAGGGGATAAACCAGGTCAGGGGTACCTGACACGCCTCAAACCTGTCAGTGAGTTGCAGGGGGGTATCCGTCTCAAGCTGTGAAGACTTCACCTGGTGGAATGGGGGGATGGAAACAAGGTGTTCCAGTGTCCATGAAGACAACAGAAGCAGGGGCTGTGGAGCACTTGTGTAGAGCTTGGTCAGGCATTGAAGATGCCAAGGTCACCCACTGCATCCCTGGCCGTCGTCAGTCATCTTGACTTTTTGTCCTGCCACTGGACTTCAATGACTCAGGAAGAGAGAGTGAGGGCGAGACAATACAAATCTGTCTCACTTAAATCCAGTTCCCTCACTAGTTAAGACATTACCCTGTGATATCAGTGGTCCTCTTTGAAAGTGAAGGACAAGCAACGACAATCTCCATCATATCCTATATAACTTGTTTATGTGGGTTGCATGATGTCTCCCCCTAAAAAATTAAAAAAATTTTAAAAATTTAAAATTTTTTTTTAAATTACAAAAATAAGCTCCTTGAGGACAAGAACTATTTTTTCCCTTTTTTACTGTATCCCCAAGAGCTTAGTTTAGTGCCTGCACATAGTAAGTGCTTAATAAATACCCACTGACTGACTTATTTGATTGACTTTGAGATAAAGCAAAAGGCATAAATAATGCTTTAAAAATGAAATAAAAAGGCACCATTAGCATAAAAAAAATTATTGTAACATCTAGCATGTTTTGTTGGTCAGTCATTTCAATTGTGTCTGATTCTTCGTGACCCCACTTGAGGTTTTCTTTGCAAAGGTACTGGAGAGGTTTGCCATTTCTTTCTCCAGCTCATTTTACAGATGAGGAAACAGAGGCAAATGGGGTTAAGTGACTTGCTCAGGATCACCCAGCTAGTAAGTGTCTGAAGCCAGGCCACTCTAGTTGCATGAGCCAGGAAGACCTGAGCTCAAATGCAGCCTCAGACACTTACTAGCTGTGTGACCCTGGACAAGTCACTTAACCCTGTTTGCCTCATTTATAAAATGACATGGAGAAGGAAATAGAAAACCACTTCAATATCTCTGCCAAGAAAAACCCAAATGGGGTCACAAAGAGTCAGACATGACTGAAAAATGACTGAACCACAGAAACTAGCTTACCAGTTCCCAACCATTCAGAAAAAGATCTAGGAGGATTCCTCTATCTCTGATGAAAGATCTCCCTTAGAAGAAGAAATATAAGTAAATGGCATCACTGAATCTAACAGAACTTATACATCACCCACTGTGGGGGACAGTGGCCCCAAGAAGAATGGAACAACACTGAGTGGGATAGTGAAGACCTCTCACAAAGTCATGAAATCTAAATCTCAACCTTTCTGTAAATTGAATGGGATCGGCATGGCTCAGGGCTTCTGATTAACAGCTAGGCCTAAGTTACTAAGAAATCACCTGACTTACAGGAATCCGGAACTGAGAGTAGCAGGACCCATTTCCTCCCCACTACCACCTCAGCCTGAGCCTTGCCAAATAAGGATAAAGATGTTTTTAATGAGCTTGCCTTGGCTAAACTAGCACTTCTTTGTTCCTGGATTGTGAGCCTGAACTCCACCAATGAGAGTGAAGGTCAGTGGTGGGAGGGGGATAGAACATGCTAGGGTATATAATCACGCCTTACTTCCTGTACTGTGCCTCTCCTACTAGCTCCCTGCTGGTGGTGATGACGCTCTTTCTGCGAGATCGTAATAAAGAAGTTTTCTGTTTCTACCTTGAGAGACCTCTGACTCTTTTAATTAATTGCTGGTGGGTGGTCTCACCCCACACAACATGGATGTGTGTAGATCAGCAGACTTTGAACTCAAATGGACCAGTACACTATGTGAGGAGTGTGAAATGTCTTGGATTATCAGCTGGGCAGCCAGTGGAGTTCTATATCTGAGGAAGACAAGGAAAAGCCAGCTTTCATCTGTCCAGCCAGATCTGACCAGTTTGAATGAACATTCTCAGAGATCTCAGGGCCACTAGCCACTTTCCAAAGGCTTGGGGAATATGAACTCCATGTTCAGGTTCCTGGATGATGTTGTTGCGGTCTAGGGATGCTAGGAACCCCAAAATTCAAGGGCAAAAGGCTCTGGTTCTGCCTCGAAAGAATTCAATTCAAGCCTTTCTCTCAGAGATTCGGTTTATTAAAGCACCAGTTGGGGTGGGTGGGATTTTAAGAATCCAAGCATTGGGCTCTGGACCCCCCCCCACTTTGACCTTCCCCTGAATTTTCCCACATGGCCCAGTCCCTGGCATTTGCCTGAGGTATCGACTTATCCCAGAATAATTCTTTCAACATGGCTGGGACCCTGCCCTAACCTTCAATTCTCAGTTACCTCTAACCCAGCCCAGCCCGGACCACCCCAGGCTATTCCTTACCCTTAATTCCATTTAGACCTCTTGTCTGTTACCTCCAGGTCACCCCAGCCTATAGGCCACTCCTAGATCCCATCCAAATCTTCCCACAAATACTTTTCCCCATAAAAGAGGTCCATCCATCTACCAAAAGCACAGGTTCTTCAAAATCGCACCTGCTTCTATTGATGAAATAATAAAACTTGTCCGTGACAAAAAAGCCTTTAGTTGATTCTTTCAAGGCAGAACCTGTGCCTTTTGCCCTTGAATTTCAGGGTTCCCAGCACCCCTGAACTGCAACAATATAAGAAATGAATATTTTTCTCTTATATTTAATAACTAATTATTATATTAGGACCAAGGTTTTTCCCCTTTCCTACTTCCTCATTCAGAAATCTCTCTTAGACCCAGGCCAAGATCTAAGCAGATAGTAAAAGAAGGCTAATGGGTGTTCATTGTGTTTGCTCAGACCAGTCAAGGAAAATGTTGATTCTTCCTATTAATCAAGACAGGTGAAATGGAAATTGGTGTCTCTTTGACCAAGAAGTGAGTGACCTAAGTCACAGTATCTCTAGATAGCCCGCCTCCCATTGTGTTAACAAATCAGAGTTGATTAGATGCCCCTCGGGAACATCTACTCTTTGAAGGGCATATAAATTGTGAGCCCAGCGGTATGAGGGAGATGACCAAATGACCATTCTTTTATTAATAATGTGCTGGCCTTATTAGCAAAAGGATCAAATTACCCAGAAACTATGTCTCTCAAACCTTTTTAATCATCACAATGGCTTCATTGCCATGCTGGGGGAACATGATGGAGGCTTGACTCCTCCACCTGCTGGCTTCCCTCACCCCCAGATTTTTCTCCCCTCATCCACCTCTCACTCAAGAGAATCTAGAGCCACAAACCTCTTCTAGAGCTCAGAAGACCAGTATCCCTCCTCTCCCATGCTCTTCCCAATAATGCCTCTCATTAGATGCCTTAAGTAATGAACTTCCACCAATGACGAGAGAATTGTACAAATGATCTTTGAATCTCAGATTTCATTCATTTGATCCTGGAGATAATACAGATCCATGGGATTTTATGGAGTAGGGGGCGACATGGTGAACTGAGCGTTGGGAAAATCCCTTTAGCAGCTTCACCTGGGACTCAGTTTCCTACCCTGTCAAAAGCGGGGTGGATCATGACGTCTCCACATCACTGGGCTATTGTGACAGACCAAACAGAGATCATTCCAGCTCTGCCATCGACTCCCTGCGTGACCCAGGTGAAGTTACTTAAATTGGGCCTTAACCCTAGGCTTTTGCCTGGGTTCTATTGGCAAAAAAAGGGAGGTGAAACTAGGTGACCTCTCACTTCACTTCCAGCTGGAAAACGATGATGATTCTCCACGCTGAACTTTAAAAGAGCCAGTTAAATATCAGTCCTGATTATTATTGCTTCTAGGGTAAAGCACCAGGCTGTTAGGGTGGGGGAGGGGGACCTGGTTACCTAGCTTAAATTGGAATTTCTTAACCTGGGGTTTGTGAAATTGGAAAGGAAAAAATAATTATATCTTTATTTTCACTATAATGGGTTCACTATATTTTTGTTTTACACATTTAAAAACATGGTTCTGAGAAGGGATCCACCAGGAACCATCCAAGGGATCCAGGATATAGAAAAGGTGAAAAATTCTTGGCTTAAGAGGACTCTAGGAAAGGAATCCTGGGGCCATGAGAGGAAGGGTGGGTTGGCTTTATTTGCCAAGGCTCTTCTGTGAAAATAGGCCTATTTTTAAAGGTGTACCTGGGGCCTCTGGGGAAGAGTTCCCTTTGCCCCTTAGCCTGAGGTCAATCCAATGTCCTCACAGGGATGGGGGAGGAAGAAGGTAGAATGTGCCAATGCTGGGTGAGTCACCTTAGAAACCTCTCCTGGGAAGTCAAACCAGTCGGGCGGCTGAGCTTCTGCTGCTCTCTTTGACCCTGCACAGTCTGGCAGCAACTCTTTTTACCAGGGCAACAGGCCGGGCACCAGGCCTGGAAGTCAGGAGACCCCTGGAGCTAGTCCTGACTTTGTCTTCACTTGCTGTGTGATTGTGGGTAATTGGGGACCCGCCACCGCCGCTTCCCTTTTTGTGGGCCTCATTTAGAGCTGTGACTGGAAGGAGTCTGCTTTTGGTGGTTTTTTTGGCCCCATTCTGTGATTTTATTTTTTTAAGGGAACTTCCTCTGACAAGAAAGTCCTTATACCAATATATAGTAATACCTGCTTGGCAACTGGTAGGCTCGCAGGGGTGGGGAACATTCAGTCTCGAGGCCACAACAGCCATGCTTGAAGATCTAGAGGGCCACGTGTGACCTCGAGGCCCTAGGTTCCCCACCCCTGGAGGGAGCTGACTGGGGGTACTTAAAGGTTAAGTGACTTGCCCAAGGTCAAACAGCCCAGAACAGAAGACCATAAATTCAAAGCTGAGGTCATGAAATCCGATCCCTTCCTTTTACAGATGAAGAAACTGAGGCTCTGGGCTGCTTAGTGATTTGCCCAGGGTCACACAGGGAGATGTGTCAGAGGTGGGACTAGAACCCAGATCATCTTGACTCTGAGACCAGTTCTCTATCCACTTTTCCTCATTCCCTCTCTGGTCATGGGATCATAGATTTGGTATGGTAAAGATTTAGTGGTAAAGGCCAGCGGTCAGATTCCCCTCATTTTACAAATGAGGAAATTGAAGACCACAAAAAGGAAGTAGCTCCAGTCCTCGGTCACACAGTTACATTCCTGGACTTGGAGATTTACATCTGAAAGGGACCTGGGAGACTAGAAGACTGAAGTCCCCTCAGTAGAAAACGAGGACAAGGAGCTCTGAAAGGACCTTAGAGTCCCTTGAGTCCAATCTGCCCATTTTATAGATGTCGGTTTATTGTTGTTGAGTGGTTACGGTCGTGTCCAACTCTCTGTGACTCCATTTTGGGGGTTTTCTTGGCAGGGATACTGGAATGGTTGCCCATTTCCTTCTCCAGCTCATTTTACAGATGAGGAAACTGAGGCAAACAGGATTAAGTTACTTGCTCAGGGTCACCCAGCTAGTGTCTGAGGGTGGATTTGAACTCAGATCCTCCTGATTCTAGGCCTGGCACTCTATCCACTGCCACTACCTAGCTGCCCTATAGATATGGTACTAGAGCCTAGGAAAGTGAGATAATTTGCCTGAGGTGGAAGACACCCAGAACTTCTGTTTCCAAATCTCTACCTCTCTTTCCCTCTTTCCACTGAACTTGGAGTAAGATCAGTCGGGCCGTTTGGGGGAGGGGCTTGTGAGTCTGCTCTATTTCCCTCTCTTGGGGGCCCATCTTCCCCTTTCAATTATCTACTGAGACGCAGCCCAAAGAGGAATTCCAAGGCATGGGGACTGTGGTTTCTAGAGCCATCATGGAGAGAAAGCATGCCCCCTGCATGTTGGTACGTGGGCAAAGCCCAGGCTGTCCCACCATTGTTATAGGTCAGTACAAAGAAAGTTTAGGTAAGTCTTTAAGTTCCTTGTGGCTCTAATTTTCTATTGTTTGGAGAGCCCTGTCCTTTCTCTCCTCTGTGAAGAGATCTCATCAATAAATAAAGATTTCCGTAGCTGGTGGCTATAGCCTAGCCCTCTCTCCCAGGTCCTCTGCTCTGAGGAATACGAAGAAGTAGAAACCTCAGTCCCTACCCTTAGTCAACTGACAAGCATTTATTAAATGCCTACTGTGTACCAGATACTGTGCAGAGAGCTGGGGATACATAGAAAAAGTAAAAACAGTCCCTGCCTTCAAGGAGCTTATATTGAAAAGGATGATATAACATGTATATATGTGTGTGTGTGTGTATACCTACATATATACATATACATACATACATATATATATATACACACACATATATGTCAGGATATGCAAGCTCGATGCAAAGCAGATAGGAGGTGACCTTAGCGGGGGATGGCATCTCAGCTGGGGAGACCAGGAAAGGCATCCTGGAGAACATCCTACTTAAGCAGAGTCTTAGGGGAGAGGGAGAAAATAATGACGTGTGAAATTGTGAGTGGTATAGACTAAACCTCTAAAGAGGAAGAAATAGATGAGGATTCTTCAAAACCCCTATTTCCTTCGAAACGCAGCCCAAGTACCCCCTTTCTCGTGGGGGCTTTCCTGACCCCCCAGCTGCTATTGCCTAACTAATAAAGATTAATGCAAACCTCTCCCCAAACCACTTTGAACTGATTTTGTACACGCTTATGATAGGAGCATATGCTGGCTCCTCAGATAGAATGTAAGTTCCTTCAGGGTAGGGACTACAGTTCCATTAGTCTGGTTTCGGTTTTGTATGCCCAGCGCCTCCCTTAGTGCCTGTCGCATCATTGGCATCTAAAATGCTTGTTGATTAACTAGAGTGGTCAGGAAAGGCGTTGTGGGGATAGAGACTTGAGATGAGCGAAAGAAAGATGTGGATGTAAGCCTGGCAGGGCACGAGAAAAAGGAATATTGATTTCGGAGTTGCTTTAGTCAACACTGGGCAATATATTTGTGGAAAGACAAGAACCACCTGCTTCCATTCTTGGGGCAGACACTGACATGGCTTGATTCTATGAAAGATGAAAGCTGAGGAATCAGGGGGACCAAAACGAACAAGAAGGGCAGCATCCTGGCAGTAGAAACCACCTCCGTGTCTGTCCAAGGTAGGACGTGAGCTTCGCAAGGCCACAGCTGGCTTTGCTATTGTTTGGCATATGATGAATACCCCAGGGCTCTGGTTATCCTTGGAAGCATCCACTGTGACTCTTGGCTTCTAATCAGGTCAGCTGCCTGGCCCTAAGTCAGCATCTCTCTAGGGCAGTCAGGGCAGGAGGTTTGGAAAAACACATCAAAACACATCTGCCATCCTGGCAAATCACTGTTTGATGCACTAATCAAGCTCCCAGGGCTGCCCCAGGAGAGGGAAGGGGCAGGCAAAGCAATGAAAGGAACTGGAAACCGACTCCAAGAGGCTGAGATGTGTCTTTGGGAAAAAGCCTGGGGGATTCAGCTGCAAAAAACCGCAAATTAGCAAAGAGACCTAAAGATTGGACTAATCCATGCTGGAAGGGCTGCAGGAAGAGGAACACACTGATGGGCTGTTGGTGGGGCTGCAAATTGGGCCAATCATTCTGGAAAACAATGAAAACAATTTGGAATTATGCTTAGAAAGTAACTAAAATGTTCCAGATCCCACAGCATGGCATCATGGATGGAATGCTGGCTCTTGGAGTCAGGAAGTCTTGGCTGAATGACCTTGGTCAAGTCACTTTAATTCTCTGGGCGTCAGTTACACTCATGTGTAAAATGAGAGAGTGGGAGTAGAAGTCCTTTGAGGTCTCTTCCAGCTCAAAATCTATGATCTATGAATGAATTTTAAAAGCATTGAGTAAGTATTTATTCCATATCAAGCAACATAAATACAAATAGAAAAAGCAAAGACAGCCTTTGTTCTCAGGAAGCGCATATTCTAATTGGGGTGGGGGGAAGTCTTAAATACGCAGTTGTGGGGCAGATGGTGCTTATATAAGTATATCGATAAGCACACCTCTGTCCCTCTGATCTATTGATCCACTGATGCCGTCGGTAGGCATATATTTGAAAAAGGTGGCAGACAGAAAGAAAGGCTCCATCCATGTCAAAATAATCACCTAGGACTTTTTGCAAAGAACAGGAAATGAAACATGTGCATTGATTGTGGAATGGCTAAACAAATAGAGGTACACGATTGAAGTGGAAGGTCGATGTGCCTTTTAGAATTGATGAAGGGGAGGAATTTATAGAAGCGAGGGATGACTGATATGAATTGATGTAAAGTGACGACAAAGTAAGTGGAAAGAAAATGAAAACAAACACCATGAAATTACAGGCATGGCCCCAGAGAAGTTGGGCAAATGCTGCCCCGTCCCTTCTCTGGAGAGGTGAGGGGCTATAGGTGTGGAATATTGTATACGCAGTTCAGGCAATGGTTGACTTTGCTGTGCACCCTTATTTTATTCTTTTTTGTTCTTTGCTACAAGGGATAGTTTACTGGAAGGGGAGGTGGAGGATATACTCAAAAATAAATATGATGTAACAACAAAAGGCATTAGAAAAATTAAGAAAAATTTAAATTATCAGTCAATAAGCATTTATTGGCCACTGGGTGGGTGGTTTAGTGGATAGTGTACTGAGACTGGAGTCAAGAAGACTCCAGTTCAAATCCAGACACTTACTAGCTGTGTGACCCTGCATAGGTCACTTAACCTCTGTTTGCCTTAATCCACTGTAGAAGGAAATGGCAAACCACTCCAGTATCCAAGAAAACCTCATGGACAGTATTGGTGTGCTATGGTCCACAGAGTCAGATACGACTAAATGACCAAACAACAAAGCATTTATTAAGTGCCTACTATGTGCCAGGCACTCTGCTAAGAGCTGGGATCATAAGAAACCACTGAGTCGTGCAAGAGCAGGACCAAGGAAGGTCAGGGAAGTGTTCCAGTGTGACCAGAAAGTTCCTCCAGGGCAGGCACCGTGCCATACTTCTGCATAGTGGATACAGTACCTGATTTTAATCAGGAAGACCTGAGTTTAAGAATTCTCCAGAGGAAGTCCATATTTTATTGAGAGACAGTATAGTAAAGTGGGAAGTGTACCAGATTTGGGGTCAATTGACCTGAGTTTGAATCCTGGCTCTGCCCTATGTGACCTTGGCAAACCTCTCAACTTCTCTGAAACCAACATCTCTCCCTCCTCTGCAAAGTAGGGTTGATATTAGCACATACTCCAAGGCTGTTGTGAGGCTCAAATGAGATAAACATAAATAAGGAGGTTTGAAAAAACCTTCAAGTGCCATAAAAATATCCTTTGTTTTTGGTCTGGATCTGTGATTTTTGTCACAGGGAAATTTCAAGATGGAAACTTTCTCCCTCAATTCCAACCTCCAACTTCTCTATAATTTAGTCTGAGAAAATGGCTTGAGACCCCAAGTGACAAGCCCTAGAGCCAGGATGTGCCAGATGCAGGGACCCGAACCTAGATCACGGAAATACCAAAGCTATCTCTTCATCCGCCAAGAAGCCCCCGTGCCGCTCATATCAGTATCAGGCCCTCATATCTCCCTCCATGGAGTCAGGGATGGGACTGGGAGAGGCAGCCTGGACTGAGACAAAGGCTTGGGTCTGAAGCCAGACTCCACTGCACCACTTGCCTTTTCATTTACCCTCCTGAGAGCCTCAGTTCCCTCACCTCTGAAATGGGGATGATCAAACTTTCTGTGACTCCCACCCCTCTCCCTTGCTCAGTTCCTATAGCCACAGCCACAGAATGTAATCACGGGGGATGGGCTTTGTTTTGGTTTTGCTTTTTGTTTTGTTTGTTTTGGGGGTGGGGATGAAGTTTTGATGTGTTAGCAAGATGGACCACCCTGAAATCCTTTTGAGAGGTATGAGCATCTTTCTGGCTGAGGCACCTCAATCCTGGATCATAGCCCTGGCTTTCTGATAGTTTTCTCCCTGCCTAATCTGATGTAACCCATCCTGTACTCAGCTGTCAAGCTGATTTTCCTAAAGTGCTGGTCTGACCGTGGCACCCACTACTCAGTAAACTCCAGTGGCTCCTCCAGGATCAAACATGCAATCCTCTATTTGGTGTTCAAAGCCCTTTTGGGGTTAGATGGCTGGGCATGGAGTTAGGAAGACCTGAATTAAAATCTGGCTTCAGATACTTGCTAGCTGTGTGGCTCTAGGCAAGTCACTTAACTTCTGTTTGCCTCAGTTTCCTCGGCTATAAAATGGGGGTGGTAATAGCACCTACCTCCCAAGGTAGTTATAAGGAACGAATGAGATAACAGCTATAAAGGTGCTTAGAAGGGTTCCTGGCACATAGTAGGTGCAGATTCTCTTCTTTTCCCTTCTTAACCTTTCTAGTCTTCTTACCCTTTACTCAGTAAACATTTATGAAGCACCTACTATGTGCCAGGCACTACCTCACTGCCCTCTTGATTGGGTGATGCTGGCTTCCTTGCTGTAGTGTACACAATTGTACCAACTCCCAACTCGGGCATTTCCCCCCACGCCTGGAATTCACTCCCTCCCCTCATCTCCACTTCCTGGCTTCCTTCGAGACTCAGCTCATGTCTTATGGGAAGTCTTTCCTGGCTCTCCCCCATACATATACTCCTCCCCCACTCCTTAGAGCTAATGCCTTCCCTTGGTGGATTGTCTCCCATTCATCCTGTTTACATGTTGTTTGCTCATACTTATCTTCCCCATTAGACCATACACTTGAGGTCTTTTGCCTTTTTCTTTGTATCTAGTACAGTATATGGTGCATAGTAGGCATTTAATAGCACGCTCATTGACTTGATTTGAGTCAAGAAGGGAACAATTTAATTGGCTGAGCAAACAATTAGCAATACCACCAGAGGCTTTAAATGGCTAAGGCCAGGGTGAATTTCAGATTTGAAAGCAGGCGAGATTGCAAGCCAGAACTCGCCCATAGAGAATCGTAAGATCATAAATTCAAAACTGCAAGAGGCCTTAGGAGACAGACCCCTGCAGGGGGAAGGAAGGAATTTTTCTTTCTTCTTCCCATCCCCCACTCCCTCCATTGGTCAGATAATTTTGAAAGGGAGCTACTAGACCAATAGAAGACACCGTATCCAGTGAAGAGGGGAGACATACTCCAGACAGAGAGATAGATACGAGTCACTCAAGGGAGGAAGTAACTTCAAAGGGCATGATGATCCCTGGCAGCCTAGAAGAGAGCCAGCTAGGAAGATAACCAGACTCTGGCAACCCAGCTGAGCTACCAGCCCAGCAGAGGCAGGACTGAGGTGCCTCAGCCAGGCAGGTATTCATACCTCCGGAAAGGAGTTCAGGGCAATCCATTCCACCTCCAAAACAAACAAAACAAAAAGCAAAGCAAAACAAAACAAAAGGGGAGGTACATGAGGACTCTGAAGGGAGAAAAGCCTTCAGGTCTTGGTGTACCAGGAGTTGAATTACCTTTACCATGAATGTATTCTGTGTGTGTGATTCACTACCGTTATATTCTGTTTGATATCACTCTTCCTATGGGTGCTGTGTAGAAGTGTGTCCAGATTTATGATGAAGATGTTGGGAGGCAGCATGGGCCAGGCAAGTCAAACCACCATCACCACCTTGGTCACTGTCTCCCCTTGGACCCTGAACACAAGAACCTTGAGAACAGCAATGCTTCCAGTCCCATGCCCTCAGCCATCATCCTGGGAAAAGACCCTGGTGGAGATACAGCCTGGCAATTGCTCCTGCAGGTGCTACAGTCCCACCTACTTTCAGCCAACCAATCAATAAACATTTATTAGGCACCTACTAGGTGCCAAGCACTGTGCTAAGTGCTAGGGATATAAAGAGAAGCAAAAGACAGTCTCTGCCCTCAAGGAGCTCACAATTCAACGGGCAAAGATCACCCATTAAATAGACCCAGAAAAGGATATCCTTGCCTTCAAAGTCCTTGACCCTGTCAGATGGTTCTACATCAAAAACTAATATACTTTTATCTGTGGAAATGACAGAGACATTAACATCTACATCTCGAGGACTGTGGAACCTTTCTACCTGACCTGCTGCAGAAACCTTCTATAAGTGCTGTCTTCTTCATTAGTAGAATGGGAGCTCTTCAGAAGCAGGGACTGTCTGACTTTTCTATTTCCAGTGCTTTATACTTAGTAAGGGCTTAATAAATGCTTCATTCATCATCTTAGCAAATGCCTTTGCTAAGAGTTGAGTTCACGGAATGATTGTTAATGGGAAGCACCCCAGTGGGGACCCCTGAGCTATAATGTTAGAAACAGGCACATACAGGATACCCTAGTACTCAAAGTGGTTCCACCCCTAGGGACCCAACCTGCAAAAACCTTTGAGTTATTGGAGGAATACGCCATAAGAGTTAATACAATTGCCCCAATTGTTGCAGGAGGCTGGTCAAGAAAATGAGCTTACATTAAAGGGATTGCTTTGTAAATTGTAAAGAGCAGTAGAATTGTTGACTGGCATTTTTATTATTGCTTCCTCATTAACGCAACTTGCATGGAAAGCTGGTTTGCAGAGGTGAATGTGGGAGAATTTATTGTTGAAGGGAAAACATTCAAATATAAATAGCCTCAGGTCTGTTAAAAGGAAACTGTCCCAATACTATTTATGTGACTTTGGGCAGTTGCTTAATCTCTCATGGGGGCCACAGTTTTGTCTTGGTGATGATCGGTCATCTCTCCATTCTCCTTTGGGGAAGCACTTCCTCCTTGGGCCTCAGTTTCCACAAATGTAAAATCAAGAGGTTGCTCTAGAAGGCTTCCGAGGTCCCCTCCAGCTCTAGAATTCCGACAGTTGGCATGGCCTGGGGTGGGGGGCGGTGAAGGAGCTGACGTCAGATTCCTGTTACTGAGCAGGAAACAATCTCCCGCCCTCCCTTCCTTGGCTCAAACAGCACAAAGCACACAGTGGTCTGGCACAGGCACCAGCACACACACAGACAGTCTCTCTCTCTTCCTTCCAAGCCAGTATCTAATTCCCTTTTGTCAGGTCTGGAGCATCAGGGCTCGGTACAACCCACTCATGTTTGCTAAGGGAGGGTCAGTTCCACTGGCCTTGGTCCTACCTTCCCTCCAGGGAAGAGTGAGTCCCCGGAGGTGAGGACACAGCTCAGCCCAGCCCTGGTCCTTCCCAGGAGGAAGGCCTGCTGGTTGCATGGATCACAAACCCACATCCTGCCCGCCTCAGCAGCCTCTGCCCAGAGACATCAAGGCAGCAGAAGGAAATTAAAATGGGTTTGGGGGGTGAGGGAGCAGGCAGTGCTTCTAGCTCAAGGAGGCCAGGGTAAAGAACCTTTGGCCAAATTCCAGAATAAGGTGAAAAGGGTGGTGGGGGTGAGTGGTGAGACCAACTGGGAGGTTTAGATAGCCAAGCATGTGTCTCTAGGTCATGGGTTATGGCAGCTAAGTGGTATAACTGGGATCAAAAAGATCTGGGTTCAAATCCTGCCCCAGACCCTGGCCGAGTCACTCCCCCCTCCCCCCCCAGCCTCAGTTTCCTCATCTTTATAATGGAGATAAGAGCACCTCCTTGACAAGGTTGTCAGGAAAGCACCAGGTAAACATCAGCTCTAGGTAGCCACTCTGGAGGGCCCGGGTCCCGATCCAGCCTCTGCTACACAGACGAGGAGTATGTGACCTGGGCTAGGGTACTCCCCCTCTGCTGGCTTGTTTCCTTACGTATAAAATGAAGGGCCTTGAATGAGCTTTTGGTCCCTTTGCTCCAAAGCCAAAGAGCTGCTGTTGCCTTCGGCCTCTATCTGCTCATCTGGAAAACAGAGGAGGTTGGGAGGCCAGTCTTTGCAGAGGCCAGAGGAGGGACGGGGGAGGGACGATGAGCGCTTACAGGTGCCAGGCTTGTGCCGAATGCTTCACAAACATTATCTCATCTGATCCTCGCGGTATTGCTGGATTATCATCCCATTTTACAGCTGAAGAAACTGAAGCAAACAGGGTTTAAGCCTGATCTAGCTCAGGCTAGTTAGGGTCTGAGGCTGGATTTGAATTCGGGTCTTCCTGACTCCAGGCCCAGTGCTCCACCCACAGCACCACATGACTTAGTGTATGGTGCCTAGGGAACCTACCAGCCTTAGAGTGTTGCTGAGAGAAAGACCACAGGAAAGGGCAAGGCCAATGGGGAGGTGGGAGAATTCTCAGGAGCCCCGGGTGGGGGGGAGGGAAAGCTCCATGAAAATTCCTTGTTTTATTAAAAGGCACAAGTCTCACAGAAGCAGGAGGACCCGAACCATCTCATGGAGGCAGGTGGACCCTCACCATCTCACAGAGGCAGGAGGACCCACACCATCGCATGTACACACACACACACACACTGGAACTAAGACCATGGGAAAGCCACCAGCTGGCAGGGCCCTAGCCCGGAAAGGCAGGCCTAGCTGAGGATGCACGTGGAGCTAAGGGTCCAGGGCCCTCCGTTCTCTTCAGTTTCTCCTGAAGCCTTTGGCCCTACAACTGACCTCCTGCCTAGGACTGAGACCTGGATGGAAATGCTGTGGAGAGAAGGGGCTGGAGAGCTTCATAATCTTGTCAACAATGGGGAGGAGAAGAAAATCTCCCCTTGGCTGAGATGCCCTTGGGATCCCCAGCATGGGTCCAGGTGTGACTGCGTCAATTCCGGGGAAACACACAAGGCCTGGCTAGGGAGGGTGAGCGAGGAGTCACCTGTGGAGCCCAGAGGAGGGCTGCCAGCCTCCCATCCAATCAGAACCTCCAGGAGTGGAGCAGAGGGAGGGAGACAGAAGGCAGCTGGTGGCTGGAGGGACAGAGGTAGTACTTTATTGAGAGGAGAGATCCTCCAAGGGTTTGGAAAAAGCCCGGAACTAGGCTCGGCCTCCCCTGACCCTCCCGGCAACCCTACAAACAGTGACAACAGAACATCGCAATCAAAAGCCCCACAAACAGCAGACAGCAGAGAAGGGAAGGCTGCCAGTTGGCAGGGACCCGGGGCCTAAAGTGCTGGAGATGGGTGCCAGCCACCTCAAGGCAGTGCCATGGTCTGCCCTGTGGCCCCTCACTCCCCAGGGTTAAGGTTCATCGTGGTTCACAGTGAGACTGGCTTGGTTTCAGTGGCACAGAAGGGAGGAAGACACCGAGGAATTCCCCCTTACTCCAGCCTGGCCCGGCCCTGCGGCCCACCTCCTCTCCCCCTCCTCTCCTTAATTCAACAGGCAGGGGGCAAGGGGATAAAGGGAGCAGGGCTGGCCCTCCCACCCTGAGGCCTCTGGACTAAAGGAGATGCTCTTCCCTGGGACTCCGTGGTCTCCTCTCCTATGCCAGGACAGGGGGTGGGTGAGGGCAGGGATGGTGGCAGATGCCAACCCTCCACAGCTATCATTGGCCTGTTTTCCAGTGGGAAGGATGAGTCACTCTCAGCTCCCAGGGATAATAGAAGTTTGGGGAATTTCTTATGGGCCTACCCAGAGTCTTTCCTGGTTATTTAATGGAGAAATGATTTTTTTTTTTAAGAACAACAACCAAAAGCTGCAGGGGGCTATACTCAGCTGGACCCAAGGATTAAAAACCCAGGGAAATCTCTGCTCCCCCCAAGGCGCCTAGGCAGAGGCCCCTGCCAGTGCAGTGTGCGCACCAGGGAGTCCTATGAGTGCTGCTCCCTCCTCCAATGACCCTGTGACTCAGGCAGGGCTAGAGAGAAGACCATGGGGGTGAGATGGCACTGCCTGGTAAAGGTGGGCACACCTCCAGCTTCTGCTGGGAGCCCGGCCTAGAGGTGCCAGGAGGGAGGAGGGGGCCTGTCTCCTGTACAGGTGGGGATGGTCCTGAGGCAGAGAGGGGAGCATGAAGCAGTAATGTGCTCAAATAGTAAACAGGCCTTGCCCTCTAGGGAGTGGCCTTGAGCCTCTGCCTTCACTTAAGAAGGGCCCCAGGTCCCAGCAGGTTCTGAGTTGGGCTACCCTGGGCCTCCCTCGGGGGCTTCTGCCAGCTTGGGCACTGCAGCCTCCGCTCCCATCCTGGGGCAGGGGATGGGGGTAGAGGGAAGAGGGCCTCATGCCTTGTGCACTTCACTGTGCCCATCCGGGGGCTCCTTGTGGCTGGAGGGGAAGCGCATTGTCTCCTGTCGGCTGCCCCCGCCACCCCCACCGTCATCTTCTGTGCCCGTTTGCAGTCCCAACATCTGCCTCTGAACCAACTTGGCGTAGAGGCCGTCCTGGGCCAGCAGCTGCTTGTGCGTCCCCCGCTGTACCACACGCCCCTTGTCCAGCACAATGATGCTGTGGGCCTTCTCCACGGTGCTCAGGCGGTGGGCAATGATCAGGACTGTGTGCTTCTGGAGGTTGCCATGGATCGCCTGCTGGATCTGGGGGATAGAGGGTGGGATGGCGGGGTGGGGCAGGGCAGGAGGAAGGCAGGGAGCAGGATGGTTGGCACAGTGGGCTCAGAGCTGCAATCCTGGCCCTGGGTTCCCTTCCCCGGCCTCAGCGGCCCACGAGCCCAACCCATACACAAAGAGATCCCCCGCTGTGACACCCCCAACCAAATGCTTGCCTGCTACTGTCAGAAGACTTCCCAGAAGGGGGAGCCCACCACCTCCGGAGGCAGCTCTGGTCTTCAGGAAGTCCTTCCTACCTCAGTCTGACTCTCTGCAACCTTCCAGCACTGCTCCTGGTTGTGCCCTCTAGGACCTAGCAGCACAAGGCTCCTCCCTGTTCCCCAAATGTGGAAGACCCCTAACATGTCCCTCCCCAGGGTCCTCCTGTCCAGGATAACCACGCCCAGCTCCTTTAACCCATTCTCCTAGGTCATGGACCCAAGGTCCTTCACCCTCCTGGCTGCCCTCCTCTGGACGCTCTCTAGTTTATCAATCTCTCTATTCAATGGTGAAGCCCAGAATAGAACACAACACTCCAGCGGAGGGCTGGCAAGAGCAGAGGACAGTGAGACGACCCCCCTGCCCATTCCTAGAAGCTGTGCCACTCCTTATGCAACCCAAGAACAGACTCACTTTTGGCCAACACACAATACTCCTGGCTCATCTTGAGCTTGTGGTCTACTTAGACCCCAAGATCTTCTCTGGAACTTTGGTACATCATTTCTCCCTTGTCCTATGCTTATGAAGTTGATCTTTTTTTTTTTTTGACACAAATACAAGACTTTACATTTATCCCTACTGAATTTCATCTTATTATATTCAGTCCAATGATCTAGCCCGCTGATATCTTTTTGGATTTTGACTATCATCTACTGTATTAGCTAGCCTCTAGGTTCATTAAATGCCCTGCATTTAGAGTTGGAGGGGACTTTAGAGATCTGGTCCAACCCCTGAGTTTCAGAGAAGCTGAGTGACTTAGGAGCACAGATCACAGATCTAAAGCCGGCATAACCCTCAGAAGTCATTTAGTCCAGTCATTTAGCTCCTGAGGAAACCGAGGCTCGCAGAGGTGAATGGTGTAGCACACCGTGCTGCCTCTCTTCATCTCCACCCTCCCATTTCACAGTTGGGGAAAATGAGGCTCACCAAGGTGAGGAGACTTGTTCAAAGTCCCAGAACAAGTCAAGGACCATCTTCTTCCAACTCGTCTAACTGCTGAGCCCAACAGCCCAAGGGCCTCTGGGAGGCTGGAGGGCCCGCCCTGGGCCTGCCTTGCTCTTGCCCCTCCCTGCCCCCACCTACCACGTATTCGCTTTCTGCATCCAGGGCACTGGTGGCTTCGTCCAGGATGAGCACGGGTGGGTTCCGGACCAGGGCTCTGGCCATGGCCACTCGCTGCTTTTGACCACCAGACAGCTGGGCCCCCTTTTCTCCAGTCTCTGTGGCAGGCGATAAGGTTGACTCAAGATGCTGGCAAAAGTTCAGGGCTTTCCCCAAGGGGAATGGAGGATCGGTGGCCCCGGCCCTCTCCGTTACTCTCCCCACCCACCCTGTGTCCCTTCCAGAGAAGAAAGTAGCAAGTTAAAGCTTGTCCACTCTGCAGCGGAAGAACCTTGATGTTCCCCCTCCTCTCGTGTGTTCTTAAGAGGCTGGGGAAGGGCTGGGCACTAGCGTCCTACGCTACGTGAGGAACTTGGAGGAGCGCAGGAAGACTTCTCTGAACAGATGCAGGCTGAAGCGAACAGAACCAGGGGCAAAACAGTGACTACAAGAATGTATATGGAAAGAGCAATGCGAAACGGAATTCCGCATAATTAAAATGGCCAAAGGAGAGATAAGGAGATTCGCCTCTGGACTGGAAGACTCCTCTGAACAGATGCAGACTGAAGCGAACAGAACCAGGAGAACAATTAATACAGCAACAACGTTCCCAAGAAAAACAGCTGTAACAGACTGAAGGACTCTGACCGATGCAAGGCCCAACCATGGTTCCTGAAGATGGGGGACGGAGCAGGACAGCCCGCCTCCCACAGAGAAGTGCTAGACTCGGGGTGGAGAAGGAAACACATTTTTGGGTATATCTAAAATGGGAATTTGTTTACTTGACTATGAACGCTTGTCAGGAGGGCTTTCTTTTTCTTTTTTTCCACAACTGGGGAAAGCGAGAATAGGAAGAGGGGTAAGGCTAGGGAGAGGAGAGAAGGGAGGAGAGGAGAAGGGAGGAAAGAAGAGAAGAAGAGAGAAAAGGAGAGAAAGTGGAAGAAAGTGAGAGAAAATAAATGCTCACTAATTGGAAAAAAAATTATAAAAACTTAAATTAAAAAAATGAACATAAAGACCAACATAAACAACCAAGATAAGAAAATTCAGCTCCACTGCTTTGCAGTAGTGGTGGATGGGTACGGAGAGGTGTAGAACACTACATGCGTTTTCAGATTCAGCTGATGGGGGCGGTAATTTTGCAGAACTGCTTCCCCCCCCCATTTCTTTCTTAATTTTTGTTACAAGGGATGACTGGTTGGATAAGGGAAAGGGAAGGGTATATGCAGAAATGGAGATAGCATGAAAAAAGCTATAACTAGAAGAGCTAGAAAAAGAATCTGGCAAGAATAAACTGACATCTCTATGGTGCTTCTGGACATTATTTTGTTTGATTTTTGTGACAATCCAGTGAGGCAAGTGCTACAGGCATTATATTCCGATTTTATAGATGAAGAAACTGAGGCTCAGAAAAGGTACTTCAACTTAATAAATACAGCCTGAGTGCCTACTGTGTGCCAGGCCCTGTGCTAAGTGCTGGGGATACACAAAGAGGCCAAAGACAATCCCTGCCCTCAAGAAGCTTATGATTTAACGGATTAAGTCAAGAGGCTTGCTCCTGGTCACACAGCTGGTGAGTGTCCAAGGCAAGATGTGACCACACGCCATACTCTGAGAAATTCTAGTGAGGAATCTCCGGTTTTGGGAGGGGAAACATTCTTTAGGCACGAAGGCATTCTTGGCACCCTTCGTGTCTGTGTGTGTGTGCACATGCATGTATGTGTGCATATGTGTGCATGTGTGTGGCCTTCCCACCCCTCAGGGCCCATACCTGTGTTATAGCCATCCTGAAGCTCCATAATGAAATCATGAGCATTGGCCTTCTGGGCTGCGTCTACCACCATCTCGAAGGGTACCGTGGGCAGCCCGTAGGAAATATTGTCTGTGATGGAGCGAGCAAACAGAACAGGCTCCTGACTCACCAGGGAGATCTGCACAGGGGTGGGTGGGGGGGAGTGGGAAAGGAAGAAGAGATGAGGAAGACAGACAGCTGAGTTGGAATCCACCATCCCATTCCACCCGACCAAAAACCGACTCTGGGGAGCACGGAAAACTCATGAGCTATAAGTCAACTCAAGCTGTCCCTGGTCCAAAGGATAAGTGGTTGTGCCGATCCATCAATTAATCAGTAAGCATTTATTAGGTGCCTGCAATGTACCAGCAGCCAGAGATACTGCTCAATCACCAGTTTGAACCCTACTATGTGTTAGGCGCTACACAAAGTACTGAGGCTACAATGGCATAAACAAAATAGTCCTTGCCATCAAGAAGCTTGCTTTCTATTGAGGATAACAAGCCCAAGGTCGTAGGGGCCCTGTTGGTCACTGCCCACTCCCATCCACTGCCCAGAGGACCCTGGCCTACCTACCACTCTGTGTAGGTACTTGTGGTCATAGGAGCTGATGGGCTTCCCATCCAGCAGTACCCGACCCTCCTCCAGGGGGTAAAAGTTCTCCAGAATGTTGACGCAGGAACTCTTCCCACTCCCTGAGGGACCCACGAGGGCAGTCACCTTCCCCGGGGAGAGGGTGAAGGACACATTCTGTAGAAGGCAGAGACACAGTGCTTAGGGGTCTCCCCCTGCCCACCCTTCATGGCCAAATCTCAAAATGCCAGGCCTGGAAGGGGTCTCTGAGGCCACTCAGCCCAACCCTGACAAGTGGTCCTTCTGAGACCTCCAGGGATAAGCTGCCCTCCTAAGGCAGCCGGAGGCACTTTGGGGGAGCTCCCACTCTCTTCTTGCCATCCAGACTGAACTGGACGCTTACTTACGTCTGCCAATTACTCCTGGTTCAGCCCTCTAGGGCCAAGCAGAACAATTTAACCTTGCCAATGCCTGAAGACAACCCTTGGGCTCCCCTCCCCAAGTTCTTCTCTATGTTCAGCGTACCTAGTTCTTTTCACTGTTTTCGTAGCAACTGTGAAGCCCTTCTCTGACCTGACTGTCCCCTGAATATTCTTCAGCTCATCGCCCTTCTTAAACTATGATGGCCAGAACTGAACAGGATTCTACATCTGGTCTGATGGAGTGGTGGACAGTAAGATAACTGCCTTCTTGTGCCTGGACACCATGACTCTCTCGATGCCACCTGGCTACCATAGCACACAATTAACTGAAACTGAGTGTGCAGGCCATTAAAACCTTCAGATCTTTTTCAAACACACTGCTACTAACTACACCTCCCCATTTTGAACTTCTGACACTGGTTTTTTTAAATCCAAGCTAAAGACGTGACATGTCTACTTGGTGAATTTGATTCTACTGCTTTAAGCCTGATGGTGTAGCCTGGCATCCGGTGTTAGCTCATCCCTCCTAGTGCTGTCATTTCTAGAACCCTCAATGCTTAGGAAATCTGGGATCCTCTCCCCCTACCTCCCAACAACCCCCTCTCTCCAGTCCGCTGTTTCTGAGCCCCTAGGCTCTGGAAGACCTTGAAGGCCTACACTTCTTCATCAGCAGTAAGAGGGCCCTGCTTCTGCCTGGTCAACACTGCTCTCTCCTGACTCCGAGGCCTTCTCTGCCCATCTCCCTCCTAGATAGGGATAGCCAAATAGTACAAAATGCCAGAGCTGGAAGAGACCAACCCAGTCATTTTCTGGAGGAGGAAAAGACCATCCAACCCAAGAAGCATGTATTAAACACCGACTATGTATAAGGTGCTATAACGACAAATGGTCTTGTCCTGTTGGGGAGGGAGGGGTTACCACATGTAACACAGAAGCACATGCAGGATAATTTGAGGAGGAAGTACTAATGTCTAAGAGGAAAAGGAACAAAGGTCACAGAAGTCCCCAACTTTCTGGGGACCTGTGATTCAGCCTCTCTCCCCACCAGTCAGAAGGCCTGCCTGCCACTCTTGGCCTCCAGCTGGGAACATCGCTGCCCCTGGGCTCTCCTGCTTACCTGCAGGACTTGGGTGTGAGGACGGGTGTGGTAGGTAAAGGTGACATTCTCAAAGTCCACTCGGCCCTCCAGGTGATCAGGAGCCAGGGTCCCATCATACATCATGGTCGGCTGCCGGTCAATGAACTCAAACACCTTCTCGGCTGCTCCCACCCCCTGCATCAAGCCACTGTAGACAGAGCCGACCGACTGGAGAGACACAAACCGTCCCCGCCATTCCCTCAAAATTACTACCTGGTAACTTCTGGGAGTCCCAATCCCATGGGCCAAAAGAATACAGAGGCTGAGCACAGAGGGCAAGAAGGGAAGGCCTGACCCCCACCCCCATCCTGAAGAGAGATGGCATAGAGGCAAGGATCTTCCTGAAGAGCCAGGGGTGACCTGCTTCTGACCCATCAGCTTCCCTACTGGGGCTGTGTCTCCATGGGAGCTGGGTCCCCTTTCCCTCAGACACATTTAGGGCTGTTTTTTAGCCTTGGAGAGCTGGGGCGGACCTCAGTAACCATTTCCTTTAGCTCCTCCCTGAATGAGAATCCTCACTACCATCTCTCTAACAAGGGGTGCTGAGGCTCTGCTTAAAGGCCTCCAGAGAGGGAAGCCCATTGGGGAACCAGCCTGCACCACTGTGAGACAGCTGTCATTGCCAGGAAGCATTTCCTGATGCTGAGCCTATATCTGCCTCTGTCGCGCTTTGGGAGCCCAGCAGAACAAGGCTGGTCCCTCCTCCACGTGACCACCCTTCAAACTCTGGAACTTGGCTCTCCTGTCCCTCTCACTGCTCCCCAAGGCTTCTCCTCTTCAGATTGAACATACCCACTCCTGTCAGCTGATTACCCTCTGCAACCCCGTCCTGGCCTTGGGTTATCCCACTGCCCCACCTTGACCATGGTTGTGCCTTGGCCTGCTCTCCTCACCCCGGGCTCACCTCCATACAATCTCCCAGAACAAACTCATAGATGATGAAAGAGATGAGGTTCCCGCTGGTCATCTGGCCCGAAATGACGAGGTGGCCCCCGTAGTAGAGGATGCTGACCTGTACCACCAGCAGGGTGAGCTAGAGGCCCAGGGACAAAGGGAATTGGGATTTGGGTCAAAAGGTCCTGACTCAGGCCGGTTCTCCCCCATCTCCCTATACCCCACTAGCCTGACAGGGAACAGAGATGGGGGTGGGTGTGTCAAGGGACGCAGCAGAAAAAAAACTCAGATTTGGGCAGGAATCCCCTTCATGTACTCCCACAGGATCCCTGGGACCACAGCTCCCCAACCGGAAGGGACCTCAGAAGCCATCTGGCCCAAGTCCACCCCACCCCACCCCCCTTGTGCCAGTAAGGCAAAATGGGCTTAGTTTAACGGGTGTGCTTAAGGAGTTTGGCTTTTGTTTATGGTGAAAGTACTTTCACCTGTTAAACGCTAAGCCCCAGGCCCAAAGCCCTATCAGGTGTGAAACCCCTGCGGGT